>JASKUP010000070.1:1250000-2500000 GCA_030448955.1 Trichopoda pennipes | reverse complement strand
AGAAGGAAAGAGAAGGGTTATAAGGCCTTCTCTTTCTTTCAACTTTTGTTTTTTCCATTAGAAAGAAAGAAAAGGGGTGTACAGCCTTCTCTTTCTTTCTAATGGAAAAAACAAAAGTTGAGCAACAAAAGTTGAATCGTGTAAAACGGCACTACATATAATTAACTTGACAGCTGACAAAATGGCCACCAGTTGCCAGATTTAAATTTTATATCACTATAAAAACATCCTAGGCAATTTAACATTTTGAAATTTTTCCACAAATAGCTTTAGCATTATACTACAATTAATCCTAGTGGGCTGGCAAAGCACAGCGGGTGTGGCTAGTAAATTAAAAACTTTTTTTGTGTTCTGCTTCTTTTAAATCATATCCATTATTTGTTTTAGTAATAACATTTCCATGCAGTGGTTTATATGACAATTTTACACTTTAACGTAAATTTTACACTTTATTATTATTTTTCCAATTTATTACAGATGCAGCTCATGTTTATTTTAGCAACTACGTTGAAAAAACATGTGTATTCGCAGATGAAATGCATTTGAGTTTGAATGGAAGTTATACACTTAGAGAAGGCAAAGGTCAATATAAATTAAGTTACAATCAAAATTTTGTTGGTCTTTTTTATATTAATGGCATCCTTGAGAAGCAAGGCTAACAAGACTTATAAATTATTAAACCAGTGTTAATAAATTTTTTTTACTTTTCCTGGGGTATCGAATTAGTAAAGTAAATGTCATAATTTGTTGAACATAATAAGCGACGCAAAATATATTTAAGTTCGGAATATTTTACACTAGCAATAGTATTTATTTTATTTAATGTACATGTTTACTGACAAACTACATACAAACAAAGCGTTGTCAACACTTCATTATTAAAATCAACTATAACTGTTTTCAAAAAACTCTAATTTCCATATTTATAATCAAATTAACGTTAAATAAGCTTACTAAACTGATCTAATTAATTAAAAATATTGTTACGTTTATACCTTTTATAAACGTTTTGTTGTGAGTTCTTTATTGCAAAATAAATAACACCAGTTTTTAGAGTTTTTAAATTTATAACAATTTTATTTACTTTATCTACACAAAGTTGACACTTCAGAACAAATTACTTAAAATGCACATCTTTACTTGATGAGGTTTAATTTTACACTGACTGATTATCCACTCAGACACTGCCCTGTTTATACTTGTCCATTTAAAGTATAGAAGATTTAAGAATCTTCTACTCCCTTTGTAACACATTTTTTTGTTGTATGTTATTTATTCAATGTATAAGTACCTGTATGTATTTATATTTGTTGTTGTCTTTTGTAGAAAAGGGTTTTTTTCGAAAACTACGCAGATGGTAAACAACATGCATGTTTGTTGTTGTAAAGTTGTATAGTTGGGCCTTTAGTTTATGTTTGACAGCTGTTGATAACAGACTACCGATGTTTTAAGAAGAAAATGGTTTGTTCACCGGGATATCATGATGGATTTACCCCTATAAAACGGCGTGCATATTGCGTCATTTGCAATTTAAAAATAATATTTATAAATACAAATAAACGAAACTGACTTGGAAGTTTTCAGGAAGAATGTTCTAAAGTTGAAAGTAGCTATAGCTTTCTTAAAGGCATACAAATACATTTTGTGCTTTACATATTGACACACACGGTTAGATGGATTAAATGTTAAAAATAATTAAATTGTTAAAACATTCTCAATCAGTAAATACTTTGGAATTATAAGTTAATACCCCTTCGTTAAATAAGTGCAGCATGCATTCATTAAATAATGCGCTGACATAAACACTTGTTACCACATATAACATGTGTATGAATGGCTTTATTGTCGTTTTTATTTTTATTATTGTCATTACAATAACTTTTTTTTTTATAACAAAACAATTCGAAAAATGCACAACTTTTTATGCAGTTTTTATGACTGATGATTGTTGTTAAGAGTATCTGCTTTCTATCTGTTTATATAAGCAATTGTATAATATTTTTATATACTTTTTCTCTGTTAGACACTTAATTTTTTTTTTTTGTTGTGGTTGCATACAGTCATACATACACGTACATACACACATGCATTTATGCTGTTGAGATAGAATGTGAAAGTATTCTGTTGTTTTTTTTTCGTGTGTGCTCGTATATTGCAATAACACATCTTAAGGAGTAAAAAATAATAATAATAATAATAATAAGGATAATAGTAAGGATTTTTCTTATTGTGGTCAAAAGTATCTATGAGTTTGTAAATAATTGAAAAGAAAATATAAAAAACATAAGTATCTTATTTGCAAAAGAAACACTTTAAGTTGTGTTAAGTTTTATTATCATTTTTCTTAGGATTTTCTGAATATCCTGTTAAATTTATCTTTTGGTGATATTTTAAATGTTTATAAAAATTAGAAATGCAGAAAAGTTGTAAAAATATCTTCAGACGAGTGACCGATAATTGTAACCTAAAATAGATCACCAGTAAATATGGTACCGAGGGAAGGTTCTTAATAAGCTGATTAAAATACAAATAATGCATGCCGCTAAAAATGACACGTAATATATTCCATTATTTAAACTTAACATTCATTTTTCAAACATTCAAAATTAGTATTACGTTGTTTAGTTTTACTTTGCATAAAAAATGCCAGATGGCTGGCATTCTGCTTAACTTAATAGATACGTACTTAACAACAGGTTGCTGGTTCTTAATAAGTCGGTCACTGGTCTGAAGGTGACTGGCATTCTGCTTACCTGAATAGATACGAACTTAACAACATTGTAATAGTATGACATTATTGTCATACAATGATGTGGTGGGGCTGGAACGTTTTGTAATGGTTCATTGTGATAGCAGGATCGCCATGTAATGGGTTTCGATGATTCTATGAGTTCCCTATAGCCCTTTCTATATTTCGGTAGCTGTAAAGGGTTTCAGCTAGTAATTAGGCGTTCAAAGGAACTGCCAGAAGATTGAAACCATAATTGAAATAAGGCATATGCTGCCAGCTAAAGTTGTCAAGTAATAGTCTATCAATTAATATCTTTTTTCTTTTTTAAGATCTTTTATATATATATTTTATTCTTAATATTTCGCTTTCATTTGGAAAGCTTCTTCAGGAAAAAATTTTTATATTTTTGAAAACAAAAAAAATTATTAACAAATTGAAAAAATGTTTCAAAACATTTGACAAAAACATATAAAATATTTTTTCATACATACATACAAAAATTTTAATTTTTCAAATATTCAAACATACAAAAACAAGGAAACGGAAATAACAAATAAATAACAAATAACAAATTCTCTCTTATGAAATGATTATAACAAATTATGTGTCTTTTTAATTAATTACCTATAATTCTGAGCTAAATTGTCTGTGTCTGTCTTGAAATTTATTCGACTTACATTTGGTACATTAACAAGTTCTAACATTTCCGACATATAACGTCTCTTGTAGTTTTTTTCTATATCTAATACTGATGTTTCATCAAACTTTGGATAATGATTATATTTCTTACAATGCGAAGATGTAGAAGATGTCTTCTGTGTTGAAATATTCCTATATTTTTGGTCACACCTGTGACCAGCTAATCTTGTTTTAAGTTTATTTTTTGTTGTCCCAATATAAACTTTGTCACAGTTCACCTGGTCATTTCCTCCATACGGTATTCTGTATACTACATCAGATATTTCCATTTTCCCTATTTTATCCTTCATTCTACTAAATAATTTATTTAATGTGTTATGTGTTTTGTGTGCAATTATATATTTATCTGTGTCATATATTTTACACTTTCTTAAACTTTCTGATATTCCAGGAACATAAGTTAATGATTTATAATTTCTTGGCTCTGCCGTAGAATTTCCTAAATTATGCCTATAACTACCATATTGTCTAATTAATCTGTTAGTTAATTCTACTGGAAAATCATTGTCATTAAGTATATCTCTTATTGTATCCCTATTCTTCAAATGAAATTCTCTATCACTTATAGTCAATATTCTGTCTATCATATTTTTCGCGGTTTTTATTATCATTTTCCTTGGATGTTTTAAATAAAAATTAATAATTCTTCCAGAAGATGTTGGTTTCTTATATCAATCAAATACTAACTTATTTTTCTTCCTTATTATCAATATATCTAAATATGGAAGTCTAGATTCTAATTCTCTTTCAATCGTAAATTTAATATCCGGATGGAAACTATTCAATTCTGACAAAATATCATCGACTGCATCTTCTGAAGTTATACAAAATAAATCATCCACATATTTTGTGATTATCTTAGGTTTAATATGCATTTTACTAATACATGAATTTAGTAATTCCTCCATCACAATATCAGCTATAATTGGAGATGCTGAAGAGCCCATAGGGAGGCCCTCCTTCTGTTGATATATCCTATTATCAAATTGAAAATACCTATTGTCTTCAATGCAAAACTTAAGAATACGTAAAAATAATTCCTTCTCAATATTCGTATTTTGTTCTATTATCTGCCATTTTTCCTCTATAATTCTCAAAGCTAAACCTACAGGAATACTTGGAAAAAGTGAAACTACATCAAATGAAAACAATCTATCATTATCTTGTATATTTTTTCTCTTGGTTTTATCCTTAAATTCCAACAAATTTCTAATATTATATATTGATTGTCCTGTTATCACCTTAAGAATATTCGTTATATATTTGCACAGTCCATAGTCCTTTAAGGCCTATTTGCTCTTGCATTAATTCCCCGGCCTATGGACTGTGCAAATATATGACAGACACAGACAATTTAGCTCAGAATTATAGGTACTTAATTAAAAAGACACATAATTTGTTATAACCATTTCATAAGAGAGAATTTGTTATTTATTTGTTATTTCCGTTTTCTTGTTTTTGTATGTTTGAATATTTGAAAATTTAAAATTTTTGTATGTATGTATAAAAAAATATTTGATATGTTTTCGTCAAATGTTTTGAAACATTTTTTCAATTTGTTAATAATTTTTTTGTTTTCAAAAATATAAAAAGTTTTTTCCTGAAGAAGCTTTCCAAAGCGAAATATTGAGAATAAAAAATATATAAAAAAGATCTTAAAAAAGAAAAAAGATATTAATTAAAGATAAAAAAGATCGTTAAAAAAAAAAACTATAAAAATTATCAAATAGTAATAGTCTATCTTTATTTAATTTTCTATGACTTATGAAAATCTAACTTATAATCTAGAATTGAGTGTTTACAAAGTCACTCAATTTTATCATTAACATATTAAAACTATGGAAATTGTGTCAAGGGATCAAGTGTCCGACAGATGCCAAGCACAAGGTGTTGATGTAAATTGACACCCAAAAATGTGTTGGCATATTTACAATAGAACTGCATGTAGATACTCTACATGAGTTGTGTCGGCTCGCATACACTATGCATGCTGTATGCATACTTTAGTACACTACAACAGAATTGCCTGAACGCCAACACTGAATCACCAGAACAAATCACAACGCGGCTTGAGAATGATGCATTCGCATCGAAAGCGCTCGCCTTTGACTTCACATTAGCCAGATAGGACAGAAAATAGCAATAGTATTTAAAATTAGTGTTACACCCGAATGTATTGACCGGTACATTAGAATTGTCATCCATTCATAAATGCTAAAGCTACAATCTAGCTTAAATTTACTCTTCAAAATGCTTAAAAGGCAATTACTAAACTAAACCACAAGAAAGTCCCAGGGTCTTGACAAAATGCTTAAGAGGATGGTTATGAAGCTATCATAGTTGTTATCAAAATAATTCTTTCAATTTTTTATGCCATACTTTGCCTTAAATTCTTTACTACAGAATGACAGATTTCATTTATAACCATGAAGCCAAAATCAGGATAAGACTACATAAATAGGGATTAATTAGTTTTTTTTAACAAAAAAGCCAAAATTATTTAAAACATTCTTAACAATCGGAATTGGCCCTATTCCAAATCAGAACTCGCACTTAGAAAATGTCATAGAACTATCTAACTATAGGTAAAATATATTTCTCTGCGCTTCTCATCGTCGTATCGCAGACATTTGACAAGGTATGGCATCAAGAAGTATAACCTTCCTAAAAAGGTTTATAAGCTAACTAAAGAGCTGATTAAGTGGTCATGCATTTATCCAAAAAATTTTCTAAGTTAGTCAGAGCCGATTAAAACAGGAGTTTCCGGGAACAATGTATATAATGTTAACTTTATACAGAGCATCATGGCTGCTGTTCGAATCAAAGAGTGAATAATACCTGAACTCTCGAAAATTAATATTATCTGAATAGGTGCATAAGTTAACAAAGCTATATAGAAGCGAAGGTGATGCAAATGAATTTCAAAGGAATACAAAGGAACTGTTTGACTAGAAACTCTACTCTTAGACATCTTAATAGTTCAGCCTTAAAACTTATACGGGGGCTATAAAATATAGTTAAGGGAAAAAAATACAATGGTGCCAGAATAAAATACGACGAATGGTAATTGTAACCGTCACAAGTTACTTAAGTTGCTTTGCTGAATATTAAAAACTATCAACGACATCTCAAAACGACCCTATGCACCAAAACTTAAAAATTATTTTTCTTTTATAAAAACGTTTATTAGTTACTGCCATTTAAAGGACGCTGAAAATGTATCATTCACATGCCTCAAAAGCCAGCCAAGTATGGCATTTTAATAATGTTGTTAGTCTGTGCTCGTACATACTACATTTACAATGACGTAAAAATTTTGACGGTATGGGACTGTCTATAGAAGAAAGGAAATTAACGGTACCGATTCAGTCTGTATTGAGACTTGTGAAAGTGGTCGAAAACTCAAATCGGAACATTACGGCTGATAATTGGTTTAGCTCAATACCACTTACAGAAATATTGCTGAAAAAGGGATTAACTTACTTAGCGGCACTAAAAAAATAAAGCTGAGATTCCACCCTCTTTCTTACCGTGCAAAAATAGAGAAGTGGGAAGTTCCATGTATGGTTTAACGAAAGAATACACTCTGCTATTTTATGTACCAAAACAAAATAAAGCTGTTCTGTTGATTTCGTCTTCTCACCATTGCCAAGAACTTGATTCTGATACAAACCTGTTATGATAGCACATAACAACCCTACTAAAAGAAGGGTTGACGAAGTAGATAAAAAGTACTCGATTTATTCGTGCAGCCGTAAAACTCGTCGTTGGCCTATGGCCAAAGACTACTAGATATGATAGGTATTAATAGCTTTGTATTGTATGAACTGTGTACTGACAGTGATGATAAAATGAGAAGAAAAACTATTTACTTAATCTGGGGAGAGAATTGATGCTAGACCACATGAAATTCCGGATGTACAACGAAACGTTGCTACAAGAACTAAGAATGACACTCACTAGGGAAAGATCTAATACATTTTTTGCTCTGGAAACCAAGGACTCTATTTTATCGAAGTTATTAATACCTTAATTTTTCTTAAGCACTTCAATCGCATAATATTCTTAGTTTTTGCTGCTTGCCATTCAGGCGTTCCATTAGGCAGTGGTTGAAATTATTGATGGAAAATTTTAGATTTGCAAGTTGTGCATAAAACTCTCCGAAACCAAAGATATAAGTTGTGTTAACTAGAGTTCGTTTAATTCGAAATTAATTAATAATAAATAAATTATTTTTATTACTTTAATTTTTAGCTGCAACTGATTTAAGAATATCATCACTAGATATTATTGGTAAAGGCATGGCATATTTAATGCTATTATCTCCTGTTTACTCAAAATGAGCGTTTATAAACATACTCGAACTTCTCGGTATCGTCTTTAGGAAAAATGAATGTTTTCTCCGTGCAGACAATCAGATCACACTACCTTGTGGCTAAGCAAAAGCTCGAATTGTTAATTTACTTTACCGTTTACCAGGCACTTAAACCTGCTTAGTCATGACTGTCAAACAACATTGTTCGAAAAATTGAAAATGAATTGACTACTTAAATTGCGCATCAAGAGAAGAGATTTCTAAACTTTTTTAATTTTCTAAAACCTATTGGGCTTTCAAACGTATTCAACAACTTAAAATAAAGTTAAAATTTGACTCAAAGACACTTCCATACAAACACTACAAAACATTTCATTTGCTGTCTATTCTATGTTGATTTTATGAAAAATTCTCATAGAATCAGTTTGGCTTTGGATATAAGACTCTTAGGTTTTTCTATACAATATTGGGGTAAAATTCACTGATGACTTACTTGAGCAATAGTGAAATTGCAATATGGATGTGCTCTCCCCCATTACAATACATTTCAAATATTTTTATTTTAATTTTTATTTGAATAAATGTTTTATGAGAATATCATAAGATGTTTATTTTTTAATAAAAATTTTTGTAATAAATATTTTGTGAAAATATCATGAAATATTTATTTAAAGGAATCAAGCACGAAATAAAATTGCTTATATTTTCAAAAAATTGTATGCCGAAGGTAGCCACTTTTGAGGGGATAGCCAGAAGACTCCCTTTATCGTAGGGTTTCTATCGTCTTCAATTATACTCAGAAATACCTCTGCTTGCCCTTCGCGAAGTTTCGTTAGGAAGTCTTAATAGGTTCATGAGCTACCGAAATATTTCTTAAAAAACCTTGTCAAACAACTGTGCGTTGTTATACTTCTTATTTTTTTTTTAGAAAAATATGACCAGCAGGATCAAGTGGAGTATTTCATTTACTTGTGAAAGACATCCTTTTAACTTATAAAACTATTTTATTAACTGTAAACCTTAATAGTCTACTCCAACATTAAAATGAAAATATAAAACCTAAACTTAATTACCGGTTAGCTCAAGCAAGATAAACATAAAAACTTCATATTGTTTTATTCACTTGTTTAGAGATTGTACAAATAATTTGTCGATGTAAAAACTTTTGAAACCTTAAATTTTGTATCTTTTTATTTTCCCTAAACATTGAAAAAGGAAAAATAAATTTCTTATATAAAAATGAAATCTAAGTTTATTTTTTTTTTAATTTTTCTATTTTCCTATTTCCATTGTAGCGACAGTCTTTTTAATGTTTCTTTAATAAATTATAATGGCGGATAAACGTTAAAAGTACAAATATATTTTTTAGAAATTTATTTTAATAAACTTTTCCGTTACCGTTTCCTTGACAAAATTTTCTTTAACATTTTTCGTCTATAAAGCCTTAAACATTTCGACTGGATTTTATTTATTTAACTATTTTTTTCAATCGTTTTGTATACTTAACCTTATGTTTGCGTACTTCGTAGCATTTCGTAATTAACATTTTTATATTCGAAATATTTTTTAGTAGTTAATTATTAAGCATTTATTTAATAAAAAATTTTAAAACTTTATTTTTTATTATTTTTTTCAATATTTCGCCAAACCGTTGATTGCCATCATCAGGAAATATTGAAAAAATAATAAAAAATAAAGTTTTTAAAATTTTTATTAAATAATGACCTAGTGCTTAATAATTAACTACTAACAAATATTAAAAAAGGTCAAATAACTATAATTATTATATATTCGAAATAAAATTCAACTTCCTTTCCGTTGTTAGTTTCAACAGATGGGTGTCAAGGTACTTTAAAAAAGACAACTTTACTTAATTATTGTCATGAAAGCTGCTTGCGACGGATGGTTCTGAAATGAAATTAGGGAGCGTAGATGCCTACAGCAAGCTGCAGTAACATTGTAGACTATTTGTATTTTTAAAGGAAGTTGTGTTGGGCAAGCAGTCTCAAACATATGAAAAATTATAACTTAAAGTGTTATGGCCGTACGTATGTATGTAAGTTTATATTTATATAATTCTTTTGAAGAGAAGAACGGGTGAGAATACCCCGGGGACACTAGCTGTGCAGGTTTGGAAAACATAGTAAAAAGTGGAATCCTGTAACAGGGGGTATAAATGCCATCCTCAAAATAAATATTTAATCAACAGGATGCCCTCACAAGAAGAGTAGTTGGAAGCCTTTCTAGTTTTTCTAATCCAACACTAGAGATTTCACCATATCGACCTAATCAGTGCAGTTGAGAGGCATTGAGCCTCAGTCCAGTATAGGAGTAATATTTCGCAAAAATAATATGCCACAACTACCCTCGTCTCGTTAAAATTTGAAAAGTCACAAGGTTCATCACTACTTAGTTGGGGGTGCAGGATCGGATGTTTAATTCTCGTTTGAATTCACAAGTTTTATTGTGACGGTTTGTCTGTTAAGGGCTTTTTGCCAGCCCTCGCAGGACTTCATTGCTCCCCCCGGGGGAGGAGATGAGTCTCTTATCCATTTTGACATGTGCCTTCGGAGGAAAAGGGCGGCACCTGTTGCCTGCGCTAACAGGAGCCGCAAATAGGAAGATACATAATACTCTTGAAGCCCGACCAATGAACCCAAAATGATACCACGGGAACCAGAGACTCTTCGGGGAGTCACGTGTCGCTGTAAATCGGTTCATTCAAAAAAGTACCTGAAGAGATATTAACACAGATTTGACATATAATGTCCTATCTTGCGCATGCAACAAGATAAGGAGTTGGATAGCCTCCAACTCTTCAGCAAAGAGTGGCGGCACGACCCTGCTACCGTGCACTCAAGGACTGTGACGAGAGCGTGTATGCGTCTTAGGGTGCGGATGGCCGCTTTTCCTGCACCCAGTGTTAAAATCAACGACAGATTAAGACCAAAAGGTTTTACCCTGACGTTAACCTTATTACATACATTAATCTCATTGCTTTAACCAAACCAATAGTTCGTTGAACCAAATAATGTCAATTTCGCTCTTTTAGTTTACATACAAGTTGGGAAATGCTTTCTTTCTATTTTGTCGACAACTGCAATAACTTTAGTATTATTATCATTTATTTATTTATTATTAACATCAATGCAGCTCTTTTTGAAAATAATTATAAAAAATAAAATCACGCCACTTTAATAATCAGGTCAAATTAACTAGAATTAAGTATAAAAATATTTATAATTTTAAAACTTAAAGCAGATAATAAATTAATTTAGTAAAGTGCGCTCAAGGTGCCGTAAAAAATCAAATTTTTGTTGTTTTTTTTTTTTGGTTTCCTATAAAGGAAAACAGTAATTTATATGTATATTTATATAGAAGGAGTTTTTTGCCGAACATAGTAGTAATATGCTATAAGCTAGTGGTCCTAACTACCAACTCTCTATTGCTCTCACAGTATTTTGGTGTGGTTTTATTTACTGCTTTCCAGCAATAATATATTTCATATATTTGTATGAGATTAGAGGTTCGGCATTTGCGTTCTTTGTTTTTCGTTTCTTTCCAAAATAAGTTTTATTCAAAAATTAACATTAGAGACCATCTTTGCACATCTTCCTCACGGCCTTCGTTAGATTGGTTACCATAAAATTCTCTTGTTTGGTTTAATTGAATGATTGTCATGTTATAAGCTGCATTTTCCAGAAACTACAATTTACAATGGTGTATTCAATGTAATCCTCCTATTTACTGCATGTTTCGCATTATCCGGTTTGTTTTATTTTAAATATTTTGTAATTAAGCATTTGGAAAAGACAAAAATTTATTTCTCCATGTTTGCTATTTATCCATATCTCTATGCTAGGGATGGGTTGATTCGCCTATTTTTCCTTTTCATCATTATCCCACCCGAAGTTGTCCTATTTTGGCCTCTCTCTCTCTCTTTTAATACTGCCTTGGCAATAGAACTTCGATCTCTGATATGGTACCTATTATATATGCTCTGCGCACCTTTACCAGTAATCTGCACAACTTTAGCTACTTTTTGCTAGCTTATCCACTACTGGATCGGCAGATGCAACTAGAGCTACCAGCTTCCTTGCTATGTGATCTAGGCAGTTTCGATAAATTGTCGACGTATTTTTTAAATATGAGCTTACTATTGATAGCCATGCCTATCATACTTGTGATTAGTTGATAGCCATCGTTATTATTAGACACACTCAAGTGTTATATCTAACTGATTGTGGTCATTTTGTTCTAAGTGATCAGGTTTTCCGTCCTAAACAGTCCTGATCAGAACTCCTATTAGAACGGCTGTAACCGGCTTTACAAACACTAAGGCTACTTCAACATAATTAGCCGCGAACTCTGTTAATTTTTATCCATGTGGTAGCGTTAAATTTAACAGCGCACTTTAAATCCAATTCAAAAAATATGAACCTAATATATAACCCTGGCGAGGACCTGTGGATATTTTGTCTAGTTTTGAGTCTTTATCTGCTACATATTTTAGGAAACTGTTTTCAGAATAATTCTGACAAGATGTTGCGAAAAACTTCTGCCCCTAAAATTTATTCAAATTACTTAATCTGTATTAAGAGCGTTCTTTATATCTAGTCTAAAAATATTACATTATGGCATTTGCGATATACCACAAATATGACGTTTACGATTACTTTCTAACTTTACAAATATAAAACGAAGATACTTAGCATTATGTTCATATGTGTGGCTGTAGATGAATCCGATTTTTAAGGAGGAATTTCGCTAGCTAAGTTTGTCATTTGATTGCAAATAATATTCTACTTATGCAGTCAAGTGTATTTTTATAGAGAATAATGTAAAATTACAGCAACCAATTATTTATTGATGTTTTAATTATTCCAAAATAATATATTGTTACGAAGATGATTTATTAAGTTTTTAAACAAATAATTATCAGTAAAAAATTAAACGATGCGACCCACTGTATCTTTTACAAACTGCATAGTTTTTTAAAAATCTTAAGCTTAGTCTAGACGATATGTTAAATCAACATATTTATGTTGAAAAATTCGATAGAGATAGCAGCATATCGTGTAGACGCTACAAATATTTTAGCATACGTATGCTTACAACCATTTGCTAACAATTTGTTAACAATTTTAACAAACGTATGTTGGCAATGTTAACATATCGTCTAAACAGCATATTGTTAGTGTTTTACAAATTTCCTGCGTTTGCTAACAGATATGTTATTTGTTGAAAAGTGTATGCAAGCTTTTCAGCATATGCTAAATTTGTATACATATGCGCTGTATGGTTGATAGCCGGCTGAGTTGAGCCGCCAATGAGGTTTCTATACTATAGGCAAAAATTTTTGGGGATGCATATAGGTTTGTGATTTAAAAAATTTTTAATTACACACAATACGAAATACAGATGAAATTTAACTAATGAATTCATAATAAATGTACCAACAATATACGATTTTAACAATCTGAACTCAACGTATAGACGGAAGATTTTAAGCTTGCAGTCGGCTCTCAACTATTGCCACATTTTTGTATCTCCTGCCGGCGCCGTACTATTTAAACGGCACAGGTCTCCACATGTCAATGTAAACAATAACATTTGATAAATTTTCATTATTATTGTATTTCTTTGTGTTCTTCTTTGGATTTTGCTTTCTACTTGGTAAGCTTTGCAATGTTTTAATATTGTTGCTATTCTATGCAAAAAGTGTTTTATTTATTTACATGTGTATATGTATGTATGTACATATTTACGAATATATTTAGAAATGGATATACAGATCACGGATCATCACGTTGATTTGGATAATGATTATTGCTCTGGTGAGGATGTAATATACGACCCGTTGAGTCCACAGAAAGAAAAGAACCGCATAACCGTGTTCTGTTTAGTAACTATTGGGGCTATTAAAGAAAGTAAATGGTTGAACTGATAGATATCCATGCGTAAAAAATTTTTATATAGGAATGTTTCTTCCCCTTCCAATTCCTTGTACAATTTTGCGCAAAAGCCTTCTTCCTCGCGCCGTTCTACCTATTTCTTCCGCAAAATTCTGCGTCTTTTTGGTTTGAAATCAGTTTCGTCCTCATCAAAAACTACCATGGTCAGAGCAATAGCCAATGGTATTTCCTCTGACGACATTATAATTTTTTTAATTTTTGATAATTTTTAAACTTCAAAATGATAATATTAAGTGTCACTTGACAAACATACGACTCAGCATACATATATGTATATCATCATATAAAATTCAACATATCGTGTAAACATAAAAATCGTATGCTGACTCGTATGCTGACATATGTTGACATAAAAAAATTTGGTAATTTCAGCATATCGTGTAAACACTTAGCATATAAAATATGCTGACACAGTAATTTGCTGCTATTTTTAAGCAAATGGATGTCAGCATATATATGCTGATTCAACATATCGTCTAGACTTAGGTTTAAGCACACAAGATAACAACAAAATGCTTATACAAAATTCTACCAAATAAGATAAGCAGCAGAAAACAAAAAACAAATAAAACAGAAAAAAACAAAACACATAATCAAGCAGGCAGGTAATGTTAAAGTAGAATATTCTTGTATAGGTGAGAACCGTTTAAAAAACTATATAAGCACCACTTGCTGGGCAAACGAATTAATTCAAGTTGAGACATCATTAATTTAATTTAAAATTCTATAGTACTGTATTATTATTTTGCAATAAGAGAACTCAATGTAGCCAAACGTGTATTAAAATGAATAAACGTAACAATATATTTATAACCATAATATGTTTAAAAACCAACACATGTTTTGTTTGAGCCAGCAAGAACTAACTATTAAACGAATTGTTCCACAGTGCCCACTTTTTTAGTTTCAATAAAGTGTCATTAACTATTCTGATTTATCTTGAAAAGTACACCTATTATAGGCGTAAAATTATGCAAACAATATTTATTAAACATTAAAGTGTTTCCCAGTTATTTCCCTCTCCATGCCTTAAAAATTTCATAAATAACTTTACCCTGAAATAGTGAGCAGCATGCTACAACGTGTGATCATTTTTCTTTACAGACGAAAAAAATGAAAATAATATTCTATTTTATATAAATTTTCCGAAATTTAGCAGACTACAAATTTTATATCTTTAATAAGCACTTTGTGCTAAATTCCTTTAAAAATAAAAATTTGTGATATTCTTATAAAACATTGATTAATCAAAAAGGGGAAGGGAAAGTATATTCTTACTACTGCTCATATAGCTCATCAGTAGATTTTACACCAAATATTATACAGAAAATTCAAAAATCGTAAATCTTAAGCCAAATTGATTAAATGAGAGTTTTCATTGAACCATTACAGTAAAAACAAAATAAAACTGAAAAAAATATTTTTGAATAATAAATATTTTACAACAATATCATAAAATATTTATTTTAAAGGAATCTAACACAAATTAATGTAGATTTTAGTTGTTAATATTATTCATAAATTGTTTTTTTTTATAATTTTGTTTTTTTATTATTATTTAATTATTATTAAAGTATTAATAATGGTCTTTTTAAATAAATTTATCACTTATATTTTCAATATTTCGCTTTCCCTCGGAAAGCTTCTTTAGGAAATTAATTTTTAAAAAAACAAAAATTATTCACAAATATTATAACTTTATTTATGCTCTTATTTCTTAAGCTAAATAAATTTTTAAGCCAAAAATAATCTTTTACAGATTTTGATTAGCTAACTTTGGCATTTTTGTCTTAAGAGGCTGCGAAATAATTTTTTTGTTTTCGCAATTATTTAGCATAAAAATTAATTGAAAGTTTACACTTAAAAATATATTAATAAGACATTCCCTTAAAAATAATTATTCCTAAATATAACAACTTTATTTGTGCAAATACACGTTCATGGATTTTTTACGGTGACCTTTCGAACCCAAATTTAAAAGTTTAATAATTTGTTGTTATTTCTTTTTTTTCTCTGCCTACGGCGTATATAGATATTTATAAAATTTTATATCCTATTTATGCTTCAGTTATTATCAATATATCATTATTCAATTTATTCAATTTTTTTGATTTGGTATTTATTTGTCAGGCTATTTTTGTACAATGTATTTTTAAATGTTTATTTTTCTGCTGTTTTTTTTAATTTTCCGTATATATGTATAACTATAAGTTCAATTTAAACTAGTTAACAATGCTATGAACACAATATTCACTTAACGTTGAAGCCCAATGGTATTAAATAAAATAGCGTGTGAGTCTTCTTTACTAAAGGATTCTTTTCAATTCGTTTTTAATTGGATTACAAAAGTAGCAAATATCGTAAGATTGCTGAACCTATTATTTTAAAATATAAAAAGCCTGGAATTAATTGTTGCGCAGTTTATAAGCTTCAGATATTATGTCTTGCTATGAAATAATCGCTAGATACCAATTGCTTTATAAATCTGGCAATCAAGTAACCGCCACGTTTTATTCCACATATGGACTGTTCTGCTAAACCACGTATTTTCCTTGAAATGCGTATAGTGATTCACTGGTAAACCAACCACAAACGGATGGATGCTAAAGCGTGCGAATAACGGGAACAATATCCCCAAATTCATTGGAGCACTTACCATTTTAGTGACAATTAAACAGTGAAATACATCCATGCAACCCCAAAATAGATTTTGGCGCACCGGCCCATACATGAAAGTTTTTTTCATTTTTGGATGGATATATTTGGTATAAACAGTACGAAGGTCGGATGGAGTGAAGTATCTTTTACACTGTCCTCCCGAGGGCACATCTATCAGTCTTTATAGATCACTCAATCATCTAGACTTGTGCTGCTGGGAATATAAGGGATCCCAGTCCCCTGAAGGTAGCAGGGGTCAACTGGAAACTTCACGTTATTTCCACAGGAATCAGTAAGCCGCAAAGTTCCGCTAATTGTCTCTTTAGTCTTTTAGCTGTTTCACTGACTGATTATTAAGGTTGGCTCTTCGGGAGTATCGTGGTGGTTGTGGTTTCGGGGCCCCCCATGAATTTGATTAGGGGGCCACGATCATCTCGCCTTTAATAACACCAACGGGTGAATGATCAAGAACAGTGAGCATGCTAGTCATGTGTTCTGAAACAGAAGTTGGATAGTCTCCAACTCTTCAGCAATTATTAATGGTTTGCAAGCCTACTTTGGAACCGGCGAAATTGCAACTAGGAATGACCTGTTGCTATAATTAGTCCTCGGCTTCCTAGGACGTGAATTACGTTGCTTTTCATTCCCACTGGTTTGACCACCATCTGATTAGGGCTTACGGCCAGGCGCAGATGCAAATCTTATCATGAAATCTCTTACACCGTTTTAGAGAACTAAGACACTTGAAAGCGTCTTTAGAAACCTGAAAAATGTGTTTAGTCCATCGCACTGTATTTTCAAGCCAAGAACATCAAGAGCTCCCGATTTCGTAATAACTATTTCACGCGTAGTAACAGATGCAGCACGCACCATTTTCGAAGACATATCTATGCGTAAGCATGCAACATTGTATATTACGGACATTAAAATCGACTCTATTCACACAACTCCATTCCGAAATTGTTGCGAGCTTGTGATTGAGCGTATCATTCATGTTCTGCCTTTCGGAACTTACCTCCAACTGGTTCAGTCAACCACGAAATTAATACGAATGACAAATGATGCTGTCATCTGCAAAAAAGTGTATAGGGTTGAAAGTTTAAAGAAGCAGCGAATTTATAAAAATAAGAAATAGGATAGGAGAAGCCTTGCGGTACCCCTAAATTAATCTTGAACTTATCTAATGAAATCCCATCTATAATAATTCGTATAGTGCGATTCCTGGGAATATTCGATACAAATCTGGAGAAATTATTACCCACACCGAAAGCAACAAGTTTTGACAGAAGTACATCATGCCACACTCTATCAAATACATTGAAATTATCTAGAGCAACCACCCAACTCTTTCCGAAATTGCGTAATTTGATTTGCAACTGTACCTGGCAGTTAGCCTTAACCAGATGGTGGTCAAACCACTTTGAATAATTTTAAGACAAACGTCATTCGCGCTCTAAGAAGCCGAAGACTAATTCTTTCCTAGTTGCAACATTAGTGATTCCAGAGCAGGCCTGCAAACCACCACTGCTTGCTGAAGAGTTGGAGACTTTCCAACTCCTGTCTAGAATGCATGTCTAGCATGCTCACTGGACTGGATCACTCACCTGTGGGTGTTATTATTGGCGAGATGATCCTGGCCACCATATTAAACAACAAACCTGATATTGGACCGCGAAACCATAACCACCACGATACTCCCATATAGGGCCCAACCTCAATAACTAGCCAGAGAACAGTAAAATGTCTAAATAGACAAATATGGGAACTCTGCGAGCTCACTGATTCCCGTGGAAAGTTTCCAGTTGTACCCCTGCTGACTTCAGGGGACTAGGCTCCCTTATGCCTCCCGTTGCACAGATCTAGATAGTAGAGTATTCTATAAAGACCGATAAATGTTCCCCCGGGGGGGGCCTCTTTCCGAAATAATGTATGGAGTTGCACCAATGTTCCGACAGGAAAGCCAGCAAGTCCTCCGTAGAGTGCACCCTACAGATAGCATATTTTCTGTCGCTAAATAAACTGTTGGACTCCAGGTATTTTGATAAGTTGACATACAACTACCTTGTTGAAGGCACACTACTTTTAGATATGAATAAAAAATTTTTTCAAAAACGAAAAAACATTGAGCATGTGAAGATAACCGACAGCAAACATTTTTAGAGTGCGTAGAGCCTGTTTCACTTCATGTGCAGCCATTTTATAAATTAGAAAATTTATTCATAATTAGTCTCATTGCTGAACATTGTTTTGCGATAAAATATCAAGAAGACAGACAGATATGGTGGTATTATGGTTTTAATTTCCGGTACTAATGAAAGCTTATATGGATATAGGCCTAAAGCAGAGAACAAATCGATAAATTTGTCTTTCATTTGCAGCGGCGATATTCTTTTCGAAATAAAATTTATATACAGTTCAATGGATAACTTTCCCATATGGATGATTATGTGAACCTTAAAAATTAAAAGATCTATATACTTCTAGCGATTTTATTTCCAAATTTAGTCTGGATAATTTAGTGGCGTCGCTCATGCTGCTTTAAGCTAGCGTATACTGAACATAAAAATTAAACGCAGTCTTATCCCTAATTAGATTTGCAGCATTATTTGAATGATTTTAGTGGTTTAAGTCAAAATGGAATTTATTTTACAGCTGGTGTGTTCAGGCTGCTATACATACCACTAAATCAATCAATTAAGTATCTACTAGAAGTATCTACTAGAAGTGCTTTATATATTTTTTTAATTAGCAAATAGGGTTTACAATGCTCCAATAAATGCCCACATTGTCGTAATGGATGCAGGTAAATAATATCGCATAATACTGGATGTAGCTAAGTAGTCCACAACGAAAATGATGTACAAAAAACTTATTCCCTGATACAGTCTAGCAGAGATTAGTATTAATAACTGTCTGCATTGCACCCATCCTAACGGTAGTTATATCACTACTTAAATAAATGACGTCCACTACTCTCAGGACTTACAGATTCAAAGGATCATTTCTCTAATCAGTGCTGGAGACATTATCTTAAGACACTGCAGCAACACATATCGATACTAATTAGACTTCAAAATTTCTTAGGCTGGCTTCAAATACATAGGGTCTCGAAGACAAACATGCGCCGAGATAAGGCCTAACATTACAAAATTGGTGAAATTTGAGAGATTCGTTAAACTTAATAAACTTTTAAAAAGTTATCTGTATTTATACCATGTACTATCTTTCTATATGTAAACCGCTATCGCTTATAATAACTCTATAACAGCCAATCCACTGACACATTATCAAGCCCCATTTTCTATTTTTAATCTTGTTATTTAGTTTCGCTATTGATTTAACTAAGCTGACTTGTGTTAAATTATTAAATCACTATTCATCGTATATTTTTTAATATCTAGATTTATTTAAAGAGAAAAATAATTTTTTACAAGTCTTTATGCTTGTTTTTTAAGAAAGAAGGAAATACAAAAATTAGACTTTTGTCGCATGTAATGATGCATTTCATTAGTATGCCCCCTTCTTCAACAATATTCTTTCAATACTCTTCTGCTACTTTAGGTTGGGTACTTGTTAAATATAATCATTTCTTTAACCAACTAATTTGATAAGAATATGTGGAACATTCATAATCAACTAAGATATCAGATGTGATCAGGCTCACATATAAATTTGTAAGTGATAATTCTTACGAAAAAACACAAATCAATTTTAAAACAGACGGAAGATGAAAGATTAAAACATAAGACCGTATACAATACACTGCATCTCCTATCGGGATAGCCTTTAATTTATAAATTTAAATATACACTCTTATTACTGCAGCAGACAGATAAGGTTTAAGTTTTTAACAATAAGCGTTTAAAAGCTGGGCTATAGAAGACACATTCTAGTTTTTTTATTATAATTGTAAGTGTGAACACAGTATTACACGGTTTGTTTATATTTCAAGTGACTGTCTATAACAGGTCAAACTATATGGCCGTATAGATTAAATAACATAAACTACGCGGTACCTGTTACAACTTAAAATTTACTGTTACTGAAAATACTGTGATTGTTTAACCATTTTATTAGGCCATCTATGGAATGTCCTTTAATATTTATTTCCTTTGTGTTGTTCTGAGCCATGGTGATGGTAACTTTTGTCAACATTTTCTTTTCGTATGCGTTGCTATTTACGAGTATTAAACACGTAAACATCGTGGGTGTTTTATTGATTTTATATTATTCCTGAACGGCTAAAAAGAGTACTTTAACAGAAAATATTTCATTTAAAGCAAATATATTTTTAAAATTTAATTTTCCTATATATTCGTATACTCGCATATGTATACATATACAGAAAAATTTTTCGTGTCTGAAAAATATGCATACTGTATAATCAAGTGTCTAACAAGTATGTCACTTATATACTTCATAGTTTATAAACACTTTCACAACAAGCACTTAAGCAGACAGAATGATAGACAGATAACGTTTGACAAAAGGATACAATTAAATAGTGCTGACTTTTATAAAGCCTAACAATGCATAAATTGTTTGCTTAATGTGAGCGATGTGTGCTAAATACTGTAAATTTAAAACAGGAATTGCTTTGCCTTAGAACACTATTCAACATTTACAATAGCTGAGATTCTGTTAAGATTATGGGCAATTTAAATAATAAAAAAATTTTACTCAATTTAAAATATATTTAAATATCAAAACAGATGGACACACACACATTTTAAAATAATAATTATTCTTTGTACTCACATATTAGTGTGAGCTTATAGCTAAAAAGCAGAGCTGTAAATAAATAATTTATTTTTTTATTTATTATAAATTAGTTATATTCTAGGTAATTAGTTAAATTTGGAGGTAATTATTTAAAAAAAAGAATATTAAGACATTCGACTCAATTAAAACGAATAAGGCGGAAATGAATTGCAATTCGTTTCCAATTCGTTTGAATTGAATTGATTTACAATTCATTCAAAAGAGTTAGAACAATAATTTGCATTCAAATGAATGAAGTAACCATGAGTTGTCATAAATGAAATCCAAGAGCAGATCTAAAGGAAATGAACAACGGGTATTTCTTTTGCCAAAATGCAAAAAATTCTGTACAAAAATTATTCAAAGAAATCATGAGGTCTGGATTTTTTTTATTCCAGAAGAACTGATTTTTATTTTAAAATAATGACAAAAAACACATTTAATGTTCAAGAAACAATTAATAATTTTTGAAATTTTACGACCGACGTCCACCCAAATCCACAGTTGCTGGAACCTTTAAAATTTAATTAAAAAAAGAAATTTAAGAAAATTTTCTTATAAGAAATTCAACGAAATAAGCTAAACAACTAACACAAAAACAACTAACACAAAAAAAAACAAAACACACAGCAAAGCAGGCAGATGATGTTAAAATAGAATATTCTTGTATATGCAAGAACCGCTTGAAACAAGTAAAGGGTCCGCCAAATAAATTTTTTTATTTAAATGCTATAAACGCCTGAACCAATTGAACTTTGTATGGCATCATACCAAGGTCTTCACGCAAAATTCGCCTTAATGATGTCTCTGAAATGTGTAATTGTTGAGAACGACGGTGAATTGATGTTGATGGCACTTCACGCACGCTTTCTGCCACAGCAGCAATATTCTCGGTTGTACGCACTGTTTTTGGCTTTTCACGCTTTGGTTTATCGATGAGGATGCCAGTTTCTTTCAATTTTTTCACAAGATAACGAACATATGGAGCTGACGGTGCTTCTCTTCTTCCAAAATCCGTACCGAATTTTTACACATATTCTGCAGCATTATCATAATTTTCAAAGTAATGTCACAATATTTCCCAGCGTTGTTCAAGCGTATACACAACCATATTCGTTCAGCGGAAGGATAAAACTAATTATTTGTGAAATCAAACATGAGCAAGTGTTATCATTCACGAAATAAGTAGTAGTTGAATGCGGTATATATAAGCATGACTTGCTGGATAAATGAACTAATTTAAGTTGAATCGTCGTTGAGTATATATAACAAAGTTACCATCATGTTTAATTGTGTGTATTGAAAGTAAATAAGTCATCTAATTTCATCTAAAACTCTAAAGTGCTGTGTTATTTATTTTGCATTAAAAGGACTTGATATAACAAAATGTTTATGAAAAGGAATAAACGTAACAGTATGTTCTAAGCCAAAAACCGTTAAAGAGAATGCTGGCCTTTTAACTTTAGATAATTAGCTTTAGAGAATTATAGAATATGGCGACGTTTAGTCATTTAAATAACATATTTAACTGTACAATTATAAAATTGGTAGCTAGCACTGAACTAATCTTTTGCGATTTCGAAAAGATTGATCATATTCCTAATTTTTTTAAGATAACGGCGAGCCAATAATATGGTGGTCTATATAAATAATTTAATTAATAATGATTTAATTGATTTTGCTTGAATTTATCCATCATTCTTTTTTACCACTCACAGAATAATCAGTTAATTTGATTAGTTTTTTGGGTAAAATGCTTTATAAAAAATATTGAAATGTGTGTTTAAAAAAGTTTGAAAGCAGGGAAACTATTTTAATGGTTTCAAAATCAATTATACGTTTATAAATGCACTCTTTTAATTTTAAAGACTTTTGAAACTCTTAAAGTTCTTTAATGAATCAGCCTGTTAAACTTCGTAAATGAATTCAAGATATAAAATGAATAAGACATGAATAAAACAATGAGAGAAACTTTCAAAATGACTTATTAAATTAATTAAATCTTCCTACGCATACTAATACTCAGACAAGTTAAATTATTGGTCAATTAAATAAGTTTTCTTTTAGGTGGACTCTTCTATCACTTACAGTTGAATAAATAATTTTAATCTCTGCGCATAAAATAATAAATTATTTTTCATTTTTACTTTTTACCGAAGAACACCTTAAGCCTTGTTTTTAGTTAAATACGTTCATATCTCAGTGTGCTAGTTACAATGTCTTGCCAAATAATGCATGCAAGCATTTTCAATGCAAAATTTATTCGAATAAATTACCATACAAAACGAGTGTAATGTATAGCATTTAAACTACTTTTGTGATTTGTGGTCAAATGAAATTTATAGAAATTATTATTACTTACAAAGCAAGACCTTTGCAGGATGATTTTTTTCAGTTTGTTGTTCTACATTCTTATATATCTATCGGGTTTTTAAACAAAAAGTTTGTTTTTCAATGATAGTTTTGACATTGAGTTTTTTTACGTATTCATAGTAGATGCATTGGCAGTTGTTACAGTGAATTTAAATTCGCACGAAAACCGCATTAAAATAATTAAAATCCATAATGAAAATGGTGATTATGTTAAAGTTATATTTCGCAAAATTTGTGATATTTTCGAACAACATAACCGCCCGTCTGAGTCTGCCGGTAAGAATTTGGTCGTTATATTTGAGTCAGTCAACAGGCTCGATAGAAAATGTAGGAACACCAACGTTTGTTCGAATGAATTGTTCAACTGAAAACATCGCAGTCAAATTTGTCAATTCGTTGACGTTCTCAATAATTGAGGTTATCAAAAATCACCATATGACTAAATTTGCATAAGGATTTGACTTTGAAGCTTTACAAGGTGCAATTGGTGCAAGAATTGAAACCGACCGACCATTTATCGAAAATCTTATTTTTTCAGACGAAATCTATTTTCACTTGAGACCGCTATTAATAATTTGAGTCGACAGGCTCGATATCAAATGTGCGAACACCAACTCGTATTCGACCGGGTCATTTAACTGAAAACATTTTGCGTAAGAATTCAACTTTGTAGCCTTACAAGGTTTAAGTGGTGCAGCAATTAAAGACAACTGACCATTCATATCGCCGTAGATTCGCTCAATTCATTCAGGAACAACCGTCTGGTTTTTCTGAAAAAATCATTTTTTCAGACAAAGCCCATTTCCACTTGTAAGGAAATGTCAACAAGCACAATTGCCACATTTGGGCTTCTGAAAATCCTAGGGCGATGTAGATGCTCAACAAGTCACTGTATGGTGCGCTAGTGGTTTAGAGGTGTGATTGGGGCGTTTTTATCGAAGATGAGGCTGGAAATGCGGTACCGGTCTATGGATCACGCTAATGCGAGATGCTAACAAATCAATTTTGGCCTGCTATTGACGGCGCGGGTATCACTGACATGTAGTTTCAACAGGGCGGTGCCATATGTCAAGCAGTCAACGAAACGATCAATTTATTGCAAACCAAAATTTCACCACAATCATCAGTTAAGTGGCCAGCCAGATCGTGTGATTTAACACTATTGGATTATTTTTTCTAGGGCTATGTTAAGGACAGAGTCTATCGAAGCCAATCGAATTAATTTCAGCCTTAAAACTCAAAATCCGTGAAGTGATTAACGAAATGGGACCGTCTTTTTGCCAAAAAAGTGATTATAAACTTTGGTGAATAAATCAGTATTTCGCACTGTGAATGTCGTGGACATTTGCGAGATATTACTTTTCATTCACAATTGCAGAATTTTTCTCTTCGTGACACAATTCAAATTTTAATATCTTTATCTAAATTTTTTGTTTTATTTTGTTTTAACAAGCAAACTTGTTGTTGAAAAACCTTTTACATCAATTTATTATTATAAATTAACTGAATTACTAAAACTTAGACCTAGTATAGTTTTAAAGTAAAAATAGTGAAAGAAAGAGCGAGTAAGAGACACAGGGAGAGAGAGAGGGGATTTTGTTAACTTCCGTTTAGAGAATTGCCGTGCAAAATTTGCAATATAAATTTCAAAACTTAAATTTCTTAATTAATAAACTGAAAAAATAATTTAAGTTTTTTCTAGTTAGGAAATTGTTTAAAAAGTTTTAGAAATGCAGATGTTATTGTTTCTGATAATTGATATGAGGTTTTACAATTGAGTTATTGTTTAAAATGAAAACATTAACATCAACTTCTTTCTAGAATAAGTAATGAATAACAGAAAATAGTTCGTTACGAATACTATTAAAATTTTTAAAACTTTTTTGCTTTAAGACAAAAGTAAATAATTATTTTTTTCATCTTATATAATCAAAGCAACTTTCGATAAAGTCATGATGCTGTATAATAGTTTTGTTGCCTGTTCGCAAAAATCTTTATTTATATAAATTATCCTAATGGAAAATCAGTATCTTTATCAGAATAGAAAAATATACGTTTTCTAATAAACAGCTTGGGTGTGAGGAATAATTTGGTGGCATAAACGTTAAAGTTTATTATACAACTTTAACTTCATAGTAGACACTCATAATCTTGTGTATCATTTTTGGCTTTAAACAAGAGAAACTGCGAAAACTTTTGTAGTTTCATACAATTTTCTATCTAGCACCTTTTCAAATACCCAACATGGGAAAAACACGATATTATCAATGTTTGAATTCAAAACACACAAAAAGAAACCAGATTACAATGGGATCAATACCAATACAAATACAAAAGCTAAGTAGAAAACCACCAAATCATAAAACTGCAACATTATTTGTTCATCTTAAAATAGGTAAGTGCAAATAAGTAATTATTTTAGAAATGTGCTTCACTTTGGTGATATACGCCTATCGCAACTTTTACAACTCTATCTAACTTTGGTTTCTCTTACTAATCTCTTTCTGCCATAGAAGTTCCAAAAGAGCAACTTTAACATATTCACACACTTACTACCAATAAACTAGTGATGACAACATAATCATAATATTTTTTCTACACATATATTTCTTCCTAAAAAGTTGTGCAGGTTCTTGCGCTACAATAGAAAACGTGGACAAACAAAAAGTACATGTTCGGGATCCTTTATATGCTGATCGAACGCGTGCAAACAGAAAAGCTATCGAGTTCGAAACGAACTTAAAAGCATCATAATTCATCGTGCCCACTTAAAAACTGCGTTAGTTAAAAGTTTACGTAACTATGGTACCTGTATCAGCGCATAAGTCCATCTACCATTGACAGCCGATGTTCATCACATCTGCTGCTCAGCTATGCTGTTTCCTCTAGTGTGCGATTCGCAAAATGTAGCTAAAATTGCGACTTTTTCTTTTTCGCCCAAATATCAATTAGTACCATCCTTGCTACCCCCCTGGGGCACATTATTGGAGAGTAACTATTTAGACCTGTGCAACTGGGGGAAAATGGAGCCCAGTCCCCTGAAGTCAGCAGGGTTACAACTGAAAGCTCCACGTTATTACCACGGGAATCAGTAAGCCCCAGAGTTCCGTTATTTGTCTCTTTAGACATTTAACTGTTCTCTGGCTGATTATTGAGGTTGGCCTCTATATGGGAGTATCGTGGTGTTTGTGGTTTCGCGGCCCCATAACAGACAGTTCAGTTTTTTATAGGGTGGCCTGGTGAAATGTTCCCAGATCCAGTGAGCATGCTAGACATGTGTTCTGGACAGGAGTTGGATAGTCTCCAAATCTTTAGCAAGGAGTGATGATTTGCAGTCCTGCTCTTGAATCATTAAAGTTGCAACTAGGAAAAACTTGTTGCTAGAATTAGTCTTCGGCTTCCTAGGACTAGCATGACGTTCCTATTTATGCATAGTGGTTCGACCACCATCTGATTAAGGCTCCATGGCCAGGCGCAGATGTAAATCTTATCACGTAGTACCATCGTTACTGTGACTAAAGAAATGATACGCTTCTATATGCAGAGCATACCCGTAGTACTGTCAGTCTGCAGGCAGAACTAATTTTTCTGCAGTTTATGCTGAGCAAGGTAGATTTTACCCATACTGGAAATACAGCAGTATACTTTTAAAAACTTCCGGTAGTATCTTCCTACTAAGGAACTTGGGAGTTCTTGTGTTCGGCATTATCCGACACAAAGCTGTACATAAGGCCTTAGGCCTTATGTCAGCGAGATTTTGTTTGTAGGACGGACGATTAGCAATAACAATACCCTAAATATTTACTGCAATTTTTAACCCTTGTCATACAGTTTCCAATTTGAAGTTCTATGTGCTCCATAAGCTTACAGATGGTAACAAATACAGCCTATGTTTTAGGCTCAGCTAGAGAAAGACTCATTATCCTAAGCCATGATCTAACCAACTGAATACCACTCTCTGACAATCTTAGCTTCATCGAGAGTTTTCGCCACAATTAAAAGCCCTATCACCGGCAAAACCGTGAGTTTTTATATTGTTCGGAAGATTTAGTCTCAAAACACCATCGTAGATAATGTTCCATACCAGTGGTCCGAGTATCGAACCTTTGGGTAATTCTTCTTTCAGTCCCTCTTTGGTTTTATATATGACCACCCTTCCGCCAAATTAGTCTCTTATAATCGCTACAAGGTACACTGGAGTATTCAGCCGTAGCAAAGCATTCACAATATTTTACCAGTTGGCTGTATTAAACGCGTTTTCTTATAACCAAAGTAAAAAGTACCCAATATCCCTTGGAACCTTTGTTCCAACGATCAATTATCCTTTTCGCATTGTCTACTACCATTTGACTGTATCTACTTTTGATTTTCTCTTTCGAAAACCATATTACATTTCTGAGAGGTTCTCCGCAGAATTGATATTTTTTTTCGTTCGGAGCAGCACTCAGGGGATTATCCCTACTCATTCAATACATTGAACCAGAATTAGAAAGTTAAGTTATGGAAAGAAAGAAAGAGGTAGTGGTGTTTGCGGAAATTCGATTTGCCCTTCCTTATATTAAAAGTGACAGGAAAGACTTAAAAAACGAATTCTCCCTGTAATGCGTAGTACGATTCACTGGCCAATCGACCACAAATGAATGCGCTTTTAACGAAAATCGAGTCAAACGCACAAGATGCGAGTTTCGGAAACAAGTTCCCTAATTTCCCTAATTGTAGTAACGATAAAACAGTGAAATACACCTCATATTACGTCGATGCTCTGGAGAATCA
The DNA here is from genome assembly GCA_030448955.1 of Trichopoda pennipes. Classification (NCBI taxonomy): domain Eukaryota; kingdom Metazoa; phylum Arthropoda; class Insecta; order Diptera; family Tachinidae; genus Trichopoda; species Trichopoda pennipes. Next base: position 2,471,715 of record JASKUP010000070.1, on the reverse strand, counting down.
ATAGAGTTGGATACCTACCGTCCCAAAAGAGTCTCTTGGCCCTCTCCTGCATTCGCTTAAAAAACTCCAAAATAGATTTTTGGGCGCCGGGCCATACATGAGAGTTGTATTCCATCTCTGGACGGATAAAGGTGATATAAATAGTATGAAGATCAGATGGAGTGAAGTATCTCTTACACCGTTTTACGAAACTGAGGCACTTAAGAGCTTCCTTAGAAACCTCAAAAATATGTTTTGTCCATCAAATATCACATTGAATTTTCATGCCAAGAGTCATGCCGATTTCGCAATACCTATACCACGATATAAATTTGTATAAATCATTATCGACACTGAAATACTCCTCAAGCCAATTACAAACAACATTTTCCAATAATTCCCCACAGGCATCTATCATTTAAAGTTGTCTATAAGATGACGGATTCTCTAGAGGCTTCTTATGCTTGGATGAGAGCATAAATTTTTTTCTTATCCAATTTCATGGAAAACTTCAATGTTTTAGATATGAGTTTATGAATAACTGGAGCTGATCAGAGCTGAACTTTACAATCTCTTTTAGGACAAGACCGGGATTCCATCAGGTCCAAGCGTTTTTTTTTCTGAAATTTGTGGACGAAAATAGCAACTCCAATACTGTGACCTCTGGAAAGGTGAAACCTTCTACAATATTATGTGAATTCCATGCCGTTTCAATCTGCTCTGGGAACATATGTACCACCATCCTATTTAGGATCTTAGCATTTATGGGTGAAGTCAACCATCCGACCACCTGTAAGATACCTGTGTTATTTAAATAAAACTCATAGTTAATAATACTTTAAACATTTACTTTTCAAACTTTTCGGGTCGAAAGCTATTTTTCGAATATTTTTTTTCAAATTTTGGTATCATTTATGAAATAAATAATAAATAACTATTAAACAACATTTTTCTCACAAAATATTATTTGTTAAATTGCTTAGTTTAAATAAAACGTGTTTATAAATAGATTTTAACAAAAATTAATTGATTTAACAATTTTTATATTTAAGGTTTTTGTAACTTTTTTTTTTTGCTAATTTGATATTTTGTTCAGTGTACACTATAATATAAATACTATTTCTACGAAATTTAAAATTGTCGTATTATTTATGTAGTAGGAATTTATTTAGATACAACTAAAATATACAGTAATTGGAAGCTCTTATTAATAGCAACTAAATACGCCTGCAGACATTTACAGAAATTGTGTATTGATTTCTTAAACTCTTCAAGAAAATTTAACAGAAAAATAAATTAACATTTTATTTAAAAAAAAAGGCAAAGTTTGAAATAAAACAGTGAATGGAATTGATTGGAAATATTTTGTTTTCTTATTTTCTCCACAGGCACACATTGATTTCCAAAGGGATTAAAAAAAAGGTAGAGATGTTAAGTATTAAAATGGGCACCCTGTTGTTAAAAATAAGTGTTTTTACATTCGCCTTATTATTAAATTTCTCCTGTTTTTCTCCCTCCCTGTGACTTTTCTTTATAATTTTTTTCTTACATAAAAATTTAGGCGAATGTTTTTAAACGTGGGCTCTTAAAGCGATGAAATTAAATTTTTCGAAACTCAAGTCAAGAAACTTAAACTTAATAGCGATTAAACTTAAAATGCAGAGTTTGGTGATACTTTCATTTATTTTGAATTAAGTATCGTCTGCTGTTATATCACATATGATATTGATCTGCCTTTTTTTAAATATTGATTCCTAAATTTTATTTCTTGGTGGATTTTGCTTTATCTTCTTTTGTGTAGCTGATTTTTATACTTTACATAAGTTTAAAATGGGCCTTAATATTGAAAGGTGGATAATACAGAATTTATTTAGTTTCATATTAATTCCCTTCATTCCATTTCACCAAATGTTATCACTGGCTCAATATGTTGCTTCTAATATATAAAATTTAGTTTACACAAGTAAACTGAAATAACTAATTTTAAAAGCTCACATTTTTATTAATTTGAAATTATTACTCCAAAGGCCTCTATAGTTAAAAAAATTCCGAAGAAGTTTACAGTCCAGACTAAGAGTTGAGTTTCTGCTAATTGGCCAAAATAATTGAAATTTTTGATTTTCATTTGGATTAGCTTTGCTTCAATGTGGTGTTTCCTTGTAAGTCTACGATCAGGGTGTATGCCAAGATATTTAATGTGCAAATGGTGAGGAATAATTTGTTTATTGATACGAATAGCGGGGCAAGTTTCCTTTCTTAAAGTAAAATTTATGTGGACACAATTTTGCTCGTTTATTTTTATTCTTCATAAGTTTAACCACAATTCTAGATGCGTAATATGTTTTTGAAGAACATGAGTAGCCACGGGAGTCTTCAGTTACCAACCGACCAACAAGAACACATGACACACAGAGTAGCCGACATACTCGAAAAAAAGATGGAAGAACACAATAAAGCAAAGATGAATGGTAATGGGCAAAATGTTGCTGAACAGATAAGGGCAAAATTACGAGGCAATGACCTAATAACTGCAAAGGAAGACGAAGGGATCACGACTGTAGTAATGTACTATACAGAGTATACATATAGACAAAACACAACAATTTATACAGCAGATCAACTGCACTAATACTGAGAAATACGTAACATATTAAAATGCTGCAAAACGTTTACTGACGGAAAAGTATACAAATACATGAACATGAATCCAATACCACCAACAAAGCACAACCAAAAATACACAAGAAAAACATACCAATGAGACCCATTATAAACTACAGCAAAACACCTCACCGGCCTACTTAAAGAAAAGATAAATTTACAAAACACATACACTATACATAAACGCAAGACCTTATCGAAAAACTTAATGACATTAAAATAACCGAAAACATGCGGCTCGTTTCCTTTGATATCAAGGATCTATATACTTCGATACCAATACTTGAACTCATAGATATCCTACGCAACACACTAGACAATTTATACGAAAGCCAATACATCACTGATATTATAGATATTGCAAAGACGATAATAAAACAGAACTAGTTTAGATTTAATAACCACTTTTACAAATTACCTGACGGACTCGGTATGGGAAACCCAACGTCCGCAATATTCGTGGAAGTTTTCATGCAACATCTCGAATCAATACACGTAAAAACACTAAGTGAAAAACACAAAATAACTTATTTCTATAGATACATTTTATGCATCCCCGACAGCGGCGAACAAATTCTTGCAAACTTGCAAACACAATCCATAATAAGATTACATACACAATGGAAAAAGAGCAAGACAGAAATTTGCATTATCTTGACAGCACTATAACGTGAAGAACTGACTGTTTAACATTTGACATCTATAGAAAACCAACTACGACTGACACTACCATCCACAATACCTCAAACCACCCTACCCAACATAAACTAGCAGCATTTAGACATATGACGCACAGACTTAAGTTAATCCCACTTACTCCAGATAACTACAACAAAGAACTCGACGCAATTTACACCATAACTATAAATAATGGCTACAAGCTCACTACTATCGATAAACTTCTTAGACAATACAACATTAAAAACAGGAATAAAGAAGACAAAGAGAGAACCGATACAGCACGACGGCACACTTTTACTTAGACAGGACTAGAAATATACAGACTAACTAACTAACCGTTTTCACAAAGAAGGAATACTCACAGCATTAAAAACTGGCAACACTCTGAGACATAATCTCAGAACAACGATAAAAACAACTCACAAATATAGTTCCAGCGGGGTATACAGACTTACCTGTACCTGCAAACAAACTCATATAAACAGAACTACCTAAACGCGAACATTGACTCGCCAGTAGGAATTACATCGCGGCTTGAAAATGATATTTTCACATCGGAAGCGCTCGCCATTAACTTCAAGAGAACAGCAGCCAGTTAAGACGGTGGAAAAAATATAAACAACATAATATTACGGCAGGCTGTATCATCGGCAGTATGGATGAAGTATGGATGCTATTAATCACAGGCATATTACAAGTATAAATCAGATATAATTCTGGATCCAATATACTTCCCTGTGGCACACCGAAAACAATCGATGTGTTCACTGATAAAGTCTCCTTCGGTAACCGTAAACCATCTTTCCACAATGTAACTTTTTAGAATCTTCACCATATTGAAGATTACGTATTAGGCCTTTATGCCATACTTTGTCAAATGCTTGAGAAAGATCTACAAATAGCATAGAATAATATTTCCTTTCTCACTACTTAAACCAATCTATGAGTTTGCTCAGTGGTGCTATGCCGGCTTCTGAAACCAAATTGATGGTCTGGAATGCACCCACTAACAGTTTAGTCATGAGCAACTTTTCGAAAAGCCTTGACGAGATTGATTTGGTTTTGGTAAGATCTTTGCTCGACTTTGGAATCGTTTTAACTTTGGCTATTTTCCAGCTATTTGGATAATATTTCAATCTTAAAATGGCATTGCAAATAAAAAGCAAAATTTTAACTGAAATACAGGGCAACTCCATTAGCATTCTGTTACTGATACCATCAATGCCTGGAGCTTTCTTTGGGTTGAGTTTGTCAATTTGTTTTCGAACGTCACGCAGCTCAAATTTAATAGGTCGAGGGGGTAAAGCTACTACTTTTGGCAAATCAGCCACTCTTTTAAACGTTTCGAGATGAAAGCGGAGTTCAAATGCTCGACAAATATATTACCCTTTCCAAAATTACTTCTTGCCCAATCTCCAGCTGAAGTACGCAGAGGTGGTTTAAGATTTCTAACAGCTCGCCACTATGAGTAGCTAGAGGTTGGTGAAACATCGAGTCCTTCCAGATATTTTTTAAAAGATGCGATTTTTTCATAATTTAGCAAATTCTATGTTGAGGTGATCTGTGCTGATGTCATTGCCTTTTAGTTCTCCTTTTTTCCGTCACGAGATTTCAATATCTACAGAATATATTCTTCTAAGAGCAGTCTGCAAGAGGATATAAGTTGCGTATATAGCGACATGCTTAATTATTTAATTCATTATGACAACGCTAGACGCAGCATCTTTCGGTGTTCGTAATATAACGTTTTTAGTGCAATGACTACTGAGATACATTTTGAATTTCAACCAATTTATACGACTAATCTTCGTCGCGTTTGGGTGATGTAAATCAGTTATTTGAGGATTACAGAATATAACCGTAGGTGGAGAATGATCGGTGGATAGATCTAATGAGGCTTTAATATTTATCAAATCCAAAGAAATATTTTTCATGACGCCAAAGTCTATGACATCAAGGATTTTATGTCTGTCAGTAGGTCAATATGTTGGTTCTCACTTAATACAAATATATCTTTGTAACTGTATTGAACAGTATACGACTACTAGGTGTAATAAAATGGGAGCGTCAGTACCTATGTTTCGCATTATAATCGCTAACTGCCAGAAAACGAACTCAGAGCGATTATATAAATCCTCATAACGCGGCTCAGTAATTGTGTATCTGGGAGGTGATGAAACAACGAAATTTGTGTCAAAATTTTCAACGTCTATATTCATTGCTTGCAAATATTCTTTACATACGCTGTCGAGAACGTAATGCTTAAATCTTGATTTTATTAAAATTGCTGAGCCATTGTTGAGCCATTCTAAAAGTCAAGTGAGTCTCAGAGACCAGCATTATATCAATACATTTTTCTGCAAGAAAATGCTGCAATTAATTTCTTTTTGTTGGCGAATGCCGTTTCCGTTCCAGAAGCATACTTTCAATTTATTCATAATTTATTAATTATCACTTGAAGCTATGTGTTCTGCATTCGTAATATTTCTTGCATCAGGTTGGAAGGAAGGAACTATTTCCTTTGAGGCGACTGTAGTTTAAAATTGGGCTTGCATTCGGTGAATAGTTGTGTAGTAACACTTTTGACACTGAATCAGCATCAGTTTTTCACTGCGTCTGCATATGAAATATACTTTAGAATTGCTTCAAAGAAATTCAGTTGCAAGTGCAGAGGTAAAAACCGAAAGTAAAAGTGCTTCATTCATTCAAATCGTATTGGCGAAAAATATGGCATAAAACTAACCCGCTTTTAGTTTAGTTTAGTTGATTCAGTTTTTGTCTCCCTCTTGAACTGAAAAAACAGTGCATATTTAATGGTACTGATAATTAAAATTTTTACCGTGAACTACTCATTGTAATCATAATTTGTACTTTAGCATTAAAAATCCAATTAAAGCCAAACTTTGCGGGAAGTATTATGTTTTAATCAGAATTAAACAATTAAAATTTAAGGACTCGTTTAACAATATGTTTTCTATAATCATAGAAAAATGATACAAAACTTATTCTTAATATGTCCCATTTCTGAAACGAAAATCAAATGTATTTTTTAGTCTAATAAAAACCTCAAGTTTAAAATATTTTTGTGGCTTAAAGTACCATCGTTTGTGCTTTCCTGCATAACGGGTGTAGCTTATACTTATATGTTATTACTGAAAGTGTTGGTGATTTTTTTTTGGAACACTTTAATACTTAGGTGCCCCTGTAGGCTAGTAGATGTTATACTAGCTTGTCAGTCTGGGGGTTGTGGGTTCGATTCCCAACGAAGACCTGGGTTTTTTTCACTACAAAAATAAAATTGATTGTCGGTGGGGCCTTACAGTGATTGTCGGTGGGGAAGGGGCATGGTCACTGGTCGCTGTGCTGTTTTATACGATTATTCCGAACATCCTTCTACTTTCACCACCTGTTTCATCTCTTCTCTATCCCTTACCTAAAGAATGTAGCACGGTACTTGACTAAATAGGCATTGTTGCCTGAAGTGCGACTTCTCTTAAAAATAAATAGTTATATTTAATAAAATCAGTTTTTACTCAATTAATTTATAATTAAATAATTTTAGTCCTATGATATAATTTTTTATCTTTTTCTTTCCTCGTCTTGTCGCGTTGAGTATTTTTATAAGAATTTATAATAATCATACTCCATCTCATTATATACGTTCATGAGTTTTATGAGGGACAAAGTGCCTGAATAATATTTTTAACCAAACACTATTCTATGCCAACGTCTTTACCTCATTCCTACCCTTTCCGCTGATATATATTTCGGTTTCAACATGTCTTTTCATCATGTGACCAGTGCGTGGCCTTCTTCCGTTAACTTGCAGAGAAATTGTTGTGGTATCATTTGATTGCTTTCTTAGTGTATTGGCGATCAAACGCTATTTGCTCATCTCTATTTCAGTTGTTAAAACGTATTTTCCTTTGGAGCCTGTTGAGTGGTATTGGTCCGTATTTCGCAGCCATGTGCTTTATGTTATGTTTTTGTTGTGTCTCCTACTGATTATGGTATTTTATATTCAAAATGAAAAAATACAATTAAGATAGCAAACTTGTTAATTTGGGTAGATGAAAATAGAAGAAAAAGCTTAATTTTAGAAACAGTAAATTTTTTAGGCTTGTTAAAAGGAAAATAAAAGGAATTTAATGCTATTGAAAAGACTTGAAGCGTAAATTTTGGTCTCATATCACTGCGTTGATAAGACTGCAACTTAATCAGTAAAAAATAATTTTATGTTGTTTTAAATTTAGAACTTATTCTTATTATTCATAAAATATACTTAAACGTGTCTTTAAGTATGTAAAACGTAAACTTTAAAGAACCTTAGAATGCGTACTGATGTACTCATACGATTATTAGCCATTTTCTTAACATTAAATTTTTGACTAAAATGTTATAAATTTATAATAATACATATCTGTGTGGGTGTATGTTAAACCAACACAAAGTATGGTTAAAAATTAATTATTAAAAATTTCACCTACTGGCAAACTTTTTTCTTTCTTGACTTAAATTTTAAATTTGCATTGGCATACATCGTCTTTGGTGATGGCCATTAAAGATTACGAAAGGAAACCTCAATTAAATGTCTTTGGCAGCTTTAACTTTTCTACAACATAATAAAAATTAAGCGACAAAATTCAATTCTCTTGACTCGAAAATCGCATATTATTAACGATAATTGTTGACTTTCTGTTTTGTGTGCGCACAAAAAAATTTATGACGTAAATAAGAAGAAGTAAAAATACATAAGGCAAATGTTCAGTCTATAGTGACAATTGAATTTTTAACATGTTTTTTTTACTATCTGCTACGTGACCAAGTGCGAAGTATTTTATAAAGTAATAACCACATTAGTATTCAGTATCATCACAATAGTCAATGCACAGTAGAAAATAAGACCAAAGCTTAAATTGTTTAACAAATGTGAAATAATAATATTTTAGATTATTATAGAAATCAAAAAAAAATTTTTTCTATTAAATTAATCAGAGAAAAATATGTATATTTTTAACAGTTTGATAAAAATAGATTTGAATAAAAATTAGCTTGTTTAAAATAGTAAATTTTTATCGTTGAGTCATTGGGAAACACCAGCCAAAGCGCTACTTTAATTCAACAAATTTAATTGATGACTTAGCAGTGAAATTCATTAAGAAAACTGAATTCTTTTAATAAATTTTTAGAAAGAACTCATTCTATTCGTTTTTTTTCAGTTGTATTTTTATAAGTAGTGCCCTGTTAGTTTATTCTATTATTATTAATTTTTTTTAAATACGCTTTATTATTTGTCGTCACTATACATTGTCGAATAAAAACGAATTTACTGTATATATTCGAAAATGAGCACTTGTATGTTTCTCATTTTTTCATTTATGAACAGAAAGAAAAAAATAAATCGTCGCATTCACAAATGAGAAAACACAAAATATTTTGTAGTCTCTCACACATGTATGAGAAGAAGAGGCTAAAAAATGAAATGTACATATTCACACATGTATGAACAATGAGTAAACACTTCGCTACTCTGAAAAATATAGAACTAAGCTCTATGGTTTTATATCAAACGCGATCTGAACTTTTCATAATTTATGTAAATCTCTAATAGAAACAATGTCCATAATATTTTATTAAGAAAAATGTAGAGGTTAGCTTCAAATTTATATTTATACCTATTCATTCATACACGTTTGTCTGTTTGATGTCCCACTCATCCCACCTTTTTAGTATAGATAATTATTATGATAAAAATGACATTAAAATTATTCCTTGAACGACACACGTTAAAATGATTATTTTTGTTAATAAAACATAAAAGTATAAAATGCCAATATTTTAGCAAATATGATAAGCGTAATTGTCAGATGAATATTAATATTATGAAGAAATCAAACATGACTAACAATAATATCAAAATAATATACTAAATCATTCCAAGAAAAAAGGAAAATATATTTACTATCATAATTTGCCAATAACAACTCACGTATTTCTTAAGTCAGTGAATATATTGGCATAGAAGAGTATATAATTCTTCCTTTTAATAAACTTTTCATTATATTTATTTATTGCAAAACAATGACAAACATTCTAGAGTTTTAAATTAAACCATTTATTTACCTTCAATACAAACCAACGGTACAAATAAACACGCCTTAAAAGGAGCTTTATTATTTTCGACAACGTTTGAACGTTAATTAATTAATTTGCCCAGAAAGTCGAGATGATGTTTTAAGCGCTTATCCAAGAATACTCCATTTTAACATCACCCCATATTGTTGCTGTTATTATAATTCAGTGTAAGCGTCTGCTTGGCTGCCGGTATTGTTTTTGTTCTGTGTTAGTTGTTTTTGTTTTCTGTTATTTAGCTTATTTCGTGGAATTTCTTAAAAACATTTTGTAGTTGTTTTGTGTGTATAAGATTTTTCAGAAAAGTAAGCAATTTTTAAGACAGACAATAGGCCATTTCGTTTACTTTTTTTGCTGATAATGATTTTATTTGAAAATTTAAACAAATCACCTTCATATACACATTCTGGGTAAGGTAAACTATTTAATTTTTTTTTTATATTTTTTAATCGACCTTTTTATATTTTAAATAAATAAGGTAATAACAGGACAATCAATATATATTATTAGAAATTCATTGGAATTTAAGGATAAAACCAAGAGAAAAAATATACAAGATAATGATAGATTGTTTTATTTGATGTAGTTTCACTTTTTCCAAGTATTCCTGTAGGTTTAGCTTTGAGAATTATAGAGGAAAAATGGCAGATAATAGAACAAAATACGAATATTGAGAAGGAATTATTTTTACGTATTCTTAAGTTTTGCATTGAAGACAACAGGTATTTTCAATTTGATAATAGAATATATCTACAGAAGGAGGGCCTCCCTATGGGCTCTCCAGTATCTCCAATTATAGCTCATATTGTGATGGAGGAATTACTAAATTCATGTATTAGTAAAATGCATATTAAATCGAAGATTATCACAAAATATGTAGATGATTTATTTTGTATAACTTCGGAAGATGCAGATAGATGATATTTTGTCAGAATTGAATAGTTTTCATCCGGATATTAAATTTACGATTGAAAGAGAGTTAGAATCTAGACTTCCATATTTAGATATATTGATAATAAGAAAGAGAAATAAGTTAGTATTTGATTGGTATAAGAAACCAATATCTTCTGGAAGAATTATTAATTTTTATTTAAAACATCCAAGGAAAATGATAATAAACACAGCAAAAAATATGATAGACAGAATATTGACTACAAGTGATAGAGAATTTTATTTGAAGAATAAGGATACAATAAGAGATAAACTTAATGACAACGATTTTCCAGTAGAATTGACTAACAGATTAATTAGAAAATATGGTAGTTATAGGCATAACGGCAGAACCAAGAAATTATAAATCATTAACTTATGTTCCTGAAATATCAGAAAGATTAAGAAAGTCTAAAATATATGACACAGATAGATATATAATTGCACACAAAACATATAACACATTAAATAAATTATTTAGTAGAATGAAGGATAAAATAGGGAAAATGGAAATATCTGATGTAGTATACAGGATACCATGTGGAGGAAATGACCAGGTGAACTGTGACAAAGTTTATATTGGGAAAACAAAAAATAAGCTTAAAACAAGATTAGCTGGTCACAGGTGTGATCAAAAATATAGGAATATTTCAACAAAGAAGACATCCTTATCTTCACATTGTAAGAAATATAATCACTATCCAAAGTTTGCGGATGCATCAATATTAGATATAAAAAAAAACTATAAGAGACGTTATATGTTAGAAATGTTAGAAATTGTTAATGTACCAAATGTAAGTAGAATAAATTTCAAGACAGACACAGACAATTTAGCGCAGAATTATAAGTATTTAATTCAAAAGACACTTAATTTGTTATAATTATATTATAAGAGAGAATGTGTTATTTAATTTCCGTTTCCTTGTTTTTGTATGTTTAAATATTTGAAATTTTAATTTTGTATATATGTATGTATGTTGGAAAAAATTGTTATATGTTTTTGTCAAATTTTTTCAATTTGTTAAGCATTTTTGTTGTTAAAAATTTATTTTTTATTACCAAAGTAATATTGCCAAAGTAATAAACAAATAAGGGCTTTTAAATTTCTTACTTTATTTACGGCGAAATTGTAATAATATTTAATTAGTTTACCAACATACATATGTTATAATTAAAGAGCTTATAACTTTTTTTGTTGCACTTATATTTTATTAGCAAAACCAAATACATATAATTTTTGATGTTATACTATAATTAAGAACCTGCTGGAATGTCCTCAAAATTGAGCTCCTGGAACTATTTAGAGTTCCTTAAATTATTTTTTATCATAATTAATTTAATCATTATCATATATAATAAATCTTTATCATATTGGTAACTGCCAATTATTTTCATTTTGCTCCACAGTTTATATAGTTAAATGTTGCTTTTAACGCTTTATTTTGTCCGTGTGGTTATAAAAACACTGGAGACACAAAGATTACTTAAAACCAAAATTGTAAAACACAGTCAGTAATTAAAATAAAATAGACCTGAGTATTTCTAAAGATCTGGTATCAAACTGTTAAAGCTTCATAAGAAAAATTCACAATAATGCGGTGTTTGTAGTGATGAACACCAGTGACCAGCACAGAAAATATATAATTACATTTAGGTCAACCCAGCTCAACAGCTTTCGAAACCAAATTTAAAACATAAAGAAAAAAATTGTTAACGATTAATGCTTTCTTTTTATTTGGTGATTGTTAGTGACATGGCAATAAGGACTTTATAATTATAGCAAGCTGACCTTATTTTTCATTATTATTATATTTTCCTGTCTTGCTTTATTTGAGTTGGGTAATTTTATTAATCTTTGCATCAAAAGCTAACTTTCATATTTGCCCATTTTATTTTTTTCGCTCTTTAACGTTTCATTCATTGTAAGGAAAATCTCACATAAATTGTTCGTGTGATTATTGAATATTTTTGAAAAAAAGGTAAAAAAATTATTAACTCGAGAGGACGATAAATGAAAATGTCTAAGAACATGAAACAATATAAATTGTATTGAAATTTACAAATTTTTATTATATATTCTTTTGCAGCATAAAAATTAATAATATTTCTGCTGCCTTTAAATATTTAAACAATCTTTTGTTTATTGAAATTTTTGTTTAAAACATATTTTAACTGTCATATTTTTAAAAGTTAAGTTTCAATTATAATTTATATAGAATTTTTGTTCGAAATTTTTTTAAAATAGTTTTGGTAGCTAATAAATGGTATTCAATTGTTTGGATATTTTCTGCCAGTAAATTAAATACTTTTGTCATATCTTTTGCTAAAAATCATCATTGCCAGCCGTTGCTTTGGTATGATCGACAAGCACTTTCAATACAATGACATCATTATCAAGCTGCGTTTCAGATAGTACTGAAGAGTTTGTGTTAGTGTTACAACTGATCAATACATTTTCACACATACGTAACAACAACCGTCTTGACAATACCATTACTCCAAGCAGTTAATATTACTACTCAAACCTACGATTCTCAACGAGCTAAACCTGCGGCACAATTGTCATCGATAAAGGCTAAGATACTCTCAATTTACAAAAAAAAATAAATAACAAGAAAATATATGCAACTCACTTAGATGTAGCTGACATATTGACTAAACATAAGCTATACTATATGTGTTCATCAATTTTACACTATTTATAGGATAGGGTACAAAATCAGATGGGTGATAAATACAAACGGATTTATAAAACTAATAAACCAGACCGACAATCACGCCAAACTAAAATTTCCCTAAGAACCTAACGGACATACGATTCAGTGACGAAGAGACAAAACCAACACAGAAACGAAACAAAACAAATAGATGCACAGGATAAGTGAAACACAAATTTTAGATGCCGCAGCAACTATTACCCAGTTACCAACGTACCGACAAAAACACATGGGACACAAAGTAGTCGTCTACATACTCGAAAAAAAATAAAAAAACACAAAAACCAAAAACACAACTTCCAACGAACAAAAACTGCTGGACAATTAAGGGCAAAGCTATGGGACAATGACCTACTAATTTCTAAAGTCTACAAAGGAAAGCCGACTGTAGTAATGTAAAAAAAGGAGTTGTTTTCCATTTTTGGAATAAATGTATGGGCCAGCGCCCCAAAATCTATTTTGAAGTTGCTCGAACGCATACGGGAGAGAGCACAGACCAGTGACTCTGCTTTTCTGCTTATTTTTGTAGTGAAACAAAACCAAGGTTTTCGTTGGGAATCAAACCAACAACCCCCATACTGACAAGCTAGTACACTATCTACTAGCCTACAGGGGCACCTGTAGGAATAAACTCCCTGCGGAGGTCTTTCCTATCACTTTAAATCGAATGTCCACAATCACTAGTCTCTCTTTTCTCCTTCCCATAACCTAATTTCCTAGTTCTGGCATGAGTAGGGGTCATCCCCTGAGTGCTGATTTCAGATCAAAATGTGGTTATAGATTCGCTGACGATATGAGTTGAGCAATCAATGAAAGTTTTTCTTCTCTTAAAGCAAAAGTATATGTTTAATAATCTCAGCTTTAATATTTATCAGTTGCGACTCTAGAAACATAAAGGAAATGATACCATAATAATGTTGACATGTAAACTCTATATAAAGTTCCAACCATTAGACTGTTAAATTTACATCCATGGAAAATTTTTTTGCCATTAATTCATGACAGAAACAACCTTTATCCTAGTTTAACATGTGAGTACATTTCGTGATAAGATTTACATCTGCACCTGGCCGTAAGTCTTAATCAGATGGTGGTCAAACCACTGGGAATAAAAAACAACGTCATTCACGTCATTCATTCCATAGAAAGCCGACCACTAATTATAGCAACAGGTAATTCGTAGTTGCAATTTCAGCGGTTCCAAAGCAGGGTTGCAAACCACTACTCCTTGCTGAAGAGCTTGAAGTGCTGGAGACTATTCAACTCCTCGTCCAGAACACACGAAGCTTATTATAATTAAGAACACAACTGCATTCATACTTACTGGACCTGGACCATTCATTGTGTTCATTGTGAATGATCCGACCCACAAACTCAAACGAGGGCCTCGAAACACACAGCCCTCACGATACAACCAAAGGGCCGACCTCAATAATCAGTCAGAGAACAGCTAAAAGGCTAAAAACACAATTAGCGTAACTCCCGTGGAAATATAGTGGATTTTCCAGTTGGCTTCTTGCTAGCCTGTTAGGGGACTGGGCTCCCTTTTACCTTTGCAAATTAAAATTTTTTGTTTTTAATAGTGGACACCATCAGATATCTCCTTAATTAGCCTTTACCAGGGATGCCGGTTTCTTAAACACTATTTGAAGACAATATGCGTATGTAGGGAATTGCCATAGGCCCAGCTGTCGAATGCTGCCTAGTTTGAAATCGAACATATTATTTTTGGTACTTAGATCTACTGATTTCTATACCAGTTATAAGGTAACCTGCCGGAAATGGAGGCTTTTTTCTTTATGAATGAGTGTATCTTAATATTTTTGTAATCAATCCCTACAACAAAAAAATCATTCATTGTATGTTGTTGTGATTGTTGAACTTATTTTTTAAGCGGTCTAGACAGGATTACCATGCTTGATGTTATATTTGTGTATGTGTGACCGATGATTTGATATATATATATATATATATATATATATATATATATATATATATGCATACCGCATAGTTTGGGGACACAAAAATTATGTACTTTTTTTGAGATAATTATGCAGAATTCATAGAAATCGATTTATATATCCCGATATTTTTTCACTAAAGCCTCTTCAAATCGGTTTAAAGTTAATTCTTATATTTAACGCATATTTCGAGGACACTTTTCAAGCTTGCGCATATTATGAGGACATGTCCCCATACTATACGCAATATAGAAGTAAAAATTTATTGCCAGATGTTTCGTAAATTTTACAAATTTTTGTTGCCGCCGTCAATTTTTGCAGCCAGGATTGTATGTATTTGTTCAGTAATGCCAACGTGTTTTATAAAAAAAAACCATAGCGATTATGAAATTTTATTATATATTTATTATATATATTTATATATTTATTATTATATATAATAATTATAGTTATTTGACCTTTTTTAATATTTTTTAGTAGTTTATTATTAAACACTAGGTCATTAGTTAATAAAAAATTATGATGCCAACCAATGGTTTAGCGAAGTATTGAAAACTAATAAAAAATAAAGTTTTAAAATTATGTTTAAATAATGACCTAGTGCTTAATAATAAACTTCTAAAAAATATTAAAAAAGGTCAAAAACCTATAATTATTATATATAATAATAAATATATTTTATTATGAAATATTGGTTACAATTTACTATGTATAGTATCTACATTTTTGCTTTTTTCGCTTTAATTCTATAAAATGATAATTAAATGTGTACTAATCTTTTTTTTTTTTATAAATGGTCTTTTTAAATAAATTTTAAATATAAAAAATAATTTCCTGAAGAAGCTTTCCACAGGAAAGCGAAATATCGAAATAAATCGTTAAAATTTATTTAAAAAGACCACTTTATAAAAAAAAAGATTAGTACATATTTAATAAAAATAAAAAAGGTCGAATAAAACTAAAAATAATAAAATGATAATATTATAATATTTTTAATATATTCTGTGCAAAATGTGAATATTCTAAACGCTGTATCGTCTCATCATTTATAACTAATTCAGCTTGATTAAAATATCGTTATTCTAAACTCAATGATTTCAATGAAATGTAGCACAAGAAAATCGATGGCTAAGAATATGAAAAAAAAACGATATATTCAACCGGTAACAAGCAATTCAATTGGTAATTTATGATAAGATAAAGTTTGATCTGATTGAATTTTCAAATTTTTAAAAAAAGAAGCATAGTGTAGTTTATCGCATTATTTAAATACACGGTACAAATTACTCTAAAATTTGTTCTTAAAAATGGGTTTTTACCAACTTTTTAAAATATCTTTAATGCTATTAGTTTATGATGTTTACATTAGAAAAAACTTGTGAAAAGTTATTACTTTCGCTGTGATAAAATAAAGGTAAATTTTCAAGTTTTGGGCAAAATGGGATTTGTAAATACCTCTAAGTACTTTCTAACACTGATACACAGTTATAACGATAGCAATAAAATAAAAGTTGCTTAAGTTTGGGTTTGACTTACTTAATATGTATATATTTAAAACAATAGAAAACATAAATGATTTTTTAATGCTGAAATTAGTAAGTGATAAAGAATTCACTTATTTTGTACATATATGGAAACATTTTGAATTACTTGAAGAAGTCGTAATTCACATTCTTTCGACATTAAAATTGGAACTGAATGGCAGAATAAACCAATCCTTATATTAATGGGATTTTAGTTCATATTCCATTAATTCTCTAAATTATTTCCTTGTTAATAAAAAAATATTTGCATACATAAAAAACTAGCTTTATTAATATTTTATTATGCTGCAATAGATTTAAGTAAAACGTTAGCTATTATACATATGTACAAAATTTCAATGTCCACGCAGCGACTCTTATGTAAGCCATACACGTTGCGTTCTGTTGGTAACCAAGTGAGGGTTTTGTGTACAAATTATATAACTTGCGTACAATCACACACAGAACAACTTTATTTTATAAAGAAGTCATCGAACCAAAGATATTGTCGAATATTATTGTGAATGTTTTTGTTTTTATAATATTCATTTCTGCAGTTCCACAATTCAGACATCCATTTTTAAAACTCTATAAAAGTACGCATTTCATTTGAACCTTACATTTTTCTTAATATATTTAATTTTTATTAATAAATTTAAAAACAAAATTGATTTTGTGAACGCAAAAAGTTTAATTAATTAGCGTAAATAATATCAATTGGTTTTTTGGGTATTTAAAAAAGTAAAAAGTTGTCAACACTATTAGATCAAATCTGCATGCATGTTACAGACACTAATAGTAGATATGCATTGTCTGCAAAGGTTAAAATAAGGGATGATTTCTAATACGATCAGTGTTACCATTTAATGTTTTTATTTGTTCAAATAAAGTAAATTTTTTTCTTCTTGAAAAGTCATCTTAATTGTAAAGATATATTTTATTTATATTAAACTGAAGCAAATGACATGCATATGACAATCAAATACAGTTTACTACATCGTATTATAAAACATGTACACATGTGTATAAGCTAAAAAATAAATAAATTTTAATGGTTACATTACATTGAAAATTGGGATTCATTCTTATTTGTACAAATTTATTTACTATTATTTTTGATTTATGCGAATATTGTTCCTACGTTTTTAAAACTATTAAAAATAACAACCTTTTAACTTGCTATAAAAATTTATTACATCTTTTTGAAATCTCAATAACTTACAGCACTATAGGCAACAATGGCTGTTTTTGTTATTTGCAGAAATAACAATCTTGTCAAACTAATTTTTAATATAACGAAAAATTAGAAGCATTTAATTGTGTATTGTTAGATCTGCAGAAGAAAAACATTAATGAACATGATAACATGAAAAACTCTTTGATAAAAAATTATTAAATATATTACGTTAAAAATAGTTTAAAGAAAATGCCACTAATAAGAATAAGCTCAGTTTACTGGCAGAGCTCAAAAGTAGTTAGCTATTGGATTTTGAAGCAAAAAAATTTAAAATAACAAATTCTCATAATTCATCTGATCTCTAAAATTCAACAATTATTAATATTTATTTGACATGTTTTGCTTAAAAATCGATTTTTGCAAGCGATATCTTGCAATTTTTATCCGCTGAGATTTGTCACACTAAATTTCGAATTTTTTAAACAACAAATTCAAATAATTAAATTTAAGTTTGCCTACTACATTTTTTTTTTTTTTTTATTTAATGAAGTTTTTATAACAAAATCGTAGTCGTTACTTCAAAATTCAAGAACATATACATATATATCAATAGTTATAATTGATTTTATACTTTGTAAGTATAATTAAAAATTATTATTAACTTCTCATGTTTAAGACTTATACAAATAATTTTTTTTAAATTCGATTCTTTTAGTGTTTCCAAAAATGCATTAAAAAATCAAAGGATATAATATGTTTCAAATATATTGATAGGTATAAAACTCTGGTTACAGGTAATATTTGAAACGTGACAAATTTTAATGGGGGAAGATGTTATTGGTGATAACATAGAGGAAAATATTCTTGTATAAAAATATAGTAGAAAACACAAAACTAAAAAGGTTTTTAGTTTTGTTAGAAAATGGTATCTCAGCATTTATTGTGGTATAATATAACATTGACTTTGTTGTTATTGAGGAAATCAGAAACTTAACATAATTTTGAAAAATATATTTCTACTTTTCGGCAATCGAACATAATTTTTTTCGCCTTTCCATAATCTAATAAATCAAAAAATTTTATTATCAGATATAAATTTTTGAAGACGTTGCTTTGTATTTTGTCAAACTTCTTTTTTCCTAGTTTTGCTTACTTTTATGAGAAGATATTTTTAACCGCTCTGTCTTAAAAAGTTTTTTGATATATGCCAAGTCAACAAAAGTTGAGAATTAAAGAAGCTATATCCTTCATTAACTAAAAGTGAAAATTATTTTGAAAAATAATTAAGAGTGCTGTCTTCTTATATATATATATATATATATATATATATCCTTCACAATCAGGAATTTTACAGAATTTAAAACAACGTTTTGTTATTCCAATTGTCTTCCCAAAAAAATTTTCACACGAAAATTCTTACCCATCATAGGAAATTTTAATATAATAAAACTCGCTCCCTAAATTGTTTTCGGGATATATGACTCTGTGCGCTGAAACTCAAAAGATATTTCACGAGTAAATGCCTACCAATACCATGAACCACTGAGCGAAATTTCAAAAGTCCAGTTATTATATTTTTTGATACATTGAACTTTTAAATAAAGTTCCTATTGGCGAAGAGTATTACATATAAAAATCGAGTATGCTTTGCCTTCTCATGCATGTTTTAAGAACGTTTATTGTGCAGGCAAGACCACATTAACATATACTTTTTTATTATTATTTATATTTTTATTCGACCTTTTTTAATTTAATTAAATATGTACTAATCTTTTAAACGGTCTTTTTAATTAAATTTTAACGATTTATTTTTTCGATATTTCGCTTTCCTATGAAAAGCTTCTTCAGGAAAATTTAATTTTAATAATTAAAATTTTAAAATTTTAATTTTCCTGAAGAAGCTTTCCAGAGGAAAGCGAAATACATATCGAAAAAATAAATCGTTAAAATTTAATTAAAAAGACCGTTTAAAAGATTAGTACATATTTAATAATACACTTTTTGCGTATGTTTCGAAAACTTAAATGTTGATTTAATTTCATATGTTCAAATTTTTCCTATATTATTATAAAAAAAACAACAATTTCTAAAACTAAAAGAAGCTTCATCAAAAATGTGTTGCATTATTACAAAAATAATTTCATTCCACAGAGAAACACGCAATTTTATTTTAACTATATAATAACATAATAACGTCTTGTAAAGTGTAGTATGGCAGCACAGTAGCAATACCTTATAAGTAAATTTGCGTTGGCAAATGCAAAAGTGTGCGTGTATTAGTAATAATTAGGGAATGAATTGCTATTGTGATGACAGCATTGTCCAATGTAAAAATGGGGTTTCCCTAAAGATGGCGATGATGTCAAGGCAAATCAATGCTGTGAATGCTATATAGTTTAAAAAACAGATACAAAATTGAGAGATGCCAATTGTTTCAAAGGAGTTTAAAAAAAAGCACTGAAATTATTTCAGCCATGAATAAATTAAAGCCTCAAAATAAAATTTAATTAGTAATAATCTACTATATAAATTCGAAGTTCTATCAATAATGAAGAGTTGTTTGAATATATATAGTTTAATTTCCTTGTTAACCATTCAAATATTGATTGTCTTAAAGTTAGTTTAAATACACTAATTATATAAGTTTATTATCCATATAAAGTAATTAACTACGGTAGCAATCAATAACTAAAAGTTGTTTTCAATTGTTACTGGAAATAACGAGTAATAAAGGAAATTGATTCATTATTTCTTTTTATTCATAATAAGTTTGAGATTACATCAACATTTTCTTGTTCAATAACATAAGTATGTATATACTAAATGAATTTGTGTGTTTAATATTTTATTTCAAATATATGCTTCTGCATTTCCGAAACCTCAAAAGTCAACTTCGAAATAGTTAAGAGATATCTAAAATTCAGAATATCATATCGATTTTTTTATTTTTATTCTATTCCGAATACGGAATAGACCATAAGTTTTATTAACTAGGATATTGGAATTTTTATATAAAATCTTCGAAAAAAAATTTTGAAGTCTCGCTAAAAATATATTTAATATTTTTTTAGCAGTTTATTATTAATCACTAGGTCATTATTTTATAAAAAATTTTTCAAAAAACCTTTATTTTTTATTATTTTTCAAGAAGAAGAAGAATGCAAACTTTTTCCATATCTAAACAAATGCCCCTAAAAATACATATTTTTTGGTTGCACTGCAGTTTATCAAAGTTAACCTGCAGAATTAATTTAATAATACTTTTATGAATTTCAATATACTATGAATTTTAGATAAAAATCATGGGTCGTACAATGAATAGATTTTTCATTTAGAAAATTCCATAAAATAAATAAATAAACAAAGGTGTATGTAGTGGAAAACAACTTGTAAATTTGTTTCCTCAAAAGTTTCCTGTATGTAGTTACATACTTATATGTATAACCTTTTAAAATTTATTGCTGGTGTATAAATCGATTCGATTTTTAAATCTATTCGATTTTTGCCAAATAACCATTTTATTATTAATTTTTTGAAGAATTTCAATTAAAGTCAAGAATCACACACAATCCTCTTTTTACACCTTTTCAGAAATCAGACCATAAAAATATTGGTTAAATAGAGAAATTATTACGGCTAAACACTTTTAAATTTACTCCAATTAGAGTTAACTCAAGAATTTATTGCACAAACATTGACACAAATTTCTCATTAATAACAATACATTTTTTAATGGCACGATTGTGTAGTTAGTGAAGTTAAACACCTTTTTCAATTCAATATTTATATACATATGTATATTAGATAAAAAATCATATTGTATTTTTATAGACTAGTATGTATATTTCCCTGACAGCGTATCCCTACCCTGATACTAAACAAAATTTGTAGAAAAATTTTTTTGAAAATTATGCTAAATTAAAATATTTTGTATACACATATATTTTTCCATCTTAGCAGTGTTTGATCAAATACATATGTGTTAAAAGAGTGTTAGATGTAATCGCAAAAAAAGTCAACATCATCAACAATTCTGTTTTCTTGCAGAAGTGTTTCTGCAAAGATATAAAAACATATATTGCAAAAAAGGCGCATTTATTAGTACAAAGTCTTTATTATGCCAATTTGTAACGGCGTCAAAAGACAAAAAAAAACGTTATATTTTAGCATAAGTATGGCAACACAATAACTAACGAAAATTTTTTAAAATGAATTTATATTGCTTTTATTGGGTGTATATAGAGAAACGCGTATTAAATTTATAATATTTATATATAAATAAATCAATAGACGGTGCAATTGGAAAATGCTAAAAAAATGTCCCCAAAGTAACATGTCCTCAAACTATGCGGAAGGCATATAAAATTTCGAGGACTGTCCTCAAAGTATGCAAATGTCCTCAAACTATGCGATGGCTTGAAAAACTGTCCTCAAAGCATGCGGTATGCATATATATATATATATATATATATTTTTTTTTTTTTTGTAAGAAAATTTTCTCTTTTTCTTCATTTTCTTTTGTGATTTAAAATGCTTGACAATATTTCGCACTTTTCTTTTTTCGACTTGTTTTTATTTTATCTCGTTGGCCGTCTTAACCGGACTTTATTACCTTTCGTTATTTCAAGGACATCATTTGATGTTTTTTTTTCTTTAACTTTGTTATTTTTATCTTTTAACCGGTTAAAATGTATCTCACTTGGGATTTAAAAAATGTTCCTTTTGGGTTTATTTCCATATCTTATCGATTTTGTCGGTGCTTTAGCTAAAAAAAGGCTGTTAAGCTGTTGTTGTTACTTTAATTTTAATGTATAAAGCAGAACACATAACAAATAATTTAAATTTTCAGCAACAAAAGAAGAAAAAATACTTTAAGTTAATTGCAGGACACATAATTCCAATTAAATGATAAAAGTAGGACCTTCACAACAAAAAGCAATTATGTTTTTGTAAACAACTTCATTACTATTCCTAGGTGATACGATTTAAAGGTATTTTATTTTAAAGTAAATACAACTAAATAATAACAAGATCCAAAGATAAAATCCAAATAATTAAGAAGAGCGAAAAGTGCAGTCTAAATACTCCATTAAAGTTTCGTTGCAACAAAATGTCAAAGTTTTAGACAAGAGCAATTTTCAAAGGATTTTTGTTCATTCCGTGAAAATAGTGAATACAAGTGTCGATAAAGAAAAAACAACTAAAATATACTTTTTATAAATACATTTAAATTGAAATTTTCACTCAATTTAAATATCAAAATGATTGTTAGCATACATTGTTTTCGTATACGAAATATTGTTTCATGACTACTCACAGTCATTGGAAGTTATCTTGGTCTTTAAGGCGAATCGAAAAAGGTAAAGTCGTTGGCTAACTAATACAACAAAGCAAAGTTTTCGGGTAAGATTGTGTCAACAATTGGTTGAGAAGAATTAAATCTCAGTCTGCTTCAATATGTAACAAACAGTCACAGTAAGAAATTAATTAAAGTAAAATAAAAAAGAGGTGTTGAATCGCTTTATCTTAGTGCCCAACTCATGGCTTCGGAAATATACGGTTACCAAATATTTCCTTCAATAAATCGATTGTGTCCAGATCTGTGTGACATGTTGCGCTACCTTGTTGAAAAGATATCTCCTTCACTTTATGGCTGTTCAACTGATAAAGGAAAAGGTCAGTAATCATTGGCACCATAGCGGTCACTATTAACTGCATCTTTCTGGCCAGCTTCATTTTTAAAGAAGTACGGCCCATTAAGCACACCAAACTGCTAGTTTTTCTGGATACAATAGGTTTTCACTATACACTTTTATCACTCCAAATACAGCAGTTGTTTTGTGTCGTGTCCATTCAAACAAAAGTGGGCTACCTGGCTAAATAAAGTAATAGAACTTTTTTTTTGCAAAAAGTTTTCAAATTAAAAGTTTTGCTGAGCACAAGTCAAATATAATAAATTTGGTATCAAGTTGTTTAAATTTGTTCCGCGAGAAAACGAAATACTATTATCATTTCTTTCAAGTCGTGTTTTAGACTGTACTTTTTGAGCACGGTTTGTTAATGATGTCATCAAATCGAAATCGCTTGCCAAACAGCCCGCAACGAGGGGTTACACCGAAAGAAATGACAATATTAAATTGATTATAAGTTAAACAAGAAAATTTTATTGTCATATTTTTTTTTGGATATTTTTTGTTTAACTTTTCTTTTCAATATTATAGACAGAAAAAGGGTCCTCCCTTTTATAAAAAATTCATATGGGATTTTCTAGTAACCGTCATGTATGTAATATTCAGTTTACCTTGTTCGCATATATAGTGACAAAAATTTAATTGCTTTGAATATTTAATTGTAAAACGCGAAAAGAATAACACAAAGTAAGGGGACTGTACACATACTATGTCTTACCTACTTGCATTGTAGATTTGCTTACTATGCCACTCCCTTACGAACACATGAGAAACAATACTTTCCCATCAAAAAAGTAATTGAAAAGAGCAGAATATAAAGGCATTTGATATAAATCTTTCAACTTTTCATTTTAACAAGAAATTATTTCAAATATGTTATTTAATATCTTTTCAACAAGAAGTTTGTTTTTACTTTATAGCAACACCAACAACATGATAGTTTTGAAATTTAGTTTTAGCGTTTGCTGTAGATACATTGGCAATTGTTACAATGAATTCAATTTCGCACGGAAATCGCATCAAAATGATTAAAATCCCCTATGGAAATGGTGGTTCTGTTGAAGTTACATATCGTAAAATTCATGATATTTTCGGACAACATAATCGTCCTTCTGAGACTAAGAATTTGGTCGTTAAATTTGAGTCGAGAGGCTCAATGCAAAATGTGTGAACACCAAACCGTGTTCGACTGGATTGTTCAACTAAAAAGATCGCAGCCGTGAGTCACAGTGTTGTGGCAGATCCAAATTTGTCAATTCCTCGACGTTCTCAAAAATAGGGGTTATCCAAAAACACCACATGGCATTTTCAAGCTTTACAAGATTCAATTGATGCAGGAATTAAACCCGACCGACCATTCACATCGCCGTAGATTCGCTCAATTAATTCAGGAACAACCGGCTGGTTTTCCTGAAAAAAAAATGTTTTTCAGACGAAGCCCTTGCCCTTCACTTGTCAGGGTATGTCAACAAGCGAAATTGCCACATTTTGGCTTCTGAAAATTCTAGAGCGATTATTAAAAAGCCTCTGCATGCTCAACGTTTCACTGTATGGTGCGCTAGTTGGTCTGGAGGCGTGATTGTGGCGTTTTCTTTTAAGATAAGGCTGGAATGCGGTAAAGGTTAATAGATCACGCTATCGCAAGATCCTAACAATTCAATTTTGGCCTATTATTGACGACATGAATAGCGATGACTTGTGGTTTTAACAGGAGGGTGCCACATGTCACACAGCCAATGAAATGATTAATTTATTGCAAATCAAAATTTCTTGATCGCATAAAATTACAATTTAACACCACTGGATCATTTTTTGTTAAGGCAATGTTAAGGACAACGTCTGTACTGAGCCAATCGAAATGACTTCAGCCCTAAAACTCAAAATCCGTGACGTGATTAACGATATAGGAATGCTACTTTGCCAAAAAGTGATTAAAAGCTTTGATGAAAGAATCGGCACCTGTTAGCGTGATCGTGATGGACATTTGCCAGATATCATTTTTCATTCATAATTGCCGAACTTTTCTCTTCCTAATGCAATAAAAATTGGAATCAGTTTAATCAAAATTTTTGGTTTTATTTTGTTTTAGAAAACAAACTTCTTGTTGAAAAACCCTTTATAAGGAATTTCTTTCCTATTGCCTATTGTTCATTCACCCTCTCTTTAAATTTACTACCTGTAAGCTACGTCAGTTATGATTGATTTCATGCAGCAACCGTTAAACATGAAGGAATTTAATAGTGTTCAGGATTTCAGGGAATTATTTCACTTAGGAGTTGTTCACAATAAGGCATTCAATATAAACCCAAAAATTTTCTACTTACCAAATAATTTATTTTTAAAAAGTTTTTAAAAGTTGATATCTGTGTATTAACGGTTATCTTAAATGAAACTTTTTGCATATTTTTTATACAAAACCAATTGCGTTGGATGCATGTCACTCCCTTTCAATATTCTATACAGTTTAGTATAGACTATACTTCACTTCCATAAAAAGGAAAACAAATTAACTATTTATACCTTTTCATTATAAAACTGATAACAGCAAAACAAAAGAGAAGGAATAAGAATGTTCATTCTGTAAACAATTCAATGAAAATTACTTACGCTCTAGGACGACGAAGTTATGGAAGTACCACCTTTCAATTTATCTTCATTAAGCAAAACAAGTGTTAGTAGAAGAAGCTGTAAAAGTTTATCAAAATTAAATTATTTTTAAAGAAGAAAGAAAGAAGAGGAAGAAATATAAAATTATGATGGAAACTTGCGTTAATATAAATAAAAAGAATTTTTAATAAAGAAGACCTAAAGGAATTGTTCATTATAAATTAATTGAATGACAACAAAAACTTTATATCTATCTAAGCCATACACAAATACTTTATTTTTATTATTTTAAAATATTTTTTTATCAATTTTTCATATTTTCTTATTATTAATGGAATATTCTTTTATATAATAAAACGTCAAATATATGTTATTCTGTGCCTACACATTGAATTTATTTTTGAGATTTGATAGTAAAATATCGAGGGCTATTTGTGATTTTATCGAAAAACGAATTAAGTATAAAAGTCAATTAATTAGTCTTAACAAAAAATTCTTTTCAAAGTTGCCTATGTGCACAATAGTGACTTAATATAGGTGTTTGTGTTTCAATAAAGGTATTTGTTTCATTTCAAGTGCACGTTACAACACTGTGAAATAGATTCGTGAAGAAGGGAAAAATATAGAGGTCGATAGTGGTGTTTTAACTTAAATGTTATTCGAACGTAGCATATGTATATATATCATAAAACAACAACATTTTCTTAGGTCGTTCTAATGGGTTTTTCAACAAGAAGTTTGTTTTCAAAAGCGAAATCAAACAAAAAGTTTTTATTAAGCTGCTTCAAATTTGTATTGTATTACGAAGAGAAAAGTTCGACACTTGTGAATGAAAAATGATATCTGGAAAATGTCCATCACGACGACGCTGACAGGTGTCGATTATTTCATCACTTTTTGGAAAAAGGGCGTTCCTATGTCGTTAAGCAAATTACGGACTTTGGCTGAAATCAATTCGATTGGCACCGTGCATACTCTGTCCTTAACAAAGCCCCACAAAAATTACTCCAGTGGTGTTCAATCACAGGTTCTGACTGGCCACTTAAGTGCTGATTTTCGTAAAATAATGCGATCGAGAAATTTAGTTTGCAATAATTGATCGTTCCATTGGCTGTGTGACATGTGGCACCCTCCTGCTGAAACCATATGTCAGTGATATCCACGTCGTCAATAATAGGCCAAAATTTAGTTGTTTGCATCTCGCGATAGTGTGATCTATGTACCGTTACCACATTTCCATTTCCAAAAAACGCCCAAATAGCGTCTTTAGAACACATAGCGAACCATACAGTGACACGCTGATTATGCAAAGGCTTCTCAACAATCGCCCTAGGATTTGCAGAACACCAAATGCGGCAATTTTCTAATTGACATACCCTGACAAGTGAAAATGGGCTTCATCTGAAAAAATTTGTTTCTGTTAAAAAGCCAGCCGGTTATTCCTAAATCTGTGGAGATTTAGGATTGCACCAATTTAATATTTGAAGGCTTCAAAGTCAAATCCTTACGCAAAATTCGCTATGTGGTGTTTTTTGATAACCCAAACTGTTTGTATCTGCTTCAACATTGTGGCTCACGGCAGCGATATTTTCAGTGGAACGACCCAGTCGAACACGCTTTGGTGTTGGCACATTTTGTATCGAGACTATTTACTCCAATTAAAAACTACTTTCTTAATAGCGGTCTCAGAAGGACAATTTTGTTGTTCGATAATATATCACAAATCTTAGGAAATGTAACTTTAACAGAACCACCATTTTCATAACGGATTTTAATTATTTGTTGTTACAATTGCGAATGCATCTACTATGAATACGTCAAAAAACAAATGTAAACACTATCATGAAAATCAAACAACTTGTGGAAAAATCCGAAATTAGAGTTAAGGTCAAGCGATCAAAATTTCTAACGTATTGTAGTCAAATAGAATACTTGTTATTCGCTTTTCTAGCAGAGCGCCTTAAAAACTTTATTTTTGAGCTAGCTAGTAGTCCAGCTCGCTTCTGTGCTTGTAAAATTCTACCTTTTGTTACGGAATACATTCCTCCTTATATACTAAAATTTACTTGTTTACAAAAAAGACTTAAAATTATTCTTGCCATGCTCAATTCTTCTTATGCTCAAGGTGAGAAATAATTTGATAATATTTTGGTAAATTTTTTTCCCATACGGAATATGAAGCGTGGCGAATATCCTTTGTGTAGTTGTGTGTACTCAGCCTTGTAATGCGATACATCTGTAATCTGGCTTGTGAATTATTTAGGGTGACGTGTGATGCCTCGTAAGCAATTTAATTAACGATTGGATAGGCGATTCCAACAATCAACTCACACTGCACTGTACCAGTACAAGTAATTACGTAAGCATACCACAGTACGCTGTAACAGGATTATATTATGACAAGCTATAATATAAAATTTGACAAGGTTAGTTAGAAATTAATAGTGGATAAGATGTCGGATAAATCCTTTCCCCTAGCGCATTGGTAGATTCACATTTTGCAAAAAAGCTTCGCTTATTATTATGCGAAGGTGGATTTCATCTTTTAGAGCTTTAGTTGCTTGTGAATTGGTTTAAGATAAAATAATCCAGCGGCGTTAAATCACAAGAACAAGGCGGCCAATTGATATCATCAAATCGAGAAATCGTACAACCGGGAACTATATTATATCTTACCTATATTGTTGGGGTAGTTGTGTGGTTTATGGCGCTGTGTTGCTAACAGTAAAGGTCACGGCTGCCAACATTAGCTAATTTTAGCGACAATTCATCAAAATAATACGGGCAGATAATGGCGCCTAATCACAAAACGAACCATATGATGTAGTTCATTTTCGAGGACTATTTTAGGTTTTTGTTAACTAGCCCCATATGCGAAAATTTGTATTGTTTACATAAGTGCCTAATTAAAAATCACCGTCATCATTAAAAATGATTTTGTTGAAAAAGTTGTCGTTTTTGTTCAATTTGCATCATGAACGTTCGATGCAAATAATGGTCGGTCGGCTTTAGCTCTTGAACAAGTTTATATTTATAAGCGAGAAAATAAAGCAAAGTGCCGCTAGTGATGCCCAATTGTTGCGAACTTCGACGTTTTGATGTTCCAGGTTCACTCCCTACATATTGCTGTACAGCAGCTATGTTTACAACACTACGCCTATTTTGAGCGAATTGCTTTGATCTATTGACAGCAACAACACTGTAAGCATCGAATTTAACGATTAAATTATGCACAGCGGCTTCAGAAGAAGCATGTTTGCTAGGAAAAGATACTCGAACTTTAAGAAGTAATACCATTTTGATAGCAAATTTTCACAATATAAATTCTGTGCTCAAGAGAATAACGTCCATACTAAAAATTTTTAATTAAATAAGTGTCAAAGGATAGCAACTAAATTCTTTACATTTAATCATTCTTAACCTGAAATTAATTCATCTGATATGACTGACCAATATATCAACTGCTCGATTTTTCAAAGTGCAGAAAATTATAGAATTTGTATTACAAAGTGTACAAATGTATTATATAATTTTAGCCAATACGTCGGTCCGTAAGACTACAGCAATCTATGTCTAAAATCGTAACAGCCAAAACTTAAAGAGTGCTCCCAAGTGAACTATGATAGGAATATACTTTAATTAATTGAAGAGATAAACTTTTAAGTTAAAGGTCGTGTCAATAGTAGGTTAGTAGGTTGTGTACTAGCTGACAGTATGGGGTTGTGGGTTCGTTTCCCAACGAAGACCTTGGTTTTTTTTACTACAAAAATAAAACTTGACTGTCGGAGGAGCTGCCCAGCGATGAAGGCATAGTCACTGGTCGCTGTGCTTTCTTTATACGGCAGTTAATTTCCGACTATCCTTCTACTTTTCACCACCTGTTTCATCTCTTCTCTATCCCTTTCCTAAAGAAGGTAGCACGGTACTTGACTACATAGGCATTGTTGCCTAAAGTGCTACTTATCTTTAAAAAAAAAAATGTGGTAAATA
Organism: Trichopoda pennipes; assembly: GCA_030448955.1. Taxonomy (NCBI): domain Eukaryota; kingdom Metazoa; phylum Arthropoda; class Insecta; order Diptera; family Tachinidae; genus Trichopoda; species Trichopoda pennipes. The sequence continues at coordinate 2,441,667 of JASKUP010000070.1, read as the reverse complement.
CAGCCGCTATAAAAGTAAGTGTGAACACTACCTTTAAAACTAAAAGGATGTTTGGTTAAAGGCATCTTTCTGAGCAATCTGGACGGAGTATGTTCAACTTTCTCCGTTAGAATAAAAAATACAAAACATTATTTTACATGTGTGGTCTTATTTATTGTTTTTAAACTATAAAATTAAAAAAATTATTTTCACATGGCCTTAAATTAAATGTGGGCATTACAACATTAAGTTAAAAAAAATATTTAAATTAAAAAGTGGAATTTACACTCCTTCATATGTAAGCTCAACTTAGTATACATAATTTTTTTTAGCACATAACACTATATGAAAGATATGTTCTTTTATATCAGTGCACTGGTGGAATAAACATGAAAAAAAAGAATATTAAATTGAAATAAACACGTTAGCCGATTTCAGCATTTTTACTATTTTCTTTCTCAACTATTTTTTTCAAATACATTATTGTGGCTGATATGTTAATCATGAATTAATTTTTTGTGTTATAGAATATTTAAGATGACTTCAGCAGCAGCACAGGCCGATGTTAATTTACTGCATGCTTCAGTTTTATCAATGGTTGAATTCGATGATGATATTTTTGCTGCTGGCAATTGCTTCGATTGGAATGAACATCCCTCGCAACCAGGATTATTTTGTCCATTTGCTTATCGTTTACCACCACCGAATCTGGGTGCAATTTTGGCCAAAGATTTGTCAATGGAATATCATTATTTGGGAAATACATCGGAATGGTTTTTTCAGGCGCGCAAAAATGCCGAAAAAGTTATTGCACGTAATGAACAATATTTGAAAGGTGAGTTTGTTTTATGTATGTAAATATGTAAATTTATCTATAGACATTAAACAAAATATTGTTATTTTTATTTCCTTGTTGTCGGTTGCTTTGCAATTTACATTTGCTTAAAATATATATTTGCAGTTGAGATTTTTTTGGATATATTTTTTTAATTTATTTAGCAAAATATTTTTATTTTATCTGTAATTGAATATAAATTGAATTTTTAGTTATGGTAATAATTTCTTTACAGATAGTATTTAACAAATATATGAAATCTGCTTTGAGTTTAAATTAAAATGCAAATTGTCGATGCACAATCCTACATATTTTTAAATTACAGAAAATATTACAACAGAAAAGTTTTACGACAAGTTCTGTGCTAAATGTATTATGTTTAAAAAATGAGTATTTCACGGAGAGTAGCAGTAGTTGTGGATGATTAAATATCCTCGATATCCTTCAAGTACCAGCAGAATATAATTTTAAAGTTGTATTTCATCCAATTTAGATTGCATTAATAACAAGAAGTTTAAATAGGCCGACCTGTCCCTAGTAGTACTGCAAGAAAAATTTCTTTATTGTAAACGTAAAACCAAATTCAAAACGGCACACTGTTTTCAAACCGAGAACATCAAACCGAACATCACACATAACTGAAGTTAGTATATCACGCATGTATGTGAGTCTTATAAATTCGTATTGTAAATTAGAGAAGATTATATTGCTTATAATTTATTAATATAATTTAAAAAAAACATCTCAAAAAGAAACTAAAACGAAACCTTCTGAATCAAACAATCGAAAATTCCTCAAAACGTCATTATTTTACCAAACAAATCCGCCAAAAAGCAATATGACTCATCGACAAAGTATTTTATTCTATACATGGGCTACTCTCTGTTTTAAATTTCACAGTTTTCTCGTTTGTTGTTAAAAATTCAATATGTCTTCCTACTATGCTTTAAAAGGCAACACAACAACATTCCAAATCTGGTTTTCTGTTTTACACCCTTAAAGTTTTAATTATACTTTTTATACGTATTCTTTAAAACAGTGTATTCTGCATAAATTCAATTTGTAGTCGAAGTTGTAAAAATTTACAAATTTTACTGAAATATTACAAAGAAGACTATTTGCATTCATGAATAATGTCGTACCAACTACTGTTTTTATTTTTAGTGCCCATCATGGCTATAACGCTTCTATACGTATTTTAACCGCCTCCCAAGTCTCAATTTTTTTATTTCTCAGGAGCAAAGGGTTTTTAAACAGAAGTTAGTTTTCTAAAACAAAAAAATTTGATTAAAATGACTCAAATTTTTATTGTGTTACGAAAAGAAAAGTTCGACAGTTACGATTGAAAAATAATATCTGGCAAATGTGCTCCACGACTACGGTGATAGAATTCGATTCTTTCATTAAAATTTCTAATTACTTTTTGGTATAACGGATTTTGAGTAGTTTTAAGGCTGAAATCGATTCAATTGACTCCGTATAACTTTCTCCTTAACATAGCGCCACAAAAAGTAATCCAGTGGTGTAAAATCATACGATCTGGCTGACCACTGAACTACTTATTGTCGTGAAATTTGGTTTGCAATAAATTTATCGTTTTATTGGCTGTGTGACATGTGGCACCGTCCTGTTGAAACCACATGTCATGCGTGATAAGATTTACGTCTGTACCTAGCTATGTAAGCCATAACCACACAGTGGATCACACCACTGTGGATGAAATGTAGCGTCCTTTTCGCTCTAGAAGGCCTTCAGATAAATCCATCAATCACTCTTAGTAGCAACTTCAAAAGCCCGAAACAGGCCGCAGTCACTTACTCCTTGCTGAAGAGTTGGAGACTATCTAACTCCTGATCCAGAACACATGAAGCTCAATAAAATTCAAGTACACAACCGCAATCATGCTCACTGGACCTGGACCATTTATTGTGTTCATTGTGAATAATCCGACCCACACAACCCAAACGGTACTCCCGAAGGGTCGACCTCAATAATCAGTCAGAGAACAGCTAAAAGGCTAAAAAGACAAATAACTGAGCTTTGGGGCTTAACTGATTCCCGTGGAAATATAGTGGAATTGTCCAGTTGGCTTCTGCTAGCCTTGTAGAGAGCTGGGCTCCTTTTTACCCCCGTTGGCATATGTAATGACGGTGAGATTCCGTCAAAACATATCAATGTGCCCCCGGGAGGGAGAAACCACATGTCAGTGAGGGAGGGAGAAACCACATGTCAGTGAGGGAGGGAGAAACCACATGTCAGTGAGGGAGGGAGAAACCACATGTCAGAAACCACTGACATGTGGTTTCTCCCTCCACTGACGACATATCCATGTCGTCAATATTAGGCCAAATTTTAGTAGTTAGCATCTGGCGATAGCGTGCTCCATCGACCTAACGCAAAATTCGCCATGTAGTGATTTTGGGTAACCTCAATTGTTGAGAACGTCGAGGAATTGACAAATATGGATCTGCTTCAACACTATAGCTAATGGCTGCAATGTTCTCAGTTGAGCGACCCGGTCGAACACGCTTTAGTGTTCGCACATTTTGTATCGAGCCTGTCGACTTAAATTTAACGTCCAAATTCTCAACAGCGGTCTCAGAAGTACTATTATGTTGTCCGAAAATATAACGAATTTTACGAAATGTAACTTTAACAGAGCCATCATTTTCATAGTGGATTTTAATTACTTTATTGAATTAATTGTAACAATTGTCCTAAGGCAGTCATCTTGGGTCAATTTTATTTTCCCTTTTGATGATATCCCAAACGTTATCCAATTCTCCAACATTTTGATGTACGCAGATGATGTCGAGTTTATTTTAGTTATGTTAAGGTATCGAATCAATCATTGTTTTCAAAGTTGGTGCGATATAAACTTAATGAAACAAACCTACTGACATACAAGTGTATTTGCTCCTCAAGAAAAAAATTGTGAGATAGTTATTACTTTTAAAGAAAACATCAGTTGAAATTGGTTTTGGGAATTTTGAAGGACACTAAATTATCTTTTATATCTCATATTCCCGTGATCGCTAAGAAGGCTAGAGGTGTACTTGCGTTCATTGAAAAGCGAAACAGTTATACACCACTTGTGAGACTAATTTAGCAATAACGTTCAGTAACATGGGACCCAGAATATACTTGTGCGTAGTAATCATATTGAAACGTTTCAGAAACAACTTCCAATTTTCTGCTTACGAGGTTCAACACGGCAGTCTGGAGTTTATCTTATCGTTGCATGCTAATGATTAATGTGTCTTTTGCAATCAGTTTAATTAATGAAAAAATCGCAGTCGAATTCCTGATATATTTTTCAATTTTCTGCTTCGTTCAACTCGATGTTATCAACCAATGGTCTAACAGTTTCACCGAAATAATTATTCAAGTGCGAATACAATTCGATGAATTTATAAAGATTTTGATATTCTATGTAAATTTAGTTCTAGTTTTAAATAAAAGATGCACGTTACAGTCTATAAGGATTACATCTATAGAGTAAATCAACAATAAAAATTAATAAAAAAAATATTGATAATTCCCTTATCATCAGCTCATTATTTTATCTACTTTTTGCTGGAAATACTTTTATTTCCCTTAACATTTGCAAGAATAATTTTTGTAATTTTAGCTCAAACCCTGCGTTGTTAGGTTCTGCATGAAAGGCCATTGAACTGTTCTAACATTTTCATATTATGTGTGTTTTGTAAATATGGAAGGATGTAAAGATATAGGACTCAAAAAGAAACTTTGTCACATTATAGCTATCCCGCCGAGGGGACATTTATATGTCTTGACGGAATCTCACCGCCATTACCCATTACCGTGGATAAGACAGGGCCCAGTCTCCTAAAGGTCAGCAGGAAGCCAAATGGACAGTAAGTCCCAGAGTTTTTATCTGACTGACTATTGAGGTGGTTGACCTTTCGCGGCCCTCATGAATTTGATTGAGGGCTAGGAGTGAGGATTAGCGGCCCGAAACTTCCGAAACTGCAACTAGGAATGACCTATTGCTAGAATTATGTCTTCCGCTTCCTAGGGTGTGGGTCTACGCATAATATCACCAAGTGGTTTGATCTAACGTCGGGTTATGGCGTACACACGTTAGGTACCGACGTAAATCTTATCACGTATAGTCGAAATAATCTACTGTTTAGTGGAAAATGAAACTTCCAAATTTTAATATTTTATTTATTAATAATAATTCCACTTAATTAACCTTTTTAATATTTTATATATAATGTTTTCAAGCAAAAGATCTTCATATAAAATATTAAAATATTAATTAAAGAAACTCTTATTGATTGATTTATTAAATTGTTTATACAGTTTACGTTTCCTAAAGATGTGAACCAATGGTGTGGCGAAATATCGAAAATAAAATTTTTTTAATTTTTATATGTAGACCTTTGTTAAAAAATTATTTATGAATTAATTTATTTCTTTTTTGTTACGACTTTTAATATATACAAGATATTCCCTCAATGAACAAATTTGCATTAGGATATAAAACCAAATTAATGGGTCCACCAAATAACTTTTCTTTTGTTTTAAATGCTGTAAACAAAACTACTGAATGTTTTCTTAATTTTTTTTTTATTTGAAAGTACAATCCTTCCGGTTAATAATGGAAAATAATGCCATTTTACCAAAGGTAAAATATATAGAGTCCGCCAAATTAATTTGTTTTGGTTTTAAATGCTGTAAACAAAACTACTCAATACTTTCTCAAATTTCTTTTTTTATTTAAAAGTAAAATCTTTCCGGTTAATAATGGAAAATAATTTCATTTAAATGGCTGCCTCGGCTAGCCATGCAGTAGCCTACACGATCGGTCCAATTTTTAAGCACCTTATCGATTGTGTGCAGCTGTATTTCACCAATGGCTTCACGAATATTGTGCTTTAAAGCGCCAATTGTCTCTGGCTTGTCAGCGTAACACTTATCTTAGACGGCACCCCACAAATAATAGGCGTCAAATCGCAGCTGCGAGGTGACCAAACGACATCAGCTCTGCGGCTGATAATGCGATCTTCAAAAATAGGGCGCAAAACATTGAGTGTAGCTTCTGTGTGGCACGTAACGCCGTCCTGTTGAAACCAATTGTTGCTAATATCCTCCTCTTCAATTTTTGTGAACAAAAATTCGTTCAACATAACCCGATAACGATCGCCATTGACTGTAACGGCCACTCTATGTTCAATTGTTGAGAACGACGATGAATTGATTTTTCTGCTACAGCAGCAATATTCTCGGGCGTAAGAGCTGTTTTTGGCTTTTCACGATTTGGTTTATTGATGAGGATGCCAGCTTCTTTCACTTTTTTCAGAAGATAACGAACATACAGAGCTGACGGTGCTTCTCTTTTTCCAAAATTCGTACGCAATTTTCGCACACATTCTGCAACATCAAGCGTATACACAGCCATATTATTCACGAAATAAGCACTAGTTGAAAAAAACGTTAGATGCCGAACCCTTTATTATATTATAAAACTTCTTTAATTTATTTTATACGAGTATGAAATTGATTTTAAAAGCGACGTTAATTCTAAAATTGAAAGTTTTATTTCGGATGGCATCTTAATTAAACTTTTAATTGAATCAATTATTTATTTATTTTTTATGATTTAAATAAATATTTTTATAAATAATAATTGTTTTTATTTTGCAATCAAATGTATAGCTAAAAAAATTTACAACTTTTATTAAATTTCATTTTTATTCATAAATCAAAAGCTTAATGATTTCAAATTCTTTTTTCTGTGTATAAATAAAATAATAATAAATATGAATGCCACTATACGTTACGATATAATTCTAGTTCCTATTTCTTTGTAATTCCTAATTTCCTTTTCACTATAACAGAAATAGCAACAAATGCATCAAACGTACCAAATGTATTCAAAATGTTGGCTGTAGCAAAAGAGCAAAGGGCACTAAAGAAAATTTTTCATTCCTAAAGAAAGAAATAGTTTTTTGTATTTCCGAAGCCCGTATTTTCAAAACAAAACTTTGTATAAAAATTAAGAAAGACAAAAAGCCCAGAAAAAAAAAATTATTTAAATTCTTTGCTAGCAAAACATAAAAGATTAAATATAAAATATAAAGATTTACGGGAAAAAATGAAACTGATTTTGTTTTTTAGCTTTAGTCCGTTTGTTCTTCATTTACTCTTTGTTTCCTATTATTGCTTTATCACAAAAATGGTCATTTCTTTTAAACAATCTAAATACTGAAACGGAAAAAAATTTTAAATAAATATTACAAGGTTTTTATAACAAAAAAAAAACTTCATTAAACAAGAAGTTTATTGTTAAGTTACCAGAAAATCAAGTTTTTCATGTTTGGATTCAGGGCAAAGCCATTTAACGAGAACAGAAGTAAAAGTCAAAGGTAAGTAACACAAAGCCCATACTGAATGCTGATGTGCATTATGAAATACAAACAATTTTTAAAAACATAATAAAATTTAATTTTAAAATTTATAATTTTACTGGTTACAGTAAGTGCTAAGACCCATTTAAAGTTTCCAAAAAGGAAAATATAAATTAAGAAAAAAATATCAAAAATAAAAAATTAATTATTTGTTATCATATTTAAATTAATCTATGTTAATTGTGCTAGACTCTTTGAACCATATTTTATGATATCCTCATAAAATATTTATTATACAAAAATTAAAATATAAATTATGTTCGTATGGCCATTTCACTACTGCTGTGCTGCATCAGTGGATTTTACCCCAAATTTTGTAAATAGTCAAATCTTATATCTCAGACCAAACTGATTAAATAGGAATTAAGTTTATTTTACCAACATAGTAAGCAGACAGCAAACCTCAAAAAATATTTATACAATGGCTTTCAATGGAAACCCTTACGTTTTTTGAAGTATTGGTATCTTTAAGCTGCGTTGGTTGAATATAATTCCCACTTAATCAATTTGGCTCGAGATATAAGACTATTGAGTTTTCTAAACTAATCCACTGATGATCTATAGTAGTTGAATGGCCATATGGACATGCTTTCCTCAAAGTAATATATTTCAATTTTTAAATAATAAATATTCTCATATCATAAAATATTTATGATATGAGAATATCATGAGGAATCTATCACAAAATGGGTAATTAATATTAAAAATATAAAGGAAAATTAAAAAAAAAATCGTTCTATTCTTGTAAGTACGAGCTATAATAGCTTTTTGATAGGCAAACATGCTTACATATGTAGATTTAAAAGATTTCGGTTTAAAATCTAAAATAATGACGGCATGAAAGAAAAAAAAGACATTATAAGTCAAAAGCAGTATTTCTATGATGACACTCTTTAATTTTAATATTATTTTTTAATTGTTATAAAAAGAACACACACATTTACACATTCTACCTTTGGTGATTCAAATCTAAAATCTCATAGACAATTACTACAACTAGTCTTTAAAGTAGGCCTATATCTGTTGAGTGACAATGGTGATTATATTCTGATAAAAGAACAGCGCTGAATTGCAGTTAAGATCCAAAGCATGTGAAGAGCAGAAAAATATTTTATATCCGATATTGCTAAAATGGTCCCCCCGGGGCTCTTTATGAAATACTTGACCATCTAGACCTGTGCTTCTGCGGGCAAAAGGGAGCCCTGAAGGCAGCAGGGGTCAACTGGAAGCTCCACTTTATTTCCACGAGAATCAGTAAGCCCCAGAGTTCCGCTAATTACCTCTTTAGATTTTTAGCTGTTCTCTGACTGATTAATGAGGTTGGCCCTTCGGGAGTATCGTGGTGGTTGTGGTTTTGCTGCCATCGCATGAGTTTGATTATGAGGGCCAGGACCATTTCGCCTTTAATAACACCAACGAGGGAATGATCCGGATCCAGTGAGCATGCTAGTCATGCTACATCATGCAAGTAGTAGTGGTTTGCAGCCCTGCTCTGGAATCATTGATATTGCTACTAGGAAGGACCTGTTGCTTGAATTAGACTTCGGTTTCCTAGGGCGTGAGTGGCGCTGCATTTCATTCACAGCGGTTCGACCACCATCTGATTAAGGCTCACGGCCAGATGCAGATGTAAATCTTATCACGTAATTGCTAAATTGGTTCCCCCCGGGGGCACATGATAGTCTTTATGGATCCTACAACTGTCATCTAGACTGGTGTCTTGCTGGGTTAAAGGGAGCCCAGTTCCCTTTAATGCTAGTAGGAGACAACTGGACAATCCACTTATTTCCACGGGAATCAGTAGCCCGCAGAGTTCTCTTGTCTCTTTAGGCATTTAGCTGTTCTCTGGCTGTTTATTGAGGTTTTGTTTGAATTTGTGGGTCGGATCATTCACAATTAACACAATGAATTGTCCAGGTCCAGTGAGCATGATTGCCGTTGTGTTCTTAAATTTTATTAAGCTTCATGCGTTCTTGATCAGGAGTTGGATAGTCTCCAACTCTTTAGCATGGAGTGAAGGCTGCGGCCTACTTCGGGCTTTCGAAGTTGCAACTAGGAGTGACCGGTGGATATATGTGTCCGCAGGCCTTCTAGGGAGAGGATGGCGCTACATACCATCCACAGTAGTAATGGCCACCATCTGATTAGGACTCACGGCCAGGTGCAGATGTAAACCTTATCACGTCATTGCTAAATTGGTACCCCCCGGGGGCACACTGATATGTTGTTTGGCGGAATCTCACCATCGTTACATGTGTCTTCAGGGGTAAAAGGGAGCCCAGACCCCTTCAAGGCTTCAGGAGCCAACTGGACAGTCCACTATATTTCTACGGAAACCCCAGAGTTCAGCTATTTGTCTTTTTAGCCTTTTAGCTGTACTCTGGCTGATTATTGAGGTTGGCTCTTCGGGAGTATCGTGGTGGTTGTTGTTTCGAGGCCCTCGTTTGAGTTGTGTGCGTCGGATAATTCACAATGAACACAATGAATGGTCCAGGTCCAGTGAGCATGATTGCCGTTGTGTTCTCAAATTATATTAAGTTTCATGCGTTCTGGACCAGGAGTTGGATAGTCTCCAACTATTCAGCAAGGAGTGAAGGCTGCGGTCTGCTCCGGACTTTTGAAGATGCAACTAGAAGTGACCGGAGGATATACATATCTGAAGGCCTTCTAGGGCGAGGATGATGCTACATTCCAAAGTGATATGATCAACAATCTTGTTATGGCTTACACAGCTAGGTACAGATCTTATCACGTATTGCTAAAATAGGAGATATTGTATAATATATAATATAATTTATAATTTTATAATTATAAACTTTAAACATGGCAGCCATTACAATATAATATAACATAATTACTGTAGAAATTTTATTTTATGCCTTTCAGCCCCCTCTATCATCATATGGAAATCGGTCTTGCAAAACCATCAGATGACTGGACAAATTTTAGGTACATAAATGCACTAAACGTCCTTTCGATATAGTTTGTCGAAAATTGGGACAAATGGATTATAAATAACATATAAAAAAGAAACTTCACCTGCGTCTATATTTTTTTTTGTTCTTGCCATGTTTTTTTATAATCTTCGTTGCATTGGTTCTCTGGGGATGTAAAGTATTCCACATGCTGCCGATTAACAATAATAGACCGCACGACCAATAGTGAACCGCAGTGGTAACAACTAACCTCAACTGAATCAATTTAGACTCGGTGTCTCTAAATATTGTCCTCAGTTCAGTGAATGACCGAATGGTACCCCAAGGTTTGAAATTATTTTCGAAGGTTTCAGCGCACTTTGAGGCCTGGTAGACTAATTGCTCTAAAAGATCGCCGAAAGCTTTCAAGAACCTTTAAAGTGGGTCATTTCCACCTAGGAATAACGGACGCGTTACCGACTAATACATCCCGGAAATACCAATACGCCAAAAGATCCCCGATAAGAAGGTATACGATTACTGGACATTGAAAACTCAAAGTGCTCAGGAGACCAATGGCCGCTCAAAGAAATTAAAGATGCACTGGACTATAAATTGGCTGATGAACGTTCAATGGGTCAATGGACGGTTACGATATTGGCATCTTTGTTGCGTAAGGGATTAATAGCAAGAGGTGTATAGAATTTGGTATAACCGAATATAAGACTGAAACTTCTTTTAACTTATACTACTTTTATGATTGTTTGTAGTAGCAATATAAACGGAAGCCACTCTCTTTAGGCGCTCTTAGCCACATCTACTGTACGCGTTTTACAACAATTGACAGTAATGTTTGTGCCAGTTGATGGCTGTACATCAGGCGTATGATTGCTTTTCTGTATGATTAATTATTAAAAATTAATTTGTAATTAAAAAATTCAATCAAAATTTGATTGAAATTAGCTAAAATTAGGAAGATGCAACATTGAGAATTAAACTTTAAATTAGGTATGTTAATTAATTGCTAAAAATGAAGCAAGGCGGAATTAAGGGTGACCAAACTAAATTGGGGATGTAGCGATCCAGAAAAAAGGCAATAATTTACGTATAATTTTACTTAAAGTTTGTATAATCGTAATTATACACAATTTTATATTATGATTTTCGAAACAAAATAGCAAATTTAACAAAAGTCACCGGAAAATTGTGACTATTGTATTAAAAGTTATAACTCTTAATTAACTTGAGTTGTTGGCCACCAAAGAACACACAAACTTGAAAAGAAAATACTCTTGTTATTTCTTTAATAATTTCATGGGCCTTCTCTACTTATCACGTTGATATTTTAGTATTTGTTTGCTTTACATGTTGTTTATTAAGTTCGTTAAGGATTGCAATACAAATAAAAGTTTCAACAAAGTAATCTCCAAACAAAAACAAAAACATATATTTATAAATCAAGAGTGTTGTAAAGCTCTTCTAAATACTTTTAAGATCAAGTGAGGGCCACACAAAGGATTGATTGAAGCAAAGCCTTACAAAGTTTGCGAAAAAGAAAACTTTGATAAAACTTTTCAAGGTTAAATTAAACTTACAGTTGTAAGTGTTAAATAAAATTAAGTTATTGTGGTTTTATTAAAATTTATTAATATTTATTTACTTTTGTGTAAAAAAGAGTAAAAAGTTTAACCTCCTAAGGGGTTTCATTTTATGCCAAAATTTTTTATTGAAAGTCTTACAAAAAATATATTTATTTGTGAACAAACATTTTCATTACCACTTGATGATTTTATTATAAACTAAAAATTCCTGAATGCGTTTGTTCAACTACAAAAGATAAATAAATTGTTGTGACAGTGACAGTTCTCTTCATGAATAATTCAAAGTCTAAATCATTTACTTCTTGTCGTCCAGTGTACGTCTTTAAGAATTTTATTTCATTATAAATAAAGTCAGATTTTAATTCAATTAATTTTTGCATATAATGAATCAGGAAATCACAATTCCTCGTAGTAATTATTCGAAAAAGAATACTTATTTTACAGCTCTGATTTACTATCGCCGAATAGACATTCTATAATCATAAAAACGTCTTGTTTACATACTTTGGAAAGAACAGCGCAATGAAAAATATAAACTACCATTCACCAGTTTAATGCAGAGTATGTAAAAAAACAAGAATTGAATAAACAATATAACAATTCAATAGCCAACTGTATGTGGTTATTGTAGCAAATGAAAAATTAATTGATATCTCCGCTTACTTTTATGGCTGTAACGTAATGACCTGTCATGCATAAACCAATACAGCAGTTCTCCCTAAAAGGAAACTCAGATATCTGTGTCGTATACAGCATATTTTTAAATGTGAATAAAACTTTAAAACATTAAATTTTAAAATTTACTTTATTTGAAAAATAATCTGACATAATAAATAGCAATAATATTGTTAAATAATAATTAATATATATTATAGTAATAATATTGTTCTCTTTAATAAACATTATGTTACATTGAATTCTTTTATGATAAATAATACCACAGCACTTTAAATTAAATTAAATGATTTATTTACTTTCAATACGTACGAAGCAAACACAATGCTAAATTTGTTGTCTTTACTCAACGACGATTCAACTTGATTAATTCATTTACCCAACAAGTGGTGCTTGTATAGTTCTTTAAAGCGGTTCTCAAACATACAAGAATATTCTACTTTAACATCACCTCATATTGTTGTTGTTATTATCATTCAGTTTAGACGCCTGCTTGCCTGTGTGTTTTGTTTTGCTCTATATTGTTTTTGCTTACTATTGTTTATCATCAGAGTTTCATATAAGCATCTTGTTGTTGTCTTGTGTGTATAAGATTTCTTAGAAAAAATGCACAGTGGGTCATTTCATTTGCTCAGACGTCAATCTATTCATGTTGAAATGCCAAACAGCAGACAGCGAATAAAATGGCCGCGTTAAAAAGTGCAGCATCGTTTTTAAAGAAGTACAAACCTGTGATTTTGCCACCCCATAAAACAAACCAAACAGTCAGTTTTTCTGGATATAAGAGTGTTCCAACACGCACTTGAGGATTTTTCCAAATATGACAGTTTTGTTTATCTACGTATCCATTCAAAGAATAGTGACCTTGATCGCTAAACAAAATTCGAAATGAGCAGCAATCTTGTTTTGCACCCAATTTGCACAATTTCGAAGCGATGCGCAGGCTTCAATCTATTTAAATTGGAATGCCAAATCAAGCTTCACATAAATCAATTGACTGTTGACAGAATGCACGCCTTAAAAAGTGTTGCTAATTTAAAGTGCTATAACGCTATGAAAAATATCCTATAGTTATGCTCAAGATAACTGAAATAATAACTACTGCATACAAAATATTCAGAAATACTCTTTTTTAATGCAATTCGTTAACCAAGATATTCATTTTTTAATTACCAATAGGTTTTGAGTCCTGTAAAAAAGCAACCATATAAAAATAAGTTTGTTACATATGAACGGTTTGATACTTTGCTAAATGTTCTAGATATTTCAAATTCACTATTTTAGTTAAAATTCGCATCTGCTTGTTGTATATGCATTTCAATCGGCCAGGCTATTTAGAAGTTGCTGTTTTTTTATTTTGTTTTCGTTTCATTTTAAATCCCATTATTTAATTAGTTGAGTGCTTAGCTAAAATATTTCCTGCTTAAAAAATAAAATGTCACCGAGGGCAAATACACAAATACGAATCTTTGTTCACGCAGTATACGAGGTATGATCAAAAAATAACCGTTCTTTTAAATTTTTTCAAAAAGTATTTATTTATTCATCAATAACTATCTTGTCCCCTTTAAAGTAATCCCTTACAGATATAACGCACTTGTGCCTGCGTTTTTTCCCATCCTCGAAACTCTTCTGAAACACGCTTTTTGGTATTGCCAACAGCTCCTCTTAAAATTTTTCTTTCATCTCCTCAACCATTGCAAAACGCATTTGTTTTATCGGTTTATTCAATTTTAGGAACACGATTTGTTTTGTTTTTGGCCAAAAACTCACGCACAAGCATCGATGTGTGGGCTGGTACGTTATCATGGTGCAAAATCCATGATTGGTTTTTCCACAATTCTGTGCGTTTCCAAAGAACTGCCTCGTGCATATGGCGCATAACTTCAAGGTAGTATTCCTTGCTGACCGTACGACCTTGTTGCAAGAATTCATGATGCACCACGCCATTGCAATCGAAGAACACATTGAGCAATACCTTCACATTTGACCGAAGTTAACGTGCTTTTTTCGGTCTTGGACGCTGCCATTGGGATGACTAGGCTTTGGTTTCAATGTCATACCCACAATTTGTCACCAGTTTTGACCTTTTTTGAGCAAATCTGGATCATCGTTGACGACGTTCAGGAGGTGTTGAGCGATGTTATTTCTGCTCAAACTTTAGCAATTTTGGAGCAATCTTCGCTGCCACATGTTTCATGCTTACAACATCCGTAAAAATTGCTTGGCATGAGCTGAACAATATGCGTGATAAGATTTACATCTGCAACTAGCTGTGAAATGTAGCTACACACTCCTTGCTGAAGAGTTGGAGACTATCCAACTCCTGGTCCAGAACGCAAGAAGCTTAATAAAATTTAAGAACACAACCGCATTCATGCTCACTGGACCTGGACCATTCATTGTGTCCATTGTTAATGATGATGCGACCCACACAACTCAAACGAGGGCCTCGAAACCACAACCACCACGATACTCCCGAAGGGCCAACTTCAATAATCCGTCAGAGAATATCTAAAAGGCTAAAACACAAACAAATAGCTGAACTCTAGGGCTTTACTGATTCTCGTGTCCAGTTGGCTCCTGCTAGCCTGTTAGGGGACTGGACTACCTTTTACCCCCGTTGTCACATGTTATGATGGTGAGATTCCGTCAAAACATATCAATGTGATTCGACTATTAACCAAAATAATTTTCTTCACTCCTTCAATGTTTTCATAGGCCAGGACAAGCCAGGACGAGATTTTCAAAATATAAATTCGCTAATTGTGATTGATGGCTGTACACATACTCGTTTAAAGTCACTAATCGGTTTAAGCCGAACTGACATCACAGATAGTTTGTTTTTTATTGCTAATTTGGGTAGACGAATTGCAACGATAGCTAGGTGAAATAGATAACGTTGTGCTAAGCATCTACTCTGGGTGGCAAATATAAGATGTCACTGAGATAACCAGAGGATGATATAAATGAGTGAGGGATATCGGCATTGCAAAGAAGCGCCATGTATAGGCGCAATTTGATCTAGTTACCGATGTTTGTCTGCCCATGCTTATGTTGAAATCATTTGTCTCTAGACTCTAGAAGAGCTACAAAAATGTAGGTCCAGCAATATAGCAAAAAATTTTTGTAATTATTATAGTTATTTGACCTTTTTAATATTTTGTATGTAATTTATTATTTAAGCACAAGGTCTTTGTATACAAAATTAAATTATTTTTATTTTTGTTGTATTTTATATTGTTTTCAATGGTGGATGGCATCTTCGGAAAATGAAAAAGTGTATAAACAATTTAACAAATCATTCTTAACGAGGCCACCCAATAGTGGGGCGAAATATTGAAAACAAAAAATTGCTCATAAAAAATTTTGATATTTAAAATTAGTAAAATCGGTCAATTAATGGTGAGGATATGCTGCATATAGACGAGTGCCACTATTTTAAGCTAAGTTAAGTTTTTCCCATGCTGTTCTTAAAGTTTTATTTTTCCGCTATATTTTATTGGAAAACGAAAAATCAGAGAAAGAATTTCAGACCACCAAGAAACCAGGAATTTTACTTAACAATCCTGCTCTCCGCTCACTAGGGCTTTAAATAAACCAACCAAGTAACTAAACATTATCCATAAAATTTCTTCATTATATCAAAGGTATATTCCATATGAAAAGCGATATTTTAAGACAAAAATAACAGAATGTCTTTGAAAACGCCATTTAAAGTTCAGCTTATCCGAATATAGCTGTCATTTATTTTTAATCCTTTATTTTGTATATCAACCACGTTGTTACTTCTTAATATTTTCTTTAAAATAACGAAAAATTTTTATATAATATTTTATATCGTTACCTAAAATACAAAAGGGTCTAGCTAAAGCAAATAAACAAATAAAAATTTTATTTGATTGATTATAGAACAGCCCATTATAGCACAGGTCTTTGTATTATTTTAGTCCATTATTTTCTACAATATTTATTTATTTACATTTCCTTATTTTATAATTACAAATTATAAAATAAACTTAAAATAAGAAGGAAGAGCAATAGCACCATAGGCCTTTAGCTCAGCAGATGTTAAATATTATTTGTAATAGGATTTTTTTTTGATACATTTAGATTAAATTGTATAGGTTGGAATTTTTAAAAACTTAATAATTAATCTTATATTTTCAATAGAAGGGTGAAGAAGTATATACAGAGGATCGGAATTATGAAAGATGCTTCTACTGTCATTACTTATTCTGGGACAGTCCCTAAGGAAGTGGGACGGTGTTGTAGGATATGAAATAGGACAGTTGCAAAAAGGTATGCTATTAGGGTTCAATAGTGATTCATGTGTTAGTTTAGTGTGACCCAAACGAAGTCGTTCGAATTTAATACTGTCGAGTCTATTTACGGCTATTGTACCATATCTCAAGAAGTCATAAATTGTTTTGCGTTCTTTGTTAATTGTTTTATACCATAAAAAAGAAGCGTTAAATAATTTATTACCGATGTCCTAGATTAGGTCAAACTCTACCAGTGAGTTGAGTTCCTTACGGAGATAATTGTGAGTTGCCTGTAGTGGGAGATCAATAGCATTTCTGGCAGATAGGTCAGCAAATTTGTTTCCCTTTATACCACAATGTCCCGGTACCAAGATAAGTTTTAAATTAGGGCATCTTAAAATAAGTTCTCGAACAATATTCATTGTTCGAGATATTCTAAATAGATCTGAGCAAATTGCGAATTTTCCAGTTTATCCCCTAACAAGTAATATCGCCTGATGGATGGCTATAAGTTCGGCAGAATAAATAGAGCTGTATGTAGGGAGGATAGAAAACTTTATTATACTGTTTTCAGTCGTTATGCTATACGTTCACGAGATATCAGTTTTCGATCCGTCTGTAAACAGGAATTTGTAATCTCTTAGCTCGTTCTTGATATTAGCAAACATTGCTTGATACTGGCCTGTATAAGTTTCTGATTTTGCCCTTTCATGAAGATGAGTGATGATTGATTTTGGATCTAATGTCCAAGGTGGGAGTTTCTTTGCTTTACATATATTAATTTGTAAGGGTATATTAAGCTTAATACAACTCTGTATACATCTGTATATTGCTGATGGATACCTCGGAACTTTTATTGAGTTTTTCAATTATTTTACCAGCTGGTACAAAGGATTATTATTGTTGTACAGGAAAGTTCGAAAAATCTTTTCTCTCTGGAAAATTATGGGTTTGATATTTGTTTCATAGAGCATATTATAAGTTGGAGTAGAATGAAATGCGATATGGTTAGTCCATTCCTGTTACTATTAAGCGAAGGTTGCATGTTTTAAGTCTGCACACATGTATATAGTTACATTTGGTAGAAGAGAGACTAGCCCCTGATTCCTTGCACCATTCACTGATATCACGAATGAGACTGTTCAAATCGATCACAGCATTCCTTCTTCTATCAGATTTAATTATCAAATTGAAGTCGTTTGCATAAGCACAAAAGTCAACTTCTTTATGTAGGGAAATTATTGAAGAAAGTTTGTTGTAGGCGATTAAAAATAAAATGACTGATAATGGAGACCCCTGTGGGATTCCGTTATGAAGGGGAAATGAGTGAGAATAAAAATTATCAACGCGGACCACTATTTTTTTATTAGTCATGAAACTCAACACATATCTAATAATTTTTGGTCCGATCTTCCATTCAGTAAGCTGGTTAAGTACAGAATGTATGCCTATTTTATCAGGGGCAATTTGCAACCTGATATTCAATAAAGAGCAGACTATCAGTTATCGAGCTCCCCTTTTTAAAACGAAATTGTCGGTTACTGAGAAGCTTGTTTGTAGTAATAAACCACCACAACCTATTAGCAATAATTTTGTCCAAGACTTCGGATAAACAGGGGTTTAACGAGATGGGGCGGTAGGAGGTTAACAAAGTTTTGTCCATACCAGGCTAATGTATTGGAATGACAATACTGACTTTAAATTGTTGGGGGGAGTAATTATTGAATATATTGTTATATAAGCATAAGACTCTTGATTTAAGTTTGTAAGGTGACATCTTTAGCATGGAATATGAGATTCTGTCCAATCCAGGAATTTTTCCTATAAGGTTTTCTAATGTTGTTGCGAGTTCGGTCATGTTTATGTTTTCTTCAATAATCAGAGGCTTAGGACAGGGTGGGGTTGGGGGACAGTTAACTGTTGCATAACGTTTATTGTTTCTGTACGCGTCTGTAAAATTAGCATCTGAAGAGATGCTGGACCAAATTTTCCGAATTCTTGACTAATTTCATTTCTATCTATAATTATGTTATCGGAGATGACAAATAAACCAATGCCATGAATTTTGTGAGTTGATTTGTAGCCCGTAAAGTTACGAGCGTTTGCCTATAATTTGTCCAAAGGAGTATTTGGATTGATTGCAGATGTAAGGAAGTTAATGGATTCCCTTTTGGATAATTTAATTTTTCTTTTATATAAAGCATTTATTTTTTTATAACTTACTAAGTTTGATTGATTAATATTTCTTTTGAAAATATGCCAAAGTCGATTCTTTTCCATTTTTAGTCTTTCTAGGTCTTTGTTCCACCAGGGAACTCTCCTTGGTTTGTTTCTAGACTGAGGTATAGATACATTTGCTGCCTCTATTAATATCTTCCGTATGTTAGCTGTTTCCTTATTAATATTATTGGATATTGGTCTTTTATTTTCAAATTAAATGCAATATTTTCTACAATAAATTTTACTTTTGGAGAACAAAACAAGAAAAAATTCAAAGAGTTGCTAATTTTTTCCATTCTTGCTTTAAATCGTTATACCAGGTTTAGTCCTTTTTCAAAATTTCCATAAACCACTTACCGTTTCAATTTTTAAATATCATGTCCTTTTTTTAAAAATATTTTATTTTGTAAAGATGTATGACCATTACCTAATATTCTGTTCAATTTTATTTTTATTCTTTATTTTTGTATTATTTTCCTAATTAATATTTAACAAGCTCTCTTTTTGTATTGAACTAACTTTGAAGCAGATAAAAGCATAAAACTAAAACAATAACAAAACTTTTAAAATAATTTTAAAATGGCAAACTGATAAATTAAAAATAGAACAAAATGAGTTAAAAATTGAACATGCAACCAAGTATTTAATTATACAACTTTATTTTGCCTGAAAAGTTTTGTAAATAATTTTTTTTTTCCATTTTCTAAACATTAAACTAAACGACGATGGTCATAGGCCAAACCCAAAAACACATAATCGTTCCCCAAACACAAACTAATATAAACGAAGGACACCATAACATTTATTACTATGCTTAAATAAGGAAAAGATGTGTAATGAATGATTTAGAAACTTTATCATTAAAGGGTGGGCCGTGCATTTAAGGAAAATTAAAAGTAAAATTTGAAAATTTTTTTGGGTGTAAACCGTCATTGCAGGCTGTTTGACATTATTATCAAGCCGTGTTCTGTACTGTACTAGTCAGTCAGTGTTCGTGTTTAGGTAGTTCTTTCATTAGGGTCATATTTACTCTCGTAGGTAGATTTCCCGCAACCCGGATTTTTGTTATTATTATTATTATTGGTTTTCAAGAATGTATAGTCTTCGTCCTTTTTTGCTAGGATGTAGTAATGCGATACACTTATTTATTTCCCTTGGAGCGTGTCCCTAAGTTAGTGTTAACCGTCATTGCTGGGTGTTTGTTCAATGTGACCGGCTAGCGCTTGCGATGTGGTGACATCATTATCACACGATGTTTCGGACTGTTCTGGTGATTTACCAGCACTGGTGCTTCCTTAATTATGGTCGTGTCTACTCACTTAGAAAGATTGCACGCCACCTGGCATTTCAAGCGGGTTAATGTAATATTTTCGCCTTTTAATATTATCCAGGTATGTGTATTCGCATGAGGGTGTTTTGGTGGATTAAAAATTGTGTCTGAGGTCGTGTTTACCTGTTCATTTATAAAGGTGCAATTTTTGTTTTGTAGACTTCCATCTTTCCAAGAATGTTCTCCTTGGTGCGCGTTCGTGACTGTCAAGTTGTAGTGCAAAATTAGAGTTTTCTCTTTTTTATTTGTATGAGTGTATGTGTTTTGTAATTCTTGTTTTTAGTGTTCATCCTATATAATTATATTTACAGGTACAAGTAAGTCTACACATTCAGATGGAACTAAATTTGTCATTCGTTTGTGTCGGTGTCCTGATATTATGTCCCAGAGTTTTGCTGGTTTTTAATGCTGTGAGCAAACCTCTTTTGTCGAAAAGGTTAGGTAATCTATATATTACTGGTCCTGAATAAGTAAAAGTATGTAGTCGTATTGTATCGGTTTTCTCTTTGTCTTCTGCATTCCTGTTTTTAGTGCTATACGGAATACGGCTGTTATACTTTTTAGATTCCTAAAAATCTCTTATAACCAGATTGGTACAAATTAAATAATGTTCAGAATTTCTTTAAAATGATAATAATCTTTCTAGAAATATTCTTTCAAATTTTTTAGAGAATTGTGCCTTATTTGGCTTTTCTATCATCACAATCTCTGCGCCCTTCCATTGCACAGGAATGTATGTCAATCTTGATATTGTTAAATATAAAATACCTGTTTGAAACAAGGCTTGTACAACTTTCCCATTTAAGTTATCAACACCAGGAGGTTTTCTACAATTTATATTTTTTTAAATTATCCTTGGTGTAATATGTTTTATTGATTTTATCTATGCGCAGATTTGTTTTTAAATGACGTTGAAATATATTTTGCAGATGGCTTCAGTTTTAAATGTATTAGTTTTGAACTAATATTCTATTCAATTCATTGTTGACATCATGATAAATTTTTCATACAGTTCGTGATATTTTCGGACAAAAATAATTGTTCTTTTGAGACCGCTATTAAAAAGTTGGCCGTTGAATTTGAGTCGACAGGCTCAAAACAAACGCGTATTTGATCGGGTCATTCAACTGAAAACATCACAGCCGTGAGCCACAGTGTTGAAACAGATTCAAATTTGTTAATTGCTCGACGTTCCCAACAATTGGGGTTATCACAAACCACCACATAGCGAATTGTGCGTAAGGATTTAACTTTGAAGACTTACCAGGTGCAGCTGGTGCAGAAATTGAAGCCGACCAACCATTCACATCGCCAAAGATTCGCTCAATTCGTTCCGGAACAACCGGCTCGTTTTTCTGAACAGATAATTTTTTTCGGATAAAGCACACTTTCACTTGTCAGGGCATTTAGTCTTCTGAAAATCCTACAGCGATTATTGAGATGCTTTTGCTAGGTGATTTGGAGGCACAAGTGGGCCCTTTTTTGGCAAAATGATGCTGGAAATGTGGAAGATCAATCGATCATGGTATCGCGAGATGCCAACAACCCAATTTTAGCCTATTATTGATGGTGTGGATATCACTGGCATGTGGTTTCAATAGAAGGATGTCACATGTCACACAGCCAATGAAATTATCAGTTTTTTGCAAACTAAATTTCCCGATCGCATAATTTTAGGACAATCAATAGTCAAGTGGCCAGGCAGATCGTGTGATTTAACACCCCTGGATTATTTTTTGCGGGGCTGTGTTAAAGACAGGATCTATACGGGGCCAAACGAATGAATTTCAGCCTTAAAACTCAAAATCCTTGATGTGACTAACTAAGTAAGACCGTCATTTTGCCAAAAAGTGATTAGACACTTTGAAGAAAGAATCGATATCTGTCAGCGTAGTCGTGGTGGACATTTGCCAGTTATGATTTTCCAGTCACGAATTTTTCTCTTCGTAATACAATAAAAATTTGAATTATTTTTGTTTTATTTTATTTAAGAAAACAACGAACTGATTTTATTTTATGTTTTTAAATTTTATGAAATAATAATTATAATTAATAATTATGTAACACAAGAAATATTTAATTTCATAAAAAAAATGTTAAAATCGCTATCCTTTGATGCCTCCTCGAGACATTTTTATGAACTTTATAACTCTTTTACATCTATTTTAATAGTTAACATATTTTCCTATATTTTGGCTTAAAATAAAAAAATCTTAATTTATTTCATCATAAGAAGAGACTTCATACAATTTGTAAATGAAATTGACACTGTCAAACATATAGTTATTTTACATATTGTTGTCCTTACACAGTTTAGAAGGATAAAGAAGCAGCATAGGAGAAAACAAAATAATTTTTTCTCCACAAGTTGTACAGAGGACATTCACATTCCGCTCTATATTATCTGAACCTGCAGTATCGTAAATGTTGTATTCATGTATCGGTCTAAACGAAATCTGGCTGCTAAAGAACAACTAAATATCTAGCTTAAGAAACTCATATCTATTTCATTATAGGAACCTTGAAGTACCAAAGAAATAAAGAGTTGGAGAGCAAAGCTAATAGCGAACGTTATGAAATTAACAGAAAAGCTGCACGGTAATTATAACTTATAGAAATGCTTAGAGGATGTCGTCAAGTTGGCAACCCTACCGTGTAAACATCAATTTTAAGTTGCGAGAATATCAATTTGTTTATAATTCGAAATATTAGTTAATTCCGCGTATTCATACATATAATTGTTTTATTTCATCAAACAAGAAGTGAAGATAATAAATAAGTTCGAGTATGTCTTCCAAAAGTCGTAGAAGTCTAAAAAAGAAGATAATTAAATGTGGTCAATGCAGAATGGAGGTAAAAGAAAATGAAAGTAGCATTGAATGTGACAAGTGCGAGGCAACATACCATTTATCATGTACAAATCTTAATAAACGGCAGTTTGAATATCTGTTGAAAAATGAGAGTGAGGAGTATTTGTGCAATAAATGCAACAACAACAATGTTGATGGATCAGTTAAAGCAGAACTGTGTGAAATAAAAGAACAGCTAAAGAAACTAGATCAGCTGTCTACATTACAAGAAGCAATTAATTTTATGTCCAAGCAATATGATGACATTCTACGAGGGGTGACCGAAAATAAAAAGAAAATAGATGCAGTTCAAAGGGAAAATAGTGCTTTGAAAAATGAAATTACAATATTAAGGGATTCTGTTAAATTATTAAATCACGAAAAAGTTAAGAAAGATTGCATAATCAGTGGAGTTACAGTAAATGATCAGTCATCAGCAGTTAAAAATTTATTGGATATAGCAAGTGATATTGGTGTAAATCTAACTGAAAGTGAAGTAGAAACAGCTTACTTTCTTAAACAAAAATTTAAAAACAATAAAAAGCGTACAATGGTTGTTAAATTTGAATCAAAAAAGTCTAAAGCGAAGCTAATGTCAGCAAAACAAAGACTTAAGGAAAATGAAAGAACAAAACAAATTTTCATTAATGATTACCATAGTAAGGAATCCCAAAACATTTTCAATCACGCCAAAGCCTTGAAGAAAGTGGGTTATCAGGCGATTTATACTTATAATAATAAGGTCTATACGAAGAAAAATGAAACATCAAAACCAAAGTTAATAAGAACTGAGGAAGAAGTAGACGAATTACTTCTAGATGCTACAACATCTACAACAGCAGGACGTAGGTTAAATATTCAGCCGACAGTACTGACACAAAGTATAGATGTTGATGGTGGCGTCGGGGACTGTGATTCTTTCAAGCCACCTGCTTAGTAAAAAGTATGAATTGTTTAAATTTAAATATGAATTTATTTTTCTTTTTATCTTTCTTTTTTTTATGAATAATAAGCAACATTTTCTCAATATTGAATCTTTTAATGATTATGTAAATTCCTTAAATTTGCCACTTTTTAATATTATCAGTGTAAACGCTAGAAGTATTTCATCTATGGAAAAATTTAATAAATTCAAAATAATAATTGCAAAATTCTCTAAACTACCCAGCGTTATAGCAGTACAAGAGACGTGGTTTTCCGATAGCCTGGTTCAGATTTATAATATACCTGGATACAATGTAGTTCACTGTTGTAGGGTGGATAATTATGGTGGAACTTCTGTTTATATTCACAGCGATTATCAATACATCGTTGAAGCTTGCGAAAGTAGAGAATATTTGGAGACAATAACAATATCAATAGAGAATTACAAGATTAATGGAAAGTGTCTTAAGCTGACATCTTTTTATAGATCACAAAAGTGTGATTTAACAAAATTTTTGAGTTTTATTGAAGATTTTCTTATTAAATATGGCCGGTCTCCTAATATTATGGTTGGTGACTCAAATGTCGATTTTTTACAAAGAACAATTTCTACAAATGTCATAAACGTGTTATCGAGTTTCAATTACCAAAATTGTCATACTCTAGTTACACGCCCAGCATCAGGTACATCTCTGGATAATATCTATAGTAATGTAATGCAAAATATACTTGTTGATACTATTAAGTGTTCTATAACAGATCACAATTTTGTTGCCTGTAAGCTTAAAAGCGAAGCTAATAATTCTGAATATATACAATCACTTAGGAAAATTTGTAACTATGCACTTGCAAAGGAAAAGCTAATTAATTCTCTGCAAACATTTGAGATAACTGGAAATGTTAATACAGATACATCGGAAATTATTGGTCATATCTCAAATGCAATGCTGAGCTCTACTTCAGAAAAGCGCAGCAAAATTTTAATCAAAAACAAAATAACGCCATGGATAAATGCAAACCTACAATCTTTAATTATGTACAAAAAAAATATTTTAAAACAAAGAAAAAAGCGAAAATGTGAAGATTTAGAGAGAAGACTTAAAAGAATAAGTAGTGTCATCAAAAAAGCTTATAGAAGGTCAATGAACGATTATTTGGTCAACAAGTTAAGTAATATTCAACAAGAACCAAAAAAATGTTGGACATTTTTAAACGAAACGCTTGGTAGAAACGTAAAAAATAAAATAAATGTTAAGAATTCTGATGGGGAGCTTATTGCAGATGACAAAATAAAAAGTAATATGTTTAATCTATATTTTTTGCAAATACCAAAAATCTTAAAACAAAAAATTTATTGTGAGTCTGGCGATTCCTGCAATGGACTAAGAACTTTAAATCAATGCCGACAAAAATTTAAATTTAATCATACTTCTGCGCAAGAAATTATGGAAGTTATTTCACATCTTGACTCAACTAAAAGCTGTGGTTACGATGGAATCTCGCCAAAAATGTTGATTCAATGTAAAGATTTAATTTCTTCATATCTTTCTAGTATATTTAACAACATGATTGATAATTCCGTATATCCAACGAGTTTAAAAATTGCGAAGGTAGTTCCTATACCAAAGGAGACCCACGCCAATCAGATAGATAAGTTTCGACCAATTGCATTACTACCTGTTATAGATAAAATTTTCGAGAAAATTATGCATAAACAGTTTTCCTTGTATTTGGATCAAAACAATTTATTATGCAGATGTCAGTACGGCTTTAAAAAGGGTTGTGGAACTGAAGAGTCTGTGGTGAATGTTGTGAATAATATTTGCCAAGGATTGGATACAGGTTTTAGAGGAGTAGCTGGAATATTTTATGATTTCTCCAAGGCATTCGATCTCGTGGATCATAACATACTTGTGCAGAAATTGCAATTTTATGGTGTGAGCTCAGAAGCAGTACTTTTACTAAAAAGTTATTTAACTGGTCGAAAACAATTTGTTGAAGTGAATAGCTGCAAAAGTCACATTGGATTAGTGGAATATGGGGTTCCTCAAGGAAGTGTACTAGGTCCACTTTTATTTAATATTTATATTAACGACATAATGAATCTTGGTTTGTTTGGTAATTTATTTTTGTATGCCGATGATATATGTTTGCTTTACCCATATAAACATGAAGTAGCTCTTAGGACAAGTATGGAACGTGATGCATCATTAATTACAGAGTTCTTGAGGATAAATAAGTTAATTCTAAATGCTGAAAAGACAAAAATACTAAGATTTAAACCTTATTCACCTAATACTAACGAATTTAGCATATATATAGATGGAAAGGAAGTTTATGAAAGCAATTCAACGAAATACCTTGGAGTACACATACAGAATAATTTATCATGGGATACTCATATACAACATCTGAAATCCAAAATCAACTCAGTTATTGGATTAATGTATAAATTTAAAAACAAATTTGACACAAAAACAAAACTGAATATTTACCAAGCTTTAATACATAGCCATTTAAATTACTTGCCTATCATCTATGGTTACAAAAAGAGTAATGAGCTTAAAGCACTTCAGAGAGTTCAAAATAAAGCTTTGAAAACTGTTTATAATTTGCCATTGGGGTATTCAACAATGAGCTTATATAAGGATATTGCTGTTATCGTACTGCCGGTGCATGGCCTTTATAAAATGCAACTTTTAGTACATGTTTTCAAATCGTTACATAACATTGGACACCACACGGTGACATTCTCTAGAAATCAAACTACATTCAATACAAGAAATAATATGAATCTCCGAGTGGCTGTATGCAGATTAGAAACTACAAAGCAGCGAGTGGAGCACATGGGTAGTTTAGAGTATAACAACCTTCCTCAATATATTAGAACTATCGAAAGAATTTCAGTTTTTAAAAAGAATTTAAAGGAATATTTATTGCAAAATTTAGAAATGCTTTTTTGAAAATTTATACTTATGTGATTATAACAACATAGACATATGTATGTTATTTACATACATTTCTTATTTAAACTAACTTGAATAAAATAAAATTAATTCACTCTTTTTATATATATATGAATATGCTTGTAAGCTTAACTATGAATATTTTATTGCCAACTCGCCTCAATAATGTCATAAAGACGCTGAGGCACAAATTTTTTGTAATTTTTTTAATAATTTTGATGAATAAAAAGAGTTTAAATACAAAAAAAAAAAAAAAAAATGTGTCTCACCTAAAACAGCATAACTATAAAAATGAGTTAAAGCAGTTTAAGATATTTTCTGTGGTCGGATATTAAAAGTATAAAAAGGCATAATATTTAATGCATCTGCTGTCAAGAAAAGCAGACAATGAAGCTGAATACAATTGATTTCAGACCGCAAATGAAAATGATTAGGAAGGCTTTATAAATTACATTGATTAAATTCTAACTACTTAGAAAATAGGTTTAAACGCTGTAGAGGTTCTAATAATGCATAAATACCGAAGACTACTATTGGATGATTTGATAGCTGTCCTATTTTGGATCACAGATAGTGACTATTGTGAAAACACAAGACTTCGAATGGAAATTGAAATCATTTCGAATTCTGGCGTCATATTTTTGGTTCTGATTTTAAGAATATTTTTTCACACACTGAAGTATATGGTTATTTTATTTAAGCACTGATCTAACTTTTGCACCACACTGTATACCACGATATTTATGCCATATATATGCCATATCATATCTCTATATTTTTTTTTTATTTCATTTTGTATTTGTACAAAATAATAACATTGGTAAATGTTCTCAGACGTGGCCGCCTCGCCTGCTCTTAATATAGCGTATACTGCACATCATTTTCGGGCCCTTTTTTGTTGACCGTAGGTTGTAAAGAACATGATAAATACTGATACTTGAGGATTCTCTTGGCGGTAATGGTATCAATTTGGAGCCTAAGTAACAGTCTATTTCACGAAATCAGCTTGTCGGCAAATTTTGATTTTGCTTAACCGATAATTGTGGTCACCGCAAGGTATGTTACATCATTGTATTGAAGTCACATCTTATCTTGCCTGGATCATAGTCGTTAATATTTAAAAAAAAAAATTGTGAATGAGGTTAGGTATGATCTTCACCGAGCTCCCTCTTAATTCTTACAGACTTAAAGTCTAATGGTGCTACCAGCATATAAAACGCATCCAAAGGTGCATTTTTCTGGATGTAATCGAGTCTAATGGGTTTGTTTTTTTTTATTGATTTCAAACCATTTTTTTTTAAAGAAGCAGCACTTCAGGCAACAATGCCTATTTAGTCACAACCGTGATCTATTCTTTTAGGAAAGGTTTAGAGAGGAGATAAAACAGGTAGTGAAAATAGAATGATAGTTACATAGCCTTATTAACAAGCTCTTGTGAAAACAACCACCTCTAGATTGGTAGGCTAAGTACACTACCTACTAGTCTACCAGGGCAGCTTTCATTTCTAAAAGGCCCATGTTATCGGCAATTTGAAACCATATTCAGCAACTTCGTTTGTTAAGCCCAAAATCATTCTCATCGCTGAGAACCATTTTGCAATAAAACAGTCGCCTCTAAATTGTGAGAACTATTTACTGTTTTGAGTATAATTAATCAAAATAATTTAGCAACATTGTTTCAGCCTTAAGCTATTCATTATGATTCTGATCTTATTTCCATGTCTAAAAATGGGGGCTTTTTCACAGTTCGTTCGACAACACTTTCCTAAATTATATAGGTTTAAAAAAATATGTAGCAAGTGTAGCTTAAGTTAATAGGTCTAAGTATATTCTATGTATGCCCTTTCGTCCTCAAGAGAGTTTTTATTTTGTACATTTTCTATAAAGTTTAGAAGACAAGTTGTGGTTGTAAGAATTCAACATTTTTGTAAGCAAGCGTATACTTTGCTTTAAATAACATAAACCCTGTCTACAAGATAAATTTACTTTTAAAATGAAATTGTGAAGTTTCTTACCTGTCGACTATAATTTTATATTAACTTGAATTTTGATGTATGTACTTAATTACTGCATATTGTTTGCATATTAATAACCCATTTTTCACAACACAAATTTTAATACTTAATTTTCATTTTCAGCTTTTCATTTATATTCCAACAAAACTGACGAACGTGTCGAAGATGATACACTAGCTGTTAAATATGAAGATGGCAGATGGTCAAAGCCCTACTATGACTGTGGTGGTGGCAATATTTGGATGCTGACATATACTGTACCATTTTTTGGTTATGAAAACTCTACTTATCATTTCAAGTAAGTCAACACACTCTAGTTTATGCTTCTCTCTGAGAAGGGAATTAAAAATAAATGACAAAAAAAGTGATTCAATTAAAAGATCTGTTATTTTACAACAATAACTACTTAAAAATATGTAAGCGAAAAAATATAATTCCCCATGCGCAGCTCTTTTAATTTACATAGAGTATGCATAACAACTAAGGGCAGATGATGCAACAAAATTTACTTTTTCTGCTCTTGTACCTTGTTCACATTAACCCCAATGAATGGTTCGTTAGCGTTCATTAAAGTTTTAAGCCATGTTAATGGAAAGATGCAAAAATATGATTAAAAATGCATTAGTGTGGGTGTGAGGATGTATTATGTGTAAACTAAAACTGCGTATTATTATGGTTTTCATTTAAATTAACATCAAAACATGGTTGAATGGTAATATGGTTTATATTAGCATAATAAAATTATTTCAATTTTTTCCTTAGTTGTGAAAATATGTTTAATTTTCTCGTAATCTGAAATTATCAGCCCCTTCATTAAATAAAAACCATGTAAAACTTTTAAAAATGAACTTTGAAAATTATACATAACAATGTAAATTAAAGATAATGTTGGCAATTAGCAGTTTATGATATACAATAAATAGTTTATAACATGAATGATTACAACCACTATTTTCACAGAATGCTAAGGTTAAAAAATAAAGCAAATATTTGGGGCAACGTAGAACTAGCATTTAAGTTCATAATGAGTGCTAAATTCTTATTTATTTTTCTTATTTATTTATTTGTTTATTTATTTATTAATATTTAAAACCTGCTCAACAATACACAATCTTCTATTAAAAGTACAGGAAAGTGCTACTAATAAATTTAGTTAAGACGGCAACTCGCGGTTTTCAATTAGATATTTTTTTTTTAATTGTGGCAACACCAAGAACATGATCGTTTTCGCATTTAGTTTTTTGACATATTCGTTGGGGTCATTCAAAATCACCACATAGCGAAATTTGTGAAAGTATTTCATTTTGAAGACTTACAAGGTTCAACTGATGCAGTTATTGAAGTCGACCGCCCATTAACATCGCCGTAGGTTTCCTCAATTTATTCAGAAATAACTGGCTGGTTTTTCGGAAATATCACCTTTCAGGCGAAGCCCATTTTCAGTTGTTAGGGTTTCTCAACAATCAAAATTACCGCATTTGGGCTTCTAAAGATCCCACAGTGATTATTGAGAAGCCTTTGCATGCTCAACGTGTCGCTTTATGGTGCGCTATGTGGTGTGGAGGCGCTATTGGGCTGTTTTTGTGGAAGATGTTGCTAGAAATGCGGTAACGGTTAATGGATCACCTATCGCGAAATCCTAGCCTATTATTTACAACGTCGATATCACTGACATGCGGTTTTTACAGGACCGTGCCACATGTTACACAGCCAAAGAAACGATCAATTTATTGCAAACTAAATTTCCCGACCGCATAATTTCATGACAATCAGCAGATAAATGGCCAGCCAGATCGTGTGGTTTAACACCACTGTATCTTTTTTTGTAGGGCTATGTTAAGCTCAGACCCTCATTCTGCCACTGTGACATCTATAGCGTTACAATAAACCATGCATATTATACTTGGTCGTTTTTCAAAACGAATTCTTCTAAATCCTATTGTGCTTGAAGTGTAATGCCAATTTTTTATTAGGTTGTCACATGTTGAGTATCTGGCGTTATTATTACCGAAATACCTTCACATTTTAGTAAGTTTTTTGACAAGCGTTGTTACCTGAAGTGCTACTTCTCTTTAAAAAAAATAAATAAATACGTTCGAAATATAAATATGATGTACAATATTCCATAATGCATTTATGCGACTTTTTGCCATAAAATCTTGTTTTTTTTTTTGGTAGTCTAATCTAATATATCGGCTAGCTGATGCATGGCTGCTGCATATTCTTGAAGATGTTAAGTGTTTTTGATATTAATTGACCTTTTTAATATTTTATACGAGGGCTGCTATTTATATTTCTGGACTACTAACACTGACTGTTGCTAGGCACCATCTGATGTTTCCAGTGCAAGCTTCACATTGTTAAACATAACCTCAACCAAAATATTTTGTCATATTATTGTTGTTAGTGTTAGTGATAGCAGCTTGAAAAGGTTATCTTAGGAGAAAATGGAATTAACTCGTGAACATTTTTGTGCAATAATTTTTCATAAATTTCGACGTGGCCTGACACGACAAGAGTGCACAGATTAACTTAATTCCTTATATGGTAATGAAGCATCTTCTTACAGCATCATTAAAAGCTGGTATAACGAATTCAGTCGTGGCCGACAATCACTCCAGGACGAATCCCGTGAAGGTGGTCCAACAACGGTTGTTGTGCCAGAGAACATCGCAGCTGTGCATGAACTGATATAGCATGATCGTCATGTAATATATCGCGAGATTGAGGCACCTGTAGGAATTAGTATGATAAGCATCAATAAGATCTTGCATGAACATTTGCATGTGAAAATGGTTTGTTCACGTTGGATACCGCATAACCTGACAAACGCACAAAAGAATGCTCGTGTTGATTGGTGCAAGAAAATGTTGCAGAAATTCGCTCAAGGTGCATCAAAAGCAGTTTATAATATCTGCACAGGTCACGAATCATGGATGTACCAATATGACCCTGAAACAAAACAGCAATCCACCGTATGGGTGTTTCAAGACGAGTAAAATCCCACCAAAGTTGTTCGTGGAAGAAGTACATCAAATCACTTTATAGAACTTTGACCATCTAGACACAGTGCAACTGGGGGAAAAGGGAGCCCAGTCCCCTGAAGTCTGCAGGGGTACAACTGGAAACTCCACTTTATTTCTACGGGAATCAGTAAGCTCGCAGAGTTCATTATTTGTCTCTTTAGATATTTAATAGTTCTCTGGCTGATAATTGAGGTTGACCCCTATATGGGAGTATCGTGGTGGTTGTGGTTTCGCGGCCCCATAACAGTATAATGGTTATTATGGTATCCAGGATCATTTCGCCGTTAATGACACGCTAGGTGAATGATCCAGTCTAGTGAGCATGCTAGACATGTATTCTGGACAGGAGTTGGAAAGTCTCCAACTCTTAAGCAAGAAGTGATGATTTTCAGCCCTGCTCTAGAATCATCGAAATTGCAATTAGGAAGTTCTGTTGCATAGAATTATAACTTCGGCTTCCTAGGACGAGCATGACGTTCCAAATTATGCAGTGGTTCGATCCATCAACTGATTAAGACTTCATAGCCAGGCGCGGATGTAAATCTAATCACACGTTTCTTCGGCATTAACGGTCATGTGGCGACTGTGCCATGAGAGCAATATAAGACGGTTAATTCGGCATGGTACACCACTATTTGTTTGCCAGAAGTCTTTTGGACACTTCGGGAAAAGTCAAAGAAAAGACGCATTATTCTGCATCACGATAATGCGAGCTGTCACCGATCGGCTGAAACAATGGAGTTTTTGACAGGGCAAAACATTGAATTGATGGGTAATCCGCCGTACAGCCCTGACTTGACACGTAATGACTTCTTTTTGTTTCTGAACAGCAAGAAAAAACTACTTGGACAACGGTTTCCTACACTTGAAGAAGCTGTTTTTGCATTCAAAACCCATGTTTTAGAAGTACCTAAATCGGAGTGGAAATAGTGCTTTAAAAATTGGTTTCAACGCATGCAAAAGTGTAGAAATCTTCATGGAGAATATTTTGAAAAAAAATAAAATTGATTTTGTCTTTAAATGCGTGTGTTTTCATCCTTAGGCCACAAATATAAATAACAGCCCCCGTAAATAATTTTTCGTCAAGCACAAGCTCTTTATATAAAAAAATTAAATACATTTTTTTATGTTTGTTTTCGATATTTCGCCACAGCATTGAATGGCACCTTTAAAAAAAAGTGTATAAAGAATTTAATGAATTTCTCAATAAATGATAAGTTGTTAACAAACAAATTCGTTTATATAATTTTCTTTTCCTGACGATGCCACTCAATAGTGTGGCAAAATATCAAAAACAATAAATATAAATTTTGAAATTAAAGGATATTTCCAAATGGGATTTTCTTAAGTATATGGTCGTATATCTCGAATCGTTATACATATAAAGTAAATTAAAGAGTGGTATATAATGCTACGTGTACTGCCACAAGTATTAAAAATTATAGGGTGTCATCATTGTATTTGCAACCGCTGTATTCAGACATTAGAATATGCACAGACAATCCTCTATGAGAAGAGTAAATATATAAAATAGAAATAAAGGGTGTCCCTATAGGTGATGCAATAAAGTGTATATGAATTTTTTATTGCAAATCTATATAATAAAAAATGTAAATTTAAACAATTTTGTACTAGAATTTTTCTTCATTATACCACGACTTGCTGCCCATCTGCCTTGAAATTCAACTTAATTATTGGTTATTAATATCGACAACGAATTGTTTTATACACCTTAAACCTTATTACTATCACTACTAATAATAAAATTTATTTTTAAAAAATAAGAAACTTAAGAAGTTAAACCATAAAAGAGGATTTCTGCTTCAGTTACCGCTGTTC
Organism: Trichopoda pennipes; assembly: GCA_030448955.1. Classification (NCBI taxonomy): domain Eukaryota; kingdom Metazoa; phylum Arthropoda; class Insecta; order Diptera; family Tachinidae; genus Trichopoda; species Trichopoda pennipes. The sequence goes on along the minus strand of JASKUP010000070.1, from coordinate 2,407,791 downwards.
TCTATTAATTTAAAATAAAAAGCATTTCACTTATTTGGTTGAGAATGTGGGAAGAGATAACTATAAATTCTTTTATTATTCTAGTAATAAATTCACTAGTCAAACATCCTGACTCGCAAAGTTTTCCACAAAATGTACTGTATACTTTAGGGTAGATTCATGTGTTGTTTTATATCTGTTATAGGAAACACTAAAAAAGAATTAAATCATTTCCGAGTGCACCCAATAATTATCCTTTTTCCTGCTTGCATTAGAAGCAATAGAAGTAAAGCAACCACATGTCTATACTATTTAAATATTATTTTTCTTTCTTTTTCTTACATTTTTTGTTTTGTCCGTGAATTGCAATTTTCAAGCAAGTGGTTAAATTTGCCTTATCTTTTATTCGTTAACGGGTGTATATATAAAATTTTTATATGCTGGTGTTGAAAACGAAGACCGAATGAAGTAAACGATTTTTCCATTCAATTGGATAACGAAATGTTTTATTCACTGCAAAATATTACACATTAAATTACAATAATACAAGTTTAAAAATATTATTAAATTACTCACAATTTTGTGTGTCTTCATCAAAAGTTTTTAGCTAATGAAAATATACATAGACACAAATTTCAAAAATATTCAACATAAATTTAAATCGATTTAAAAAATAAAATTAAAAACAAAGTACAATCATATACCAACAAACAAATATACATTAACAAAAAAAGAACAAATAACAGCTGGCAATAGTCATTACTAATTAAAGAATATTTTTCTCAGTGCCCTGTCAAACAATTTATATAACTAAATTTATCAACATCGATAAATATCAATTATTTTTAAATTTATTCTAAAGTTATCTTATGTTTATACCACTATGAAGTTTGAAAAGTTTATTCGTTATTCTATAAATTTTCTATGAATGAGAAAATATCCTTCAAAACAATTATTTTGCATTTTAAATTTTATCGACGTGCGTTGACATCTTTTTAAAAATGTCTTAGTTTGATAATTGCACGATAAACTGCTTATCTTTCAACAAATATTTTATCCATGTATGCGCGCAGCAAAGCAGATCGAATAGTTCACAAGTTGAATTCCACTATTGGCATGTTTGCCAAGAAATATATTAATAGTTGTATGATTATAAACAAGGGATTCTAAAAGGCGTTTAAAAAACTTAAAAACTTTTTGTAGATTGTTGAAATAAAGACAATTATCGTACATGTTAAGCTGCTGAAGACCTGATATTATAATATTAGGTTAGTGGAAGTGGAAGGAAGCCTTAGGAAGAAACAGCAGAACAATAGCTATAACAGTCGACGATAATTTGGGTAACAGCCACAATAGGGGATTAACCTTTATATTTAATTTTATAAATTTGAAAAAAAATATTTTTTCGAATATCGCATCACTTTTGCAACCCCATTAAATGTACCGGTTAACTATGAAACACCTTCTGTGAAACTTTTATGTCTACCTTTTACAGTTTTAGAAGTGGAGGGCTATAAAAAACGGACCAAACAACATGGTAGCAAACACTATTTTTGGATTCAGAAGTCAAAATTTTAATAAAGCATTGTTATCAAGCAAAGTTACCGCATGACAACAATGTATGGCAGTCGTGGCTGCATACATTTAAAGGTCTAGGTTGGTAGAGTAGTGCTTTGGAAATATATATGCGTTATTTTTTCTCACACCAGCACTCAAGAGATGACCCTCAGTCATGCAATGCATTGTACGAGAACTCGGAACTTAGGTTATAGGGAAGATCAAAGAGGGAGTACTATTTGTGAACATTCGATTTGAATTTTGCTACATTGAAAGTGGCAGAAAAGACCTTTGTAGGGAGTTCATTCCACATACGAACCGTTTTGCTAAAAATCGAATTTTCCCTGTGTGCGTAGTGCAATTCACTGACTAATCAACTATAAATTGAGGTGCTTTCAAAGAAAATCGAGTTAAATGTAAAAACGTGGGAGTAACCTGAACAAGTTCCCTAATTTCTCTTGAGCACTTACCATTGTAGCAACGATAAAACAGTGAAATATAACCCACATTGTGTCGATAACCTAGAAAATTCATAGAGTTGGATACCGAAGTGTCCCCAATGAGCCTCTTGGCCCTATCCTGTACGCGGTCGCGTAACTTCAAAACAAACTTTGGAACGCTGGGCCATACATGAGAGTTACATCCAATTTCTGGACGGATATAGTTGGTATAAATAGTACGAAGATCAAATGAAATGAGGAACTTCTTACACCGAGGTACTTCAAAGAAAAGCTTTTTTAGAAACCTGAAAAATGTTCTTAGTGCATCAAATATCACACTGAGTTTTCATTCCAAGAACACCAATAGCTTTCGATTCGTAAATTCTTACATCAACCATAGTAATATAAACAACACCATTTCCGAATACAGATGAATTTTTTCTAAACATGGTATTGATTACTTCGACTCTTATATCAGAATAAAGTAGAGGATAGCAAATAACAAGAGACATTGCTATAAAATATAAATAAATAAATCTAAAGCATACTGCCACAACAAAGTAATAGAAGAGACTGATTTAGTTTAGGCGGTAACCACATGTCAGTCACTGTGACAAATGAAAACGAAAAGTTACGAGGATGGTTATTAATTTCGTCGATTTAAGCATAATGGACAAGTTTTTATACAGTTTGATAACCGTGGGTGAAACGAAAATCCACCACAATATACCGGAGACCAAACACCACGACATCACGATAGGTAGTCTACTACCAACGGCAGACAAGCACAATTATATGACGCAACTTGTAAAAATTTACACAGAATTCAACTGTTGACAAGAGCATTTCAATTAAGATACATACCCTCGTATGTTTTTCGAATTGTATATATAGATTTTTAGAATTTTGAGTTGTAATAATTCGCAAAAAACAATTATTATATTATAGCTTATTTGGTTTAGTGCTCCCCGATTAGGGTGGTGGTGCTTATTTTATTAATCTTTATTTTACAAATTGTTTTTTTTTTAATATATTATTTGGTTGCGCGTTTTATGCATATTACACTCAACTTCCTCTCCGGGGGCACATTTATAAGTCTTTTATGGATAACACAACCATCTAGACTTGTGTGTTGTGGGGGTAAAAGGGAGCCCAGTTCTCTTAAAGGCTAGCAAGGAGCCAACTAGAAAATCCACTATATTTCCACGGGATTCAGTAAAGCCCCAGAGTTGCGCTAATTGTCTTTTTAGCCTTTTACTGTTCTCTGACTGATTATTGAGGTTGGCCCTTCGGGGTATCGTGGTGGCTGTGTGTTTCGAGGCCCTCGTTTGAGTTTGTGGGTCGGATCATTAACAATGAACACAATGAATGGTCCAGACCCAGTGAGTATGAATGCCTTCGTGTTCTTAATTATATTAAGCTTCATGCGTTCAGGACCAGAAATTGGATAGTCTCCAGCTCTTCAGCAAGGAGTAGTGGTTTGCAACCGTGCTTTGGAACCGCTGAAACTGCAACTAGGAATGACCTGTGGCTAGAATTTGTCCTCGGTTCCCTAGGGCATGAAGGATGTTACTTTTCATTCCCAGTGGTTTGCCCACCATCTGATTAAGGCTTACGTCCAGGCGCAGATGTAAATCTTATCACGAAATTACGCTCAACCTCTTATGTCTATACTTAGCCTAATACATTTAAAATTATTTAAAATTATATCTATTTAAAATAAATATTCTGGGTACAATATATACTGATCATTATGTCCCCAAAACTTAGTCAAGGGCAGTTTGATGGTGCATTATTTCAAGGCCACGTGAGTAATGTAACGTGAGCCAATTAATGCAATGCCTTAATAATGTTAGTTTTTTTGTTTTCCGTCTAAATATTCTGGGATATTTTGTACTTCCATAATGTGCCCAAATGTTTCGTGCAAGCAAAACTGTTTGTCGCGCTACTTATGTGCTGACTATTTGAGGTGATTTTTCACACTGCTTTGGCGACCTATAATAACTAATGATATGGCTAATTGCTTCAAAACAACCGCCTACTAAACAGCTTATGTCGTCTAATTACTGTCCGCAATAAAGCTTTCTCTATATCTTTCTATTATCTCTATTCTTTTACTTTCACTAGCTGTCTTATATCCTCTCTATCGCTTTCCCAAAGCAGTAGCACAATTACAAGGTAACTAAATGGACTACTTTTCTTTATAGAAAGAATATCTAGTTGAAATATGTATGAGTTTTACTATACTGCAATAAAAATTGCTAGAAAATAATTTACCTAAGTAAAATTAAGTATAAGGCAATCGAAAGACTTGCAAATAAAGAAGATGATAATTTATTAGATAATATATTTTGAGGTGAACCTACAAGCAGAATGCAATTTTCATTCCGGCCTTTCTAATGACTTTCTATGTAAATAAAAAATAAATGAAGTTTGCAAAAATTATTATTCCATTAGAGTAACTTTGGAGTAAGTTAAATAGTTCTTAGAACATGCGGAAATAAGTCTGTAGTTGATAATTAACTACATATACTACGGTTCTTTTGGTAAATAGTCTTTGTTTGCCAACTTTAAAAGCTTAAATGAAAGCATGGAAATTTAAAAATTTCTTTTTTTTATTATTGTATTTAATTAACAAATTTATTTCATTTATTTACTTTCTGAAAAACAAAATTGACTGTAATGAAAGATAAGAAGACAAAGTGTGTAAATTCTTTCAATCCATTAAGTTTATCTTGCGAAATCATTTTTAAACAAATATTTGATTTTATATTTAACACATTTATTTAACGGTTTATAGTAACAAATTGAAACAGTAGAATGCTGTGAAAATTATAATAAAAATGATAATTTTGTTAATAATGTTTGTGGGTAATTTATTTGTAGGCTTAAATAATAAATAGGAAAACAAGCCGAACAAGTAAACAACTTACGATTACTTAAATCACTTGTAAAATTAAATTTTGTTTGTACTGTTTGTACTAGGTATGAATACAACAAGGACATTTTTCATACTATGGTACTCGATATTGTTTAAATTTACATGACAGTAAATTAAACGGATTTTTTTTCATTTTATGAGACAATAAACATTTGCTTATTTTTAAGTAAATTACTTAGTCAGCATTTGATTAATTATAAGCAATGTAAGGTACAAGTCATTATTTTTATTTTGATTGACAGCACAAATAAAACAAACGATGTCTAAAAATCAAAATTAAATGTTATTGTTCTTAAATCTTAGACAAAACAGGCAGATGACTGAATTTTTTGGTTATTGTTTAAACGGGAAAATTTACACACGTACGTCGTTAAAGAACGAATTTTTTCTTTGTGTATACACAGACAGTTGTCACCATCGTCTTGGTATTTTTCCTTATGTGAAACCCAGATATCTGAATATGCCTGGCTACTCTCACCTATCTTTTTTAAGTCATTACCAAAGTTGTACGTTGTACATATGGCAATGACAACACCAGTGACCATTACTTATAAGTGATCCAGAATTTAATTGCTTTTGGGGGCAAACTTAGAGCTAAGCTCTTATTTTTACGTCTACAGTTAAGACCTTGGTTGGGCTAATTAAGATCGTTAATCAATCAAAGTGATGCAAGCAATCTTTTGATCAACGTTTCGTCGATAAAATTGTCGACTTCCTCAGGAGTATTTGGATTTTATTAAATTCTGTTGAAGAAATTTTTGTTCCTTTTTACACAGTTTTCAAGACTTTGAGAATGTATAATGAAAGCTTTGACTTATGACAATTAGCTTGCCTCAACTACTATTAAATTCATATATTAACAACCCGACACAAAATTTCAAATAATAAATAAAATATATAATTTAAGCAGACATATTGCAACATTAAACTAAAACTATATCACAAACTAAAACTATATCATAGAATACACCTATACCCCGCTTTACACGGAAGATAGATTCCATAAAAAACCGTGTAACTCGAAAAATTCACACTTATATGGAAAAACCGTGCTAAACGTAAATCAATATAGAAGAGCCCTCTTTGTCAGTTTTAAATATAATGAGTAACAAACACATTGAACGAAAAATAAATAGTAATATATTTAAAATCAAATACATTTAATAAATTATAAGAATATTTATTTTAATAATAAAACAAATATAAAAAAACCCATTTTAAATATTGCATTTTCTTTATAGATAAAAATTAAAATAAGAAATTTATTTTAATTGATTGCGATAAATAAGACTTAACATTCTATTTTCAAACAAATTTAATTGCTGTCACTTTTGCTTTCAATAATACGCCTTTTTTAGAAATTTGTACAATATAAATTTCATCGTTAGACCACACTGTCTGACTAGATTCTTTCTCCATAGAATTTGAACTTCCGTGAGATTTTGCAGTAAAAAAATCGGATATGAGCAATTGCTATTTTTTTTTTTAGTCATATCTTGGTATACCTCTTCGTATTGCGATAAAAGTTGGTTAACATCTCGTTGAAGTTTAAGAGCTCGTTCAACATTCGTATCGTGTTTTTGAAAATAGTTGCCTTAATTCCTTCCTATTGTAAGACACTCAAATACGATCTTTGCTGTTAATGCATTAGCTTCGTTTTCATCGATATAAGATAGACTATCATTTTCATTACCAGTATTTTTTCTATCGTTTCTATAAGGTAATCTTCATGTAATTCATGATCATCCATTATTTCGGAAATATCTTCTTTTGTCATATGTACGAAGCCCTCTCCACCTAACGTATGACCTATCTCAATTCTCTGAAAGTATTCATATTCTAGGGACTGTTTACTATTGTTATCTTTTACTGCTTTCCAACACGCATGGAGCGTTGATTGTTTGATTTTAATGTATGACATTCCAATGGAATCTAAGATTGTAAATTTTTTCCAAGCATCGATAATCGAAAGAGTTTTTCCAGTTTCGTTTTGATCCAAAATATATTCGAAGGACTTTTTGATGTACAGTGCTTTGAATGTAGAAATTATCCCTTGACCAAGGGGTTGTAACACAGAAGTTGTATTTTTAGGTAGAAATACTATTTCAACACTTCATAATGTAAATCTGGAGGGTGACCAGCAGCATTATCAATAATGAGAAGAACCTTTAAAGGTAGCCTTTTTTAATTAAATATTTTTTCACATCAGGCAAGAAAAAGTTTTGGAACCAATCATTGAACATGGTAGTGATTACCCAAGCTTTCTTATTGGCATTCCAATATACCGGAACAACCTTAACATCTATGTCGTGGCTTCATGGCTTTATTAATTACAAATGGTTTCACAATGTAATCGCCAGAAGCATTATTACAAAAAAGAATTGTTATGCGATCTTTTGCTGCTTTGTGGCCACTAGCTGATTTGTTATGTTTAGCTAAAAATGTTCTCTTAGCCATTTTTTTTCAGAATAATCCGGATTCGTCGCTATTAAGCACCTGAGAAGGACTGTAGTACTTTCTAGCAATAATTTCCGCAAATTTTTGAGGAAATTTTTGTGCAGCTTCTAAATCCGCAGATGCATAAAATTTTTTTTTTATAAATTATAGATTTTGTAAAAAATAATTCTGTTATTTGCTCACCTTGAATAAATTTACACTATCAATTATATATAAACAAATTAGGTTATACACACATAATATTTAGTTTTGATCATAAAACGGAGAGTTTCCATCTTACCTATTTCCATCATAGACATAGACTACTAAGAACTCGTAACTGTAACATACATGGAAAGTGATAAGTTGAACAAAAATTTAATATTTATGATCATTTTGATTTCGTTGCTGATTGCTATTCATTTCTATATATTGTTACGTTTATGCCTTTTAGTAAATGTTTTGTTATTTCGATATCTTTTGTTGCAAAATAATAGCACAGTATTTTAGAGTCTTAAAATTAAGTTAAACGATTTATTTTCTTATTATACACGAAAGAAACACGATGGCAACTGTAATGTCTTTACTAGCTGATGACTCAACTTAATTAATTAATTTATTTGCCCAACAAGTGGCGCTTACATAGATGTTTTAAGCGGTTCTCCCATATAAAGGAATATTCTACTTTAACATCACCCCTTATTGTTGTTGTTATCATTCATTTTAGGCGCCTACTTGGCGATGTGCTTTATGTTGTTCTGTATTAGTTGCTTTTGTTTTTTGTTGTTTACTTGTTTCCTAGAATTTCGCATAAGCATGTTGTTGTTGTTGTTAGGATTCATTTTTGGCTGTGTGTTTTGTTCTGTGTTATTTTTTTTGTGTTCTATTGTTTACTTCATTGGTAGAATTTCTCATAAGCATGTTATTGTAGTTTTGTGTGTACAAGATTTCCTAGGAAACTACGTTGTTTGTAAAATGGACAGTGGGTTACTGTTAATTATTTTCTTTTAAAACCTAATAAGTCATCTTCGTAACAGTATATTTCAGGTATTGCGAAGTAGCTAAGAGTGGTTTTTTTAAAAATCAGCCTTTAACATTTTATAAATAAAAAACACTTTTAACCTAGAAGTGACTTTAATTTTTGTCTATCCAGTTCAGATATTTATAATTTTTTGATATTTGAGTTTATTATAATAATAGAAAATATTTAAAAGACAATAAGACAAGAAGTGTCTATTTCTTGCTCCCGTGATTCCTTTATTCTTTAGAAATTGCCAATGTCTACTTTTTATATGATAAATTTTAACTATGTTGCAATTCTATTCGAATCGATAATGCTCCCGTTTGGCAAGATTGGTATTATGCATTTCGTTTCACTGTTTTACAATTTTATGTGTTCTGTATTTCGATTGTAGCTGTATCTTTATAGGTTTGCAATTTACTGTCGCAGAGTGTTTCGTTTTGTACATTTTGGGAAGAAGTCATAAATGAGCAACAGCGCTATTCAAACTAGAAAAGTTTGGCCACAAGTACTCCTTATTTATGCTTTGAATTGTTTTCGAATTTAAGTTATTTAAATTTTTTATTTAATTTAATTTTTATTTGATTAAGTTTAACTTTTATTTAAATCTGGTATTTAGATGTTTGGGTTTCTTCTTAGACAATACCATACCAAAATCAGAAATAAAGAAAGCAAAAAGACAATTGATACAACACGACGACATACTTTGACTTACACAGGACCAGAAATTTATAGATTAACTAACATGTGCATAGAGAGAAGAGAAAACTGAAGATGGCTCATAGCCGAAACCGGTCTGTTTACAAACCAAATATGACGCGGGATGGCATAAAATCGTACCCGATTAACTAATCTTTTTTTACAAAGAACGTTTACTCACAGCAATAAATACCAGCAACACTCTGAGATATAATCTTGGGGCATCGACGGAAACAACTTACAAGTATAGTTCCATTGAAGAATACAGACTTACTAATACCTGTAAACATACTTAAATAGCACAAACTGGACGAACACTAAAAACAAGATCTGTAGAACACTCATACTCAAACAAAAGGTAAAGAGAAGAGTACAACTTTGTATTACACCTTGACACTGACGGACATGCACCAAGGGCAATAGGTGAATGTAAGATATTACTACGTCCTAGCAAAAAAGAACAAAGACTAGATATTCTTAAAAACAAGAACTCTTAACAAGCGTTATTATTACGTGATACGATCTACATCTGCGCCTGGCCGTAAGCCGTAATCAGATGGTGGTTAAACCCTTGGGAATAAAAAGCAACGTCATTCACGCCCTAGTAAGCCGAGGATAAATTCTAGCAACAGGTCATTCCTAGTTGCGGTCAGCGGTTCCAAAGCAGGGTTGCAAACTACTACTCCTTGCTAAAGAGCTGGAGACTATCCAACTCCTGGTCAAGAATGCATGAAGCTTAATATAATTAAGAACACGACGGCATTCATACTCACTGGACATGGACCATTCATTGTGTTCATTGTGAATGATCCGATCCACAAACTCATACGAGGCCCTCGAAGCACACAGCCACCACGATACTCCCGAAGGGCCTACCTCTTATTGAGGTAGGCCCTTCGGCCTGAAAAGACAATTAGCGGAACACTGGAGCCTTACTGATTAACGTGGAAATATAGGGGATGTTCCAGTTGGCTCCGTGCTAGCCTAAGGAGACTGGGCTCCCTTTTACACCTGTGACACAAGTCTAGATGCTTGTGTGATCCATAAAGACTTACTAATGTGACCCCGGGGTGGGGGGTTGACAGCGACATTATAAACGAACAGGTAAACACGACCTCAGACACATTTTTCATAACACTGAAACTACTCATATACACTAACAAACGAAAAACAACCTCAGCCGGACATACTTATATAACGAATAATAAAAGATGGAAATATTAAGTTATTTCCTTTGTTCCGCCAGTAAATTAAATACTGTTGCCATTTTCTTTAGTGCTTTCAATGTGATGACATCATTCGTACATCATTTCGTGGCAAAACAGGACAAAGACTGGATATTCTTGAAAATATGGCAAAACAAGAATTTTTAAAAGTGACATTATAAACGAACAGGTAAACACAGCCTCAGACACAATTTTCGAACCACTGAAACTATTTATACACTCTAACAATTGAAAAACACCCTCAGAAAAAATGAAAATATTAAATTTGCTACGCATAAAATGTCAGGTGGAGGGCAATTTGCCTAAATGAGTAGATACGACTATAATGAAAGAACTACCTAAGCCCGAAAACTGAATCCTACTGTCTGTACTATCTAATACGTTGCTTGATAATCATGTCATCGCTCGCAAATCCTATCAAGCAAACAGCCAGTAACGAGCGTTTTTACCGAAAGGAATTCATTTAAATCGTTAGAAAATTATTTATTTTATCTGCTCTTTTAAATGCATTTTCTTCTTCTTGACCTTTCGAATACCATTTTTCTATTCATGCGTAATATTGATTAGGGGGGCATAAGTTTTGCACCTAAAAAAGAGCCTGAAAGCATTCTTGGATTTTATTTATTATATTACATTCTTTTTCTTGAGTTCTGGCTGACAACAGTTGTGCCAAATTTTTTAATGACCAGTTAAGAAGCTATAACACGAAAGCGTAACAAGCATTTGCTTTTCTGATATAGAGCAGATCTAGGATACACGTATATATACACATCTGTCACAAAATAGCAAGAGCACAAAATGCTTTATATATAAAATAGGAAAATTATACTTTATATTAACAATGTTAAAAAAAATGTATTTATGAAAGAACAACTTTGTTGATTTTTTATATTAAATGTTTCATTAATATTATTTTTCCATAATGTATTAATTAAATTTTTGCAAGAATACAGCAAAAATAAAATGATATCACAGAATGTAAATATTTGTATAAGGAATATTTATATAAGGAATGATATCAAAGGGATAAATACATATTTTTATTATTAAAATCACATAAAAAAAATAACAAAAAAAAATTTTCAGTAGTGTTGATTCTCTTTAACGTTATAACTAAAGATTTAAAATTAAACACATGTCTTTCAAGTTTATTTGGACAATTATAATATTAAAAATATTTTATTAGAATTTAGCAATGACTATAAACACATTCTTTATTATGCGTTTTTGATTTTTCATATTTCATATTTAAAAATGTTATTGTGCAATAAAATTTTTCTAGAATTTTCTAGATTTAATCCGACACTTTCAATAAAAAAATTTACAAAAAATTATATTACCGCCATATCGGGGCCATATCGCTGTGTTGAAAGATAGGCAGATATCGTTATATATAGATTTCTGCATCCGTAAGAATTAAACAAAATTGTTACCTTAAATGATCTGTTTTGCTTTAAGCTTAAGATCAAACTTTTCTATTTAAATACAACTCTCTTTTTGTTCGGTGTTCGAAATATTAAAACAATAAAATAGTATATAATAAAACATTTTTTTGAATCTTCTTTCAGGGTTCGAATACCCCGTTGGTGGAATTTTTTACCTTTGTCATTGCGTTTATTTTCTCACTCAAATAATGAATTTCGTCTGAAACTTATGAAGCACTATTCTAATTTTTAATAGGTTTTATACCTCGACTTGCTACCGAATGGGACCATTGTCTTCTTGTTTCAAATTTTTCTTACTTTCTCATTCTTTTTTTCTGCTAGGGTGCTATTTTTTGCATTGTTTATTTTTCTTATTTTTTTCTTTTCAACAAACTATACACAAAATTATTAATGATACTATTTTGATCAATAAACACTTGAATGAATTATTTACTGTAAATATACGCATATATATCACATTATAGACTTAGGCAAATTGCTTTGTAGTATTGTTAATTTGGCCATCTATGGCTTCATATTACAAGATTGAACAAATAAATAAATAAAACAAGAACAGATTTGTTTTCAATAAAAAGGATTGACCTCGAGCCCATAACGAAAGTGAATCATGTACTAAAACGTTGAATAACACAATCATTAAATTTATTATCTGTAATAATAATTACGTGGATTTGTTAACCGTAGGATAAAATAAAAAGGAACAATTAGATATTAGAATATGTTATTGTAATGTCTTCGCAGCATGTTTAATAATTTTTCCTAAATATAACTCCATTACTTCCTAACAGAAACATAGATACACATCCTATTTAACTTACGCCACTAGCTAACCCGGTACATCCACTACCTCAATAAGCCTAATCGCCATTGCTCTTATTATTATTGTTGCAATCCATGCATTTATTTTCATTAGGAACATTAATCATGTTATTACTTGCACAAAATTACAAGACTCTAGTTATGCAGTTTCCTATGCTAACGACAATAATCTGAGCCTACAACGATAAAATGGAAGATGAACGCCAGATTGCCATGTTAAGCGTCGTAAGCAGAATATTAGAAATTGTTTTTGAACCGATTCAAAATGGTTACTATGCACATTATATTGTGGGTCCCATATTACTAAACCCTACTGCTAAATTAATCTCACAAGTTATGTGTATAATTGTTTAGTTATTTACGGGTTAGTGAATTACTTAGCCTGCATTGCAGTGAAAGCAAGTACACTCCTAACCTTATTTACCGTCACGCGAATAATTTAAATTAATTTGGTATCCATCAAAATTCCCAAATCAAAAATATTATCCATCAATTTCAATTGCTGCTTTCCTTAAAATTGTATCATACAGTTTCCATCTTAAGAAACAAATACACTTTTTTTTGTTTAAAGAGAAATAGTACTTCAGGCAACAATGCCTATTTAGTCAAGTACCGTGCTACATTCTTTAGGAAAGGGAAAGAGAAGAGATGAAACGGGTGGTGAAAGTAGAAGGATAGTCGGAAATTAACTGCCGTATAAGACAGCACAGCGACCAGTGACTATGCCTTCATCGCTGAGCAGCCCCACCGACAGTCAATTTTATTTTTGTAGTGAAAAAAACTAAGGGCTTTGTTGGGAATCGAACCCACAACCCCCATACTGACAAACTAGTACACTACCTAGTAGTCTACAGGGGCACCTTTCCGTAGGTTTAATTTCATTAAGTTTGTATCGTACCAACTTTAAAAGATTAAACTAATGATTGATTCGATAGATTCACACAACCGAAAAGACTCTTGACATCATCTGCGAGATTTAGACAACGTTTTGGAGTACAATAATAAAAAAGGAAACTAAAATTGGGCTAAGATGACTGCCCTGGTATACTCCAGATGAAACTACGATATCTCTCGAGGTTTTGTTTTTAAATAGGACATGTGGTTTCTGATCAAACAAATATGATTAATGGCCTTCGTAGTGAAACCAAGTAAGCTCAGTTTATGCAAAATAAGTTAATGTTAACTTTGTCACCTTTGACGAAACCCTTGTAACGACACGTTTTCGCAATATGCTGGGATAGAGCTCACGAAGTCCGGGGTTCGTTACAAAAAAAATTCTTGTTTTACTAATAACATAAGTGACACTTTTGTTTTACTAATAATTTTTATCATAATCCACTCTTAAATTAAGTTAAAATTATTTTACTGCACTACTGAGCACGCCACGAAGATTCACCATTTCGTGGCCCTCAAGAGTTCTCGTCTCTACTCTCTGCCGGCTAGCCTACTGCCTCTCATACTGGAGCGAATAAGATTCTGGTCCAGTCTGAGCAGAACGGTTTTCCTGTCCACCAATTTTTGACTTGTTGCGGTTGTCACGAATAATATTCTGAGACAACCTTTCCACGTCAGAATTGGTATTAGCCTTTTTTACGATCTTTTCCGTCCTGTTCAGCTAGGGCGTATAAAATTTTGGCCTGGCTGAACAAAGCGCGGCCTTGCTCTGACCTCCGTCACCTGGGCGAATAAAATTCTGGCCAGGTGAAGCAGCGACAGAACTTGCTCGGCCGTAAACCTTAGTTATACTCAATTAATTCAAAGTCGAATAAAATTCTGACTTTGCTTAACCGAGCTGAACCTATTCGCTAGACTATTTTAATTAAGTTGAATAAAATACTAACTCACTTAAAAGAAGTCTGCCCGGTTGCTTGCCCGTGGCTAACTCACCTAAAATACTCTAGTATACCGCTTTTATATGTCTCTGCCAGGCACACATAAACACCCATACCACTAAACGATAGCTGCTTGCGACTGTTCAGGGTTGTGTGTAATGGTATGTTTTCCTTACGGATGTATCTTCATGTCAATAGATGGCGCTTCTTAACGGCAATTCTTTGTCTCAAAATTAATAACATTATAATTTAAAATATTTGGTTAAACCAGTAATAAATGTAATTATAAAATATGAAAAGTGTATAATGAAATTCATTTAATAAAGTATGAAATTTATTAAACAATAAAAATTAAGAAATGTGAAGAATGGATACAGTTTAATTGATTATCTTATGTGGTCCAAAAACAAGCCTGCCGACTTTTGGTCGTCACACACCCTGATTAATTATTGTACAGGGTGTCCGCTGGGAAAGTATACTATTTTATTTTGCCTTCATTTTGGTAAACATTAGTCTTGACCGTTCCTATTTGGCAGTAGTGAAGTAGTTACATGGAAAATTTATTATGTAAAAATATTCGATAAATTAATGAATTGTTAAAATATTTTATTAAAATCAATCATCGGTTACTGTGACGATGAGAAAGTTACGTGAAATTTTTGAGAGAAACAACGTGGCAACAAAACGCACTATTTATCGTGTGGTGAATAATTTGGCAGAAGAAGGGTCTGTTGGTGATGAACCACAACGTATTGCAAGATCGGCTGAAAATTATATTGCTACTCAAAAAAGCGATGTAAACAATCCATCAACCTCAATTCGACGCCGTCCTCAGGAGCTGGGTCTTCAAAGAATAATATTGGCCACAGTTTTGCGCAAGCATTTGGATTCGTTTCCATATAAGATTCAGTTGATACAAGAGCTTTTTCTGTAAGATGATTTACGACATCGTACACATGCTACAAGTATGTTACAGCTTGCTCTTTACAATTCCGATTTGATGAAATCATAATGAGCGATAAGGCATATTTTCATTTGAATGGATATGTGAATAATAAGAATAGTCGATTCTGGAGAATGGCAAACCCTCAAATTATTCATTTAAAGCGACAGCGTAGTGTGCAATTTGGTTAGGAGGAAATATTGGACCTTACTTCTTTAAAAATGAAAACGGCGCAGCGGTAACTATGAGTGGGGAGCGATATCGCGATCTGATTAAAAACTTTTTAACGCCACAACTATATGTTTAAGTCTTAATTAACATGTGATATCAAGACGATACCCCTTCGCATACAGCCAGATTTACAATGGAATTATTGCGAGACCTCTTCCCACAATAAATAAAGTTCTTTTATTAAAAAATAACCACACAGCACTTAAGAGTCTTAAATTAAATGATTTATTTACTTTCAATAGACACAAAATAAATACGTTGGTTACTTCACCAATGTAACGCTTTTAGAAGATGC
The DNA here is from genome assembly GCA_030448955.1 of Trichopoda pennipes. Taxonomy (NCBI): domain Eukaryota; kingdom Metazoa; phylum Arthropoda; class Insecta; order Diptera; family Tachinidae; genus Trichopoda; species Trichopoda pennipes. The sequence goes on along the minus strand of JASKUP010000070.1, from coordinate 2,391,927 downwards.
TGTATTATTTTGTTGTCTTTTCTCAACACTGTCTGAACTTGAATTAATTCATTTTTCCCAGCAAGTGGTGCTTATATACTTTTATCAGTGCATATACAGAATATTCTGTGTCAACATTACCCCATTTTGTTGTTTTTATTATCACACAGTGTAGGCGTCTGCATGTTTGTGTGTTTTTTATTTTTGTGTTAATTGTCTTTGTTTTCTGCTGTTTAGCTTATTTCGTGAAATTTATTATAAGCATGTTGTTATTGTGTTGTGCGCGTTTGATTTCTTAGAAAACTTTACAGTTTTATAAAACACACAATAGGTTATTTCGTTTATTTTCTACTGTTAACTATTTTCTTTGAAAACTTAAATAAATCATCGTCACAATATATATCGTTACGAAATCAACATTTGGCAACTCTTAACTTAAACCTTGTGAATTATGTTTAAGATAAGCAAACATAGAGATCTACACAATTAAAATTTGTTATAATTTTATTTATTTATTATTTAAATGTATTTTTAAGTAAGAACTTAGTAGCGTTGTAGAGAGGCGGCGGTCTTGTTTCGTACAAAGCAAGTAATAATCATTCTTTTTCTAGCAAAAAACTGGCAAAAGAGATTTGTATAGAGAAGTGCCCTCATGTAAAAACAAAAGAAATGTTATAGGTCTTTAAAATATAAGAAAATAGCCATACTTTAGGGAAATATTTTACAATGCTACCTATGGAGTTAATAAACTTTTAGCACAATTTACTAATATAGTTACTAATGGCAGCATTATACCTCAATTCAGAATTTGTTAACGTCATAATTCCCTTGATTTTCTTTTAGAATTTACAAATTAATAAACGATTTAGGATTACGTTGCAAACTTCATTTCATTCTGCACAAATCAGAGTAGCGAAGTGTTCACTCACTGTTCATACATGTGTGAATATGTACATTTCATTTTTTAGCCGCTTCTTCTCATGCATGTGTGAGAGACTACAAAATATTTTGTGTTTTCTCATTAGTGAATGCGACGATTTATTTTTTTCTTTCTATTCATAAGTGAAAAAATGAGAAACACACAAGTGCTCATTTTTGAATATTTACAACTTTGATGATATTTCATAAATGAAAAGATCGTAGAAATATGTGCGCTAAGCATTCGCGTACATAAACGAACATATTTGGTAATGTGAAATTGTCGGCGTATGCAGAAAAAAAATATGTTTTTTTTTTTATTTCTTTTAGAATATATTGCAAAATTATATTTTGAGTTACTATGTACCCATGTGTTTTTACTACATTTTACGGTAAATTGCGAATGTAGGTTAAAAAATTTTTTCACGTTCATTTATGAGATATTTTATAAAATTTCAACGTTAATAAATGAACATACACATTTATGAAAAAGAACATTAATGAGAAGAAGCTAATTTATCATTCATCACATATAAATAAGACTAATAATTCTTGTTGTTCGCATTCATGTATGAACATAAGCAGAACATTTTTTGTTGTTCGTTTATGAGCGTGAAAAATAAATATAAAATTTTAAATTTCTCACTTATGAAAAATATCATGAATGTTGATTTTTGAATGTTCATAAATGAAAAATTCTGAACCCTGGTACAAATAATCAAAAAATTATCATAAATTGGTACACTATCAACACTGTGTTTTTTTAAAGCACTAATGTGAATCGAAAACCGACTACAAGAGAATGGTGAGTTTTTCTTAAAAAATACGTCTTCAAATATCTAAGCAAATGATTATATTTTTGTTGTCTTTTGCAGATTTGATCGTAGTATCACTTCATGAATTTTTATTTGCTTTTAAGTGTATTATTCTTGATAACAGTGTTTTAATGTTTAAAGTACGTGTTACAAATACGCATGAAACAAATTTAACCAGAAATTACATATCATTTGAAACAACCCATTTAGTTAGAAATTCAATGTAACGTTACTCTACAGATTAATAAAAAAACAAAGTCATGATATTAAAACCATCTCTTTTATGGTTGGCCATTTGGAAAACGAAACGAAACATCTAAATAAAACAATTCTCCACCAAGTTTTATTTAATTCGTAGTCGCAAGTAGAATTTACAATTTGTTTTTTTTTTTGTATAATTTATGTATTCACATGTTTATGTTTATTTACTTAAACGTCTAGAAATGAAGTATTAACATGTAAAGAATGTATTCGAATTATATTGTTTTCTTTTATATTCGTCGTAGTCAAGTTTTTCAATTTTCTTAATAAAGTTGAAAGCCACAGCATTCGAGGCAAGACGCCTGCTTTCTAACAACAAGATGTTAAACTCAATTTAAGGTTGGTATTTTGAAGTCGTTAAACTTTCTACCATAAGTTTAATCAAATAAATTACAAACAGTAGCTTAACAGAAAAATAAGTATGTTATTTAAAAGCAAAGATTTTCTAATATGAGAATATTTTTTTTTGTTCATTCAGCTTGTTTAAGCAACATGAAGAGCATTAACTTATTTATGCACCAAAATGCGAGACCAAATAATTTGTAAGAACTTTACATTATTTTTATAAATTCCATAATGGTACATATTAAAATATTAAAAGTTAACAGCAGAAAAGCTAATCGTAAAGCTTTGCTACCCACAAGTATAATTTATGCCTTTAAGAGGACGCCTGAAATATATCAATATATTTTTACGTTTTTTCCTTTTAATAATTGTTTTGTTACATCGAGTTATTGCAAAATTTTAACGCAGCACTTTAGGGTTTTAAATTAAATTAAACGATTTATTCACTTTCAATACACACAAAATAATCACGATGGTAACTTCGTCACTGTAGCGATGTATCAACTTAAATTCTACTCATTTGCCCAGCAGTTGGTGCTTATTAAAGGTTTTTCAACAAGAAGTTAGGTTTATAAAACAACATAAAACAAAAAAATTTAAATTAAGATAATTCAAAATTTTTATTGTATTACGAAGAAAAAAAGTTCGGCAATTATGAATGAAAAATGATATCTGGAAAATGTCCACCACGACCACGTTGTGTGATTTCAATTCTTTAATCAAACTTTTTAATTACTTTTAGACAAAATGACGGTCCTATTTTATTGCTCACATCACAGATTTTGAGTTTTAAGGCTAAAATGGATTCAATTCGCTCCGTAGAGACTGTGTCCTTAACACAGCCCAACAAAAAGTAATCCAGTGGAGTTAAATCGCACGATTTGACTGACCACTTAACTGCTGATTGTTGTGAAATTATGCGATCGGGAAATTTGGTTTGTAATAAATTGATGTTTTCGTTGGCTGTATGACATGTGGCACTGTCCTGTTAAAATACCATGTCAGTAATATCCACATCGTCAATAATAGGCCAAAGGTAAGATGTTAGCATCTTGTGATTCATTGACTGTTACCGCATTTCCAGCCCTATTTTAAAAAAATAACGACCCAATCACGCCTCCAGATCACATAGCGCGACACAAAGTTACACGTTGGGCATGCAAAGGATCTCAATAATCGCTCTAGGATTTTTAGAAGCCCAAATGCGGGGCACGTTTGCTTGCTGATAAACCTAAACAAATGAAAGTGGACTTAGTCTTAAAAGCGATTTCTTCAGAAAAACCAGATGGTTGTTCCTAAATGAACTGAGCGAATCTATGGCGACGTGAATGGTCGGTCGTCTTCAATTCCTGTACCAGTTAAAACTTGTAAGGCCTCAAAGTCAAATACTTACGCAAAATTCGCCATGTGGTGGATTTGGATAACTTCGAATGTTGAGAACGTCGAGGAATGGGCAAGTTTGGATCTGATTCAGCACTTTGACTCAGGGCTGCGATGTTGTCAGTTAAGCGCCTCGGTCGAACACGCGTTGGTGTTCGTACAATTTATGTCGAGACTGTCGATTTAAATTTAACGTCCAAATTCTTAACCGAAGAACGATTATGTTGTCCGAAAATATCACGAGATTTACGAAATGCCATTAATTATTTTAAAGCGATTTTCGTGCGAAATTGAATTCGTTGTAAAAATACGAATAAGTACGAATACGTCAAAAATATCAACGTCAAAACTATCATGTTATTGATGTTGCCAAAATTGAAAAACAAAGTTCTTGTTGAAAAACTCAATATATCTGCTTGAAGTGGTTTTCGCATATAAATGAATATTCTACTTTTATATCATCCCATATTGTTGTTGTTGTTATCATCATTCAGTGCAGGCGGGTGTTTATTTGGCGTGCTATCGTGTGCAATGCTAACAGCATGTCTGTTTGCTCAACAGTTGCTTTCATTGTTTTCTTCATTTACTTTTGAAAAACATCTGATAAAATAAAATCTGATAAAATGAAAATCTTAGTGTTTAGAAAAATTTCTAAAAATGATGTATTATAGGATGTGAAATTTCTTACCGTTTTATTTTTATTTTAACAACAATACACTACAGCAATGTTCACGTTATCATACTTTGTCATTTAAGTTTTTGACAAATCTTATTACTCAGTATTATTGTCTGAAACTGGCTTTACTAATCTTAAAAATAGCAAAAAACTAACTTCACAGTGAGAATAATTTAGAAACATTTCTTTAATAAGTCGCCTATAAAGCACCGTTCTTATTTTAACACGGTGCTTTCAAAACTAATAACACTCGTAAAGCACTAATCTGCCAATAGGTGAGTGCATATTGCTTATGGTAAGTGTAGATCAGGAAGGATATCCTTATGTTTATTCTAACAGAGTTCATTCCTAATCTGGTGACAAAGAGTTTAAAGATTCTAGCTTATATATTCTAGAGCTAAACGATAGCAACATCATACTCCAAATTTTAACTCTCTTTTAGAAGAACCGCTGTAATAATCGACAAAAATTTTAAGTAATATTTTTTTCAAGGCTTTGTAGGGCTCTAATCTTTCACTGTCCAAAAATTTATTTCACCTACTCCATCTATGGAATCTACGATTTAAACAGTTTCTTGCAGCTACGGTATAAATGGAGATCGCATTTATTCCATTGGTGACTATACCACAACTTAAATCTAGCATCCGTCTAGATTTGACAACAATAATTTCAAATTCAACCTTTTTATTCAGCCAGCATTTCAACGATCCCAATTAAAGGGCTGCGAATAATATTTTCTCTTGGGAAATTCAGACCTACTAGGTGCCCCTGTAGGCTAGTAGGTAGTGTACTACCTTGTCAGTATGGGGTTGTGGGTTCGATTCCCAACGAAGACCTTGGGTTTTTTACTAGAAAATAAAAATTGACTGTCGGTGGGGTTGCTCAGCGATGAAGGCATAGTCACTGGTCGCTGTGCTCTCTTTACACGGCAGTTAATTTCCGACTATCCTTCTACTTTCACCATCTGTGTCATCTCTTCTCTGTCCCTTTCCTAAAGAATGTAGCACGGTACTAAACTAAATAGGCATTGTTCCCTGAAGTGCTACTTCTCTTAAAAAAATGCCACAACTTGGAATTCTACCAAGCACAAATTCTAAGAACAGTGGAACTTCTTCGAAATTAATTGAGCAGCGGTTTCTATCTGCTGCGAATCAAAAAATGAAAATATAATAATAAGTAATTCTAGCGTTTGGTATTTTTTATGTTAACTATTTTATTATAATGGATGACATGTTAATTGGTGAACATATGATTACTTAGGCTAATTAGATTCGTATCCCAGACGTTTATATAATCCACAGCACCCTTCTTTGCTGGCAATATTAAATCTTCAGTTAAATGAAATACAAAAAAGATGGCTACCCCTTCTTCAAAATATATAATGCACCTATATGAGGTGCCCTGTAACATTGTTACAAAAATAAACATAAACAGCAATCGCTAAGGTAATAAATTGTGTTCTGTATATTACAATATTTCACTAGCTTTATTTTCTATTCTATCGCTTTCCAACGCGGCACAGTGAGTTGAAAACTGTGAGTGAAACTACGTTTGACTGGCCATCTAACGTAATGGAGGGCTTCTGGATATACCTCCAAAGTTGCGTACCTTAGGCATAATTTTTTTTTGGAAATGTCATAAAAAGTTTGAACTTAAATAGACTTTGAAAATATCTACAAAAATTGTACCTACATGTCTAAGTTACCTCTTTGAGCTGGGTAGAAAACCGGGCTAGAAAAATTTCTTTTTAGTTTTTGAACCACCTTAAGCTAGCATTTTTCATGTGGTGTACTTATTTATGTTATAATCTAGGGTATTGATAAAATTTATAACAAAACAGTGGTAAGTTTGGCTCGGATAGGATCCCTCATTAAAAAGTTATAAGCCTCTGTATTGGGAAAATGTAAAAACTCCAGCTTTTTTACAATTTTCCCCAAAAAGGTAATATATAGTTTTTTTTTTTTTGCTTATATAATTGAAACTTTTATAAACTATTTTAAAGTCAATCAATGGCAAATAAGAGTAAAAGAAAAATTGCTAAAATTGTAACGGTTCACCCTCTAGCCCTATCCAAACATAGCAAATTTGGAAACAAAATTTATGAATTAAATCAAAATTCGAAGGAGTGCAAAGCATCGATTGAATAAAAGTAAACAGATTATTAAAGTTCCATTCTTTGGCTACGTATTCCAACAAGAATATGACAGTCCCGCAGTTAAAAAAGTTAGGGTTAAAAAAAACAATTTTTAGAAAAAAAATTTAACTTTACTTTATCATTTAATTACAGGCTCTTTTGTATATATTGCTTTAAAATTTTGTAGGAATATTTCGATCCGCTTAGATTTTGTGGCAATTCAAAATATATATTTTATTTTTCAAACAACCACTTTAACGCGAAATTATGAGTTTTAAAGGTAAATGACATCTAAGAAATGCGATACGTAAAAACAGTCAATAAATTATTAATCTAGAAGTCATAAGCTTTCCTCTGTTATAACCTCATTGTATAAACAGCACATACTGAAGTGGCAGGAGCTTCGCAAACCTCGCCTTCTAATAAATAATGTCTCTTTTTTATATGTAAAAATGTAAAATGTGTATTAACACATTCTGGGTAAAACGTTGCATGAAGAATGTATTTATGCGCGTTTTTCATTTTTACATATAAAAAGGAGAAAAACTTTATTGGAAGATATTTGTTTAATTTTTAGTTAAACTTAATTTCGTTATTACATATAAGGAAAAATATGAAGTAGGAGGTAGAGTTAACACAAATAATATTACAGACTAACTTCTCTGCTAATTTTACAACTTTTTGACTTTAATAGCAAAAGTTTAGCCTTGCGTCTAACTTACATAATTATAATTATACAGGAAAAGTTAAAATTCTAAGTCAAGATATGAGTATTATATTTAAATTTTAAAACTAAAATGTTTAATAAAGAAAACATTATTTCTGTGCGACGAAGTCTACATAAAAAATTAAGCTTTTAAATATAATAAAACTTAAATAACATAAATTAGTTTTAACTTTCATTTTCTTTGCATTTATATAGTTTATTTTTCAAATGCAAAAATTCTATTTACTAAATGCATCTAAATTGTAAGCGGTATTCATTTCCACAATTTATGTTTATTTTTATTTTACAACAAAAATTATTTACTGGAAGCATATAAACATACATGCATATGTACATATATTTCTATATGTGCTTTTATACAATAACTAATTGAATGCATATTGTAGTTTTACGGAAATCATCATATTTCCCTTTTTTCTCTCTAAGGATGATGATGAAAATGATATATTGGCTGCCATTTTTAATAAAGAAATATAAACAGGGAATGAATATAGAGATAAAAACTAAATTAAGATAATATGAAATCTTATCCATATGTTGCACATGCGGCAAACTTACTGCCACAAAGACAAACTTAATGTATAAGAATAGAAGAGAAAGATAAATGATTTTTCGTTTCTTTTTTTTTTTTTTTTTTGTTTGAATGTTAGAAAAATATCAACTTTTTGTAAGAACAAAAGAGCTTTCATTTTCTTCATTACAAATGATTTAAATAAATATTTTCCTAACAAAACACAAGACACCATTGCAGATATTTACATCATCCATGCAACAAAATATCAAATTATTTTAATTTTATTTCAGCTGCACTCTGATTATCAATTTGTGCTATTTTCATTAATATCCTTTTATTTTAAAATAAACAAAACATTTGTTAAATTGTTAAAATTTTTTATTTATTTTGAAAAACATAATATTTACAATTGTGAGCCAACGGACTTTTAAAACAATTCAATTAATATATTCTTTTTAATAAGAGAAGAGAAATTGTATTTTTAATCCGTCAAATTGTTTCTAAAAATTTCCAACATTTTTTACAATTTGCTAATGGGACTGTGTCAAATATACCAAAATCAAGTTTAATGTTAAATGAATTAAAAAACAAAATAAGTAATCTGGTTATACTGTGTGAAATATTAAATGATTAATTATACCAAAAAAAATTGTAAGTAAAGAAACAAACTTTTGATAAATTATCAAAAACTCATGAGTAAGTTTTGGGGAAAAAATATTGGAAACATCATGTTAGAATCCACAAGTAATTACTAAATACTAATGATCGCTGGATATGTGTGATAATATTTACGTCAGCACCTATCTGTGTAAGCCATAACCCGACGGCGCACAGTGGACCATTTTACGAAAAGGTGGCTAAAAGTCCTTTTTTTCATGGTCCCCAATTGTAAACATTTAAAGTTCATTCGAAAGTAGATACTAGTGTACCTCAAGAGCCAAAAAACTAAAACTTTATTTTAACTATATCACACTGAACAGGGTGAATCAAAATGAGCATTTTCAGTATTTTACTTAAATGAGAAATTTCTTAGTAAATTTAAATATCTATACTTATATCTATATCAATAAAATTAAATATCTATAACTTGTTTGCTACACAAGATCTTTAAACGAGACGAACTGTGTATAATAGCTTTTGGTACAAGATAACTGAATTGTTTTTGATTAACTTTTGATTTTTAGAAATTATTTTTATTAGAGGTCCAAATTTTTTCTAAATATTCTTACTTAATACAGCAAAACATTTCAAGTTTGTTAGAGAAAATAAAAGCATTAACACTGTGTCATAGCCCTAAATGTCTCCTACACGCGTATGTTCAATTATATATCCGGCACGACCCGGTCGTGAGCAGCAGAACAATTTTTCTGACACAAGGTCGAATATTTTCTGCAAAATAGAATTAGAAAATGGAATTGAAATTTTATTTTCTGTTTTGCTATTTTGTAAGCATTTTATTTATTTTTTAAATTGTCTTTACGAGAGACATTGTTTAGATGAATATTCATATTTAAAAAACAAAAAAAAAAAAACAAAAATTTTTAGTTAATTTCAAAGTCATGCACAGTTGGTCAAAAAAATATTTTGCCTACTTAAAATAACGTAAATTGATATGATTTAGGTCACCAAAGTACTTTGCTTTTTAAATTGATTTGCACTGATTGTAAACTAGTTTTTTTTCAAGTTGTTAAATTGCTTGGCGCTTATTATTAAATTGGGTTATGATTTGGATTCTGGTCCGTTAGGCGAAATAGTGAGAAAAAATAGGGAAAATGTTAAAAAAAAGAAGCAAAAAAAAAAAACAAATTGAAGAAAAATATTTAGAAAAAGGCCTCTTTATCGATCAGCCAAAGCAAGGAGAAGGAAACACTGCTGCAAGAAGATTTTTTTCAGATCCAGAAACTGCAGCACCTATCACAGGAGTAGATTTGGAACTAATAAGGAGAGTTAGTACTATTTTACAAGTTCTAGTATGCAACAGAAAGATAAAAGCAAACAAATTTGGAGAGTACGCCAAAAATACAGCTAAACTTTACAACAAAAAATATTCTTGGGGATATATGCCATCTACAGTTCATAAAATTTTGTACCATGGGGAACAAATAATTCAACACACTATGCTACCAACAGGAGATATATCTGAAGAAGCGCAAGAAAAACGAGACAAAGACTATAGATTCTTTCGTGAGCATAACACAATAAAAATTTCTAGATATTGTACTAATGAAGACTTGATATTTATTTTATTATGCACATCAGATCCCTATATGTCCAATATCCGGCAAAAATGGAAAACTACTTCTATTGAATGAAAGATGAAAATCAAGGCTATTTAAAAGAAATATTTACTAAAGTTGTTTAATTAATAGTCATTTTTCCAAACACAAGAGCTATCTGTATGCATTTCATCCTTTTAAAATTTTTTGTACATTAATAAAGTAATAATCAATTTACAACAAAAGTTCAAATATACGAATAGTTTATTTTGGACTTAAATGCCTCCTTATCTAAAGTAAATTTGAACTAATGAATATATTCTTTATGTTTGCTACCTAATAAGCAAATTTTCAACCCAAATTATTTCACGGTGGTCAAAGCTTGGCCCTATCTGACTAAATTTAAGTTTTTTATAAGTATAAGCTCTAAACGTGAATAAAAATATAAGACATTATATAAAACAAAGTCTTTGAACAAGTTTTAGTTATTTACTTTCGTACCAAAACCCAGCTAAAACTTAGAATACATTTTTAAACCTGACACAATTATTGTTCTAACCGAGCAATTTAAAATTTTTATACTTTAAATAAAAGCCTACGATCTCACCTATTAGGCAAAAAAACCGCGTATCAAAATTGCGATCCGTTCAAAAATTATATATTTTTGACCGCCGTCTCGTAAAATGATCCACTGTGCGGCGAATCAAACCAGTGTGGATGATATGTAGCGTCAGCTTCGCTCTAGGAAGCCGATACATAATTCTATTCAACATGTCATTCCTGGTTGCAACTTTGAGATCTTGGAGCACACCGCCACCCCCCTTACTTGCTTAAGAGCCAGAAACTATCCACCTCCCTGTCCAGAACACATGAAAAGCACGCTCACTGGTCCTGGATCATTTACCTTGTGTTAAGGTCAAAAGTGAATGATCCTGCGAAACCACACTCACCACGATGCTCCCGAAGGGGCAACCTCAATCAGTCAGAGAATAGCTAAAAAGCCAAAAACTGAACGCTGGGGCCTACTGATAGCGGTGAAAATAATGTGGAGTTGTCCAGTTGGCTTCTGCTAGCATTTAGGGGACTAGGCTCCTTTTGACCACTGATGGCACATGTAATGATGGTGAGATTCCATCACAACATATCAATGAGCCACCGGGGGGGAATCGTTCGATATATGATTGTTCATGTTATTATAATAGAAAAATATCTTTAATTTATATAAATAAAAAATACACATTTTCTTTAAGAGTGCCAGTCCTTAAAACATTATGATTTAATATGTACAACAGCATCTTAAAATGTCGTGTATTTTATAAAACATTAAATTTTAAAAATCTTATTCATAGAATTTAAATTGCAACCGTTTTCATATTGATATGATCATAATATATTTAAAAATAATTATAATCATTTCAATTTTTATATACTGCACTCAAGCGCTTCTTTAACTTAGTAATAAATGAAACATTTTGCAGTAGAGCAGGAATGTTTATTTTGTAGTGTTACATCAAAGTTTTCAATTATTTTTGTTTTTGGAAAATGTTCCATAATGGTATGTTGAAATTGTAATATTCACCCTTAACAAAAATTAAAAATAATTTCATTACCATTTAAATACATATGCAAGTCAAAGTAAAAAAAAAACAGTTATAGTAGATATGAGTAATAATATTAAGTGCTCTTTACCATATATCATAAATTAATTACTTACGCATCCTTTTTATAATTATTCCCATATTAAGAATATCTTTCTTACTGCAAGTAAATATTATGTATTAAATTTGACTTTAGGTTGACTCAAATAATAAAAAGGCAAATAAATACTTTTAAAAATTATTTAAAATCATCTAAAGTTCATTTATTTTGGAACATCATGACATTATTAGATGTTTTAAATATTGCTATAATTTATGGATAACGATTTCATTAACTCGACTGCCGCTGGTAACTGCACAGTTGATTATCCTGTCGGTCAAATTATTGAAATTTTATTAATAGTTTTCGATTATATTTTACGTAAGGCTCGAATGATGTTATACTTAATTCTACGGATCGTTTTTGGATTATTTGCATACCATCCTTCAGCCAGTTCACAGCAAAAAATCTTTAGGGAGAAATAATAGCAGTCATTTCACATCAAAAAGACAGTTAGTTGATAACAGCACAATGGAGCCCAGTGCACAAAAAATAGAGTGTTTAATGAGCTATGTATGAAGGTAAAGATTATCAATTGCAGGCCATAAAATTTTAAAACCATGGCTGTAAACACTCGTCGCTGACTTAAATAGCGCTTCCAGTAGCCTTCGACAATACTAAGTTCTCACAAAACTCTTACCTGCGGTTGCATTTACCTCTCTATAATAACGTGGTGGTTCAGATACTGAAATTTTTTCGGTTGACTTTATCGACAAATAGAAGAGCTGGAAGGCTGGAAGAGCTTTTCTAAAACCTTATCTAAGAAGCTGCCTTAAAATTATTTGTTTGCGTTCATTTTCCTAGTCACTATTTTTAGATCATTTAGCAAAATGCTTAAATACCATATTGTTGAGATCGACAGTAGGCAGATTTTTTAGATTCTTATTCCATAAAACTACCTTTTTTGAAGTTGCTACACAAATTACAGTATGTGCTTTACTACAGCTAGAAATCCTTCATAATACAAAAGAGAGTTTGGATAAAAAGGCAGAGCAATTAACTTTCCAATAATGATTAAAAGTAAAGCGACATAGTTTTTGTCCGCGAATGTAAATTATTAATTTATATAACTATTTCGGATAAAAACAGGAAGTGACAGTTTCTTTCACATTATCCTTATACTTTTCTAATATTTTGTTGTTGTTCTTCTTTTTCTTTCTAGTACAAAACACACTAAATATAATAAACTAATATCAGTAAGTGCACAGATATGAACTGGTTTATTGACTTACTAGCCAAGAACATAAATGACTCGACATAGTTGAATATAATGCTTTTACCCGCTAAAAAAATGGTATATTCTTCTTATTACCTTTACAAAAATTTCTTAATTAAGTTGATATTGTAGTAAAAGACTCTTGTAGTTTATTTTAAATAGTTGTTAAAAGTTAAGACGATGCCGCTTTTGTGTTATGCTTATTCTATTTAAAAAACGAATAAATTGAGTTTATAATATTGAAAATAAAAGAAAAGCAATACGGTATATGCCCAATCTGAGCTTAGCGAATAACGGTATGTTAATTATTTGCACCTTTCAAATTAAACTAAGATTTTTGTAAACGAAATTTTATCTTGAAATATTTAATGAATAACTTATCTTCAAGAGCAAGGTAAAGAGATAGTGGCCTAGAAAATGATATTATGTTTTTTGACTTAACTTTTAAACTTAAAACACCTGGAAACACCTAATTTTATCCATATTTTCAAACACAAAGTCAATGATCACGATGTGATTTCCAGCTTCATTTTAATGAAATAGCACCCAATGATGACATCAGCGTATAAGCCGCACCAAAAGTTTTATTTTCCTGAATATAACCCAGTCTTCCCGGGGGCACATTTATATGTCTCGAATCTCACCGTCGTTACATGTGTCACCAGAGGATAAAGGGAGCCCAATCCCCTGAAGGCTAGCAGGGAGTCAACTGGAAGCTCCACGCTATTTCCGCGGAAAACAGTAAGCTCTAGAGTGTAGCTTTTTAGCTGTTTGACTAATTATTGAGCTTGGCCCTTCGGGAGCATCATGGTAGTTGTGGTTTTGCGGTTCTCATGAATTTGATTAAAGAGCCAGGATCATCTCACCCTTCTGAGTTATCCGGATCTAGTGAGCATGCTTGTCATGTGTTCTGGATCAGGAGTTGGATAGTCTACAACTTTTTAGCAAGGAGTGGAGGTTGGCGGCCCTGCTACGAAACCTCAGAAATTGCAACTAGGAATGACCTGTTGCTAGAAATATATCCGGCTTTCCTAGGCGCGGATATACGCATTATATCAGTCCAGTGGTTGTAGCATAAATGTGCTAAGTACCGACGTATATCTTACCACGCATGTAGTATCTGATATAGGTTTCGGTAATTTTATTTAAAAACGAATATAATCATAATGTCGTCTATAAGTTGGGCAAATTGAAAACTGTAATATAAAGTCTATCGGTACCCAGTTTACCCAGTTTTGCTACAGTAAACCGATCATAAATGTCGAAAGGGAGCATGATGTGTGAGGTGAATTTTCCTTTTTTATTTTTTGAAGGACATCGTTGGCAGAGGATAAGTATACTAAAAGTTCCTTATTTTCTGCGATGCTTTGATTATAAGTTTATTGCAAAATAAAGCTATTATCTTCTCTTTTATGCTTTTGAAATATTTTTTTAATTTCCGAAAACTTTAAGAAGAATTATTTTATTGAATAGTTATGAAAATGAAATTATGAGTAATAAAATAGTATGCATACATATTTTATACAGTATAAAAATACACAAAAATCATTCATTTCGATAGTTTGAAAAAATTAAGATTGAATTATTTCTAAAGGAACGAGAAAAAAAACAAAAGAAAACGATTAAATATATTTTATTGCGATCGGTTGTAGTGCGAGCCAAGTACTGGCAGCAATTGAATATCATAATCTAAAGATACATTTTTGTGAGTATTTTTTAATGGAATTTAAATATTATTAAATAAAATATCTTATAAGCACGTTTTTTCAATTACGTTACGCAAACATTTGCGCACAAACAGCCGGGAAGGACGGGAAGAGGTGGAATTAAAAACATTGGTTCATTCACCGGCGGAACTAGCAATTAGTAGGTTAATAAATTTTTAAAAATATACGATATTGTTATGTTTATTCCTTTTAATAAACGTTTTGCTATATTGAGTTCTTTTATTGCAAAATAATAACACACCACTTTGGAGTTTTAAATTAACTTAAACGATTTGTATTCGAAATAAACACGATAGTAATTTTCTTGGCTTTACTCGCTGACGACTCTGTTTGAATTCATTCATTTGCCCAGCAATTGAAGCTTTATAATTGTTTTAAGCGGTTCTTGCATATGTAAATTGGTCTAACATCCCCCATATTATTTTTGTTATTATCATTCAGTTTAGGCGCCTGTTGTTTGTTCAGTGTTAGTTGTATTTCTCTATCTTATTTGGTAAAATTTCTTATACGCATGTTGTTGTTGTCTTGTGTGTATAAAATTTCTTTGAAAACTTCACAGTTTTTAAATCACACAATAGATCATTTCGTTTACTTCTGTAAGTGACAATTATTTGTTTTTTTTTTAAACTTAAACAATACATTAAAAAAATGCGTTGTTCAGTAGGTTAGGGAAACATATAGTTGTCCGCTCATAAAACATGCTTTACACAAAAACTTGAAAATAATTATGTGTTATAAATGATGCATTAATTTCTTTCATAAATGAAAATTTCTTCACTAGCAATGCAAATAAATGTTGAGTACAATACTCTGTTTATTGATTATTACAATAATCAGTATACATTTCCTGGCAATGCAAATTTAATTGCAGTAAAAGTTGATATTTACGGGTCACTTTAACTAAAGTAATTCAGTACTATGCAATCGGTTATGGTAACCAAATGCGGTAGGGCATTTAACGCATTGAAGCTATGCAAATACAACTCTAGCAAAAAATTTCAATAATTGAAAATAGCCCTTTGATCTATTGCATCTGATTTATCTCAACGATTTGATGATTAAATTTAAAGGAGAACGTGCGACACTTGCAATCTCCAGGGAAAAAACCAATAGAATATATATTAAAGTCTTTATCCAATTCGATGTTCAAGTTTTGTAGGACCTTTTAAGCGAGAAAATTAGGCTTTAGTTACGCTTTCATCATAAAAACAAGTAATTAGTAATTACCAAATTAATTGTTTTTTACCACAATCTGAAAACTGATATAGTCTTTGTTAAGTTTATCTGATTTATACCATTAGTGCAGAAAAAAAAAAGGGGAGATCAACATCTGTTCAGTGCCACTAATCTAACGGCCAAGGCTTCTATTGGCCAAGCATCTGTGTCGTGGTTATTTTGATTTTCTATCTTACGCCAGCACAGATAAGTGTCCGCTGGTACCTGACTACACGTAAGTACAAGTTTCTTATCTTCATTTCCTTCAATTAACGAATTTTAAAGGTCATATTTAAGGTTTTAAAAAATGTTTCATTTATATATTAACTCATGCGTACAAAAGGTTAAATTTTTTACATCAATTTATATTAGTTCGTACCTGTGTAAAATGTTTTATTTATTTATTTCTTTTTCGAAATACAATTACAGAATTTTTTGGAAACCCTGCTGTGTGCGAATATAAATTTCAAACTTTTTAATGTAAAAACTTTTGTTTTTTTTTCATACCAGATTTAGCACAAACAAAAAACAAATTTAGTGAAAAAAACCAACACAAATTTTTTGTAAAAAGTAAGAAGATTTTTTCTGATACATAATGTACAATGTGTGTTATTCCCTGAGATATTAATTGAAGGACCTCCTCAAATAATTAAGAGTTAACACTTGTTGTTTATTTTGTTGCGAAAGGCAATTAAGATAATAAATAATTGAATCAAATTGCCTAACTAAACGATATAAGTTAAAATTAAATTAAATAATTAATGAGAATTATTTTAAGGTTCATTGCTTTGGAGTGTTTAAGGTACAAATAAATATTTTTAAAGCACGAGAGGTAATTTATTTTATTCACAAAAGCTTTTCATTTGTATCAAAATAAGTATTGATACATTTCATCAGTTTTAATAATAGAACTTCACACATTTTTGTAGGTAACTTCACAAGCAATTTAATACACCTATCGATGCTATTTAATATCAGTTATACAATTGGGCCTTACCCAGGAGGCCAAAATGGGTCGCTATATTAACTTGTTTTGTTATAAAACATCCAAATATGTGTGACTAAGCTTCAATAGCTTTTTATGCTAGCAGGCAACAACTCCGGCTTAAGCCCTAGGAATGCCAGTTGACCTTTCAAAACCTATATTAACAAAAGGGTTTTTCAACAAGAAGTTTGTTTTCTAAAATAAAACAGCAAATTTAGCTTTGGATGATTCAAATTTTTATTTATTGAGAAAAGCTCGACAATTATGAATAAAAAATTATATCTGGAAAATGTCCACCACGACCACGCTGACAAATGTCGATTGCTTCATTCAAAGTTTTTAATCACTTTTTGGCAAAATGGCGGTCCTATTTCGTTAATAACATCACGGATTTTTAGTTGCGATTCGATTGACTCCGTATAGACTCTGTCCTTTACGTAGCTCCACAAAAAGTAATCCAGTGGTGGTTAATCACACGATCTAATCGCTTAAGTGCTGATTGTAGTGAAATTAGGCGTTCTAGAAATTTGTTTTGCAACAAATTTATCGTTTCATTGGCTATGTGATATGTGACACCGTTCTATTGAAACTACATGTCAGTGATATTCACGTCGTCAATAGTAGGCCAAGCATGAACTGTAGTCAACTCGCGACAGCGTGATCCATTGACCGTTACCGCATTTCCAGCCTAATCTTAGAAAGCAAACGATTCAATCACGCCTCCAGACCATATAGCGCACCATACAGTAACATGCTGAGCATGCAAAGGCTTATCAATAATCGCTCTAGGATTTTCAGAATCCCAAATGCGGCAATTTTGCTTGTTGACTACTGAAAATGAGTCGTATGTTCCTCAAGGAATTAAGCGATTCTAAGGCGATGTGAATTGTCGGTCGGCTTCAATTCCTGCACTAGTTGATAACCCCAATTGTTGGGATTTCTACTACTTATTATTAACTACATATAATAATTATAGTTATTATTGTTTTTAATATTTAATTAGTAGTTTTCTATTATTAAGCACTAGGTGTTTATTTTATAAAAAATTTTTGAACTTTATTTTTATTACATTTCAATATTTCGCCAAACCATTGGTTGGCATCTTTAGGATAAACAGAAAAATATATAAACAATTATCAAAAATTAAAAAATCGTTGACTAACAAAATCAAAATAATCAAAAATTTTTTCAAAATTTTAGTAACTCATTACATATCATCTACGGGAATTTAGAGAATATTTATTACTACAGACAACAAGTTTATGCATGAGCATCCCAAACTCCGGCAATTTTATAACGAAATTTTAACATTTCTTATTAACAATGAAACAAAAATTTAAAAAATACAACTTTGTGTATATAATTACGAATGGAAACAAAACGAAATTCCCGAGTACAAGCAGTGAAATAGAAACATATTCAATTTTTATAATGGAAAAATCAAAAGTTGAGCAACAAAAGTTGAAGCGTGTAAACGGGGACTAACTGAATGGCCTTATTTTTATTATTCTCGATTTTGTGGTTTATTTTTGTTGTTGCTGTTGTTGTACATTCTTTTTGTTTAGTGTTGTTATATTTTTCTTGCCTAACGATAAATTAAAACTAGTCGAAAACAAAAATGACTGAGACTAAAAATTTAAAAAAAACTAGAGATCCGCAACGATATCGATTGGCCAGTTTTTCAGTCTTTTTAAAAAATAGTTTATTTGTCGAAAAGGGTTTTAAAGCCAACTGAACATTTGTTGTCAGCGTCATAATTAACAAACAGTTAGAAAAAATACCCATGGGATTTCACTGAGCCTCAGAAGTTTATTAGAATACAATGATAATTTTTCAAGATGTTATTTCTTGGCTAACTGAATTTTCTGAATTCTAATGTATATGAAGACATTTTCATTGTTGGATTATTCCCTTTATCTCTAGAAACAAATCAAATACTTTTGATTTTAATAATTCTTAAGACGATTACAACCTCTTAAAATTACGCAGAACAACTTCTAATGCACCAAAAGTTAAAAAAAAACTTAAGATTTTATTCGTTCATCTATTTGAAATTTATATGAAAATCAACTAAATTAGGTGGAGTCGTTCACTGTGCCTCCTTATTTTAATTAATATTTTTAATTTTCATTTTTACATTAACAAAGATACACAAAAAAATCTTACCCTTATCAAACAATATAATTAAATGCGCCTGTATTTGTGCAACATCATTGTGAATGGAAATTAATAAGGAAAACAAAATGTAAGTAAGTTTAAATGCTGAGCACAGGTGTATTTATGAATGCTGGGTAATCAACCTAATAGTCATAATAGCTCTATTTATAAATAGACCTCCACACGTTTATAGTAACTGGCGAGTACATGATATATAAGACTTCAAATGCTACCAGCATATTATATAATTCTTGAAAAAGACAAAAAACCACAACTTACTGTCATTTTGATAAAACATAGAAGAAACAAAAAAAAATGAAAAGAAAAACCAATAAAAAAATAAATATGTACCCACTATCTGCAATCAGCGTTTATTACTTTTATTTATTTTATTTCATTTACAATTTTGTTCAAACGTTAATCTAATTTTTATAGGGGCACACGTAAACGTTAAGCAATTGCAATAAAATTGTTAAGATTTGGCGATTAGAATTTTCTTATGCCCTACGCCTGCTTTTATGACGGTTGTTAAAGCATCATTTTCCATTTCTTATAAGACTAGGGAATGGAACTTTTTAATGATGTATAAAATTTATATGCATATTTGTGTAAGTCACTCCTAATGAAATTTTTTTGACATTTATTAAACTTGTTTAACACTTCGTCTCCATTCATTTTTAAGATTTTTAAACACAAATGTATTAATCTTTGCGCTTAAATATTAGGACAGATATTTTATTTTTAATTTGTTACGCCTTTTTACTGTAACAAATAGAAGACAAAAACTAATTTTTATAAGAAAACAACATTTTTATGTAAACAGAATTTTTAATTTATTTAATATCATTGAGATAAGTAAATAATTTTAGGCATTTGGCTACTGAACGTCCCGAATAATATGAACAATGTTGGCGTTTAAATCTGCAATAGTTATGACGGTTTATGGAAAAACACACTGACATAGCGTAGCGCCATACACAAAAAAAAATTTAGGGATGCCTAATTAAACGACTCTTTTCATCTATTTAAAGTTCCATAATTCGAAATAAGCATAGCGCTAAATTTGGTTTTTAACAAATCGATAATTGTCTTTACCATATGGGACATAGAGCTACCCATAATTTGAAACGAAAAATCATTAATCATGATCCGTAAGAGATTTCGACCATAATAGTGCTTCAGCTTTATTTTTAATAATATAAATGCCAAACGATGTACTGGAGTCTGCAGGATACATTATGGGTTGGTATCACTCCGTATGCGGCAAGTGTGCTTACTAACAAATCCATTAAATCGCAGAAGAGCTTCATTCAATAAATTGCTGTCTGATTTGAAATGTTAATTTCGATAGTTTAATAGCGTTATTTAAGTGTTAATCTATTCGCGATAATTTGCCAGGATATAATGATCATTAAGGTTTTTTTTTAACAAGAAAACAATTAAAATGATTCAGATTTTTATTATATTACTAGAGTTTCCGTGACTGCTTTGCAAGTCATATATAATATGTCTTATTCTATTGTAATGCTTTTACGTATATGACATTCTTTGATCGATTTTGGTTCGCGGTATAGACAAAGAAAGCAGTTGGTTTATTAACACGTGAATATTATACGTATAATTGACCGAGCGAAAAACAGAGATCATTGCAAATGCAATATTTATGGGGAACTGAAGCCGTTTAAAATCAAACGGAAAATCTGGAGGAATCATTGGAATGCGTGGTACCTCGCCCTTATATTTTCCTTTTAAAATTTTTGTTTCAATCACATTTTTCGTGGCTGGCAGATATTTCTAACCAAAATAATTGGTACACCAAATTTCACTTCTAGGCCGGCAGTCCAGATAACTAAAACGAATTTTAAAATTCGACTGAATAATTTACAACATCGTCTTGATTGGTAACACAGTCAACCGATTTGTAGATGAATTTCCCACGGAGTTATTCAAAATTGTCACATTGATATCCGAAATATATGCATTTTTCGCCGCTAAGATATTTCTTTCCCCCAACCAATCATGGCGATTGTGAGCAATTCTTGTTTTAAATGTTATGCAAAGTGGCAAAAATTATCTGGAAGCGTGCTTATTTTTCTGGCGGGGTCAATTGGAGTTGCGCCGTTCCCAATATCTAACAATTGCTTTGAAAAACGTTCGGCTGATTGATCATTTTGCAATTCAACACACAAATTACACACACTCACACAAAATGCAACATAATATGGAAAACAAAATTCTTTATTTGTTTGCACATCCACTTGCTATGAACATGAGCATATTTCGATTTGTATTGCCGTCGCAATCTGTGCAAGCACATACACACAGCAACGTACAAACGAAAACACAGATTTCATTTGATACAAAACATTGAGTCGAAGTATGCAATGGAAAAGAATTTCGATTTTTTTGAAAAATATGTTTTGTTTCAAACACGCACTGTGGACGCACTATTCTGCGTAAATGCATGAAACAAAGATACAAACCAGCGAACGACCTTTACGAAGGTACTGTGAAAATCCGACGGCGCACCTTGTCAAACACTGGCAACCAACGAACACTATTTTGGGCTTAATTTTTATATATAAACACAAGGAGAAAAGTACGGCAATTATGAGTGAAAAATGTTATCTAGTAAATGAAATGTCCACCATGGCCATGCTGGCAGATGTCGATTCTTCCATCAAGGTTTTTAATCACTTTTGGCAAAATGGCAGTCCCATTTCCTCAATCAGAAGTGAAAATGGGCTAAACCAGCTGGTTATTCCTGAATGATCTACGGTCATGCGAGTGTCGGCCTCAATTCCTGTACCAGTTGAACTTTGTAAGGTTTCAAAGTCAAATCTTTGCGCGTAATTCGCCCCAATTGTTGATAAAGTCGAGGAGTTGATAAATGTGGATCTGCTTCAACACTGTAGCTCACGACCGCGATATTTTCAATTAAACGATGCAGCATTTTTTATCGAGGCTGTCGAATCAAATTCAATAACCACATTCTTAACAGCGGTCCGAAAATCGAATAAGTTGTGCGAAAACATCACGAATATTACGAATTGTAACTTTAACACAACCACCATTTTCGTAAGCGGTTTTAATTGTTTTAATGCGATTTTCGTGAGAAATTGAATTCATTGTAACAATTACCAATGCATCTACTACGATTACGTCAAAATCCTAAATATCAAAACTATTACATTGTTAGTTTTGCCACAATTGAAAAACAAACTTCTTGTTGAAATTACCGATAAATGTCAAAAATGTAAAATATTTTGAAAATATGTTTTACAGTTATTAGTTTTGTGTATATTATTGGGCTTTAACCAGCGAGGTTATTACAACACATTATGAAAGAAAAGGCTATAAGATATATCCTTATGTGATAGCCGATATTAATATTCTACATGCTCAATTTATACAAACTTCTTACGAATTTATATGTAGAATTCGATAAAATGCCTGCCTATTTCTAACTGATGTGGAAATTCGAAGGGTATAAGCAAGTCCATTTTGTTTTCGTTGGCACCAACAGATTAAGATTAAGCTTGGCATAAGACTGCGTAATATTTGTCCACAGTGATACAGTTGAATAAAAACCAGCAACACTCTGAGACATAATCTCAATACAGAAACAGCTAATAAGTTTAATTCCAGCGGAGTATACATTCTTACTTGTACCTGTAAGCATACTTATATAAGATAAACTGGACGAACACTAAAAACAAGATTTACGGAACACATACGCTCATATAAAGGAAAAAGAGAAAACTCCAACTTTGCATTACATCTTGACACTCATGGACACGCACCAAAGGAAATAGATGAATGCATGACATTATTATATCCTAGCGAAAAAGGAAGAAGACTAGACATTAAAAACATGGAAATCTACATAATAAATGAACAGGTAAACACTACCTCAAACACAATTTTCACACCACTGAAACTACTTTTGTATTCTAAAAAATGAAATACACCCTCAGATAGATATATATACATAACAAATAATAAATATTAAATTAGCCCCAAATAAAATGACAGGTGGCGGGACAATTAACCTGTGTAAATAGATACGACCCTAATGAAAGAACGACTTTAACACAACACTATTTATACTAACAAACATAATACTAACTCTCTTTTACCATTTAAAATGGGGTTTGATAATGATGCCATCGCATCGCAAGGGCTCGCCCATTATACCGAACAAATAGACAGTAACGACGGTTTTCACCGCAGGAAACGATAACAGTATTTGATTTACTGACGCAACAAATCCAATTCAGGCGTCATTAAACTTAAAATTAAGAGCACAGAGTATGCTAGAACTATTCGAGGTCTAGCTAAATAAATACTATTCTCATTAAACGTATAATGACTGTAAGGCTTTTTATACCTTTCAAACTGAAAAATGGATTAAGAAAAAGCTGCAAAGCCTAAAGGCAGGTAGAGACCAGGCAGTTTATATATACGAAAACATGATTTTTGTAAACTTCAAATTAGTGCAAAATATTGCTGCAAAATAATTTTAATACGTTATCATTTCAGAAAAGTTTTGATAACTTAAGTCTTTAATAATATTAACTCAAAGCAAAAGTATTTCAATTTGACTTTTCAATATTTGCGTTTAATTTTTAATACAAAAAATGTCTGCAATCATTCTTAACTAAGTCTACAACAGTTGCTAAAACAATAAAAATGGTATTTATATTTTCTTTATTTCCCAAGCATCTTCGTTTTAGTATTTTTGTATCGAATAGTTTTCTGTTAACGTTAATAGCAATAACAGTAAATATAAAATTCGTTTTAGTGTTCTCTTTTAACCACTTTCGTAGACTTCTTAATCACCTTCATTTTGTTTTTATTAAAAGACATTGAAAGTGAAACAAGTAAAAGAACACCTAGATAAACTTAAGTTCTTAATATATTAATGGATTTGTTTTTATACTTAACCCTTAAGTGGGTTAGAAAATTTTCTCAATTCACAGTGGAGCAAAAACTAATTAAAATAGCAGATTCGAAATGGCTGAATGGGAAATGATTCTGTATGAGCTTCAAATACTTTTTGTTTGTGATTGTAGGCAGTCGCAAATTTAAGATTTTTTAAATTTTGAACGTATTTAATATTACAATAAGTGTGTAATTTTATTAGTCTTAAAACAATATTTATTTTAATTTTATTAAATTACTAAATTATGGGATATGTTAGATTTAATATTAGTGAGTTAAGGGCCGTCAACTTCAGCGTTCAAAAAACAACAAAAAAATTGGAATTTTTTAAAAACCAAATAGAGGCCTCTTTGTATTGCTTCTTCTTTTTGGCAAAGAAAGTTTTTGCATCGACCACAAAATAATTTCGAGTTAAGGTATCTATTTTAGCTTCTTTTGTTTTTTTTTTGTGAAGTGTTGAAAAAGTTTCGAAGAACGTGTGTTAATTCCAAATTTTGAAATTTGCTAATATTTTTTATTAAAACTCACTACCACATGCGCACGACTCAAACATTTGATGGCAAAATTGGATATTAATTAAAAGATATTTTTTCAGAAAACTGCAAATATTTTTATATTGGATTTAGCAACATAAAATCCATATCTTAGCCAAAAACAAACTTTCCTTTAAAATTTGTAATTATGCCAACCACTATAACAGGTTGGAAAAGGTTTTATTTTGTAATTAATTCAGTGTCCCATGAAACACTTAAGATGTCGTATTAAAATTTTAAAGAGGTCAATTAGAGCTATTTTTGAGTAGTTCAAAGCCTCTTAACATTTAAGTGATAAATATACTTTTTATTTCCATTTCCAAAAAACAATTATGCCTGAGGGGTCATAATCACAAGGACCTAATTGGATTGGATATACCTCTACTTGATCTCCGTGAAATTTCATTAAGAAATTTTAAATAGTTCATGAGCTACCCATTTATTTCCAAAATAAAACGTTTTCCAACCACTGTGCGCTGCTACGTATTTCCAAAGCAGAAGTTTCTTTTGTATTTTTCTTGCGCACAGTAAAAAGATTTTAAGTTTTCAAGCCGAGTTTTTATCTTCAGCTTAATTGAAATATTATTTAAATTGTGCAAATTATTTTTCCCATTTTTCACAAAAGGAAAAACATCTGTAATTTTGAAATATTTGAAATCTAGTATTAGAGAGCTAAGCAAAGTTAAACAAAGTTGCTTTTCTAAAATTGTTTTTTAGTATAAGCACTCCAACATATAATAATGAAAAAGTCTAGTCTTATTTGCTTTGCCCAATAATAATAGAAAACGTATTCAGTACGAGCAATAAGCGACTAGATTTGAACTTAAATTTCAGTAACGAATTAGGTGTCAAACTTGGCAAAAAATAAGCCAATAAGTACATAGATCACATAAGAAGTTCAAAATAGCTTGAGAGTAGCTAAAAGATTTAAAGACATAACGACTAGATCAGCATCACGAGCAACGTTTCATAGAAAACATGATTCCTTTTTCAGTGCAGATGAGTCAACCACCCCAGAAACCAAATAAAATAAAGACGCGAAGGGAACAATGAGGGATGCATACAAAATTTTAACATGAATTAAAATACACCACAACTGCTTTTAACCAATAATGCGAAAAAAAACCTGTAAACATCAATACAGACGGAGGAACATGTATTAAGAGACATTAAAATAAACATTGGGCAAGATAAAAGAAACATGAATTTTAACGACTAATATTACTGCACACGATGGAGTATTTCCTTAGAACATGGCTAATGGCAGTCTTAATAATAATTATGGAATTAATACTGAATCTGTTTTTGCTAAATGACAAAATAAGTTTTTGAAACTTTTTTGATAAAATTTTTTAATTAAATAATAAAAACAAGCGACAATAAAATCACCTACCTAATCTAAGAAGAAAAAGTGTTTTCTCACAATGAATAGTGACAGTCAGCAACAGATTGTGGCTTAAGTGTGGCATAACAATACTTAATTTCTACAAAAACCCCACAAAATTAAAAGCAGCCACTTTTTACTGGGACAGAGAATTAACATGAATTAAAAGGGGAAAAAATAAGTTAAACATGCTAACTAGCTAAGTTTTTTTGGAAAGGGCCAAATAAGGTTAAAGATTATAGCAATTTTAATTAAATCAAGGTAAAGTTCTGACGAATATTTTTGCTAAAATAAAGTGAAATTGCGTTACCTTAAGTTCTCAATTATTAAATATAACGTTTTTGTATATTTAAATTAACTTCTAATACATACGGATTTCGAAAACAAAATAAGTAGAATTAATCTTCTTCCAAATCGCTTAGAGTACTTAAGATAAAAATTATTATTAAATTATAAACACAGGTCGAAAAAACCTTAAAAATTTAATACATTTTTAAAACTTCTTAAAGTATTTTATTTAATTTTATTTGAAGTGAGAAAACTTCAAAATAAAAGTAACAAATAGCATTGCAATAATTTTTATGTTATTTTTAACTAACTAATTTGGTTAATTAAAATTACAGATTAATTGTATTCAAGAATATTTGCCGATAAGTCTATTCTCTTTCCATTGCTAAAATGCTATGAGAATGATAAAAATTAAACGAATTACAACAACAACAAAAGTAATTAAATTTTCTTTTTTTATTTAAGTTTATTTAATTATTTTTCATATTAAAATAAACTTATCGTTAATAGATGGAAAGCATTCATGAAATCTGTAAAACAAACAGATAATCTCTTAATTTAACTCGCTCCCATTATCAAATAGTTTTGATTAAATAAAATTCAGCCATTAATTTGGAGTGGATAATAAGGACTAAAATTTGAAAACAAAATTATTATTAAACTTTAAAAAGTTTTAAAAAAAGTTTATACAGTTGCATAATACAGGAACAACACCCAAATAATTTCAAATAAAATAATTTCAAAGACAAAACAATATTTATTTCTGTTATAAAGAGGTTTTTAACAAGAAGTTTGTTTTGCGAAACAAAATACACCAAAAAAATTTAATTTAGATTATTCAAAGAACAGAAAAGTTCCGCAATTTAATGAAAAATAATATCTGGCAAATGTTCACATGACGATTCATTCATTAAAGTTTTTAATTACTTTTTTGGCAAAATGGGGGTCCTATTTCTGTAATCACATCACGGATTTTGAGTTTTAAGGCTGAAATCGATTCGATTGGCTCCGTATAGACGCAGTCCTTGACATAGCCCCACAAAAAATAATCTAGTGTTGTTGAATCGCACGATCTGGCTGGCCACTTAACCGATGATTGGTGTGAAATTATGCGATTGATTAGCTGTGCCACATGTGAGTTATATAAGTTGTTAGCATCTCGCGATATCGTAATCCCTTGTCAGTTACCGCATTTCCAGCCTCATTTTGGGAAAAAGCGGTCCAATCCAGACCACATTCCGTACCATACAGTGACTCGTTGAGCAAGTAAAGGCTTCTTAATAATCGCTCTAGGATTTTCAGAAGCCGAAATGCGGAAATTTTGTTTGTTGACATACCCTGACAACTGAAGTTTCGAGGCTTTTTATTTAAATAATTGAAGGTATTGTGTACAAAAGAAAAACTATTTAAAAAATTTGACCAGCTTTTTGTATTCCACACTACCTAGATCTACGTTTAAAGCTTTCCAAGACATTGGTAAAAGCATGTAGTAAAATTGTATACAAGAACACAAGGAAAAATTTTATTGAAATTTTTGAAATACTGCGGGGTTTAGGTATACATATTATGCTGTTTATTTTTCCTGCGCCAGTAAATGAAATAATATTGCTATTTCCTGTCCTAACTGGCTGGTTTGTAATCGAAGGCGAGCGTTTTCGATTGGAATGCATAATTCTCAAGTCGCGTTGTAGTTTGTACTGATGAGTCAGTGTTGGTGTTCAGGTAGTTCTGTTGCACCTAGATAATAATTCCCCCCGGGGGCACATGATAGTCTTTTTGGAACCTACTATTTCATCTAGACTGGTGTCTTGCGGGGTAAAAGGGAGCTCAGGCCCCTTAAAGGCTAGTAGGAGCCATCTGGACAATCCACATATTTCCACGGGAATCAGTACGCTCGCAGAGTTCACTATTTGTCTCTTTAGACAATTAGCTGTTCTCTGACTGATTATTGAGGTTGGCTCCTATATGGGAGTATCGTGGTGGCTGTGTGTTTCGAGACCCTCGTGATAGTTTGTGGGTCGGATCATTCATATTGAATACAATGAATGGTTCAGTTTCAGTGAGTATGAATGCCGTCGTGTTCTTAATTATATTAAGCTTCATACGTTCTGGACCAGGAGTTGGAAAGTCTCCAACTCTTTAGCGACCTACTTTGTAACTAGGAGTGACCGGAGGATATACGTATCCGAAGGCCTTCTAGGGCGATGATGGTGCTACATACCATACATAGTGGTTTGACCCCCATCTGATTATAGCTCACTGCCGATGCAGATGTAAATCAAATCACGCTCTGTACCTAGATAATAATAAAAGAGGGAGATATCGATAAATTCACTTTGCCAGGTGGCTGGCATTTTGCTTACCTGAATAGATACGAACCTAACGACAGAACTTTCTAAACGCCAACATTGACTCACCAGTACAGACTACAACGCTGCTTGCGTATGATGCATTCGCAGCGAAAGCACTCGCCTTCGACTAAAAACCAGCCAGTTAGGACAGGAAATAGCAATATTATACATAAAATGCTTTTCTTCTCTTCTTTCCTCCTTTTATAACTAAGTTTAAAAGGCATTACAATGATATTAACTATAATTTCACGATTAAATGCTCACAAAGTTTTGTATATCTTTAAAATTATTTCAATATTTCATAGAGTTTTCGCACTTTTTTGAATGACTTTACTAAATAAAATTTTGCACGTGATATTTTTTATGTTTGTGATTAAAATGTTATCAAACGTAATATTTCGGTTTTTTAAATCAACAACTTAATTCTTTTCTGGAAGCTGTTCTATATGTGAATTTTTAGAGTTTTAAAATGGTTTTAGAGATTAAAGATGGTTAAGAAAAAACTGCTCTTCGTTGAGGTTTTTCCTTAAAAATTTTAACTCACAAGCGAATTTTTCGCGTTCACTTTTCGATACTTATGGTCGGTATACTCTAATAAATCATAATGAATAGATCAAACACTTCTCGCTTATCGAGATTAATTTTAAATTAATCTTTTATTCACATATTTTTCCCTTAACGAGAAATTGCTATTTACTCCGATTGCCTAGTGATATAACATGATCTTTTTTCTTAAAAAATGAAGTCAGGTTTTGCGTTACAGCTCATTGAGATCGTTACCGCATGAGGCCTATGTTTGTTTTCTGTTAATATATGGATGAAGTTGATTCAAGTGAGATGTGTTTTCAAAAGTATGAAGCTACGTGACATACAACGACCTTAACAATCAATTTATTGCCATCAAAATGAAATGAAATTGACCTCCAAGTTTGTGAGATTTAAGAACTCCTGATTGTAAAACGTGTAGGTCCCAATGAAGTCTATAGTTTATTGTGGCGACGTCGAAACAATTGACGCTTTGTATCTAGATTTAGTGATATATGGTCAGAAATGCTCAAAAACGATTCGGGTGAGATGTGTTTTGAAGAGTATGAAGCTACGTGGTATACGCCGACTGTAAAAAACGATTTATTAACATCAAAATAAAATAAAGTTGGCTTCCAAGATAAAAAATCGTATCCCTCCTGATTATAACGTTCACATAAAGTCTCTGGTTAATGCAGTTTACATTAGCAACAATTGACGCCTCGTTTCTATTATTAGGGACTTGTTTGTTGCAAGCAATGCACGAAAACATTTCTCATAGTTGGAGGCGAAAAATATTCTCTATAAGAAATAATCGTGGCCAAATGGAGTCTGAAATCATTTTAAAAAATTTTGTCATGTTTTGGTCTTTCGAATAAAAAATTAATTATTCGCATTATTTTTTTTTTATTTAAACTTCTATCGAGCTTTTAAGTAATCGTTATTTACCACGGAAAAAGTTTACGTTCTTTAAATAATCGATAATTGTTAATGGGGGAATTTCGCTTATTAAATATGGCATTAGAAAAAAAATAATGACAAACCTGGCAAAGTCTTTTATAAATAAATAGTGTTAGTTCTACTTCCTTTAAAGCTGATAAGTGCAATATTACCACACTTCACTATTTTTTGCTTAATTTGTGTAACATAAAGATATAGTCTTGCTGACAATAAGCTCTTCTAAACTAAAGAAAATATAAAGGAATATATTCGAAAGTCTAATATATAGAAAGCTAAAATAAGTAAGACAGTAATAAAATAATCATTTTAAATATATATAAAAAATATATTGTTACGTTCTTTTAATACAAGTTTTGTTATATTGAGTTCTTTTGTTGCAAAATATTAACACAGCACTTTAGAGTTTTAAATTCAATTAAACCATGTCAACAACACCACTGTAACGCCTAAAATATGTTTTATTATTTTGTTGTCGTTACCCAACGATTTTTCAGCTTTACTTTAATTTATTTACTCAGTAGTTGATGCTGTATACAGGATTTCCTAAAAAAGTACACCGTTTGTAAAATACGCAGTAGGTCATTTCGTTTACTTTTTTTTACTGATAATTATTTTCAAATGTAAGCAAAACGTCTTCATAATATATTCATTCAAATATTAAAGTTTTGTATACCTCTTTAATTCTCATAGTGCATTGCAACATTAAAAATTAAATAAATATATGTTATTCTTTTCAACGGTCTTTTTTAATTAACAATATATATTTTTTTCGATATTTCGCTTAACACAGGAAAATATATACGAAAAAAATATATATTGTAAATTAAAAAAGACCGTTCAAAATATAACAGATATTTATTAAAAAAATATAAAAAAGTCGATTAAAAAAATTATCAGTATTAAAAATTTTAAAATATTAAAAATTATGATCAAAACTTCTTTTTTCTACAAAATTTAGATTTCAAGTTAATATTTAAATTTAAAATAGCGACAGCTCAAACAAAATTTATTACAGTTGTTACTCTTACTTAAAGTAAACTTTTATAAAACTTAAGTTTTTATGAGCATAAGAATTCAGCAAAACATATTATAAGTCTATTATAATACCATTTTATTATATTCGTTTGCAGTATACTTTAATAGTGTTATTTCACAACTACTACTGCTACTACTTTCAGTTGACATTTTTAAACTTATTTTTTGTTTATAGAAGCATGTAAATCCTTCCTAAAGTGATGTATTGTAAAATTTACATAAACGTTTAGTTTTGTTCATGGCTTTTAATTATAATGAAAATGTTGTTAGAAAAAAGAAAGAAAACAAAAGTAAACTTGACGTAAGTTTCTGTTTAACAAAAAATAAGTAGTCGAATTAATTTTAAAAATTACTTTCTATTGAACAACTAAAAAATAAATTAAATTGAAAACAATGGAATATTTAACCATGCAAAATATGATAAAACCATGGCTGCTTACTTACTGTTTTTGGTCATTTATATAATTTAATCTGTCTACAGCAATTCTTAAAAAACACCGACTTTCAAACAGACAAATGGGAAAAGGGTTAGCCTATATGAAATATAAATTTCAGTGATTTGTTTAATTTTTCTCTTTATAAGAATTTAAAAACAAAAAAGAAATTAAAGAATGATTTCTAGTTTTCAATATTCGTACTTATTTGTTTAGTGGAAATGGAAGTCTATGAAATGTATAGAAATATGTCAAATTACGTCAGCCATGTAGACACCCTTTGTTTAGATCTTTTGCCGGATAAGCATAGACGTTTGATTTATAGGTTCAAGGTATTAATAAATTTCTTAAGCTAAAACAAGGAAAATATTCTCATCAACATTGTTGTCATTGGTCACATCGATAAATCTACCACAATTGGACATGTAATCTATAAATGCGGTAGTATCGATAAGCGTACAATTGCAAAGTACGAAAGAAAGCCCAAGGAATTGTTAAGATTTTGATAAGTTGAAAGTCCAACCTGAACGTGGTATTATTATCATCGATATTACTTCATGGAAATTAGAAACACCTAAATACTACGTCACTATTATTGATGCTTTTGGCCACAGAGATTTCATCCAGATTTTATCATGATCACTGGTATCTCTCAAGTTGATTGTGCCGTATTAATTTTTGCTGCTGATACTGGTGACTTTGCAACTGGTATCTCAAATTACGGACAAACACGTGAACACGTCTTGTTGGTCGTCACATTGTGTATAACACAATTTACTGTAGGTGTTAATAAGATGGATTCATTTGAATCACCATACAGCGTAGCCCATTATAAGAAGGTTATGAAAGAAGTATCTGCCTACATCAAAAAGATCGATTACAATCCAATGCTCTTGCATTTGTACCAGTCTCTGACTGGTATGATGATTAAATGTTGCAACATTCCACCCACGACGACCCGACGACTCTAACACTGAAGGTAAGTGATTCTTTTATCTTAAAATCATTGGATCGCTGGCTTTTTGTCATTAGATAGTGCTAACATAGTTATTTATGATCATTTCTAATGATAATCAACTTATCGCATAAATAGGTGTTTTAAGCATAAAGTCTTTACATAAAAATTAAGTAAATGATATTTTAATTTTCCATATTTCCCTATTCCACCGGGCGGTTTATACACTTTTCTTTTCCTAAAGATGCCGCCTAAAGATGTGGCGAAATATCAAAAATAAAAAATTATTTACTTAAAAAAATCTCAATTATTTGACAATAATCGACAGTCAATAATTTTTTAAGATTGCTCTTCTAGGTCTGTTTTAAATATATTTGATATAACACTGGCGGGTCATACAAATTATATATTTTTTTATACTATTGTCATTCTTTTCCGTCTTTTCTGGCTATTTTTTCGGTATTAATGGTGAGCGCTTTCTATGTGATGACATCATTCTTAAGCCGTGTTTTAAACTGCGCTTATTTTAACAAACATTTTTTTTTGGAAATAACTTTAAGTTTTTATTAATGTGTTTGTTAATTTATTTATTTAGTTTTGTGGTTACTTAAATTTCTTTCAATACGCACTACTTACTTATTTCTAGTAATTGTGGGAGAGGTCCTGTTTAAATAAAGAGTTTTTCACACTAAAAAATTCAAAATATTTTTATTTGTTAAATTTTTAGTATTTAGTTTTGTTTATCTAAAATAATATTTAAAACTTTTGTTACTCTTTAATATATTGAAGCAGATTTGCATGCCATTATCTTTAACATTCTTTACAAATTTCAATCTACTATTTTAAACAACTTTTAATATTTTTTTATTTAAAAATGAACAAGATTGTTTTCGCGACCTTTCTTTTTTTGCCCTATGGCACTATAATAAAAGCGCAGTGTGTTCTGATTATTAATGATTTCCTTTTCGTCGCCTTATACACTTGCACTTATTTAATGCAAAATTATATTTCATATTGCGATATTAAATAAAAAGAAAAGATAAAATATAAATAAAATACCAAAAAAAAAAACAAAATCATACAATATTTGGCATAAAGACTTAAGTAAGAAAATTTGCCTTAAGTTATGTTTTAATATATAAAACAAACAAAATTATAATTATTTCCCCGTTTTGTTTATAAAAAATATTTGTTTTGGGTATGATAACTCATAATAAAGTCTTTTTTATTTTTTTTTTATTTATGTTGAATTAAATAATTGTTTGATCTTGAGAATCTAATAGTTTTGTCAGCATTTACCCTGTTATAATAGATTAGCATATGGATTATAATAGATTAGCATATTCTTACGTTTATTCCTTTAATAGACGTTTTTTTTATTAAGTTCTGTTATTATAAAATAACAACACAGTACTGTAGAGTATTTAATTAAACGATTTAATTACTTTGAAAACACAATAATAACTTTGCTGTTTTTACTCAACGATGACTCAACTTGAATTAATTCATTTGCGCAGCAAGTGGTGCCTATATATATATATATATATATATATATATATATATATATAGTTGTTTTAAGCGGTTATCGCAAATCCAAGAATATTGTAATTTAACATCACCCCATTTGTTGTTTTTATTATCATTCAGTTTAAGCGCCTGCTTGGCTGTGTGTTTTGTTTTGTGTTCTGTGTTAATTGTTTTTGTTTTCTACTGTTTAGCTTATTTCGTGAAATTTCTTTGAAGCACGTTGTTGTTGTGCTGTGTGTATAAAATCTTTTAGAAAACTACGCAGTTTGTAAAACACACATTAGACTATTTCTTTTACTTTTTTATTGATAACTATTTCCTTTGAAAACTTAAACAAATCATTTTTGTAACTATATATAAAGTGGATTTGAATAGTTCAAATACGCTCAGAAAATTATTTAATATATACAGTGAAAAGTAAAGTATACAAAATTGAAAAATTCATTATTGTTTACAAAATCAATTGCACTGTGGAGGACGAAAACCTGTGCGTTCAAGTGTATGTTTTAGCTAATAAGGTGAAAATATTAGACTTAGTATTTTTACGTTTATTCCTTTAATTAGCGTTTTATGTTTTAAAGTTCTTTAATTGCAAAATAATTATACCCAACATTTAAAGTTTTAAATTAAAATACACGGTTTATTTACTTTTATACACACAAAAATACACGATGGTAATTTCACCATTGTAAGGCCTAAAAGCTGCTTTATTATTGTTATGTTCCTCGGTGACGTTTTTATTTCAACTAGCTTTATTGCCAAACAAATAGTGCTTACATATTCCGTTTTGAGCGGTTCTCGCGTATACAAGAAAATTCTATTCAACATGGCTGTATGTGTGGCTGTGTGTTTTTTGTTCTGCGTTAGTTGTTTTTGTTTTCTGTTTGTTTATGTTATTTTGTGGAGTTTTTAATCAGCAAATTATTGTTATCTTGTGTGGAAAAAATTTCTTAGGAATTATGTAATTTGTAAAAAGACACAATAGCTCATTTCGTTTATGTTTTAACTGAGAATTATTTTCTTTTAAAACTTAAACAAATCATCTTCGTAACAATGTACAGGGTGTCCATCGGGAAGGTTTACTACTTTGTTTTGCAGTCTTTTTTGCAAACATTAGTCTTGACAGTTTATATTTGGCAGTTGTGGAGTAGATACGTGGCAAGTTTTTTGTGGAAAAATATTCGCTAAACCAACCTGTTTAATCGTTAAAACATTATATCAATATCAATCTTCGATTACTGTGACAACAAGTACTGTACGTGTTCTCTTCGTACTCTTTGTACTGTACAAAGAGAACACTGAAGATGGCAAACGGCCGAAACCGGTTTGTTCACAAACCAAATTTAACGAGGGTCGACGGAAAACCATACCCATATGAAGATAAAATCAACCCTTTCAGAAAATCTAAGCACATATCATAGAATAATGTTAAATCTTATTATCGTTCTTAATCTTATTAATGAATAATATATATTTTAATGTTCCATCATGGCGTACATGTAATTTTATCCCACTATTCGTACAAGTATAGGGAGTTAGCTATGCTAACTGGGATCCGTTATAAAAGATTTTTTTTGAATTTCTTAAATATTATAGATTTATTGGTTATTATATGACCATAAATATTGTTAAGAAAAATATTGTTTTCTTTTTGAATAATTAATGTTGTAAAAAAGTTTTAAATATTGTTATAGTCTGTAAGGTTATTGAATCTATTGACTTAAAGAAATAAATAAAAAAATGTTGAAAACTTTAATACCCAAAAAATGTTCCTTAATATGTTTACTCCCTACTGTAGTTTTTTTTTATATTTATTCTAAAGTAAAAAATTATTAAAAAAGGATTTTTCAAGTTTTTGTCTAAACATCCATCAAAAAGAATTTCTTGTTTCTTTTGTTTTACTAGAGAGTTTTTCTAGTAAGCAAACATAAAAATTATTGCTTTAGTATGTCTTTGGTTGATATTTTTTTATGAGATTTATCCTTTACTTTAATGTATGTTTTGCTGGAAATGAATTTTATTTAGCATTTAGTTTTCTCGTTTTTTTAATTACTCATTCATTACCCAAATTTACGTTTTATTTTTACTAATATTTTTCATCTATGGAGTCTTTTTATTAAAATGCTTCAAACCGTTTTTTCTTATAAATTTAAATTTTATATTCTAGAAATTCCCGAAACATTTTAATTGCAAAATTTTATTGCTTCCTTAGGCTTGCTAAGTATTTCTACTGTGTATGTAAACATAGAGGCTAGCATAGCAGATAATGAAAAAGATGACTTTCACTTGAAGATGTCATGCACAAGCATTTCTATGTGTAATGGCCTACTAAATTTTCGTCAAGTCATATTTTGATTTTTTGTATGCAAATGGCTGTAAGTCTTTAGATAAATTTAGTTGTTGGTCTTTTTTAACAAAAAAGAAATAAATAAAATTTAGGAGGAAAATCGTTATACTATAAGTGTGCTAATGATTTTGTAACCCAAACCTTTAAAAGCCGAAGATATATTGTTATAGAATGTTAGACCATCGTAAGGCAGTATCATGAAGTGCCCATAAGAGTCTTATTTATTTATATTCTATAGCTGCACAACAAGAAACAATGATAATAAGAGAGCACAACTGACAAATTTAAATCCAGTGGAGTATACAGATTTACTTGTACCTGTAAATACAATGCTATAGGACAAGTTGAACGAACAATAAAAGATTTACAGAACACATACGTTCATATAAACGAAGAAGAAGTTAAGACTTTAACTTTGCATTATACTTTGACACACACAGACACGCACCAGGGATAATAGATGGATGAATGACATTGCAACTCTTTCGCAGATGACAACACCAATTACCATTCGTATTACTTTGGTAATAGACCGAACCAGTTGGAGGTGAGTTCTAAAAGGCGCAACATGAATGATACACTCAAGCATGATCTCGCGGCGATCTCCGAGTTGGGTCGTGCGAATAAAGTCGATTTTAATGCCTCTAATATGCAATGTTGCATGCT
Source organism: Trichopoda pennipes (assembly GCA_030448955.1). Taxonomy (NCBI): domain Eukaryota; kingdom Metazoa; phylum Arthropoda; class Insecta; order Diptera; family Tachinidae; genus Trichopoda; species Trichopoda pennipes. Next base: position 2,355,015 of record JASKUP010000070.1, on the reverse strand, counting down.
TACGCATAGATATGTGTTCAAAAATGGTGCTGCACCTGTTACTATGGGTGATATAGGTATTAGGGAATCAGAAGTTCTTGATGTTCTTGGCATGAAAATTCAGTGTGATGTTTGATGGACTAAACACATTTTTTAGGTTTCTAAAGAAGCCTTCAAGTGTCTCGGTTTTCTAAAATAGTGTAAGAGATACTCCACTCCATCCGATCTTCCTACTATTTATCCGTCCAAAGATGGAATACAATTCTCATATATGGGCCGAAATCTACTTTGAAGTTGCTCGATTGCGTACAGGAAGGGGGCAAGAGGCTCATTGGAGACGGTAGGTTATCCAACTCTATTGATTCCCTACAGCATCGACGCAATGTAGGTTGTATTTTACTGTTTTATCATTACTACAATGGTAAGTGCACTGACGGAATTAGTGAACTTGTTCCCGAAACTCTTAGATTTTTGCGTTTGACTCGATTTTCGTTGAGAGTGCAACCATTTCTGGTCAGTGAATCGCACTACGCATTACACGGAAAATTCGTCTTTTAGTAAACTTCCTTTAGAGATCAATGTCTGCAAACACTACTCCCTCTTTCTTTATTCTCAATAACATATTTTCCTAGTTCTGGCACAATGCATTGCTTGAGTAGGGGTCATCCTCTGAGTACTGGTCCAAGCGAAACAAAAAACCTAGCAAAAAAGGATATTCTTAAAAATATGGAACAGTTACATTCTAAACGAAGAGGTAAACACCACCTCAGAAACAATTTTCACACCACTGAAACTAGCCTTGCACTCTAATAAACGAAAAACACCCTCAGACGGAACAGCAAATATTAAATATTAATAACAAATATTTAAAATTAATAGTAACAAACAAAAAAAAAGGGTGGAGTTAATCCATTTGGCAATCGATTATACCATTTATGCAGCATCTGCATTTTTACGAAAATTAGAACAAATAGAAAAAAAAATTATAACAACTTTGCGTGCGAAGTGTTCTTTCCATTTTACTGCCTGTATTTCTATTTTTTATTTAAAATGCCCAAAAGAAAAAAACAACAAAAAATAAACAGGAAGTGATTCTATAAGGAACTGTTATAAAAATTATTCCCTCTATAGCTGTTTATTTACTCTTGAATGTAGAGGTTCTTGGTGTTGTTGCAGAAACATAAACTTGATTGTAAAGAATTATTTATGTTTATTTTTTGTTTGTCAAAATCTTAATTGAACTCTTGTTGATGACAGTGGAATTGATTTTTAGCACGTGTTAACAAAAGTTTTTAAAATTTAGTAAATATCACGTTCCTTCCTTATTGACACAATCATGCTTGCAAATATATTTTGAGTCTATTTTTAATGAGTTTAGAAACAAAATAATTTTTAATTAATTGTTTGCTTTATTTTAAATTGTTTAGGAATGGAAAAGCAGGCAAGTATTGAGTAAAATGAAAATGATGACAACAATAAAATTTACAACAAAACATAATGGTTAAATTCAAAATCTGTTATATGTATGCTTGGATGTCAGTTAGTTGTATGAATTTCGTTATTAACACTTGCTACAAAATGTAGAACATTTTTGCATTTTTTAATATTTTTCAATATTTCGTTGAACTTTTAATTTTATATTGACTCAAATTTGTCGGTTTTTTCCTTTAAAAATTTGGCGTTTTTAGGAGTTTACGGCAGGATACTTATCACTACCCTGTTAGTGAATTTTCGAGTGTAAAAATTATAAAATTATTATTTTTTTTATTTTAATTTTAAGTAGAAGTACAAGGTGCACACGGCGATTAAAATAAAACTCAGAAAGTTGTGAAACATGTCATAACCACTCAAGAATATAAAATATATCTCGAGTTTATTTTATTGTTGTCCGAAAGTGGTTACAACAGTAAAAAAAATTTCTGAATCGATTTTAAAATTTATATTTATCTCTGTCCTTCACATATCATTTCTCTTTTCCATGCCATGTGTAATGCGTAAAGCGTTTCACTGCGGCACGAACAGTTGATGACGAAATTATTGTTTTTATATATAATTTCCGGGAATTTTTTTACAGAACGTTAAAGTATCTGTAAAGCAGTAAACAAGCACTTTTTACATTGTGTCGATGCTGCAGTACTGTAAGCGAAGAAATTCTTCGATCATCGTTACACGGATGAGTAACTTCAAATAGTATCAAAAGATGATTTCTACTTTCGCATTAGATGGTGCCAGAGCTAGAAAACTATGTGGGAGAAAAAGAGAGTATATGAAGAAGTGTTTCTGGGCACTCCGTTTGTATCTTTCCTTATCCAAAGTGAAAGCAAAAATCTCCGTAGGATGATGATGACGAAATTACGAAGACGAAGAGCTTTTTCGCTGATCGGTACAAGGTTGTATTCCATTTTCAGCATATACAGATATTAGGTGGAGTAAAGTATATTTTACACCGGTTTCAAAATCTAAGACACGAATCGTTTATTATTGCCTGTGATAAACGGCCAGTAGGTTCATGCTTGTACTCTTTGAAAATGAAACCCTAAAAAGATGAATGTAATTATTGATAGTTTACAGGAATTATAGCTCAATTCCAATTTTCCAATGTGTATTATTTATTTATAGAAATTTATAGAAACAAGAATCTTTGCAGTAATTTTTAATTCAAAATAAATTTTTTTTTTTTGTATTATCAGTTTTATTCGACCTTTTTTTTAATTTCTATTAAATTTTAATCTTTTCACACGGTCATTTAAATTATAACGATTTTATTTTTTTTTCTCTCAATATTTCGCTTTCCTGTGGAAAGCTTCTTCAGGAAATTATTTTTTGAATTATTTTTTTCCACAGGAAAGCGAAATATTGAGAGAAAAAAATAAAATCGTTATAATTTAAATGACCGTGTGAAAAGATTAAAATTTTATAGAAATTCAAAATATATATATTTTTTTTTTTGATTCAGGCCACTCCATTAAGAAAGCATTTTTCCATAATTCTTTTCATTTATCAAAACGTTTATTGTTCCAAGAAAATAGTAGTCTACGGAGATATTTGAATTTAAGATTAGGAAGTATAATAAATCATATTTTTACAATAGAAACAAAATGTTCGAAAATGGAAAACTATTTATTAAGATTAACACATTATTGACCGAAGGGCCAATTAGTGAACATCTTATAATTGAAGGTACAAAATAAACTAATGTGGGAACAAGAGGAGACACTTATTTTAATATTTTAGTTTTGTATCTCCTGAAAATAGCTTCAAATTTTATTGAAGAGCAGACAAACTTTTAATAGAATGAGACTGAACTACAGCTGACAAGGAACAATAAAGAAGAAAAGAAAATTTTCGTATTAAAAATATATTTGGTAAATTACTACTATTATTACTATTATTGTTGTTGTTTTTATAGTTTATTAATAGGTTTTTTAAATGCTATAATAATATTTGTAAGCAGGAATTATAATAAATTTTTAAATAATTTTTGTTTCTTTAATAAGGGAAGTTATTTTCTAAATGTGTTAAATAAACTATATTCGTTATAATACTCGACTTTTGTAAACGAATACATTTTATGTTGCTATTACTAGCCTAGAGTACGACCACAATATATTCTGGAGTTAAAAAGTTGTTGGCGACGCAGAATCAGGTTAACAGTACCTAGAAGGGCTCCAAAAGTAGACAGTAGGCAACGCCAGGTACAAAAACAAGTATTTATATATTTTTTATAACTATAACTGATAAGAAATCTTTACTTCAACTCAATTTGTACAACTGAAGATGAAATCACGATTCCAGAGCACATAGCGCATGCAAAGGCTATTCAATAATCGCTCTAGGATTTTCAGAAGCCCCAATGCGACAATTTCGCTTGTTGTTGAAAAAATGATTTTTCAGAAAAACTACCCGGTTGTTCCTAAATGAATTGGGCGAAACTACGGCGATGTAAATAGTTCTGTACCCACAGAACCCTGTAAGACTTCAAAGTCAATTATGTCAAATTCGCCAAGTGGTGGTTTTTGATAACTCCAGTTGTTGAGTATGTCCAGGGATTAACTAATTTGGATCTGCTTCTACACTGTAGCTCATTGCGGTGATGTTTTAAGTTGAACGACCCGGTCGAACACGCCTTGGTGTTCGCACATTTTGCGTCGTGCCTGTCGACTCAAATTCTTAATAGCGATCTAAGAAGGCAGATTATGTTGTCCATTAATGTCACGAATTTTACGAAATGTAACTTTAACAGAACCACCATTTCCATAGTGGATTGTAATTATTTTAATGCGTGCGAAATTTATTGTAACAAACGATTTTATTGTAACAATTGCCAATGCATCTTCTACGAATATGAAAAAAAAAATGTCAAAACTATAATGTTGTTGGTGGCTACAATTTAAAAAAAAAACTTCTAATTGATAACTCCGATATTTTTGATAGAAATTAATTGTTTTTTGAATTAACACGTGCTGTTTCTTTCACCGTTTAATTGTTGACAACAAAGTCTGTTTTCTACTTCTAGAAACCGACTACATACCCCTACCGCTTTTCCACGAATATGTCATATTCTAATTCTGATCTTAATAATTCTCAATAAATAGAGAAAATTTTACTTATATTATTTGAAAACATGTATGTTCATAATAGTGGAAGTCTTCATGGGTGAGCTATTATTTTTTGTAAAATATTGCTAGATACAAGCTAATAGCTTCGCCATCTTATATTGAGAATGTAATAGTTAACGAAAATCTTAAAAAACGTCTATAATCACATTTGCCCGTTGTTCTATTATATACTTAAGAATTGGTTTTAAGTACTGCTGTCATATATGAATTTTTCTCTTTAATACAACAAGCAATTAAAGAAAATATTTAAAATTATTGTTGACAGCTTTTTAGCACTTACAAATGGGTTAATGTTCTTTAGTACTGGCAGAGCAGTTACCAATTTTCGTTGCACTCAATTAAACAGCCATGAACAGTTGTGCAAATATATATATTTTCTTTTATCTTTTTCTCATTTATTCGTACTCTGTTACAATATTGATAGAAACAAATGTGTTTGAAACTAACGAAGAGGAATACAATACAAAATGATTTGTTAGCTTTGTACTTGTATTCTGCAGTTGCTATCAAATTTGAAAATAATATTATTTTAGAGAGCCATAAGTTTTTACATATAGAAGGGCTAACATGAATAAACGTATATACATATACAAACATATGTATATATTCTCATACATGTATATATTGTGTATATTTTGTAAGAATTATATATACATTTTAGGAAATTAGTTTTGCTTTAATATTTGCTAAAGCTCAAACCAATCTTTTAAATACTATAATTCATACGCTTATAGGTATACACGTATGTATGTATCTTATAGGGTTTTCAACAAGCAATATTGTTTGTCAATTGTGGCAACACCACCAACATGATACTATTGACATATTCGTACGAATACCAACGCGTGTTCGACCGGGTCGTTTAACTAAAAACATCGCAGCTATGAGCTAAAGTGTTGAAGCAAATTCAAATTTGTCAATTCCTCGACGTTCTCTACAACTTAGGTTATCCAAAACCACTACATGGCTATTTTTGCATAAGGATTTGACTTTGAAGCTATACACGGTTCAACTGTGCAGGAAGTGAAGCCGATCTACCATTCACATCGAAAAAACCGGCTGGTTTTACTGCAAAAATATTTATTTCAGACGTAGCCCATTTTCGCTTGTCAGTGCATGTCAACAAGCAAAATTGCTGCATTTGGGCTTCTAAAAATCCTAGAGCGATTATTGAAAAGCCTTTGCATGCTCAACGTGTTAATGTATGGTGCGCTATGTGGACTGGAGGCCTGATTGGGCCGTTTTTTGACGAGGCTGGAAATGCATGGCATTTCATGCGGTTTAAGCAGGACGGTGGCACATGACACACAGCCACTGAAACGATCAATTTGTTGCAAACCAAATTTCCCCACCACATTATTTCACGACAATCAGCAGTAATGCGGCCAGCCAGATCATGTGATTTAATACCACTAAACTACTTTATTACTTTTTGGGGAAGCATGTCAAGGACAGAGTCTATACCGAGCCTATGGAATCAATTTAAGCCTTAAAACTCAAAATTCGTGATGTGATTAAGGAAATAGGGGCGCCGTTTTGCTAAAAAGTGATTAAAAACTTCGATGAAAGAACCGACATCTGTCAGCGTGTTTGTGGTGGACATTTGCCAGATATTATTTTTCATTCATAATTGCTGAAGTTTTATCTTCTTAATACAATAAAAATTTGAACTTTATCAAAATTCTTGTTGAAAAACCCTCTACTATAATTCTTACCTTTTTAGGTGTACACGTATGTGTGTATCTATTTAAAAAGAAATAGATTATATTATAAAGGGTATTTTTTTAAGCCCGATAGAACTTGAAATTGTAAAAAATAACACAAAAAATTAAATTGTAATCAAAATTTCTTTTTTATTCGAAGGATCAATACGTGGCATTAACATTTGAAAATGATTTCGGGCATATGGGCACCGCGGCTGTTCTTGACGAAGCGCATTCTGGACGTCCAATTTTGGGCCACTTTTTCGAGCACTGCTGGGCGTATGTCACGAATAACACGAACAATGCTGTCCTCCAAGGCGTCAATTGTTGCTGGTTTATCAGCATAAACCAGTGACTTCACGTAGCCCCACAGGAAATAGTCAAGTGGTGTCAAATCGCACGACCTTGGAGGCCAATTGACAGGTCCATTTCTCGAAATCAACTTATCGCCAAATTTTGATTTCAATAAGTCGATGGTTGCGTTCGCTGTATGGCACGTAGCGCCATCCTGTTGAAACCACATCTCATACGGATCAATGTCATCCATATTTTCAAACAACAAATCATTGATCATGGTGCGGTATCGATCTCCATTGACAGTAACGCGAGCTCCGGCCTCATTTTTGAAGAAATAAGGTCCGATGATGCCACCAGCGTGAAAACCGCACCAAACGGTGCATTTTTCTGGATGTAATGGAGTCTGTAGGGTCTGTTGTGGATTGGTCTCACTTCATATGCGGCAATTTTGCTTATTAACAAACCCGTTAATCCAAAAATGCGCCTCATCGCTGAACACAATTTTGCGATAAAACAACGGGTCAGTTGCCAACTGCTCTAGAGCCCAATCGGCGAAAGAACGACGCATATAATGGTCTCGTGGCTTTAATTCCTGCACCAGCTGGATCTTATACGGGTGTAGGCCGAGATCTTTGTGCAAAATTTTCCACGTAGTGGACGGACAGAGCCCCAATTCCTGCGACCGACGACGAATTGATAAATTTGGATCTTCTTCCACACTTTCGTTTACAGCGGCGATATTCTCTCCAGTACGCACATTCCTTCGACGTGTTGGTGTTATTGCATCCTCTAGAGAGTATGTGGTACAAAATCTATCGACATTTCGACGAATGGCTTGTTCAGATGCACGATTATGTACGCCATAAAAATGACGAAGTCGTCTATAAGTTGCGCGAATCGACGACTGATTTTCAAAGTAAATTTGGATAATTTCGTAGCGTTGTTCAAGCGAGAGTCTATTCATGATGATTTGTCAGAGGATACTGAAACAAATAAAAAAAAATGTTTCATCAAAATTTCATTTTTTGTGTTACTTTTTACAATTTAAAGTTCTATCTAGCTTAAAAAAACACCTTTTATATAGAGTTTTCGATTTTTTAAATGTAGAAATATTTAGAAAGAATATGTATGTATGTGTAATAACCACATTTATCTAAATTTTATTTGTGGTAAAAATTTTAGTTGATAAATTATTAATTTGTATTTGGAAGTAAACAATATTTAACTTGATGCTTGATTTTTGAGAGATCATAAGAACGGGGTTAAGAGAAACATAAAATAAACTAAAATTGTCCCAGAAGATGTTAACACTTTTACTTTTGAAAGTTATGAGTTTTATATAGTAATTAGTCTTTATGGTAATACCGTCTGGCAGCACTACATAAAGGCCTCTTTTGTTTCTCACTTCATTCTTCGCACTGTCTAAAAAAATCGCTTTATTAAGACACACAGAGAAGACAACAAAAATTAAAATAATTGTGGTTTTTAACAGCCTGACCCACAATATTGAACGTTATCGTCGCATGAAAATCAGCTGATAAATAAATATTTTCTCTTTGCCATTTATGGGTAAAGAAATGTGAAAATCAGTCATTCATGGCTTTCCAACAGTCGACCATAACAATGGTTATGTTTATTTTACATTCGAAACAAGATGGTGAAGCCTTTAAAGGTGTAATTATGTAAGATAAAATAAATAAGTTCGACTTGTTTTTTATGTTTAATTATTTGCTGTAATTTGTATAAGTTCTAGTAAAACAGAGTTGTATTTTTTGTTTGAATGGTTTCATTTTAGCGTTTTTTTTTTCTTAAATTTTACCATTAATTTAAGGTGATACATTGTTACGCTTATTCCCTTTAATAAACGTTTTGTTATTATGAGTTCTTTAATTGCAATATTTTAGTATTTTAGAATTTTAAATTAAGTTAAACGATTTATTTACTTTCAATACACACAAAATAAACACGATGATAACTTTTTTCCTTTGCTCACTGATGACTCAACCTGGATTCAGTTTTACTGGCCCAACAAGTGGTGCTTATATAGCTTATTTAAGCGTATCTCACATATACTAGAATATTCTACTTTAACATTATCCCATCATCATTCAGTTTAGATGCCTGCTTAGCTTAGCTGTTTTGTTTTGTCCTGTGTTAGTTGTTTCTGTTTTCTATTGTTGACTTATTTGGTAGAATTTCTTCTAAGCATGTTGTTGTTGGCTTGCCTGTATAAGATAGGCGGACTTCCTAAACGTATATTTACAATGTATCAATACAGCATTAAAACCAAGTTGATACATTGTATACTTACTTTTTTAATACCTTGTATACTAATACTTTGCAACCCTGAAAACTTTTAGAAACATTTATATGCATTGTATTACTATCAGAGATTACTATTATAACGACTTTTCTCTCAGCTTAGATAAAACAATAATTTTTTTAGGTTTTTATGTCTATTTTAAATAATTTGCAAAAATAAATTCATGTTCTGAATAAAAACAAAAATTAAAAACTCTTTTAATTCAACTAGGTTGTCGTCAACTAAAAACATAACTAAATACATAATAAAACAAAAAAAAAACTAATTCATACAAAAATTAAAAAATAAAAAACAAATTCATAAATAAGATCAATTCATAAAAAAATAATTGCACTTAACTTTTTCTCGAAATATTCAAAATTATTTACGAGTCGCCAATAAAGTTTCTCGTAATTTTCTTATTTCTTAAATTTTTCTTTTTCAATTTTTAATTTTTTCTAACAGTGTAACGACCAAAAGTCCAGCCTCGTTTTTGGTCACACAGAGAACTGTCTGACAACAGTCACGGGTCAATCCCTATCTTTTATTTAAAATGTATTTACTAAGATAATGAATTTATATTTAAATTGCTATATTTTTTTACAATGCATCTATTTATACACGCACATATTTATTTAGTTATAGAATCATTTACTAAAAATATGAATTCATGTATTTACTTATATACGCATGTAGTTATAAGTATTTATGTTGACGTAAGATTTAGTTCTAGTTATTATTGTAATTAGCCACGAAGGCATACGAGTATTGTAATTAGTAACATTCATATTGTAAAACTGGCTGCAGCTCGGAGGTGAAAACAGCCGTCGGCTGTGGTGTACTTACTGCCGAAGTAATGTAAGTGTGTTTGTGCATTGGTGTGTGGAAGGAAAACGAGTATAAAAGCGCAAAATTCAATCAGAATAAATTAATTAGTGTGCGACCGGCAACAGGAGCAAAGGTAAATATCTTCTTCTACATTTTGGACTAGTAGTCAGAGTATAGATAGTGCCGTGGTAATACCCAGCCGAATTTATATTCTGAGACAGAACTGTGACGTAGCGACCACAAACAGAGCCGTGGTAATACCCAGCCGAGTTTGTGTCCGCAGTCTATTTGTTTTATTATTTTTTGGACTGGAAGTCAGAGTATAGATAGAGCCGTGGTAATACCCAGCCGAATTTATACTCTGAGACAGGACAGAACTGCGATGTAGCGACCACAAACAGAGCCGTGGTAATACCCAGCCGAGTTTGTGCCCGCAGTCGACCTAGACAGTGACGTTCGCCGAATACGGACCGCGTGAAGCAGAAGATATTTACTGAAGCCGCCTGCATACACACCAGTGCACAAGAGTAAAGCCCGAGCTGCAGTCAAGTTGCGAATTAGGAACAGGGCAACCCCTTTCCTGAATAAAGAACAAGATTGTGAGCAAGGCTTCGTGTTTTTTTTGGAATCGACACAACACGACCCTGGACGCCGCTGAGCATACCTCAGCTACCAGGAAAATGTGTCGTTACAACAGTTTCCTATCAGCTTGACTTTCTTTTGTTAAAAACTAGATAACATCAGTTCGACTGCGTTTTCGTACTGGAGGTGAGCTTTTATCTTGCGTGAAAACTGCTTGAGACGTACACGGCTCGTTGCTATCGCCGGTAAAATTTGCATATAATCTGCCCAAACACGATTCCATATTGCTTTCTGGCACAAATATATCACTGCGGAAACATATACTTCGTCCAATCTGTCACAAAATTCCCACGTAGTCGGTGCTTCACCCGAAATTTTGTTGCATTTCTTAATGCGTTTATATGTCAACATAAAATTTAGAAATTTTCTGCAAATTTCGTCTCGTGAAAAAGGGAACGTGCCATCCATGGACTTATTATTTTGCAAAACACGTTCCCACGTTTTTTTACGAAACTCCTTTTCCATTTCTAATGTGAATATATTAGTAATTTTCTGTAACTATGTATGTATTCATTTTTTGCTGTAATAAGTGAATATACAATAGAAATATATTAAATTATAAGAAAAATCGTTTATTTATCTTCTTGCGTCGTCATTGTATTGCGTGTTTATTTGTATGTATTTATTTTACATCTAAATTATTTTGGATGCTTTCCATGCTTTTTCTTGCATATGAAATACAATAGTGTTGCAAATAGAAACAAAATACATTGTCATAATTTACACGGTTGCATTTGCGAACATATTGCAATGTATTACTACAGAGCAACATGGTTTAGGAAGTCAGCCATAACTTACGTATTACGCAGTTTGTAAAACGCACAGTGGGTAGTTTACTTTTTTGTTTACTGATAATTATTTTCCTTTAAAGCTTAACAAAGCATTTTCGTAACAACATTAATTTGACTATGGAAAAATGGCTTTCGTTACAAACGTAAACTCAACTATAAACGGCAAGTCGAAAGATAATGGGATGCCTTATAGAGCGAAAGTGAGGGACTAATTCACTTTTGCTTGAGCTTCCGTTCCATATTGTGGGACAGGCTGTAAATATGAAATGTTATGAAAACAGTGTAAGAAATTTAATTGTGATTTCTTATACACCAAAGAAAATAAATAAATAAATAAAAGCCTATAAATAGAGCGACACAAAAAAGGGCAAAGTATTTATCAATCAATCAATCCCTTAGCAAGGCTAAGCAAATTTAAGGTGGTAATTACTAGCCCACTTTTACATACAAACAACCAGTAAATAGAAATATGTCCCAGAATCAGTTGGAGAGATTAAAAGTCTTATTTTAACAACTGTTGTGCAAGTGCTTCTGAAAAGCCTAAAAATAATTACAATTTCCATCCGTATATTTTAGTACTTTCTGCGAGATTGTTCAATATTTTTTGTCGAATAATTTTTATTGTGACACAAACCCGTCACATATTTTTATGATTTTTTGTTTGCTTGTACTTTTTTTAAAATATGTTTAAATTAACTCTTTTCATTGTTGTATACTTAAATATAGAATTTTCGTTGCCTTTCATTTTACTTTACCTTTTTCAGACTATTAATTTATTTGTTATTAACTATCAACAATTTTTCACAGATTATAACTTTTTTACTATTATGTTATAGACAATAGCTTACAATACTGCTTATAAGTAAGGGAAATATGTAAACATTTTATTTTTATTTTTACAAATTTATTTATTTAAAAAGGCTCATTTTGAAAATATCACTTATTCACTTTTACTGGATTATGTTAACAACTACGAAAGAGACGCACTAAAAATATTCCTTAAACTCGGTTTTCATTCTTTTCCGTCTTTGTAAAGACATCTTTTTTAAGCCGTGTTGTAATCTGTTGTTTAGGTTGTACCTACTCATTTCGGTAAGATTTCCATCTTTTATTATTATCTATGTTTTCAAAAATGCCTAGTTTTCGTGCTTTTTTTACTTGGATGTAGTAATGTCATACACTCATCTATTTCCCTTGTGTATGTTCATGAGTGTCAAGGTGTAATGAAAAGTTGGAGTCTTCACTTTATCGTTTGTACGAGCGTATGTGTCCTGTAAATTTTGTTTTTAGTGTTCGTCCAATTTTCCTATATAAGTATTGTAACGACATGTTTTCGCTGGTTGCTGGGATAGCGACAGCGGAGGCCAGGGTCGTGGCACTTTTTAATCATTTGTTACCGTAGAAGGAATGGCACTTAATGTTTTATAAACTTTATAAAACTTATCACCAAGTTCATTTATTCAACTCTTACAAGGTAGATGGTTGATAGTGGACGGTCGGGAATCGTAGCCGAAGAACGAGGAGTCAACTGGTAGTGGTACTGGCGGCAGTGGTACAGTCGGCAGTGGTAGAGGCGGCAGGACCTGGTACTGGCGGCAGTGGTAGAGCCAGCAACGGCACTGGCGGCAGGACCTGGTAGTGGTGCTGGCGGCAGAGGTAGATGCGGCAACGGCACTGGCGGCAGCACCTGGTAGAGGTACAGGCGGCAGCGGCACTGTACTTCGCAGCAGCGATCGCGGGGAGTTCTTGGCCGTGTTAAAGGATACTGCGGGAATATTAAATTCCTCCACAGTATCAGTCGTACGATGAAGCCAATCCCCGGTAGAAGATAAACTTCCACCACTTGTAGCCGTACTGTCGATAAGAGATTATTGCGGAATATTAAATTCCTCCAAAAGATCTTTTACCGGCAGGTGGGCTGTCTGCGGGCAAGAAGTAATTGCAGAATATTAAAATCCTCCAAAAGGCTTCTTACCTACTTGCTATCTGCTGATAAGAAGTTATAGCGGACTATTAAACTCCTCCAAAAGACTTCATATCTGCAGGCGATCTTCTTGCCAATTGATTTGCATTCAGAAAATGTTCTGCCTTATATACCTGTGCGTGGGTACACACATTCACACACACACTACAACTATCAGCGGTGAGTTTTGATTTGTATAACAGCTGACTGCATTGATGATCTTCTGGTTTCTGACTTACAGGTGGCGCTCTGACGTTCCCGACCGTTAATTTAAATGTTATAAATATAATGTATTATACTAATTATAATATAATTCATAAATCTTAAATAAACGAATGAATTCAACAAGGTGTAATAATAATAATAATAATAAAAATAATAACAAGTAATAATAATAAGAATTCATTTTACAATTAAGAAAAAATAATAAAGTAATACAAAGTAATGAAGTAGTCAAATGGTGTAGGTGAAAACGAGGTACGATTTTCAATGTTACAGTATGTTTGCAGGTTCAAATAAGTCTGTATACTCCGCTGGAACTAAATTTATCAGTTGTTTCGGTCGATGGCTTGAGATTAAGTCTCAGAGTGTTGCTGATTTTCAATGCAGTGAATAAATCTTCTTTGTAAAAAAGGTAAGTTAATCTGTATATTTCTGATCCTGTGTAAGTAAAAGTGTGCCTTCTTGTTGTATCGCTTGTCTCTTTGTCTTCTTTATTCCTGTCTTTAGTGTTCTATTGACTTAGCAGTTTGTCGATGGTAGTGAGTTTTTAGCCGTTATTTTTAGCTATGGTATAAATTGTGTCAACTTCTTTGTTGTATTTTCTGCAGTAAATAAGTCTTAAGTTTGTATATCATATGTCTAAATGCTGCTAGTTTGTGTTAGATAGGGTGGTTCAAGGATCAAGACAATGCAAATTTGTATCTTTTTCCTGTTCCATTGTGGATGTTATGTTATTATGGATTCTGTTTAAGTCGGTTAGAAATTGTTCGGCGTTGTCTTGTTCCCATTAGTGTCGTTATGAGTAGAATTTTGAGATATTGCATGAATACTTCCATGCGGAACTTGAGTTTACCATTTTTTTTTTAAAGAGATGTAGCACTTCAGGCAACAATGCCTATTTAGTTAAGTACCGAGCTATATTCTTTAGAAAAGGGATAGTGAAGAGATGAAACAGTGGTGAAAGTAGAAGGGTAGTCAGAAATTGACTGTCGTATATAGACAGCACAGCGACCATGCCTTCATCACTGAGCAGCCACACCGACAGTTAATTTTATTTTTGTAGTGAAAAAACCAAGGTTTTCGTTGAGAATCGAACTCACAACCCCCAGACTGACAAGCTAGTACACTACCTACTAGCCTATAGGGGCACCTAATACTCCTGCCGATTGCGACAGGTAAGTTGTAAAAGTGGTTATTAAATCTAAAGTAGTTCTGGTTTATTATCGTCTTTGCGATATCTATTATGTTGGTGATGTATTGGTTGTCGTCTAAATTGTTTAGTATATCGCGTACTTAAGGATACTTAAGGTTTTTTGGGTTGGTGTTAAGGTATATAGATTCTTGATGTCAAAGGAAACAAGTGGCGTGTTTTCAGTTATTTAGATGTCTTTAAGTTTTTCGACAAGGTCTTGTGTATTACGTACCGTATATGTATTTATATGGAAATGAATTTGTTTAAATGATCTGTTTACATTGGTGGTAAAGCTTAGAATACCTAAAAAAAGTTGGCTCAGTTAACATCAAATACAATTTTTTACTTAACTTTTCCTTTTAATATTCAAATGTTACTCTCTGTAGCATTAAATAAAATGTGTAAACAAGCTTAAATGCAGCAACATTGACGTTTAAATGAAGAATAGCACAAAAACAGATCTTTTGATAATATTTGATTTAGAAAATCTACCATCTTTGCATTCTTTAGTAGGCTATGAAAGTAACTAGAAAACAAATATAAAAAATGCAAATTTCAGACAGTGACATAATAAATAAAGTTATTTTGGGGCTTCCTGAGTAACAAAAATTTTGTTTTTCGGTAAAACAAGCGGTTAATCCTCAGAAGCTAAGCAAGGTTGGACTTTGGAAAATGTTTGTTGTGAAATAGCCTATGTGTCCATTGCAACTTAGTTTAAGGGAAAGGTATGTGACTTGTTGAATTCATCCTAAAGGCCATAAACTAGTGAAATGTGGAAGTGATAAACTGAAGTGATATTTTGATAAATAAATAAGAATAGCCAATATATCTTAAATGGAAAAATAATTTGAAATCATTTGGCAATTATTCCTCTATTTTATAAATTTTTACTTTGGCAATGTTAAAAATTTCTATTGCATTTTTAAGGTTAATTATAGTAAACTGAACTTTAAAGAAAATTTATGCATTCCAGAATATTTCGGATTGGTAACAAAAGAAGATAATAAACAAAAAATCAATGATTGACCTGTCATTATTCAACAAAAAATTTATGTAAGCACTATATATAATTTAAGCTATCAAACTTTATCAAATTAAAAGCATTTATTTTATATTAAATAACGAGCAAAATAATTTAAATAAACTCACGCATAATGATTTTATGATAAATATTTAATCAAATATTAATAGATACAATGTCCTTTATGGAAAAATAGAGCACCATTATTGTAATATTTTTTTTTATACATAAAGGGTTTTTGAACAAGAAGTTTGGTTTCCAAAACAAAAAGAATTTGGATTAAGATTGAATCAAATTTTTATTGTATTACAAAGAGAAAAGTTTGGCAGTTATGAATAAAAAATTATATCTGACAAATATTCACTACGACCACGCTAAAATATTTCGATCCTTTTATCAAAGTTTTTATTCACTTTTGGCAAAATGGCGATCCTATTTCGTTAATTTTAAGTGTTAAAGCTGAAATCGATTCGATTGGCTCTGCATAGAATCTGTCCTTAACAACTTTCCCTCATGGTACTTGTTTACTATCAGTCTTATATTTAGTTTTAGTTGGAGTTTACCAACCAATTACTGCTGCACTATCAAGCAACATGACTCTTTAGAAATGTTATCTAGTACTCATTAATGTTATATGGGCCTGACACCCTCTATTGGTAAATGGTCTTTTTTAAGAAGAAATTAAATCGCTTATTTCTCATACTAGAAATTTTAAACTTCAAACACTGCATCTCATATTTGCCATATAGACAAAGTGACTTAGTGCTACTAAGAAAATCCTTTTTAGTTTCTTTTTCACTCCTCATTAATATGCTTAAAATCAGGGGGTAATCCCTTAAGTCTTGAGGTTGCAAGACTTTAAATCATTACTTCAACTATATTATGAAGTAATTAGGAATAACCAAATTACACTAAATTGGGATAAAAATTTTATTGTGTTTTCAAAGTCAAATCCTTATGCAAAATTCGCCATGTGGTGGTTTTCGATAACCCCAATCGCTGAGAACGTCGAGAAATTGAAAAATTTGGATCTGGTTCAATACTGTGGCTCACAGCTGCAATGTTTTCAGGCGAACACGCGTTGGTATTCACATATTTGGTAGCGAGCCTATCGACTTAAATTTAACGACCAAACTCTTAATAGCGATCTCCGAGTTTTACGAAATGTTACTTTAACAGAACCACCCTTTTCATAGGGGATTTTAATTATTTTAATGCGAATTTCTTACGAAGTTGAATTCATTGTAACATCTAATACATCAAAAAACTAATTGTCATGTTGTTGATGTTGCCACAATTAAGAAACAAACTTCTTGTTGAACAACCCGATACATGCTTTCTATCGCTGATAAAGAGTTCAAACAGTTACGTTTCCTATTTAATTCAAATCTTTCCTTTAACGTTTAGATATTCTTAGTTAAAGGAAATGAATAGAAAAATTTTGCATATTTCCGTGCGCCAACAAATGATTCATGAATTCTAAATATTAAAGACAATATCGCACTTTTTCCCATTCCAATTTAGTCTAATCATGATTTTTTCTACTTCAAACTTAAACAATAACAAATAATGTTCAATAATCTTTATAACACACAGCGAAAGAAGTTTTTATTCATTTCCCTTGTTTGCGGACGTGTCCGATAGTGAATGTTTGTGTATAATTAAATTCCTTGCAATAAACTTCAAATACCTAAGAACCTAAATTGGCATCCTGCCAAATACAAGATTACAAACACATCTGCTTTCTTTAGTCGATGTTTTCATAACAAGTTGGATGTGAATGTCTCCATTAACATTGATTGTTTATTGTTGTTGTACGTATGCTTTGTTAAGTTACTAGCAAATCTGCCAGTTAGACGATGTATTATTGATGGTATGCTTGTGTATGTGCTTTAATTATATTATTTCACAATACCCAAAAAGGCGTATGAACACATGCTTAAGTGAACATAAAGCATAGATTTTTATAGAAGCACTTTCACTCTCCAGCTTTTATTGGAAAATGAGTATAAGTATGGGGTATAAGTATACTTTACGTTTTATTTTATAAAAAATTTTTACCGAGTTTTCACGAGAAAATAAAAAATTTTAACATAACACAATCCCAGTTAATATTTTGGGAATAATACGAAATATTTTTACATCCTTTATGGTAATTATAGTGTATAATGCAGATTGAGTTTTTTTTACGATGTGCTTGTGTTGACGTTGAGCAAGATTGATAGAAACCAAATAATGTTGATTATATTTCTCAGCTAATGCCTGTAATATTAAACCTCACCCATACTCTCGACAACAATAAATAATCATTATCATAACAATTCGATTGTTATAAATAAATCAGTATTTTTGGTGTCTCTATTTCAAAGATGTTTACGTAATCAATGACTTTCTTTGTAAGATTTTGACATGAATATAAATAAATAAAGAACATAAACGGAAAAATGTTTACAATTTAGATAGCTATCAAAGGAAGCATTGCAATAAAAATGATGGTAATTTATTAATGGTTATTTTGTATAAAATAACGTTTTTACTTTTTAATCTTTTTTCATTGGAACGTAATACAAATCGTAGAAATATAGAAAAATATGCATTAAAATGCTGTACTTTTATGGATGTACATTAGGAAACTAACCAAAAAACTCACATGTTGCTATTTTAGTCAGCACTTATTAGAAACGGTTGAACAAATTTGTAAATGAAAAATAAAATATTTTGCCACAATAAAATGTTCGGGCAATTCATTAAGCCGTTACGGGGTACATTGAGCACGCAGCTGTATATAAAAGTGCTTGAAAACACGTTTATTTAAATTTTATTTTACACTGTCAATAATCAGGGCTGAACTAATAGCCATTCAGTATTCCTGTAAAATGGTCAAGTGGTTTCAATATAACGATTCTCAAAGCAATGCATTTCACGAGATTATAGATTTGGAGGTAAAATTAAAAAATATTGCTATCTACAGCGATTATTTAAGTTACAAAAAAAAATAATTATTAGTAAAAAAAAGTAAATGAAATGACCTATTGTGCATTTAAAAAAAAATGCATAGGTTTTTAAGAAATCTTATACACACAAGACAACAGTAACATGCTTATAAGAAATTCCCCAAAATAAGCTAAACAATAGAAAACAAAAACAACTAAAAACAAAACCAACAATCAACCAGGCGCTTACACTGAATGATGATAACAACAACAATATGGGATGATGTTAAAGTTGAATATTCTTTTATTTGCGAGAACCGCGTTAAGCAGCTATATAAGCACCACTTTCTGGCAACAGAAATGAATTCATGTTGAAACGTCGTTAAGTATAGACAATAAAATAAAACATCTTTTAGGCATTGCGATGGCAAAATTACCATCGTGTGTATTATGTATGCCTGAGAAGTAAATTAATCGTTTCGTTTATTTTGCAATAGAACTCAATATAAAATATTAAATAAACAAATGTAACAATATTTCAAAAACATCCGAGATAGCTAAAACTAAAATATTTAAAACTTAAATAGATAACCCTCTTAGCTATAGCTATAGGTACCAGAAATGGTGTCCAAAAACACATCTTTTTCCCCTAAATGATTTGGCAAACCTGTATTAAAAAGTTATTATGGCGTTTCTGAAAAAAATGATTTTATGACGAAATAAAAGCACACCGATATTATGGAGGTTGTTGAATAAAACACTATATAGCTTCGAAGAAAATTGGAAAACATGATTATATTTTCTCAATCCATAAACATATCCAACATACAAGACATTTAGCTTTATTTTACTAGTAGAGTCACATCCTACAAAAAGTTTCCAACCGTAGATTAACCCAGGAACAATATAAGAATTTTTCTTATAATCAAGACGATTAAAGACACCTGAGCTTTGTGTTACTCTACCCCACAAGTGAGTCAAAACTATTTGTCGAAGTAATGTTCTACATTTTTTAAAACATCAACATCAGCAATATGATTTACTACTTTTCTCACCAATTATAATAGTGTTACGAATGTGTCTTGCTTAGGTTTTAAAATAAAATCTCTCCTAACCTAATTCTCCCACCCTAATCTTAATTTTCTATATGACCTTCCGTGGCAAAATTACTACCTTTCGCAAATGACAGCATTATTTGTCATTCGTATTCATTCAGTATTAAACCGAACTAGTTGGATGTGAGTTCCAAAAGACAAAATATTAATGACACGCTCAATCACGATCTCGAAATATCACCCTCGTGTGAATAGAGTTTATTTTAATGTCCGTTAGACTCAATGTTGCATGCCTAAGCATAGATGTGTATTCGAAAATGATTAAGGTATCGTAATCTCTTGTAGTTCTTAGCATAAAATTACAGTGTGATATTCGATGGACTAAGCACATTTTAAGGTTTCTAAAGAAATATTTTAGCGCCTCGATTTTCTAAAGCAATATAAAAGATGCTTCACTCCATCCTATCGCATACTATTCATACCGCCTATATTCCTCCAAAAATAGAATACAGCTATTATGCATGGGCCAAAGTCTATTTTTGAGTTGCTTGACCGCGTACAAAAGGCCAAGAAGTGCATGGGGGACACTAGAGTATCTAATTCTATTTATTTTCTAGAGCATTGACGCAATTTAGGTTGTATTTCACTGTTTCAGCCTTACTCATGTTACTCACAAGTTTTTGCGTTTAACATATTTTTTGTTAAAGAATAGAATAGATTAAACTCCCTCTAGAGGTCATTCCTATCGCTTTCAACATAGGAAAATTCAAATTGAATGTCCACAAACTCTACTCCCTCTTTGCTCCTCCCCATATCCTAATTTCATAGTTCTGGTACAATGCATGGCATGAGCAGGGGTTATCTTATAAGTGCTGGTCTGAAAAAAAGTAACTGTCTGAAATAGAATTTTTTTTAAACTCTTTGCCCACCATCACCGCTTCTTTCATGTACCTTAAATCTACGAATGTTAAGCCTGTTAAGTTCGTTATATTATGCAGTCCTTGATTATGAATAATAATAAATAACTACCCCAACATACTGTTTGCCACTGTTGACAAATCAATCTAAAAAAATCAGTTAAATTTCCTTTTAGGATTATGGCAAGTTGCCAGAAGAAAAGCCAAAATTAAAAAAAAAATTGAATGAAAAATTCCAAAGTGTTTTTCGCAATATATAAAATAGAAAACAAATGAAATATGTAAGTTACTAGGCGGAGAAAAATTTGACAATGCGCCCTTGTTTAGTTCTAGGTTCCATAGTACACCAATAGATATCCACATATAAATTGTAAATACAAAAACTAATGGCTTTCAAGAATATTTTTATGCCGAACTGTGTAAGAATATTTCAAATGATAACTTACATTTTTTGACGCTTATAATCTTTGAAGAAATCTTATACACACAAAACAACAACATGCTTTGCATTTTCAAAGCAGTAAGATTCAATGATTCCTCCTAATCAAATTGCGCACCAGATTGTCACTTTTACTGGATGCAAAGATGACTGTTGAATAATTTAAGAGTTTCCCATTCACCAGAACCGGATATTCTCTTTATTCATGAAAATCGGGGTTGTCATGGGCGAGATGTAACATCCTTTCGGCATATTTACGGCGGCCTAAATGGTCTTGTGGAAGCAGCTCTTATGTCAACTGAATCTTATATGGAAACAAATGCAAATCCTTGTGCAAATTGCGGCCAAAGTTATTCTTTGAAGACCAAGCCCCTGAGCAGGGCGCACACTGGGGATTTCGCGGAAAAAAGTCAAATTGTCAACATACTCTTCATGCAATATGCAATGATATTTTCAAATTTTAGACTAAACGGTGCAATCAAATCAAAAAAAAAAATACTCCGATCTGACTGAAAGTTTTTTTATAGCCGTCTCAAGCTCAGTACTTGTATGTTTTACCGATTTTACTTAAACGAATTTAAAAAAATTAAGAATTACAAGTACTTTTATGTGTTTATATAACGTTTCGCTATATAAGCAACTGTTTCGAAGTTATAAATAAATGTATTAAGAAAAAAAAATATTTTTTGCCTAATAAACTAGGTAAACAGATACTTCGGAGGCCAGCTCGCAGAAGCGCCAAAATAAAATGCTACGCATGATTAAAGCATGATATTTTTTTAAGACCAGCGAATGCTAGACAAAAATTTATTTCCCACTATAGACAGTTGCTTTAATTGGCCTGGTATGTCAAAATTCACACATTCACGCCGATTTAAACGTGCCTATGGCAAAAACAGAGATTATAAAACATGTGAAGTCATATATAAAGATCGTGGTAACACTTGCCTAAAAGGAAGGGACTCCTTTGCCTGTAGACTTGAGATGGGAGCCAATTGAAGCAACTATAACAGCAAATAATTTTTTGTCTGGCATTGACTAGACTTAAACAAATATTTTAATGAAAATCCAATTAATAAACTAGTGCAAAAAGAAGTCAGCTCTATATATATTGAAATCAAATTCTGACGATTAGTTATTTTTACAAAATTGAGCTGTTAATTGAGGTCCAATCAACATATCGCCAGAATCCGATTTCAATTAGTCGATGATTACACTGCCACAAATGTTATTCACATTTTCCAAAAAAAAAAAAAAAATCAATGATAATGCTACTATAAATATTTTCACTATCCGTAAAATAAACTTTGTTTGCCTTGAAGCAAGTCTTCATAATTTGGTGGCGCTGCACAAGTGCCAATCCTCTCATTATGATTTGCCAGAATATACTGATCCCAAATGTCAAATAGTAAGGGCCATGTGACAGTATATAAGACAGTTTACCTACCGGGCTCTCCATTAATAAAAGAAAAGTATTACACGAAAGTTTGTTTTGCTTTATAATAAGAAATAATGGATAATGTTTTTTGGCTTTGGCTTTTTATACTTTAAAATTTTCCTTTTGTTTGATAGCATTTGCAAAAATTTTATTGCGCTGTAACCAGTAGGTCTAAGAATAACCAATTAGCATTCAAAATCTGTTTAAATCTGCTTCACTGTACATTCTATCAGTAGCTTCCACTTGAATTGCATTTATTAAAATTAGATCTAAAGCACAGGAGGATAATATACTGGCAAGCGAATTTTTTTGCATATGAAAGCATTAAATAAGCACCGAAGGGCCAAAGTTAAACCAGCTACAAACAGAATTTCTAAATAAATCTTTATACTTTATACTGTGTGTATAATTGTCGAAATGTGGTACATTTTCCAGCAAAATTACAAAGCTAATATACACAAACAAACACACATTCCAATGTATGTCGTTGTAAGTTTAGTTAGTTTTAAATGTTATTTAATATTTTATTGTTGTGGGGGTAACTTGTTCTTTGTGTATTTGAACTTGTGCTTAACTGCTGGAGTGCTTAAATTTTTCGTGCATGCAGTAGTTGTAAGAGAAATATATTTTATTTTTATTTGCATATTCAAATATAAGTTAAATTTGTTCTCAGGGCAATAAAAGGTTGTACTTTTGTTCACCATTTAACTGCAAACATATTTGGAGAAGATCTCCAACAATACCAGTGCATCGCTAAAATATTCATGTCTATGCTGATTATGACAAATTGTGGATTAGTAGCTCAGCACATGGAGAAACTTGTTCATGACTTGTATGGTATTTACGAATAGGCATGCAAAAATCATGTAGATACATAGGAAAAGTATACATCCACCTATTGAGGCTGATATTACGATTAATGAAAGTGGTCCTTACATATCAAAGTAGTGGTTGTTCGATAGTATAATAAATTGGGGATATTTTAGACTGTTTACTATTACACTCCATTGAAAATACTACTAGCTAAGGCCTATTTGATGCCGCGCCTTATTTATGGTTGTGAATTAATTTCTACCAGTAATAGTACCAGTATGAGAAAACTTGAAATGTTAACAATAATATGGTTTATGGTATTAAGAGACGTGATAACTTGTGTTATACATGAAAAGATTGTATGATGTGACTTATATAGATCTTTTGAAAATAAGAATCTTAATAATTTTTTTATAAATTTATATATACGAGTGTATTCAATTGCCAGAATATTTATTTCGTATTGCTGGGTGTGCTAGATCACAGCGAGGAAGGAATGTTTTAATTCCCAAATATAAATTTCTAAGTAGCATGGTGTGCGCCTTTGGAAAGCTCTTCCACATAACCAGCAACTAAACCAGCAAGCCAACATCATTTAAACTTTCATTATTTTGATTATGGAATTCTGTTACCTTTTATTTGTGTTATATTTATACTTTTAAAATAATATTGTTACGGATGTAACAATAAAATAAACAACTGTATATGCTGTTTACTAACTGCATGGCTTGCTAACTCGGTATGCTGTTTACGAACTGCGTAGTTTTCTAAAAAACTTATGCACATAACACAACAACATCTATATTAAAATAAATTCCAGGAAGAAACTTTATCAGCATAAAAACAAAAATACACACAGACATACAGGCGCCTATACATTGAATGGACAACGTACAACAACAAAATGTAACACAAGGGGAGTAGAAGATTAATAATCTTCTAGTAGACTAATATAAAAAGGCAGCATCTGAGTGGATAGTAAGTTAGTTGAAAAATAAACCCCGTAAAATAAAGACATGCATCTTAAGTAAATTGTTCTGTAGTGTCAACTTTGTGTAGTTAAAGTAAATAAACTTTAAATCCTGGTGTTATTTATTTTGCATTAAAGAGCTTACAACAAAACATTTATAAATTAGCTTAACTATGATTTTTATTTTGGCTAACTATTTTGTATATTAAGAAATTGTGGCACTATAATTATAAGACTGTCTTGTCGTGTATGGGAAATAAAATTTACTCTATTGTAAGAGTACTCTATTGTAAGATCTTCTATACAGTTTTGCCTATGCTTCTTTTACTTAAAACAATTCACAAGAAATTTACAAATTCCTGAATTAAATCACTTTTATGTCTAGAGTAAGTGACTAGAAATTGTTTCCATCATCTCATTTTCATCTATTTTCCTGTAATCACTTCACATAATGAAAGTTCAAAAATTGTTTCAACTTTTAGTTTACATTCAGAATTGTTTTTTAACATCTGTAGTTCTGAGGTTGGGTGATTATCTTTACGTTACCTCCTTTTTATGGAAACACAGTTTAAAAGATCAAAGGCCACGAAGACAAAATTTTATTTGCAAATAAATAAGATTTTAAAATCCATTTTCCCGACAATGGCAGATGTTGAAATAAATAAGGCCATGTATTTTGTATCTAGGGTTCCCAATATAAATGACGTAATATTTTAAAAACAAAAAAGGAGATATATTGACCAAAAAAATAGCTTTCCGACACATATGGCGAATGGTTTAATTAACGAATGCTTATGTAAGGATCAAAATTAGGATTGAAATCTCCGAACGATATGTTTCTGATTTAACAAAAAAACAGAACATTAAAATTTATTTTGGGAATGCAATATTCACACATGAATCGAACAGCATACTAGGACAGCTTTTTACATAAAGGGCAACAAATTTAACAAGTACAGATTGGACTAAATTGTTTATAAATAACTTGCCAAGGTGATGAAAAGGATGTGTATAAATGCTTGGAATAGGAATTTAACAACGTGTAAATAAGTCTATCAACACTAAAGAAGACAAAGATACACTACATTACATATGTAGCAACAAATTGATGGATTAATTTCTGTGATTCTTTCCGTTAGGGCTTAAAGTTTAAATTATACATTTAAGCCTGAAAACATATATACAAGATTTTAAAATGTTAATTAAAACAGAAACCAGAAAAATTATGATTATTTCATCGTCAGGTGACTTTATTTAATAATACTGCCGACCAACATACCGTTTTTTGCGTGAAATAAAATTTCTGTTACCTTTCTAATGACTAAATGAAATAATAAACTAAACGTTTGTAATAACTGTAAGAAGCAGCACTTCCACTCCCTTTTTGCGCCCATCATATCCAAACAACAACAATTTAATAAAAGATTTCACTACAGAATGAGTTTAAACAAGAAAATAAATAAATTAAAATATCTTTAAGCACAAGCGAAAAATTAAATTTTTTTTATTATAAGTTCTACAGCGGCAACACCGTTCAATTTAAAACTCTTGCAAATGTGCATATGCCTTAGAGCCACTCATAGATATTTTATTTCCTTATTTGTATTATACATATTAGTAACAGAGTTCTTTCCCATTTTCATTTCTAACAAAGAAATTGTTGTTCAACTTAGGTTTTCACGAATTTCAAATTTTCTATTTATATATTATTAGAAAAACTGCTCTTTTATTTTATTATCTCTGCATTTGTAGCAAGTATACAAAGGATACTAATTCAAAAAGAAGTGAAGAGAGAAAGAGTATGACATATTAAGCAAAATCCCAACATTTTGGTTACCTTCTTCAAGTATTTTATGCTTGAAATGTAAAACAACTTTTGACATACATACATTCACACATTTATACTTCTATTGTAATGAAAAACATAGAAATGAATATGCAAAACTTCAAAAGAGGAGAATTTTTCATAAAATATATTTTATGAAAATTGTTGTGTGTGTTCAAGTATGTTTTCTGAACTCTTCCATATCTTTTTTCTTATTTAGCTGTTAAATTATAAATGATATTGAGTTTAGAGATGTTTATTTCATAAATGTGTAGAAGATATAATTTTCCTAATTTTTCATACAAACAATTTTAATTTAATATGAGTCGATAGAAAAACCAGATGAATGAAAGCTAAATTTAATAAAAGAGGTTCTGCAGCATAAATACGCCACCAATTAACTTTCAATTTTATCTTTTTTTCATTTGTTTGTATATTTTGTTTTTAGTGTATCAGAACTGTGTTATTTTTTAGCTGATTTTTGAAATTTCTTAACCCTAAGAACCAAGACAACAAATTATTAAATTTTTAAAATCCATGTGTTTATAAATTTTTTTTGAAATATATATCGGGTTTTTTAACAAGAGGTTTGGATTTCAATTGTGCAGCACCAACAACATGATAGTTTTGACATTCATGACTTTACTTAAGTAGACCTCTTTTTAGTTTAGGAGAAAATTGGTGTAACACATTTATTTTTAGTTTTTGGCCGACTTTAACTTGGTTTTTTTTTTTTGACGGGGTGCACTCTTTTATGTTCGGGTTGTTATTCTAAGATATTTGCTGTATTTTTGATAAAATTTATAATAGATCAGTAGAAAGTTTGGTTCGATGCTTCGTTAAAAAATTTCCCGCCTCTGAATTGGAAAAATGTAAACACTGCCGTTTTTTTAGGTTTTTTTTAAAAAAGGTGTTACGGTTTTTTGCTTATATAATTGAAATCTACTTCAGTGCTAGTAAATTTTTTTAGACGATTTCAAAGACAACCTATAGCAAATGCGAACAAAGGAGGAATTCCGTCTAAAATTGTAACTAGCCCTAATCAAACATGGCCCTTTTCGAAACAAAATTTATGAATTACATCAAAATCCCTCGGAGTACAAAACACCGATTGAAAAAAGGTAAACAGATTACACTGAACAACAAAGTTTTTGTTTCGGGGTTGAAATTAACTGATTTTAATGTATTTCCACGTGTTAAAACCGAAAATGACCTTAACAATTATATATTAGCTCTAGTTTTTTTTCTTTTTTTTTTGAAATAAAAGTTTTTTAAACATTTTTTATTAAAATTGACCTAGTGCTTTCTAATTAACTACTAAAAAAAATTATATTATATATATGTATTTATATATTGAGTTTTCAAGAAATGAAATATTTCGTCACCAACAGTTGGTACACATGTTTGTTTACATAATTTCCGTCTCTTCAGCTGTTCATTAGTAAACATAACTCACATAGAGTTTGTCAGTTGTACGCGGCTGGTTGCTATTGAAATTATTATGTGAAGTTGATTTTAAAATTAATTTAACTGCTGATCTGAAATGCCTCGAAAGTGTGTGAATTCCGTCGATAGCTTTTGCTATATATGTGGTGAAATAACATTTATGGCTCAGAAACGTAAAACGACACCTATCGTTAAGGCTGCCTATGAATATTATTTTGGTGTGAAAGTTGGGGACCAAGGTAAATCATGGGTTCGTTATATATGTTGCAACTCTTGTTCCGTCATATTGCGAGAGTGGCTGAAAAATAAAAACCGGGCAATGGCTTTTGCAGTACCTATAGTTTGGCGTGAGCCCACCAATCATACAGACGACTGTTCTTTCTGCTTAGCTCCTCCCATTAAGCATGGTTTATCTAGGAAGAAAAGGGTAACGGTTAAATGCCCTAATCTCCCATCTGCTCTTCGGCCTGTACCACACTCAGACACTTTGCCAGTTCCTTATCCACCCCAAAACTATGAAATTTTAGAGGAAGGTGATAAAGACTGTGTAGAAGGAGCAACCCATCCTTCTACATCTTATGGCCCTGATTTTAAGATAAGCGATGGGTCTAGTGATCCGCACAGAATTAGTCAAGCAGAGTTATAAGAGATCTTGGCTTGTCTAAGGAAAAGGCTGAGCTTTTAGGGGCAAGACTACAACAGTGGAATCTTCTAAAACATGATGTGAACATATCTCAGTACAGACAGCGTCCACAAGATTTGCTTCCTTTTTTGAGAAGAAATAAAAACCTCGTAGTTTTTTTTGATGCTAATGGTTTGATGAACTTCCACTCCATCTGAATGGAGACTGTTTATAGACTTTTCAAAACTAAGCTTAAAAGCTGCACTTTTGCATAATGGAAATCAGCTACCTTCTATTCCTGTAGGTCATACAGTTCACATGAAGGAAACTTATATATATATGACACTTTTCCAATCAATCCAATATGAACCACACAAGTGGCAAATCTGTGGTGATCTGAAAGTCATTGCTATAGTCCTAGGAATGCAATTAGGGTTCACCGAGTACTGTTGTTTTTTGTGTCTTGTGGGACAGTCGGGATAGAAAATCTCACTATAAAAAAGTGAAATGGCCTACACGAGACCTAAACCCTAATGAAAAAAATGCAGTTGACGATCCTCTTGTAGATCCTAAGGATGTTTTCCTTTCCCCTCATTACATATTAAGTTGGGACTAATGAAAAACTTTGTCCAAAACTAATAAAAATTTTTTATTGTCATTTTCGTTTTTATTACCCAAAATTCGTAGAAATTGTCTAACTTAGTGTAGGAAACATTCAAAAAATATTTTTTGTTGTGCACTGTTATTAAAGCTCCATCTCTTGGCTACATACTCCAAAAAGATTTAACAGGCCTGTAGTTAATAAAGCTATGTTGACCAGTTTTATAAAAACAAAACAACTTTTGGAACATGTTTTCGCCGTTTAAGGAATTTATGTGTTAAAATGAAAAAAGCAAAATTTTATTTTACCATTTGATTAAATATACTCGTGTTGCTTCATATTAGCAATAATATCTTGATTCGATAATGATAATATGTTTTATTTTTCAAACAACCACTTTAACGTGAAATTTACAGTTTTAAAGTTAAATTACATTTAAAAAATGCGACGCGTAAAACAATTCATAAGCTTTCATCTGTTGCTATCTACTTAAGTTGCAGTAGCTTCGTATCCTCGTCATATAATGAAGAGGGTTGCATACGTTAGCAACTGCTATGTGCCAAGCTAATTTATGTATTATAAACATTATATATTAAAAATATTTATAACGATCTGTTGGTTATATCGCTTGATTATGCTACAGTTTTTCATAGACATTTTAAGGACACAAACTCTTTGAGATTGTTTCATTATCTAGGTTCCTGCTGTTAGAATAATATTTTTATTTCGCCTATAAACAATCTCAGTTTAGTATAATTAAATATTCGAATTTTAACTCCGTGCATTTGATAAATTTTAAAATGTTGCTGTATGCTGTTTTATGTTTATAAAGGGTTTTTGAGCAAGAAGTATGTTTTTGAAAACAAAATAATACAAAAATTTCGATTAAGATGATTCAAATTTTTATTGTATTACGAAGTTCGGCAATTATGAATGAAATGTGATATCTGGCAAATGTACACCACGACCACGCTGACAGATGTCGTTTTTTTCATCAAAGTTTTTAATCAGTTTATGGCCAAATAGCGGTCATATTTCGTTGATCGCACCTCGGATTCTGAGTTATAAGGCTGAAATCGATTCGATTGGCCCCATATAGACTCTGTCCCTAACATAGCCCCACAAAAATTCAGTGGTGTTAAAGCACACATTCTGGCTGGCCACCTAACTGCT
This sequence comes from Trichopoda pennipes, assembly GCA_030448955.1. Classification (NCBI taxonomy): domain Eukaryota; kingdom Metazoa; phylum Arthropoda; class Insecta; order Diptera; family Tachinidae; genus Trichopoda; species Trichopoda pennipes. The sequence continues at coordinate 2,325,224 of JASKUP010000070.1, read as the reverse complement.
GATTGTCGTGAAATTATGCGATCGGGAAATTTGGTTTGCAATAAATTGATAATTTCATTGGTTATGTGATATGTGGCACTGCCCTGTTGACACTACACTTCGGCGTAATCCACGTCGCCAATAATAGACCAACATTAAGTTGCTAGCATCTCGCGATAGCGTGACGCATTGCCCGTACCGTATTTCCAGCCTCATAACGTCTAAAGACCACATAGCGCACCATACAGTAATACGTTGTGAATGAAAAGGCTTCTTAATAATCACTCTAGGGCTTCGTTTGAAAAATGAACTTTTCAGAAAAACCAGCCGGTTGTTACAAAATGAATTTTGCAAATCTACAGCGATGTGGATAGTCGGTTGGCTTTAATTCCAGCACCACTTGAACCTTGTAAGACTTCAAAGTCAAATTCTTACGAAAAATGCAGCATGTGGTGGTTTTGGATAACCTCAATTATTAAAAACGTCGGGGAATTAACAAATTTTGATTTGCTTTAACACTATAGATCACGGCTTCGATGTTCGCACTCTTTATTGAGCCTGTCGAACGATGATAATGTTGTCCGAAAATAACAGCAATTTTACGAAATTTAACTTTAACAGGACCACCAATTTCATAGTGAATTTTAATAATTTTAATGTGATCTTCGTGCGAAATTTAATTCATTGTAGCAATTGCCAATACATCTGCTACGAATATGTCAAAAAACTAAATGTCATATTTTGGTGTTGTCACAATTGAAAAACAAACTTTTTGCTGAAAAACCCGTTTTTCATGCAAATTTATCTATTTATTTATGCGGCCCTAATCAAATAATGGTCTCAATGGTTTTTTACACAAAAAATTAATAATTTTAAAACATTCTTAAATGAAAATACCAAAAAAAACTAAAACAAAGAGTTAAATAAAGTTTTGCCTGATATAAAATCTGGAATAGTGGTTTGATATTATGGATGTATGTGAGATACAGAAGAAAGTTGGCAAAAGAAAGCGTGAGTGTACAATGCTTTGTTGTGGTTGTGTTTGCGTATGAGGAATTTTTATAAAAATACTTTAATCCTGTTTCTCAGTTCTCTGTTATTTAAATATTATTTTTCTGTTTTTATTTGCAGAAACTTAGTTTTACAATATTTTTCTTTTTTTTTTGCTTTTTTTTAACTTCTCAGCTTTTCTTCTATTACTTGGCCAAACTGCTATTTGGTAAAATACTGTTGAATACAAAATTAGAATATTTAAATGTTATTGTTCATTTAGTTAAACGAAAAAATATTTTCTGTAGACATGTTGCGTGCATGTGTGCTCTTGTTTATACATGCATGTACATATATGTTTAATGCATACAAATCTAGTTAATTATAAAAAATGTTTATTCTAAATTGTGTTTATTATTTTATTCACATACGAAACGTATTTTTTTAGTGTTATTCAGAATGTATATTGCAAAACTGAATAAAAGAAACTGACTAGAGAAATAGAACAAACACAATAATATTTATAAAGCTGAAGGATAGTAGAGAAATTAGTTGTGCTCTTCTAGGCTCGAAACTTTTTACCCCAATTTATCTAGAACATATTGCAAATATCATTTTTAAGTTCGGCGTGACTTTATTATAAAATATATTTAACAAAAGAACAAAACGGGAAATAATGTAATAGCAACTTAACTTGCTGGCAGAAGTACAATTTGGTGCTGAAAATTTTAAAAAATATATTTACACATCCCTTGAGTACTATCACACTCGATCACGTGATAAGAACCATTTTATATTTTGTTTTGATTGTGACATAGCTTTTTTACATTTTTCCTTGACAGCAAAAATGTTGATATTAAAAATAACCGTTTCTTAAATTTTCAAAAATTTTATGAACTAAAATATTTAAATTTATTTCTACAGCTTTTTAAAGTTTATTTTCCAAAAAAAATATAAAAAATGAATCGCTTTAAAAATTAATATCTTTATGATGTTAAACAACATTTTACACATTCAATAAACGGCGCACAGTTGCTCAGAATCTTATTTCATTGGCCAAAACTCTGTAACTTTTTAATTAACAAAGATTTTTTAGGAATTCTTTTTTTAGTCAATAGATAACATCTTAAGCTATCATGAAGGTTAGGTTTCATTAAAGTCGGTACAGCGCGCTGCACTAAAAATTATGCTTAACAATGCTTACATATTTTCTAGTTTTTGGTCAATTTTAAAATAAAACAGTGTAACTTAATTTTTTTTTAATTATATATTTATTTATAATTATATATATATTTATAGTCATAAAAAGATTGTACATAAATAAATAAACATTTAATATTAATATTTGTATACTTTATTTCATTCAAATATAAAATGCAAATTATAATTATTATTTATTTGGTTGGAATATTTCCTGTAAATATTCTATATTCTGCTCTATTACTAGTGTCCTGTAACAATGCCTTAGCTTCGACATGTACGTCCGAATGATTCTTTTTCCATTGACTTCGAATGCTAGAGATGAAGGGATCTGACGTTGTCACTAATATATGAAATAAACCTTCATTTGTAGAACTTCGTGACATTTTTCTGGTATTATTTTCTTTGTACAATCTATTACAGATTGTGGACTTCCTCTGATAAATCTCCATGTGGTAATAAATGGTGTTTGCTAACATCTTCTCCATGACAAAAAACTTTGCGCACTGTTGCTAACATATTTCTATAATTGTATTTGAATGTGTATATAGCAACGGTTTCCTTGGCATAATCACCAAATTTTCTAGTATTAATTTGTTCATTGCACGCAAGTACTTCAATAATTGTTTTAAATCTTGAAATAACATATATATCAACACCTGTTATACCAGATGTAGTTTCGGGATCCAAAAAAAATCTTCTTGCGGTATTGCCATCGTCTGTATTGCCTGATCCTTGTATTGGTTGATCTATTATTAACTCATGTTTGAGATATGCACCTTGAACCTTGTTTCTTTTACAATTTTCTTTTCTCTTTGTCAAAAAATAAACCAGTGGTTTCAAATCACACGATCTGGCTGACCACTTAACTACCGGATGCCGTGAAATTATGCGATCGAAAAATTTAGTTTGCAATAAATTGCTGGTTTCCTTGGCTATGTGACAGGTGGCACCGTCCTGTTGAAACCACATGCCAGTGATATCCACGTCTTCAATAATAGGCCAAAATTGAGCTGTTAGCGTCTCGTGATAACTAAAGCATTTTTAGCCCCATATTAAAAAAAAAAACGGCCCAATCACGCCTTCAGACCACATAGCGCACCAAACAGTGATACACTGCGCTTCTCAATAATCGCTCTAGTATTTTGTTCTTTGACATACCCTGAGAAGTGAAAATGGACTTCACTTGAACGTCGAATATACGTTGGTGTTCGCCCATTTGGTATCGAGTTTATCGATTCAAATTGAACGACTAAAATCTTAATAGCGGTCTCAGTAGGATGATTATGTTGTCCGAAAATATCACGAATTTCACGAACTGTAACTTTAACAGAACTCCTATTTTCATAGGGGATTTTAATTATTTTAATGCGATTTTCGTGCGAAATTTAATTCATTGTAACAATTGCCAATACATCTAATACGAATTGTAATTGTGGTGTTGCTACAATTGAAAAGCAAACTCCTTTTTGAAAAATCCATACATCTGTTTCTTCCGAAGATGTCATACCAAGATCATGATATATCAAATGTGTTATTTTGCTTCTCAAATATAATATCTACTATATGAGACAAACGTCATGCTACTAGCTTTATACTGGTAAAAAATATTGACATACAAATGTCACAACAATTCAAATATGTTTTCTTGTCCAGCGTTGACTAAATATAGAAAAGCATAATAGTTGATTTTATCATTTGAATAGATATGCCTTGTATGTATTTTAAAGATAAATTTAAATAGTTCAGAGAAAAAAGTACTTGAGGGACAAGCTGAAATAAAGTATAAAATAACCTGTCAAGTATTTCCATTTTATGGCATTTTTCTGCTTCAGAAATGCCAAATTTGCACAACTTGTTGCTGTTTCGCTAGTGCTTCTAGGAAATAAAGTTAATTTGCAAAAAACGTATACTAAAGCAATTGTGGGAAGGAACGAAAATATAATAAATTGTATAATTGATATGAATATGCAACTTTAAATTTATTTAATGACTGAAAACATAGCATTTTTAATAACTGAATTAATTAAGCACTTTAGGTTTACTGCCAGAATGAGATTCATTTCTCTTATAAAATATTAAATGTTAAAGTGAGCAGATGTGAATTAAAAGTATCAGTAAAGTTGTTACTGTTCATGCTGTAAAATATTGCAATAAACAGGAAAAAATAATATGTTTTCATCTGTTTGCCTTTCCAGGAAATCACTATCTGTGTCTGTTTTACGTATCATCTTAGAAATATACAAAAGTTTTCTTCGATTGTTAAAGTTATTTTATTCGTTGCCATTTTTTTTTTGTTCTTTTCAGAGGCACATCTGGTATTGATATTGATTTGAGACGTGTTGATATTGATCAATGTCCCCAACGTAATATACCAGGCTCAACAAAACCGCTTAATATTTTTGCTGGCACAGATAAGTGCAAACAACGTACAACCATGGTAAGTAATCAAAATGCAGGAAAATAACATTTTTAGTAAAAAATAACAACAAATAGGAACATAAGATTGTAAAATAAAAAAAAACAAGAAATACCAGCAACAATAACAACACACATTTAAATCGTAAAATAAATTTTAAGAATTTTTCCTCATCATCGTTTTACCCACATTTTCAAATATACTTTTTGATTTAAATAAATTCACGTTTTAATATACAAATACACATGCATGGTGTTATACGAGGTCTGTAAATTAAGTAATGAGACTGATTATTTAAATTATTGTTATTTAAATAAAATTACAATTTCATATTGTGACTCTCAAAATAACATCCTTCTGGAAACGGTTCCTCTACTCCTCTTAGCAGTTATCGAACTCCGATACTGGAATGGCCTTTAGCTGTTCGGTTAAAGCCATTTCAATGTTTTTGATTGTCCCAAAAAGAGTTCCCTTGAGATGATTTTTCAACTTCGAGAATAGAAAAAAATCACACGAACTTAAGACTGGCGAATACGGAGGCTGAGAAGCCACCGGAATCTTTTTGCTGATAGAAAACCCAGTTGTTTTTGATAAAGCTTTCGAAGTGTTTCAAAAACCTCCTGTTGTTTACTGCTAAGCCTTGAGGTACATACTCTTTGCGAACGATTCCCTGAATATCGACAAAACAAATCAGCATGCATTTGAACTTTGACTTTGCCATCGTTGCTTTTTTGGGCCTTGGAGAGGTTGAAGTGTGCCACTACATGTTCTGTCGCTTGGTTTCTGCGTCGTATTCAAACACCCAAGACTCGTCAAGAGAAAATAGGGATGATTTTCAATCGAATGCAAAAAATTACATCACATTTACTGCCGTCCTTTTGCTCTTGCGAGAGGCTTTTTGGAACCATTTTTATGCAGAGTTTGCTCGTCCCCAATTCATTGGTCAACATCTAATGAACGGTGGTGTGAGATAAATTTAACTCTTCCCATATCTGAATGATTCTGTCGACATTTGCATGAGTTCTTGAAGATGAAGATCTTTCGCTTCATGGTTAATCTACAATCAATTCACTTCCTTCTGAAAATGCCTTAAGCCATCGAAAAACCTGGGTTCTGCCAAAACACTATCTCCGTTGGAAACTATTCCGTAGCACCGTGCTAAAGCCTGAAGCAAAACCTGATAGCACACCGTTTTTTGAAACTGATGTCATTAATTTTAAGGACACAACAGAGAAAGCGGTTTTCAAAAAAAATCGCTACTGCCGACCAAATGACTGGAGCGATATCAAACACGCACTGAAGGCAAATTTCTTGTTCATCTGCGGCTCTTCCAAGCCCACCGCCGCCATTGTAATGTAATGTTGCCAGTCTCATCACTTAATTTACAGACCTCGTATATACTTGAACATCTTTTTTATTACCCAACATGCTCGTAAAATTTTCTTCAGTTTTTAATTCTTCATAAAAAAAATAAAGAATTTCCTTTTTATTTATTTTCAATACTTTTTAACAGTGCGAGGCCATACAGGGACTAGGCTTTCGTCGGGGTTCATATAAATGTGTTTGCCGCAAAGGTTATTATTTTCCGGATACCACAAGTCAACATAAATATTTTAATGGCAGCCTCCTGGAGGAAGAATACGAAAAGCTGATGTTGGTATGTACTCCCTTTTATTTCCTGTATGACAAAAAATTGAGTTGTTGTTTTTTTTGCTTTTAAAGTTTAGTAATTCGTAATGTTATAAAAGGGTGCAAAGTGTAGAGGTGGGGACACACACATATTTATTATAAAAGTTTGTATTATTTCATTTATGCTCGTTAGCCAAAATTGAAACTCTCCTGTTTTATTTTTTAGCAGGTTTTGCATGATATGAATAAAAATTCTATGTTCCATTATGCTGAATATTTTATAACCTTAAATATTAAACGGGCTATAGTTTTATGTAATGCATTTTCAGTTATAATAAAGCATGCCTATTTAAGCCCAAGATAATCAACGAAAGGGTAAACTATCAAAAACATTTTAATAGCTTAATTTTTGCTATTTATAATCCAGCGTTTTATAATGTTTATATGAAAATAAATTTTATTGAAAGCCAAAAATTCTTGTCAAGAAGATTAACGCTTTATAAAACTATAAATAATTAAAGTTAATTGCTTTTTTAATATTTTTAAAATAATTTTTTATTCAAGGACAAGGTCTTTATACAAAATTTATTGATTGATTTGTTATACAGTTTTCTTTCCTGAAGATGCCACCCTATGGTGTGGCGAAATATCGAAAACAAAAATAAAAATTTATCTAATTTTTATATAAATATCTTGTATTCGAAGAAAAAATTATTTAGAAAACTATAAATAATATAAAAGTTCAATGAAAATTAAAGTTCAGCAAAAATAAGCACCCAACAAATTAATTTACATAAGATTTGTTTTTGTAGCCTCGATTCGTTCTCTGGATACTATAAAGCAGTGGTCGAAAAAAAATAGTATGCTATTATAGCGTACTGTTCCAAGAACACAAATATTTAACTGTCTTTTAGCGTTTGTGTATGTGCACACAAACAAATAACCGTACACAGCGATTATTGCCTGATGAACACAAACACTAAAATAATATCCGTTTTTAGCGTACTTTAGTGAACTTTTTATGTATGTGTACCGATCTTTAACAGTTTAAGTTGTTCTTAGTTTAATGGTTCTAAAAGTTCACTTTAAAGTATATGGTAAAAAATAAGGTAAATAAACGAATACATACACTAAAAAGTACGGTAAAGGAAAGTACGCAACACTAAAAATTCTTTAAAGAACAACACAGAACTTTGCTAAAAATAACAGCTACAAGCAGTTGAACAAACTCGAAGACATATGTTTACATGCCCGACGACACAAGCTTACATAAAAAGGACCAGAAATATATAGATTAACTTTTTCCACAAAGTTTACGCACAACATTAAAAATCAGAAATACTCTAAGACAAAATCTCAGGACATGGACAGAAACAACAGACAAATTCAGTTCCAGCTGAGTATGCAGACTTGCTTTTACCTACTTTGTAAAGGAGAAACTGAACGAACACTAAAAACAAGATTTACAGAACACATACGCTCATACAAAAGAGAAAGAGAAGACTCTAATTTTGTATTTCATCTTAATACTTAGAGACACTCATTAAGAGATATAGATGAATGTATGACATTACTACAACCTAGCAGAAAAGGACGAAGAGTAAACATTGTTGAAAACGTGGAAGTCTACAAAACTTGTAATAGTGCCATAGTAAACGAACAGGTAAACATGACTTCATAAACAATTTTCACACCACTAAAACTAGTTATGCACTAGACCAAATAAATAACATCATCAGCGGGACACACGCACTTAAATAACAATAAAGGACGGAAATATTGACAATTAGCCCTGCGTAAAATGCCACGTGGGGGGCATTCTACTTATATCAGGAGATACGACTTTAATAAAAGAACTATCTAAACCCGTTCACTGGCTCACGAGTACAGTTTAGAACATGACTTGAAAATTCTGTCTTCATATCGAAAGCGCTTGCCATTCATATCGAACAAACAGCCAGCAAAAACGGAAGGGAATAACAACAGCAACCAGTAAATGTTCACTACGTAAACTGTACACATGATAAAAAGTTCATTAAAGTACGCTAAAAAAAGATCTGTATGTTATTTTAGTGTTTGCTTTCATCAGCCAAGAATCGTTGAAAAGCTAAAAAAATGTTTATGCATTTGGAATTTTTTTGGAAAATATGTGTTCGTGTACTGATCTCAAAAATTACAGTAGAGAATACTAAAGTAGCGTACTTTTGTTTTTTTTTCCTAGAACACTGCTTTAAAGCGGCTGTTTAATTAGTTTTACACTTTCCATTCTGTATATTTTAAAATTAGCGGTTGCTGTTTTGTAGTTGAAATTTATTGCTGTAAAATTTGAAAACATAATAGCGACAGACAACATTACCATGGATATATTCGGAATAGCCGAACATAGAATTCTTTTGTGCTTAAGTCAACTTTTTTATTTCTGCGCAGAATGAATAAAGCTTTGGAAAATTTCTTTGACCTTTACTTTGAAATTATCTGAAATAAATTTAAAAACCAGTTCAGAGCGTGAACATAAATTTTTTCAAAAATTTAATTAAAAGTTACACGCTTTTCCTGTATTGTAAAACATTTAATTAAAACATATCGCAAGACTGACTGTAGATCGATGTCAAAGAATATCATAATGTATTGCTGTCATCAGCATCTGTTCATAAACTGTACAAATAAAGGAATCAGATGTTTGTATAATTTAATTTATATTTCAATTTCAGAATTACAACTATTTAATTAACTGTAACAATAAACTAAAAATATTATTTACGTTGTTTGTTGTTGCTATTAAAATCATTGTTAATACTGTAAAATGTTTAACAATGCACACCATAGCTACACAATGCCATATGTTTGGCCTTGTAAACTGAACACATTTGCTGGCTCCTTGTTCTCAAGTTATGTTTGTAAGACATTTTACTAAAGAATGTAGTTGATACAAAAATATAAGACAAAAGAATAAAAATGTGATTTTTTGCTTCCACATACTCTAGACATTGATCGTACTTACGAATGGCATATTATTCGAAGTTGTTTTATAGGCTGTCCTCAATTTTCAGTCTTATTTCTTAGTATTTGTAATTTTAGCATTTTTACTATTTTTATATTTTCTTTCAGGGAAAAAATTCAACTTATAATAGAGCTCACGAGTACGAGTGTTTACCCTGTGCAGAAGGTTGCGATTATTGTGAAGATGGTTCACCCTGTATTGCTGCCTTAAACTGGCCAATGCGTACCAGCATCTTAGCATTGGCTTGTGTTGTAATTGGTTTACTACCGCCAGCTGCCTGGTTTACATTTCGCTATCAACAAGTCAAGGTATGTACACTTAAAAAAATTAACTTAGTCATTTTCAAATTAGTTTTTAAATAATTTAAAGTAGTGTTATGTAGATATGCTTTATAAAATTACAATACATTTAAATTTCTACATGGTTGTTAAGAACAAAAATCGCGATTGCTGGTATTTTAAGAATAAACTGAAATCGATTTTTATTTGAGAAAAGATGGTATAAAATTAAAATAGGATGCATGTTAACAGCCAGCAAACTTTTGTAAAATCACAGAAAGCACACTACTTCACCATTCATAATGGAATACTTGGCGAAACAACAACACATAACATCATCTATACTATGGTGAATCAAAATTAAGTTGTTAACTATTCAACTTAAGTCTTAAATTCGCTAGGTTTTCCGTGGCATGTCGCCGCATTTTCTTACATTGAAAACTGGCATACACTCATCACTTTTCTTCGAAACATAAATCCACCACGACTTTGCAAAAGAACCTACGCTCGTAGACAAGAAAATGATGAACAATGTTATCGAGGCAACAATTTTGACTTCAAAGGTGAAGGCGTACTGTTGCCAAGTATCCCAAAGATCCCGACAGTTATGCGATTCGAATTCAGACGCTTGCAGTTTCTAATGCGATTTACTTTCTCAATGACTATCAGCAAAGCACAAGGATAATCATTACAAGTGTGCGAATTAAATTTGGAGAATCCATGCTTCTCACATGGGCAGCTCAATATGGTTGCTCACGCATTGGAGAATCTTTTGATTTATTCGTTTACGCACCAGATTGGAAATGAAATGAAATAAACAAAATAAAATCAATAAAATTACTAAAAATGAATTGGATAATTGAGTAATGTATTTCCTTAAAATGTACTTTAGTTAGTGGCGTAGAAAGTAGCCACTAGCGAATATTATTCCGAAAATGTGAAATTTGCAGGAAATTTTGATATAAACTTTGTGTAAAAAACCCGTAAATTTATGTGAATCTCAAAAAGAATCACAAGAATCTGTGCTGCGTTTTGTTCAAAATTTGTTTACATGTTTGTGCTCATATGGCCCATTTGTTGTACAAAATCTGCACAGAGTTATAATGATTACCTAAAGAAGTGAGTCCATTAAGTCGAAAATATGTTTTCTGTCGTTGAAATATCTAACATTATTTTCATAATTTTCAAAAGGTCATAATCTTTGGAAACAGTATTTTTTTTGGTTTTTGTTTTTTTTTAAATCAATTAAACTTTTTCTTAAATTGAAATCTGTGACACTGGCTTGCAATTATTAATATATCGGGGTTTTCCCTCTAAGCTGAGGAATAATAGCAATAACAGTATGGGGTGAGTTTAAAGTAAAATATTCTTATATATGTGAAAACTGCTTCAAACAACTATACAAGCTCCACTTGCTGGGCAAATGAGTTTAATTCCAGTTGAGTCATCAGTGAGTAAAGCCAACAAAGTTACCATCATGTATATTTTGTGTGTATTGAAAGTAAATAAATCGGTAAACTCAATTTAAAACTGTAAAGTATTGTGTTATTATTTTGTAATAAAAGAACTCAAAATAACAAAAAAACACTTATTAAAAATAATAACCCCAACATGCCCGAGGCCTGCTTGGCTGCGTGTTTTATTTTTGACCTGTGTTGTTTTTAATTTCTGTTGTTTATCTTTTTTAGTAGAATTTCTAAAAGACATGTTGTTGTTATCTTGTCTGTATAAGATTTCTGGGAAAACTACGTACTTTAAAAAATGCGTAGTGGGTCGTTTCGTTCAATTTTATACTAATAACTTTACATGCATAATAATAATAATTGGATTTTAATCTTCTACGTATTTTATTCGTTAACGAACATTATAAATTTTATTCGATCCTTATCGAGCACCAAATGTCTTGTTGCCTGATTTATGCAACCACTCGCTCTCATTACTAAAAATTCAAAAAAAGTTAACAGCATAACTTTTCTTTTTAATTTATTTTGCTTTCCTTTTTTTCTCTTAAATTTATCTTGTTTTTTTTTCTTATTCGTTATTTATTATTGTTTTTTATTTGTTAGTTATTCCAACTTTGTTTTTTATCAATTTTCTCGGTTGGTTAAACTTTTATTTTGATTCCAGGTCAATTATCCCAAAATTGAACAGCATAAGACGGAGATCGAAAATGTTTACAGCATCTATAGAGCAACTAGATTTTTTTTGTTAACAACAATAAGCTAGAGCTTATGTTGCTGTAAAATGCAAACAACTTTCAAATAAAATAATCAAATTTTAATTAACTTAAGTACATTTTCTCATATGCACCAAAATAAACAAGTGTTTTATTTCAAAATAACAACTGCATCGTTCAAACTTTTATATTTTAAAGTATCACGAGCACTAAAAAAATAATAATTTCAAGCGGATGGAATATTTTTTCACTTACTTTTAGCATTTTAACTCCAAACTTGAGTAACAAACCTTTCTTTCGAAGGAATGTAATTTCTTAAAATACTTTTGGATTTTATCACACGAGTTAAAAATTAATTCGGGGGTACCGCAAGGCTCTGTTGTTTCTCTTAACATATTTCCTATTTTTCTAAATGACCTTCTTTGTCAAAGTTTAAAACCTATATACTATTTCGTAGATGACAGCACCATTTGTCGTTCGTATTCATTTGGTAATAGACAGAACCCGTTGCAGGTGAGTTCCAAATGGCGGGACATGAAAAATACGCTCAATCACGATCTCACAACAATCTCAGAATGAGGTCGTTTGAATGGGTATCAGGGAATTGGAAGTTCTTAATGCTCTTGGCATGAAAATTCAATGTGATGTTCGATGGAGTAAGCAAATTTTTTAGGTTTCTAAAGAAGCTTTCAAATGCCTATTTATACCGTCTACATCCATCTAAAAATTGAAGTACAACTCTAATGTATGCGCCGGCACCCTCAAAGTCTATCTTGGAGTTGCGCGACCGCGTACTGAGGAGGTCTAAGAGACTTATCCAACTCTGTTGATTGTCTAGAGCCTCAACGCAATGTGGGATGTTTTTCACTGTTTTATCGTTACTAAAATGATAAGTGCTCTAATGAAATTAGCGAACGTGTTTCCGTAACTGCGCAACCATTTGTGGTTCATTGAACAGTGAATCGCACTAAGCATTACATGGAAAATTCCTTTTTTAGCAGAACAGTCCGTACGTGAAGTAAACTCCCTCTACAGGTTTGTCACTTTCAACATAGGAAAGTTCAAATGAAATGTCCACAAACATTATTTCCTCTTTCCTCCTCCCCATAACCTAATTTCCTAGTTCAGGCACAATGCATTGCATGTGTAGGAGTCATACCCTAAGTACTGGCCCAAAGAAAATATATATAAACAACTCGTTAACCATTGACAATAATTCTACAGTCTTAACATAGTTTTATAGCCACTGCCAAGAATTTTAATATAGTAAAAAAAATTTTCTTACACTAATCAATTTTTTTTTGCTCATTTTGCAGGTTGTACGTGCTGCCAGTCCTGCTTTGCTGCGCGTAATTGCATTGGGTGCCTTTTTCATTTATTGCACGGTGAGTTTTTATATTATTTTCAATTAAAAAAGAAAACTAATTAAATGTAGAACTGCGTGTAACGCAATTTGAAGTAAAGGTTCAATTGGAAATAACTGAAAATTAAATAAATTAATTAAATTTGACATGATTGCCCTAAAAAGTTTGCGTGATTGTCAAGCGTTGATATTAAAAATGAATTTAACAAAATTGAGTTTCGTTTTTACTCTTTTTATGTTACAATATTATTTGTTACGACGAAAATAATTTTAAAAAGCTAAAACAAAAATATATAGGAAATAAATTAATTAAGCACACATCCATACATATTTATACATACTTCAGTTAATCTACATTACTTTGTGTTTTAATAAACATTTTATGATATTCTCATAAAATATTTATTATTAAAAATATATTTGAAATGTACTACTACGGAGGGAAGCATATCCGTATGGCCATTTAACTACTGTTATATAGATCATCAGTGGATTTTACTCTGAATTTTGTATAGAAAATTCAAGACTCTTATATCGTTCTCCAAACTGATTAAACGAGAGTTCTCATTTAAACAACACTGCAACCAAAAAACCCTAAAAAACAATTCTATACACACACACGGCGAACATTTTGAAAACAAAAACACCTTTTATTTTCAAGCCTTTGAAAGCCATTCCTATGAAATTTGAAAATAAAAGGACACAAATAATATTTGTAAAGAATTAAAGAATTTAATTTAAAGAATTTTACAAAAACCCAACGCGCACCTGCAATGCAAATAAGCAATTTTACTTTTTGGAATCATTTTTTAATTTATTCTACGTAATATAATAATATAAATATTTTATTAAAATATTTATAATTTAAAATTTTTTTTAAAGTGGAACCAAAAGCAAAAACTAAAAATAAAATTGTTTATTTCCACCGCATGTACGCTTTGGGTGTTTCTTAAATTTTTTACAAATATTTCTTTATTTTCTTTATTTTTTATATTGCATATAAATGGCTAGTAAAGAAGAACAGCTCCTCCAAGTGTCAACAAGTCCTCCGGAGAATGGTATTTTACTATTAAAATGACCTTCAGACTTAAAGACCTAGAGAAACATTCTCTTACCAAGGCGTATTCCACAGAACGTGCACCTTACAAGCCTTCCCTACCTCAAATGAATATATTCATTCAAACTATATTGAACAGTATACAGAGCTACAAGAGGATCTATGGAACTCTCCGTTGCGTCCTATATATAGCCTCAACCTAAGGCACGGAACTAAGATCCGTCTCTCCCATTTTCTAAACTCTCCATCTAGGCAGAAGAAGTTCCAAACCGAGCCGAAAGAGCATGGAAGATAAGAAGATATTACGTGATAAGCGTGCACCCACACCCTAGGAAGTCGAAGGATATCTCTATCCGACAGGTCATTCCCAGTTGCAATTACGAAGGCGCGGAGTAGGGCCAGAACCCCAACTCCTTGCTTAAGAGTTGGAGACTATCCAACTCTTGATCCAGAACGTATAACGTAGCATGCTCACTGAATTGGGATCATTCACCCTGTATTCTTGGCCAAAAGTGAGATGATCCTGGTCTCTTTATCACTTCATGAGGGCCACGGAAACCACAACCACCACGATACTCCCCAAGGAGCTAACCTCAATAATTAGACAGAGAATAGCAAAAGCTGAACTCTGGGGCTTACTGATTCCCGTGGAACTAAAATGAAAGTTGTCTAGTTGGCTCCTATTAGTCTTTGCGGGACTGAACCCCCTTTTACCCGCGGGTAACACATGTCTTAATGGTGGGATTCCATTATCATTATGCGCCCGGGGGGAGGGGGGGAGGGAGATAAAAGAACGTACGTTCTGGCTTCCACAAGGGAAGCCGTCCAAACTCTTAGATATGATTAAATACAGAATCGCCAGGCCACAATGCCCGTCTTCTTCAAAATAAAACTAGATACACCCGCCATATCACTAGAGCTCCTTTTGCTGCCCCTACATCGGTAAAGCCAAGTATGCCAATATGTCTACTAGAGTGAATAATTCTACCGTCAGCTGTCAAATTTCTTCCACAGATTGTCAAAAGTATGGTCCTTACAAAGGAGATTCACATTTCGAACCCTCACACTGAATGCATTTCCATAACATATTTGACCAGGATTGGCAAGAAAATTAGACATACCAGAAATGATTGTCAGAAATGATTGAGCCATTAGCATTAATCAAACTTTGTATTAAAGGATGACCACTCAAACCTGCAGCTGTCTATACTTCTCTTAACGTCTTGTCATTAATCCGTACGTTTTGTAAAAAGTATGTCCAATGTTCGCATTCAATAATGGCTATAGCACCCTTTATTAACCGGTCAACGTTTATCCACGTCATCAAGAGCAGGCCGAAATTGAGTTGTTTGTAACTCGCGATAGTGTGATCCATGAAGCGTTTCCGCATTTCCAGTGTCATCTTCGAAAAAATAAACGGCCTAATCACGCCACCAGCCAACACAGCACAACATGCAGTGACACGTTGAGCACGCAAAGTCTTCACAATTATTGCTCTAGGATTTTTAGATTACCAAATGCGGTAATTGTACTTGTTGATTTACCCTGACAAATGAAAATGAACTTTGTCTGAAAAAATGAAGAAAAACCAGCCGGTTGTTCCTGAATGAATGGAGTGAATCTACGGCGATGTGAATGGTCGGTTGGCTTCAATTCCTTCACCAGCTGAACCTTTTAAGGCTTTAAAGTTAAATTCTTGCGCAAAAGTTCGCCATGTGGTGGTTTTGGATAACCCCAATTATTAAGAACGTTGAGGAATTGACAAATTTGGATCTGTTTCAACACTGTGGCTTACGACTGCGATGCGTTTTTGTTGAACGATCCGGTCAAACACGCGTTGGCTTTCGTACATTTTATATCGAGTCTGTCGTCTCAAATTTAACGACCAAATTCTTAATAGCGATCTCAGAAAGACGCTTATGTTGTCCGAAAATATCACGAGTTTTACGAAATGTAGCTTAAACAGAACCACCATTTTCATGTTGGATTTTAATTATTGTAATGCGATTTTCGTTCGAAACTGAATTCATTGTGACAATTGCCATTACATCTACTACGAATACGCCAACAACTGAAATGTCAAAACTAACATGTTACTCGTGTTACCGCAATGAAAAACAAACTTCTTGTTAATAAACCCGATAATTAAAATCCTTATATAAATAAAACGTATCGCTTTGTTCATAGATTAAATATTTTATTTGTTATTTTCTATGTGGTTTTAAGATAAATACACTATGTAACGATAACAATTAATCAATGCTTTATAACGTGAACTCCACAGGCCTACAGGTCATGCACCCAGGTTTCTCGTGAAATTTTGTAATAGTCTAATTGTCTCTAAAATATTTATTATATTTTGCGAACTTTTGGAAAATATAAAGAAATTTTATTGTTGAAAAGAAAAACCTTAACACAATACCAACAAATTATCTAAACCAATTTGTTTGTATTTCTTCTATACATACTAACAAATGTTCCTGCAAGAATGTTTATAGAAAAGTAATTTTAAAACGTCTCTATATTTGTTTACTTAACATTTTCAATAAAAAGACACAAAGGGTTACTACTGTGTCTTAAGCTGAATTACGTTATATAGTTTTTCTAGCCAAAATGAAGTTAAGAAAAATTTACTCTGTTTATTTTCGTTAATAATAAATCACTATAAAATAAATATTTATATTTATCCTGTCTTTTGTAATCTATATATTTTGTCCATTTACTATAAAATATTTCCTGTTGTTTTGCGATGTTTGTCTAAGTTAATGTCGCTTATAAAAAGATAAATCTTCGTTTAAATTTAATAAAAACAAAATCCTAACGATTATTGATTATTTGCTTATAAAATGAAATCATTTTCCAATGCGAAGTTTGTAAATGGAAACATAGGAAGGACTACGCTTTATCTTAAATCTATAAAATCATACAAATTATTTATACGAAAATTTTTTATGTGGTTTTGTTTGGCGGAAAGTACAAAACTTTTGTTTATATTAAAAATTAACTTAATCTATCTTGGAAACAATTTCTTTAGAAATTTTGCAATTTCTATACAAAATTTTTATTTAAATAAGTTTTTTAGTGCTGAGATAAAAAAACTTGAAAGAAACTATGAAATCAGTTTTCCTCTGGCTGCAATTTTATATCCATTTTTAACTCTAGGTTAAACAAAACTATAACTTTATTTTATACTCAGCTCAACTTAATTTTCTCCAAAAAGTTAAACATTTTAAAGTGCGGTGTCGATGTATCCTCTTTGTTTTTGAGGAATAATTTTTTAACGAGTTTTTATTTCTAATTAAACATTTTTGATGCGAAAAATAAATTTTAATTTTTTTAAACTTAAATAGCGCGTTATGTCTGCCAAGCAGCTCTGAAAAAATAAGTTTCAGTCCAATTTAGGCGACTCAATACATAAGCAAACACCATCCTCATCATTATGGCTTCAAGCAATCATGCATATAGTTGTCTTCTGCCATATTTTTAGATTCTTTAAACCATACAGTATCCCAAAAACTTTTCGAGATTTTTGTCCATAAAATATAGAATCCATTTCACGAGGCCTTCTTATCTTCACTAATAAAATAGGGTATTTTTGCTTAAAATCGATAGAATTTTAAATTTTAATATTAAAACTACTACAGAAAAGTAAGTTTAAATCAGAAAACATTTAGAAATAAAATTTAGCACATCGTTACCACATTTATTCTGTTTCTCCACGTTTTCTGGGCGTTTGTCACAAATAATACAAATAATTTTGGTCGCTAAACCACCAATTGCTGCTGGCTAATCTGCGAAACTAAGCTGTCTCACAAAAAATCACAAGAAATAATCGAGAGGTATGCGTGATAAGATTTACACTAGTACCTAGCTGTGTAAGACATAACCTGGTGGTGGATCAAATCACCCTCGCCCTAGGAATATGTATATCCTATAGTCACTGCCAGTCGCAACGTCGAGAGCTTGGAGGGTGGCCACCGCCTCTACTCCCTTCTTAAAATTCGGAGACTATCCAACTCCTTGTATAGAATACATGACAAGCATGTTCACTCGACCTGGACCGCTCACTCTCTGTTAACGTCAAAAGTGAATGATCGTGCGAAACCACAAGCATCACAAATCAGAGAATAGCTAAAAAACTAAAAAGCCAAAAACCTGAACTCTGGTGCTTACTGATTCCTGTAGATATAACGTGGAGTTGTCCAGTTGGCTGCTGCTAGACTTTAGGGGACTGAACTACCTTTTACCTCCGGTGACATATGATGGTGAGATTCCATCAAGACATATCAATGTGCCCCCGAGGGGGAATCAAGAGGTATTAAATCATACCGTCATGGAGGTCAATTCACAAGTTGTTTATCGAGATAACTTTATCATCAAAATTTGATTATTATGATAGCAGTAGTCACATTTCACTTTACGCAATTGATCATGGTACAGTAGAGATCTCTATCAGCCATATAATAACCTCCAACTTCATTTTTTAACAAACGGCGTATTTAGAAAGCCTTTTGAATATTGAGCTTACTATATTAATTGGCATCATCGCTGAAAACATTTATTAATTTCGTAAGTTTCTTTGGTCTTTAAATACACGATATATGTGTTTACCTTCAGGTTAACTTAAACCTTAGAACTATAGTCAGCATAAACTTTATGTTCGCTTCCCATTTCTGCATGTATATATCCCCACAGACTAATGGCCAATGGCAATAAGAAATCCCCTTTACCTTAATTTTAGCGCTTTAAAGACAAATTAAGCGGCAGAGTTAAGTCACCCCAGATTTTGGCTTTCTTCCTATGGAATTTCTAATAAATTGTGTCGTGTAACCCTTTGTACCTCTCTACATAAAAATTATATTTTAAAATATTGCATCTACTTTACATCACTCCATAATTGATGAAATTTGATTTCTGCGTTGTTATTATTTCAATTTTTATAGACAGGAGTTGTCAGATAGCATGTATTTTTAAGTCAATTATAACAATAAGTATAAAACTTTAACTTGAAAAATAAAGAGTCAATCCATAGATAATATTATTGAGCAGTAGAGCCAGACTTTTAAAAGTTGCATAGACTGTGTTTTTCTATGCCCTATATAATAAATAATATAACAAATAAAAATAAAAGTTAAAGTTATAGGATGTTCTCTTAAGTAACCTAGATTGATTATTATAAATGAAGCAAGCTGCGAAATCTACAAAAAAGAGAAAGTCCCATCGTTATGGGCTTGGTGTTGCTTATCAAGCAAGAGGTCCAATGCGATGATTCACAAATTCACTGACCCTTTGCAATTCCTTTTTTAATTTTTGCAACCAAAGCTGTAATATATATAATAGTAATGTGAACTAATGTTGTGATAACTAATCGTTAATCTAACTTATTTAGCAAAACAGATGAAACTCAAAGAAGAGAAACCTCGCCAAACAAAGAAACAGCCCTCTTTAGAAAATCAATATCAACATTTCTTGAAATACCTTGTTGTGGAAAGAGGTCTCGCAGTAATTCCATTGAAATCCTAGCTGTATGCAATGTGGCACTGTCTTGTTGATATTTCATGTTAAACAAGCGCAAAGCACGCAGTTGTGGTGTAAACAAAATTTCAATTATATCACGATATCGCTCCCCATACGCAGTTAGCGTTTTCATTTCCCTGACCATATTGCACACCAGGCTGTCAATTTTAATAGATGCAAAGGTGACTGTGGAATAATTTGAGGGTTTCCCATTTCCGAGAACCGACTATTCTCTTTATTCACATATCCATTCCAATGAAAATGTGCCTTGTCACTCATTATTATTTTTTCAAGAAAATCGTAGTTGTCATGGGTGCGCTGTAACATGCTATTGACATATGTATGGCGGTGTACATGGTCTTGGGGAAGAAGCTCTTGTGTCAACTGAATCTTAAATGGACGCAAATGCAAATCCTTGTGCAAACTTGTAGAAAAAGTTGTTGTACAGACCCTCTTTCTTCGAATTCATATACTACACGATAAATAATGAGTTTTGCTGGCACGTTTTGTGTCCCAAAAATTTCACCTAACTTTCTCATCGTCACAATAATCGATAATTAATCTTGACAAAATGTTTTAACGATTAAGACACTTTGGTTTATCGAATATTTTTCCATAATAAATTTTTCACGTGTCTTCTTTACGACTGCCAAATATGCACTGTCAAGACTAATGTTTACCAAAATGGCGGCAACACAAAGTAGTATAGCTTCTCGGCGGACACACTCAAAAATTACGGCCACTGGCTTTCAGAGAAAGGTGCATTTTCCGTATATACATACCCAATAAATTTGACAAATATTGATTAAAAATATAGATGATGTGTGACATTGGCCTAAAATACTTGATTGATTCCGCATCAGGGAAAGGTATTAAACAAAAGAAATCAATCACTTGGTGAGTACTACGTTAAGGTATTGGCAAAAACTGTTTATGAATGTAAGAGAACAATTTCAGTAGACAATTGGTTTACATCAGGACCACTTAGGAAATCTATAATATGAGAACCTTGAAAGCTCACATTGTTGGAAACTCTGCGTTTGAATAAAAAAACAAAAGAAATTTCCGCGACGTTAAAAAATTTGAAAAGTCGAAAATCCGAAACCTTCATGTTTTGTTATGACAAAGAGTTGACACTTCTCTCTTACAAGCCAAGGCCAAATAAAACAGTTTATTTGTTATCATCATGTGAAGAAGAGGGTGGAGTAACTAAGTTTCACAAAGCCTTTTCTACTAGAAATTTATAATGAAACGCAAGGCGGTAATGGATACGTTTGACCAAATTTTCAGCGTAATGAACAGCTCTAGATAAACCAACCGATGGCCAATGTGCCAATTTTATGGAATGTTGAATATGGCTTTCTTTAATAGTTATATTATTTATACTCATAATATGTTTAATCCTCTAAGTCGTAACAAATACATCAAGCAATTTTATTTTTCTCTTATTCAAGGACAGTTGACTGATAGACTTATGATGCCAACGCTAAGATCATTGTGAATATATTACCGAATGCCACAGAAGAATCAAAAAACAAGAAGCAAAATAATGTGCTCTTTAAACGACGAATGACAAAATCATTCTGTTTTAAATGTAGAAAAAGCCTATCACAAATACGAACTCTATGCCTTATATGCAAATTAAAGACTGACACTTATGAAGTTGTGTGCCTGTATTATCTACGCAACAAAAAAACGTATGACCTTCCAGGATTAATTTCTAAACTATTTTTTAGTCAAATTAAGAGATCTTATTAAACAATATTTTCTTACATAAATTTCTGTCAATTTAAATAAGTCGTTCGTAGATTTAAATAAAATTTAATTTTATTTAACTATAAATGTTTACGTTACTATTACGTATGGTATTTGTTTCAAGGTACTAGTTGTAGGAAGTGAGTAAGCGGTATGCTAACGTAAGTCTCACATTGAATTTAACTATCAAGCTGTTTATTTATCCATTAATAAATAAAAGATGCCAAACTTAAATAATAAAATCAAAAACATTTTCTTATTGTAGCCGATAACAAAGTTGTGTTTTTGTCTTTTATATTATTGAAATATAAAATAATAGCTTTTAAGATAAGAGAACAAAAAAAGACTTTAAAACTTTATTATGTACTAAATGGCAATAGAGGACACATACTAATGTGTTTAAAATTTTCACAAAGTTGTGATTTTATTATGATGTTCGTTTTTTCGATTTTTATTGTTTTATCAACAATTCACATAAATATAGCAAAAACACATGACATGGAAAAATATTAAATTTCATTGCTTTTGTTAAATTTATAAAAAATACACATATATACATAAATACATATCCATATATACATTTACATGTATACAGTAAACAATCCCTTACAATAAATTGAATCGTTTATACCGTATCATGTGTAACAATTTAATAAATAGTATTCACCACGTGCTTTTTTGTAAAAGTAAATAATTTTCTTTCGTTTTTTTTTCTCTCTTCTTTGTTTTCACTTCAATTAAAAAAACAAAAAAACAAAAACACCAGAATATTGTTATGTACCCAAATCCCAATTTATATACATGTACAGCACGTATATGGCTGCGAGAAATTGGATTTTCCTTAACATATGGAGCATTAATGCTAAAAACATGGCGGTAAGTATTAAATTATACGAATATGTATTTAAGTGCCCAAAATAATTTATGTTGTTTTTATAAAATGTACGTCAAAGCTATTGTGTTCCCACTAGATGCAAAAACAAACATGTTTATTGGCTTTAAAAAAATATAGAAATATATAGTAGCCATATGGACGTTTCCATGCCAACCACCGTACGTAATATACAATCTATATATATATTTATAATATATATAGAAATATCCGAAAAAATAACGATATTACAATAACACATTTGAAAAGAACTTAAGCATATTCGATAAACTATGTTAACAAAATGTTAAGAAAATTTAGGATGCAACATATGTAATACAACACTTATGTTTCGCGTTACATCCACAGATAATCAAAAATTATTTTATTCGAAGGAGGTGTAATTTGTTTTTTTTTGTATCTGTCGTATACAATCTCTTAATCTATCGTATTAAAATCAGAACACTTTAATAACGAACAAATTTATTAGGTGCCCCTGTAGTGTACCAGCTTGTCAGTGTAGAAGTTGTGGGTTCGATTCCCAACGAAGACCTTAGTTTTTTTCATTATAAAAACAAAAATCGACTGTCGGTGGGGCTGCTCAGTGATGGAGGTATGGCGACTGGTTGCTGTGCTGTCTTATACGACAGTTAATTTCCGACTATCCTTCTACTTTTATGACCTGAACTGCTACTGAACGTAGCACAGTACTTGACTAAATAGGCATTGTTGTCTGAAGTGCTACTTCTTCTTAAAAAAAAGCAAAAAAAAAAAAATACCGTGAAATACAGTAAACAAAAAATATAACTCAGCATTTCATGCTTTGAACTTTAATTTGGAATGTTGTCGGTCTTACCACTGCATGCAGGAAAAACCGTCCACCTGCGCCCTAAAACACATACACATACATATCGTCAGAATTTTCGAGGGCACGGTAGGAGGCCCCACTGCTTATTAAAGAGTTGGAGGCCATCAAACTTCTAGTCCTGTTACATGCTTTGGGACACTGGATGTTAACTTGTGTTAACTTTTCTTCTGAATTTTCTTCAAAGCGGCGATTAAACCACAGCCACCACATAACTCCCCAAGGGCCTCACCAATAACCACAACAGGGACGTAGCCCTGTGGTTAACTGGTTTCCGTAGTACCAGTATAAGTGTTTTAAGTTCACTGGTCGGAATGCAAGAGTCCTATGTATCTTCTAGTAACTTGCGTTAACATATCTTTGGATACCTTCTTTAAAGCAGCGATTAGACCACAGCCTCCCCAAGTGGCCTAACCAATAGTCAGAACAGAGCATTAGCCCTGCGGTAAACTGGTTCCCAAGGATCGGACCTCGAGAGTCCTATATCTCTTCCAGTATGGCGTTCCTGCTAGCCTAAGCGACTGATGCCGCCTTTTTCCCCAAAGCACATATCAAGATTGCAAGCAGATCCATCTAGACTACGTACCCCGGTTTAATTTTTGAATACTTGCAACCGATTAAACAAAAATGCTGTAAACATATCTTAGTGTCCATAATGAATATGACATTAGAATATCGAAAATCGTTATGGCCATGTTAAAAATACCTGAATATCCATATAGCAAAACGATTTTAAAGATTATAATATACTATAGCGAAAAGTTAATAACGATTCCAATGGGATAAAAAATAAATACATATTTTAAATTGAAACTTTTTAAACTTTCAATAAAATTTCTTTTTATTTTTTAAAACCGATAGGAATTATAAAAGGGTTAATTGACATACCGCGCCGAGTAATTTAAGTCATATCCTAACTCAAAGAAATAGAAAAAGCATTGAATTCTTTGTACAACTTTCTTTTCGAAATACCGATACAGTTAATTCCCGGCGTAAGGCCATCGGCGAAGTTATTGATGCAGCCCGTTCAATGGATTGCTTGGTCAGATGAACAATTATATTTCTTTTTTTCTCGGAGCAGAACTTAAAAAATAACCCATAATCATGCAATGTATTCTACCAGAACTAAAAAGTTAGGTTTTTCCTTTTTTTTCAGTAATAGAAAAGGGATAGAGATGAGATGAGACAGGTGGTGAAAGTAGGAGGATAATTGCGGAAATTAACTATCGTGTAAGACAGCACAGTGACCAGGGATCATGCCTTCACCACTGAGCAGCCCTACTGACAGTGAATTTTTATTTGTAGTGAAAAAAACCAAGGTCTTCGTTGGGAATCGAACGCACAACCCCCAGTCTTGTAAGCTACACAGGGGCACAGGTTATGGGGAGGAGGAAAGAGAAAGCACTTTTTGTTCGATTTGAATTTTCTGCTAAAAAACAAAATTTCCCTATGATTCCTAGTACGATGCGCCGGCCGATCAACCACAAATGTATGCGCTCTCAAGGAAAATCGAGCTAAACGCAAAAAGTTGCGAGTAACGGGAACAAGTTTCTTAATTTCTCTTGATAACTTAACATTGTAGTAACGATTAAACAGTGAAATACAACCCACATTACACCGATGCTCTAGATAATCAAAAGATTTAAATACCCTACTGTGCCAAATGAGCCTTTTGGCCCTCTCTTCTACGGGGTTGAACAACTCCAAAATAGACTTTGGGGCGCCGGCTTATACACAAGAGTTGTATTCCATTTTTGGCCGGATATAGGTGGTACAAATAGTGCGAACATCGAATGGAAGGAAGTATCTCTTATACCGTTTTAGAAAACCGAGGCACTTGAAAGCTTCTTTAGAAAACTGAAAAATGTGTTTAGTTCATCGAACATCACACTGAATTTTCATGCCAAGAACATCAAGAGCTTCTAAATAATTATATCCCCCATAGTAACACATGCAGGACCATTTAATAACACAGATCTTTGCGTGAGCATGCAACATTGAATCTTGCGAGCATTAAAATTGATTAAGCCAACTATTTAAATTCTGCCATTTCGAACTCACCTATAACTGGTTAGGTCTATTACTGAATGAATACGAATGACAAATGTTGCTGTTATCTGCAAAAGAGTATATATACAATGAAATCAGAAAGTCGTCTATTAGGTGAGCGAATAGATGCCTGGTTTTTAAAGCAGATCCGATTGTAGTTGTTTTTCATACGTCAATTAATTCATGATATTTATGACATGATTATTTGTTATTTCGCGCACATTTAAAAACATGATCCCCCCATCTGAGCATTTCCTTTGAATGGCCAAAATTAGTAGTCAGTGCCTTTAACATTTTAATGCGTAGGTAAATAAAATGCTTTATTTAACTTAAAATAATTATCAAATAAATTTTGCATAGTTTATATTTCTATTATAGGGTGAAAAAGGGTGTGCCTTTCTCCTTCTACACTAACTAATAGAAATAATTTATTTCACATCGAAAATATTTTACTTCCTTTATTCTGGTGACTTTAGTACAGGAAATTGAAACAGTGGGCGCTTTGTTTATTTATCTCTCTTTATAGAAGTTCGGAGGCGGTGTTTGTGCAACAAAATTCAATATACGATTTCCATTACTTTATAATAAATTGCTTTGTTTCGAAATAGTGACAATTATACACAATAAGATGCATAATCAGAATTATTTTCATTCCGGAAAGCAAACATCACATTCACTAAAGCAATAAATAGTAATAAAACAAATTGTGTAAATAATTAACGACCTTCAAAGTAATTCCATTCATTTGCGTAATATTTAATTTTACTTATCGTCAATATTCTCATCTTCTCACCTGGTAGTAATAAAGATTCCTTGAAATCATTTTCCTTTTACTTATAGAAACTCACACACACGCACACACAAATTTACATAGTTTTGCATATCTTACCAATTTAATTTTTCATTATCTCCTTGAATTTAATACACAGGATATCTGTTATATTTCGTGTACGTTCAGCAAAAGCAGTAAAAATAACAGATGCTGCATTACTTAAACGTCTGGGTTGTATTTGTGGTGCCATTGGGACATGTTTATTGGTGCGCACATTGGTTTCACCGCCTGATGTGGTTGTCGGTCGCACGGCAGATGATTTAAAGGCATTTTTATGTAAAACTGACTGGTGGGATTATACATTTACATCAAGTAAGTATAAACAAAGTACTTAATATTGAAATATTTCTAGTAATTAAACGAAAAGTGTTTTCCTGCTAAAGGAAAATAAGTTTGTGTTGTTTATACCGCATTTTCTAATGAATTAATTATTAAAATTTTTACACTTTTAAGGTTTTAATTTTAAGAAATAGTGATTAAAAGGTTAACGAATCGAAAGGAAGTGTAGCCATAGAAAAAGAAAGAGGCGCTCTTGAGGCAGTTTCATGATTTTTAAATGGTTTCCTTAAGCAAATGTTTATAAAGGAACTATAAAGTCGCGGTTAGTCATACGCAGGAATGGTGATTTTAAAAATTTCTGCTTATAAGATTGTTTTGGCGTTAGCCCGACTTAGAAGTGGGGACAGCATTTCCTATCTTAACCTCTCATTACTTAAAATACCTGCATAGCAAATCCTACAAAGCAGAACAGAGACAATATAGATGAGGGATAGTTTTCACCTCATCCTTATCCTCGTTGAGATATATCCAGCAGCAATCTTTTGCACCATAAGTATCTTCCTTGTGTACTGGGGAAATCAGTAGTGACAAAAAATTGTTGTTATAATATATTCTAAATGTTCACAATTGGAACTGAACTTCTGTTTCCATGCTATAGCCATTCCAAGCCAGAACAGTTTTTTAATTGGCAGCGTATATATATTAAGCCATTTGATCTGAATTTTTAGCTTACCACTAAGCCGATCCTGATGAAATCAGTTTCGTAAATTCACACGCAAAATAATTTAGCCATCTGGTTTGATCCAGAATATAGGTGCTCACAAACCTCAACAGAGGGATACCACACCTTACATCAATTCCTGTTCCCCGTAATGTTGTGCCCGTCTTGGTGAACCTATCGGTCTCATGTCTCCATACACACCCATTAGTAATAATACGATACACGGACTTCTACAAAATATAGTTATTCGAAAGTTATTGTCTGCACATTTGTTTGAAACTTTAAAAATTCTACAATTCTTAGTGCCGAAAATTCAGCCTGTATTATCCTACCCTCAGTGGGGAGTGCGTAGAAAATTCTATTTCCAACCCCGAAAATAGTGTATAATTTACCGCTAAAGGCACCTCTATTTTCGTGTACTGTATGTTTTTCTCAAGATATCTTAAAGAGAATTTTTCATAAAAAAAAGTTATAGAATGATGTAGTCCATGTGTTGTGAACCTGTGTTTATAAGACCGACTATGCTGGCATTTCGTGATTATATAGGATTTCGTTAATGCAATATTTATTACATAATTGTTGGTTTATTTAGCAATCTGGGCCCATAGTGCAGAATGCAAAATTGGACACCATCTCAAATAAATATCTGTACGTGACCTTTTTAATGGCTCTTCACTATATAGATAAAAAAGTCAGTACCTTGTTTAAAGGATCCGCTAAATAACTTTTTCTTGTTTTAAATGTTATAAACAAAACTATTGCATATTTTCTCAAATTTCTATTTACATTTGAAAGTAAAATCCTTCCGGTTAGTAATAGAAGATAATTTCATTCAAATGGCTGCCTCGGCTGGCCATGCAGTAGCCTACACGATCGGTCCAATTTTCAAGCACATTATCGATTGTGTGCAGCTGTATTTCACCAATGGCTTCACGAATATCGTCCTTTAAAGCGTCAATTGTATCTGGCTTGTCGGCGTAACACTTATCTTTGACGGCACCCCACAAATAATAGTCCAACGGTGTCAAATGGCAGTTCCGAGGTGGCAAAACCATATCAGCTCTGCGGCTGATAATGTGATCTTCAAAAATAGGGCGTAAAACATCGAGTGTAGCTTCGGCTGTGTAGCACGTAACGCCATCCTGTTGAAACCATATGTTGCCAATACCCTCCTCTTTAATTTTTGCAATGATCGCCATTGACTGTAACGGCCACTCCTTGCCCATTTTCGAGGAAAAATGGCCGCTTGGCTTCAACTACTGAACCAATTGGACTTTTTATGGCGTCATAGCAAGGTCTTTATGCAAAATTCGTCTCAATGATGTCTCTGAATTTTTCAATTGTTGAGAACAACGGTGAATTGATGTTGATGGCGCTTCACGCACACTTTCTGTCACAGCATCAATATTCTCGGGTGTACACACTGTTTTTGGCTTTTGACGCTTTGGTTTATCGCTGAGAATGCCAGTTTCTTTCACTTTTTTCACAAGATAACGAACATACAGGGCTGAAGGTGCATCTCTTCTTCCAAAATCCGTACGCAATTTTGCCATGATTTTCAAAGTAATGTCGCAATATTTCCCAGCCTTGCTCAAGAGTATACGCAACCATATTCGTTCAGCTGAAGAATAAAACCAATGATCTGTCAAATCAAATATATATAGTATATAAGCTAAGTGTTACTATTCACGATATAAGTACAAGTTGAAAAAAAAACGTTATATTGCGGACCCTTTATATTCCATGTCTGATTAATTAATTTTTAATTGGTATACATACATAGCAGGCGACTCCTTGTTACTTACTTAGACATTAGAGAGTGTAGGAAAGGATAGTATCATTTTAAGATAGACGTTCAAAACAGAGAAAGAAACAGTGCCTATATGCCTGGATTTCTAAGTAATCCACTTACAATGCTCCAGAATATCCATTCTTTGACAAAGCGACTCAAGGAACATTGCAAATACTTTTATCACGAAATCATTAACCCAGTTTTCATTTGAATCATCATTACTAACGTTAAGAACTTTTGCTTGCACTTATCTACACTAATTTAGGAATAGTGCTTCCAAGTACGCTGATCTTAAATTTTTTTCAATTAAGTTATTTTTTTATTTAGTATAGCATTAAAAGACCACATTCGTTTAAATCGCTTAATTTTTTAATCAACATCAAAAGAAGGAGCAGAAAATCGTTTTTAAATTTCTTAAAATTTTGCAGGCCAGTTCGAAATTATTACAAAATGGTAAAACACAATGAAAGCTTAAATTATAATTACAATATGCAATATATTTTCCACCCTTCTCTTTATACTTAAACATTTTGTTAAAGAATAATTAAATAAAAGAGTTTTTCTTACAACTTGTTAGCCCTTGTGATCATTTTCACAGATTATTCTGTTTATTTATTACTTTTTTTACAATTAAATTTTGACCTGAAAATGTTCTTTAACAAGGAGAGATAAGTTAACATAATAACCATTTTGGTAAATGCATTAATTAATGTTGGTCGTTTTTTAGATGAAAAGGAAACCTTAAAGCGAGTTAAAAGAGAAGCAGTAACCAAAATAAATTCTGAATCACAATGGAGCTAAAAGAACGAACAGAATTATTATTTTTTTTAAACTTAACAACAATAAAATGTTATTCAGGTTTCTGTTGAAAATTTATGTAGCTTTAACAGGGGGCTGCGTTTATGGGTTCTTTCCAACCGTCATATTTATGACTTTTGACTATTAACTTTTGACCGCCATCCGTGTTTCACAGTTAACCTCATTATCGATAGTGTACACTTATAAGATTCACATCCAGTATGCCCTTTACCCTTAATCTTACCCTAGTGACTTATGGATATTCACAAATTATGTACGCTGCAATTTCAGTAGTTCGGAGTACATTCTAAGAACTCCTTGAACTGTTTGGTTATTGCTATAAGCCAAAGCTAGTTTAGCTTCTGTTCTGTTCAGTAATGCGAGGTTTTCTCCATTGGTTATCACCTTTTATCAGCTGTTCAAAACAACGTAAAAGGCTCAATGCTACATAATTAACTTACATTTACACTTCTGCAAAATATGCACCAGCATCGGCTCTCGATAGCCAGAAATATATATTCAGTTAAGCTAACTAAGTAAACATTTACATATTTTGCCCAGATGGACATCCGAAAAGTATTGTCTGCAAGATGCCATTGTAAAACCCACTGCTCGCTGATACTTATTATTAAACTACACTAAGCCATCAGTTAAAAGAATGTATTCAATCATCTACGGTTGTTGGTATTGAACTCTCCATATGTTAACATATAATGTCTATGGTATTTTCTTTTTAGTCTCAGCTTAAACGTTAATCTAAGCCCATGCCGTGGATATTAGTCTAGCTTGTTTCTATCCCAAACCGGACACATTTTGTCATTCCTCTAGTATCTTTCTGCATGAATATGAATGCTAAATTTGACCTTTTAATCTCTTGTCAGATTTCTCATTTATTTCTGTCGAATTTGTTTGACCACTAAGGAATACAAAGGAACAAAGGAATACGTTAAGTACACCAAATTCTGTGTACAACATTGCAGTCAAAAATCAAAGGCTTTTTGTGAGTTACAATTCGACATTTAAATTAATTCATTATTTTATGAAATTATATTTTTTTAATTTTAAATTGAATGGCAAAAATTATATAAATCTTCATCCTTTGTTATTGCTATTCCACACATTTAAAATATTATTTTTTTAGTTATGGCCAAACTTTTAGATACTTGTTTTATTAAGCTGTTGGTGTTACAAAATAAAACTACAAATAACGCAACAGTATCCGTTTACCGCATACAAAAGTTCGAAAAAATAACTTAAAACCCTTATAGTGATAAATAAAACATTTGCCAGTATTTTATAGTTAAAACATCAACACAAGATAAAGTTAGAAAAATAAACCAAATAACATCTTTTGAACCCTAAGCACATTTTGTTTTTTGCTAAGAGAAAATGTAGTCGCAGCAGGACATGCACTTTACAGGTATCTGTACAGACAGCATTTCGTTCTTGAAATAAAATCTCAAGAGTTTTGCAACAAAAGATCAAATTTGTTAAGGTGAGGATTATGTTGTTAGTATTATTACAGATGATTGTATAAGAGCTGGTGAGAGGTCGTTTTGAGGGGGAAAAATAAACTAAAGAATTTATTAAAACGAGAAAAGAAAATGCAATAAGTTTCAAGATAATTTAAGTCACCTTCAAGTGGCATAGTAATGGTAATGAATGAAAATTCGTTAACAACATTTTTAAAGTTTACAATATAAAGGGTTTTTCAGCAGGAATTTAGTTTTTTAAAAGAAAAAATTATTTTAAGACTAGCTGAACCCGGTGTGCTTCGCTACCCCCCACGTTATAAAATAAAATTAAAAGTAATTATATGTTAACAAAAATTTATTTATGTAATTTTAATTTAATTATTGCAATGCTTTAGGATATACAATATTTTTAGTTTGCCCATCAGAAGCATACACACATAAATCGGTGGGTTTTCCTACACGCGAGCATGCAACATAAAGCTGTCTATGCGAGAAACATGGATTTGCTAAATTTAAGCCGCAAACTTGCAGAGATTGACCTTGAGTTTTGTTAACAGTCATCGCAAACGCTAACCGAACAGGAAACTGCAATCGTTTAAAATCGAATGGTAAATCTGTTGGTATCATTGCAATGCGTGGCAGTTTTTTTACTGCAAGTCGAGTGCCATTGCAAAGCCGTGGTGGATCGATATTACGCAGTCAAATAATGGGCAGTGTTTAGCGCTAAACAGAAGTCTCGGAAGCCCTTGATGTTGAGGTTCGAGATCGCTGAATTTCTAGGCGTGCTTCACGTTGCTGTAAATTCACTGCAGCTCTAGAGGTTGAGGCTCGAGACCGTTCACTTCACGTTGCTGTAAATTCTCTGCAGCTCTAGAGATTGAGGCTCGAGACCGTTCAATTGCAAGGCGTGCTTCACGTTCTTCATGAGTTTCGTTTACTCTATTGGATTTCATTTTCATTAATTTTGGAGTACGTGCTGAAAGGGATGATTTTTTTGGAGGCATTTTTTTATTTATAACTAAGTTTTTAACACAATCGTTTCTCACTTAATTTAGTTAAAAAAATAATTAAAAAAAAACTGCAAAAAATAATTTAAAAAGAAACCTGCAACTTCTGTCTAATTCACTATTGCAAATGCGTTAAGGAAAAGTAAATGTGCAGTAAGGTTAGTGCTCCCCTTTTTTGTTTTAAACCAATTAGAATTCAGTACTGAACCGCATGTAATTTGCTTCATGCTCCCCTTTTTTGTTTTTAGACGAATCAAAAAGCAGCAATTACACAATCAGCTGTTTTCGCAGTCACTTGTAAGAGAAAGAGAATGGGGCTACCCCACTATTTTAATTAATATGTATTTCAAATTTGAGGTAAAGCCGTTAATAAACGTAGTAACAGTAGGTGCAGAAGTGTGCATGGTCGAAAAATATTATCATGTAATAAGTAATCCTGAGTCAAAGAATTTATTATTTCGTAAGAATATTCTATTGTGAAAATTTAATGACGATCGGTTAAGACTATATTACGATTTTTAATTGTCCTAAAAAGGGGCGTGGTCCCACCCACTTTTCTCCTGGTACGTATTCCTTATTATGCCAATACCATATGTGCCAAACATCATCGACGTAGGTCAAAAATGCCCAAAATATGGCGATTTCAATTTTTGGGTTATATGGGTGGTGCCACGCTCCTTTGTCCAATCAAAGCTTCATATAGCCTACTATTCCTTCCAGAGTCACAGTAACATGCTGTGAAAATTTCAGGAAAATCGGCCCAAGGGTTTGGCCTCCTATAAAGCACAAACAAACAAACAAACAGACAGACAGACATTCATTTTTATATATACTATAAGATGATATAAATTTTATTATATTACGAAGAGAAACATTCGGTACTTATGAATGAAAGTGATATCTAGCCTTTCACAGATTTTGAGTTTTAAGGCTGAAGTCGATTCGATTGGCTCTGTATAGACTTTGTTCTTAATATAGCCCCACAAAAAGTAGTCCAACGATGTTAAATGACACGATCTGGCTGGCCACTTAACTGCTGATAGTCGTGAAATTATGCGATCGGGAAATTTGGTTTGCAATAAATTGTTTCATTGGCTGTGTGATATGTGGCACCATCCTATAGAAACCATATGCCAGTAGTATCCACGTCGTCAACTCGCGATAGCCTGACGACTCAAATTTAACTGCCAAATACTTAATAGCAGTCTCAGAGGGACGATTATGTTGTCCGAAAATATCACGAAAAATATCTTACGAAATGTAACTTTAACAGAACCACCATTTTCATAATGGATTTTAATTATTTTAATGCGATTTCCGTGCGAAATTGAATTCAGTGTAACAACTGCAAATGCATCTACTACGAATATGTTAAAAAACTAAATTTTAAAACTTTTATGTTGTTTGGTGTTGCCACAATTGAAAAACAAACTTATTGTTAAAAAACCCTATATCATCTTCGATTTACATCTAGATGATAATTTGAAGTTTCCATGACCTGACAACCTTATTACCTTCCTGGCAAGTGGATCTTTAAGTATCGTACCTATTTTAGGACCTTCGCTGGCTTAATGCCAGCTTGTTTATATCCTTTAATTCTGGAGGCGGTGGTTATTGCTGATATTCCGAATTTTGCAATCTCTGTTATGTTGGGTATAGTGATTGTTGTGGGAAGTTTTGTGAATTCGGTATGCGATGTGGAAAATCTTGTTGGTCTTGAGAGTTATAGAAACATTGTAGTGAGTGTCGTTGAGTATTGTGTCTTCTGTTGCCAGTATCGTATCTGTGGTTTTTTGTATTGTTTTTGTGTTGATTTCGCTAGACAGATTTATGTCTATTGAAAAGCTAAATATTGTCCATTCCTATATATGCATAATCTGCTTCAATAAACAATATGTTATTGCTGCCTCTAAGGAGTCAAGATTACGTCACGTCAATATGGTTTTCGTGGTTTCAGGTTCTGAAATCTTGGCTTTAAAAATGTTAAACAGTGACTGGAAATTATTATGTACCAGCTAAATTTGTAGCGGCTAATTCTTGGCCCAGTACGAAAACAGTTTTGTTATTAAGTCTACTTAATTCGTATTTAGTTTCCTCATAGATATCAAGACTATTAGTTTTGAACCTTGTGGTCTGAAATGAGTCAAAGAGTTCTTAACAAGTTAATCTGTCTCTAAAGTTCTTTTGGAGAACTGTTTTTATTCTGTTGATGAAGCTGGTTGTCAAATTATTTCTATTCCTTCCCTGGCTCTTTTTATAACTTGCTTTTTTAGGATCTGAAAGAAGAGCCTGAGTCTGTCTATTAAACTAAGGATTGACTTGGTACAGTATAAGCTAAAAGCCATGATCATGTTCATTTTACTTGCTCTTCCTTCAATATGAAAAGATCAATAGGTGCTTATTAAACCATGAAGTATAAAACATTCGCGACAGCCGATTATGTCACCCTTAGTTGGTTGTTGTTCCTAAATAATTGACCTACTTAAGTTAAGCTTAAGTTTAATAATCCTAGAATTTATTTATGTCGAACAAAGTAAATATATTTAATTAACTTTTTCCTTTTTATTTCTATTTAAAGTGGAAGTTGTCTTTTTAGCCTGGGGTGTACGTTTGTGTATCATGGTGCGAAAAGCTCCGTCTGAATTCAATGAAAGCCGTTTCATTTCCATGGCTATCTATAATGAGTTTCTGTTAACTTGTTTTCTAAATGTTTCCATGTAAGTTTTTCTTTTCTTTCTTTGAAACTTTTTCTAATTTTTTGTTTTTTAATAATTTTTCTCTTATAAATAATGGCATTTAATTTTTACAGGCTTTTCCTTCAATCTCCTGCTAATCCGGATTTGTTGTACATAATATTTTTCTGTCATACACAGTTAACAATAACTCTATTGTTGGCTTTAATATTTGGCAGTAAGGTAAGTTAATTTTAATGTGGTTTTTCAAGAAATGTTTCATTTTAAGAAAGTTAATTAATTCATTTTAAGTTGTTTTTTTGTTTAGAAAAAAGCTACATTGCGGAGTTCTTTTGCATTATTTGTCTTATACTAAACATGTATAGTAATTTTATACTATATGTTCCTTATGTGACTTGCGATAACACATTCGTTTTGTGTTGTGCAATTCGATGTGTTCATCAAAATTAAATCAGTGAAAACAAAAAATTAATTAGCCAGATTACGCATTAAACTGAGTCTGGAAAGGAGTCTGGAAATTCGTTTAGTTTGAACTGCTTATTTTTCTCAGAATATATTATTATAAAAACAAAACTTTTTTATAACAACAGGGTGAACAAAATATTAATTATAGAAAATGTACTCTCACTAACACTAATAAACGTTTGTTAAATATAGAAACGAAATATAAAAAACTTATCGTCATTCTTTTCTGTCTTTGCTGGCTGTTTGCTCGGTATGAACAGCGAGCGCGTTCGATGTGAAGACATCATTCCCAACCCGTTTTCTAATCTGTAGTCAGTAGGTGAGTCAGTGTTCGGGTTTAGGTAGTTTTGTTGTTAAGGTCGTATCTACTCATGTAGACAGAATACCAGCCACCCGGCACTTTATGCAAGTTTAGTTTTCGATATCTTCATCTCTTATTATTATTTGGAAACATATGTCCGCCTGAGGGTGTTTTCCGTTTAGACGAGTGTATGAGTAATATTAGTGGTGTGAAAATTGTGTCTAAGATCATATTTACCACTTCGTTTATAATGTCACAGTTAAAAGTTTTTGTTTTGTAGATTTCCATGTCCTCTTTTGCTAGAATGTAGAAATGTCATACATTTATCTATTTCCCTTGGTGTGTGTTCGTGAGTGTCAAGGAAAATGAGCGTATGTGTTCTGTAAATCTTGTTTTTAGAGATTGTCTACTTTTTCCTGTATATTTGCAGGTACAAGTAAGTCTGTATACTCTGCTGAAACTACACTTGTTAGTTGTTTATGTTGATGTTCTGGGATTATATATCAGAGTGTGGCTGGTTTTTAATCCTGTGAGTAAACCTTCTTTGTGAAAAAGGTTAGCTTATCATATATTTCTGGTCTTGTGTAAGTAAAAGTGTGCCGTCCTATTGTATCGTTTGTCTCTTTGTCTTCTTTATTCCTGTTTTTAGTGTTGTATTGTCTAAGAAGTTTTTTGATAACAGTGGTTTTGTAGCCGTTATTTTTAACTATGTTGTAAGTTGTGTCCAGTTCTGTGTTGTATTTATCAGGAGTAAATGGGATTATCTTAAGTCTGTGTATCATATGTGGAAATATTGCTAGTTTATGTTGGGTAGAAAGGTTCGAGGTGATATGAAAAGTAGTGTCCGTCGCAGATGATTTTCTATAGATGTCAAACAGTCTGTTTCTCGTGTTATAGTGGTGTCAATATAATACAAAATTCTGACTTGTTCTGTTTCCCATTGTGATTGTAATTTTATTATGGATTGTGTTTAAGTCTGTTAGAATTGTTCGGCATTGTCTTGTTTGAGGATGCATATGATGTCATTCATCTATCTATAGTAATGAGTTATACTGTGTAACTAATGTCTATGTAGTAGTTCGATCTGTTGCATTAAAATTTCCATGAAGATAGCCGAAGTTGGATTTTCCATGCCGAATCCGTCAGGTTATTTGCAAAAGTGGTTATTAAATCTAAAGTATTTCTCTTTTATTATTGTCTTTGTAATATCTATAAAGTCAGTGATGTATTGGTTATAGTATAAATATTCTAGTGTATTATTGCTTATGATAACTTAAGTGTCTTTTGTTCGTATTGCAATCTATTGATCCTTGATGTTAAAGCAAAAAAGTCGCGTGTTTTCGGTTATCTTGATGTCCGTAAGTTCCTCGGCAAGGTCCTGTGTATTACGTACCGTATATGTAAATCATAAGCTTATCTTGCCCTTAAGTAGCCCGGTGAGGTGTTTAGTCAGGTCATATGCCGGTACAGGCCTGTAATTTACGATGAGTCCCGTCGGTATATTCTTCCCGTGTATTTTCGGTTGTGCCTTAAGTTTTGGCGATTCTGGGCTTATGACCATGTATCCATGTATTTTTATATTTTTCAGTAATCCTTTTGCAACTTTTTAATAGACTGCCATTTCCCTTTTGGGAATACGAAGATTCAGTTGGGTCAATTTTAAATTTAGGGCAGTTGGTCTGTTGTAAAAATTGTTGTGTTTTGTCTATATAATCTTTTTTGTACATTACTACAGTCGTGTTTCTTTTTCCTTGTTAAGTTTATCTTCTTTGACGTAAAGTGAGTCTTCATTCATGTAAATTGTGGTATACGTTTAGCGTATTGAGAAGTGTAGATTTGAATGGTGATGTTCAAAGTTACGTAGCGCAGTGTAATGTTATTGCCAAGACATTGTTTGCCGGATCGTATGTTTGCAATCGTCTTGTGTAGCTGTGAAGTTTTATTACTTAGTTTTTTTAAGGGCCCTTTAAAAGACACAAAAAACTTATATTGATATTACTCCATACTGAGATTGCCATTTTTCAAATAATTATAAACAAAATATAAGTCAGTTAAGTGTAAGTTCGTTTTTATAACTTGAAACTTATGAACAATAAAAAATGCTGGTTTCGTCCACTATTAAGAAACAGTGCGAAAACTTGCCGATATTATTGGATCCACTATAACATATCAAAGACAAAACAGTATGGACCCACCCTCGTACCTTAGAAAAAAGTAACATTTTTTTTTATTTTAACGGATAGAAACAGGATGCAAAGTAGTCATTAAAGGACTACTTGGTCGCTATTGACGCTACCTAAAATGGAATCGTGTCATGTTTATAACCAAACCTGAAGGTGTTTTAGCCTGTGGCTTGTCCAGCCATCTTTTGTGTGGTTGTGTCCAGCCATCTTTTAATATTTTTATAAACTAAGCATTTTGCTACCCTAACAGACAACTCAAAATCTATTAGCTGATACTACCTTTGCAAGGCAATGCGCTGTTTGATTGTTTGATGTGATGAAGTTATATTATTTATTTCGCCCACCAAATCCAAATAAGATTTACTTGAGTCCAACAGATAGGAGGTCGCTGCAAAAAGTATCAATTGCACCTTCATCACCATTGCCACTTCATGGCCATCCACAACACAGTTGCAACAATTGCAACTTTGAGAGGCAAGATTTGACACTTACCTTTGCGGGCCATGATTGCGGTTTTGCTATCAGAATGGAAATGTATATCTCTGGTACCAGCTTACCACTTTCCTAATAGCAGATATTTCAGTTAAAAGTCAAATTCATCATAATCATCATCACCAAATTCATCATGTAAATACCTCCCCCAACCTCGTCCCTGTCTTATTGACTTTACCATCGCTAAGCTGTTCTTACAGAATAGAAAATACCTGCTAATGCCAACCAACATACTGTCCCCTTCCAGGCAAACTTATACGCTTGTAGTATGATAAACTCACCAGGAATCTTAATGACGTTCTTGCGTATATAGAAACTATTGTTATCTCTCTCTCTCTCCCTCATTCTCTTGGAGCCATTCTTATAAACAAAGTTTGATAGTTGTAATTCAGGAGGGAATTACTTCTACACCGAAAAGTGTAGGTTTCTCGTAAAGACATTTACGAAATTATTACAAAAACTTAATTCAAACGATTTTTCTTCCTTTCTAGATGAAATAGCTCGATCATTAATTCATTTCGAAAATAAAAAATATATTTTAAAATATAGAAATTAATATGCATTTTCAAAAAAACTGTAACATACCCAACGTTTTTCATATGCATCAATTGTTATCGTTATATATTTCTTATTTATTATTTTAGAGAAAAGAGATAGGGAAAATAATGTAATTTTTGGCATTATTAAATTACTTCGAACGAAATTTTAATATATGCATTATCACAATAAACACCCACACTTTTTCCTCTGAGTCTTGCCCTTCTTAGTAAAAGCACCATAACAACTGGTTCAGAGAATAGGTTAAAAATCCATTAGCGCTCGAAAGTTAGCTGATTATTATATCAGTTTCGAAGGTTTAGTTCACAAACTTATAATAGCGTTTGCTGACAAACGTACTGTTTTAATGCTTTCACCTTTTAACTCCATCAAAATATCATGAACAGATTAAAGCTTGAACACAGCTATCACTTTTTCCAGATTTAGTTTGAAAATTATAGATTTTATATCCAAATTTATCGAAAAATTTTTGTCAAGGATAATGTTTAACTGCTGTGTAAAACCAAAATTGCCATATATAAAGTGAATCCAACCCACAATATTTTCCATATATTCCATTATATCGAAATAACTGCACAATTAAATATGATTTTAATGCATTATTCGAGCTTATTTTTTCTAAAAAGGAAGCAAGAGCTCTCGTTAAGAATAATGAAGTTTGTTACTGCTGTGAAACATCGCGCTAAATACCGACTTTCTAAAAGTTTATTTCGTAAAATTTCAATTGGGCACAAAATCATACGGTCTGATGCATTTAGATTATTTTCTGTAGAGTCATGCAAAGGCGCTGGTTTATGCTAGTAAGTAACTAATAATTCATTATGCCCCTGATGGCGAATATGGGTAGTGTTATTTGCGACGTATGCCATAAGTCGTGATCAAATGCTAAGGCCATGTATTCATCATGGTTTTTTCTAAAATTTAATGTTTTACTACACTTAAAAACACCAACACATGAATATTAAAATTCGGTTAAAATTAAAAAATATCGATTAAGTTATCTATTTGCTAGTGTGGATATAACTTACTACAAACATAATCCTTAGGTTTTGCTTTGAGTAGTGGTTTAAAGACTTAAACTTGCAAATGAAGGTTTTACGATTTAATATATTTTTCTTCATCTCAAGTTTTCACCTCAATAAAAAGTTGCTAAAATTACAAAAATATTAAATAAATAAAACAAAATTTTTGTATATTATGAGTTAAGTTATTTCTATAATAAACGTTTTTTTTTCAAAAGTTCCATTATTGCATTTTCGTAACAACATTTTAATAATTTAATTTTAAATGACTTAGAATATCAACGATCCAATGACTTCTTTTTGCAGGTTTACATTGTCTTACGCAGTGGTAAATCACATCAGGAAAATATTGGCATGGGTGCCAAATCATCTGGAGCAAAATTTAATTTTCGCCCACAAGTGCGCACTTTTGCTAATCCCAGCTCAGTAACAACATCAACGGCGCCTGTCGCCCCCACAACATCAGCAGGTAAGTACACAAAGTACTATAAATAAAATATATGCGTCCTGGGGAAAACAACAAAAACATATTGTTTTGCATAATATTTAGCTGAATACATATGTGCCAATATTACAATCATTATAAAATTTATTGGTTGATGTACAAACGTTTTTAGGCTAAAGAAAATCTACTTCGAATGTATTGAAATCATTATTTTTAAAAAGCCTAATAAAATTTTAGTTTTGAATATGGAAAGTGGCGTCACTTTCCCTCTAGTAATTTCCTTATAACAGAAAACACTAAATATAAAGGTGATAACGAAAATGAAAAATTTCAAACTTAATTATCGCTAAACCTGCTACCCCCGGGGGCACATTTATCGGTCTTTATAGAATACTTGACTATCTAGACCTGTGCAACTGGAGGAAAAAGGGAGTGCAGTCTCCTGAAGGCAGCTGGGGCCAACTGGAAACTTCACGTTATTTTCACGGGAATCAGTAAGCCCCAGAGTTCCGTTGCTAGAATTAGTCTTCGGCTTCCTAGAACGAGCATGACGTTCCTATTTATGCAAAGTGGTTTGACCACCATCTGATTAAGGCTCCATAGCCAGGCGCAGATGTAAATCATATCACGCAATCGCTAAACCTGCTAGTATGCGATTTCTGCAATATCTCTAATGTTGTTTTGTGCCTTTCTTCTGAATATTTATTTAGTACTTTTGACAGCTAGTATCTAAGGCAAGCTGCTAATTAGGATTGCTTTGTCTAACCACGAAGAATTAGTGGATGTTTTACAATGTTCAGTATGAGTATATTATATTATGAGTATATTCAACGGTAGTCATATAAGAAAAGATGGTTCGGAGATGGATTATCGGGGCCAGTAAGCATAATATGCAAGAAAGTCTCGATAAGACTTTATACCTGCGAAAATCTGAAAGGAAGTGCAATTAAAAAAGGCGTATATTTCTACGAAAAATTTTAAGTGAGTTGCCAAAAATTATTTATTGCCGAAGGGACACCTAAAATAATTAATTAAAAAAAATAAAATCTTTATATATATAATTCTACTGTACGTGTGTTGTGACTGAACTACTCCTAAACGGCTGGACTGATGTGCATACTTTTTGTATGCGTTTTTATGGCACCGCGGGTGGTTAAAATTTACAATTCGGTCCAATTGGATAAAGGGGCGTGGTACCTCCCATACAAACTACAAATTAAAAATCTCTTATTTCT
Organism: Trichopoda pennipes; assembly: GCA_030448955.1. NCBI lineage: Eukaryota > Metazoa > Arthropoda > Insecta > Diptera > Tachinidae > Trichopoda > Trichopoda pennipes. The sequence goes on along the minus strand of JASKUP010000070.1, from coordinate 2,283,777 downwards.
GCTCCTGATAACGGTGTTTGCACAAAATTTGGTACGTCGGTTTGGTATAAATATTATAAATATGGATGGGATTGGACAATGGAGCGTGGTAGCTCCCATACAAAAAACAAATTAAAAATCTATTATTTCTGCTCCTGATAACGGTATTTGGTACGTCGGTTTGGTGCGCATTTTTTAAGTGCTGCTACAAATATGAGCGGGATTGTACAGAGAGACGTGGTACCTCCCATACAAACCACAAATTAAGAATCCAATAAATCTGCCTCTGCTAATGGTATTTAAACAAAATTTGTCATTTCGGTTGAGTGAACATATTTTAAGTTCTGCTGCAAATATATGTAGGCGGGATTTGATAAAGACGCGTGGTACCTCCCTACTGTACGTGTGTATGTCATTGAATAAATATGTTTTGCATGCGCTTGGGTGCCACCTTGGATGGTTTACATTCACAAACCAGCCCGGCAGATGGCGCTGCAGTCGGTAGCCAAATATTCAACTCCACTGCAACTCCACGACTGGATAGACTTGAATGAATTTTTGTGCATTCATTCATTCAATGCATTTAATTTTTTTGTGCGCTGTATTTTGATGTTATATGGTATCGCATTTACGTATATATTGAGCGTTGTTTACTTCAAAAATACACATACGCCATAAATTCGTCGCCAGCCGCCAACTGCCACCAATGTGCTTTGGCGGATGACGGTGAAAGGCCCAAAGTAATATGGACTCGATTACTGCCGCCGTTAAAACAGTCGCGGTGGGCATCGAGCTTGTTTGTTTGCGTTTCTCCTTTGCGAAATTCGTTCTCAATGGGTCAGCTAGTGTTAATATAAATTTGTCCTATCCAATTTAAAGGAATTGAAATATTCCATATTTAAACCTATGAATAGCCATATTTGCATATCACATAAGGTTATTTATTTGTTAGATGAAGGAATAAAAAAAATGTGGGAGGAAAAATATAATCACATAACAAATGGTAAGTCCGGTAAGTTGTAAAACAATGCTGAATGTTAGTTTCGCTCTTAATTTATGTATTTATTCATACGCGTCTACAGAGCTAACTATACTAACTGCTAACCGATATTAACAATTTATTCTGAATTTAATAATTGATATAGATTTAGTAATTATAATCTGTTAAGAAAAATAAATATATAAAATTTAGTTATAGTCTGTAATAAAAAACCCTCAACAAATTGAAAATCTTTACATGTGTCAAAATAAATACTTTTTTCTACATTTTCATTCCAAAATTATAATATTTAATTTTTCTTCTTTTCTAATAAATATATTTTACCACTTGTGGACAAAAATGCAAAAAATTTCCTTGTTTTATATCGTTCACATGCACTTTAAATTAATTATATCAGCAACACAAACACTTAATTTAATACAAGACCTCAAATCAGTTGACGCCAAGCCATTTTAAGTGAGATAAACAATTTTCATATATAATTTTGTGGTTTTTACTGGTCAAATGCCAGATTAGGGCGGCGTATAATTAATACTTTTCACAATAGCCATTCGAAATTTAACCACAAAAATGTTTCAATGTCCATAACAATGTGTACAAAAACAAATATTTTTCAAATCTCACAAATCACTTTCAGCAATTAATCTGTATCCAGTTTTTGTTTAAAATTAATAATTCATTATTTTAGCTTGATAATTGCAGTTGGTCATAAGTAGTCATTGAAAAAAGCAGTAATACAAAAATTCCAAAAGACATCAATTGCCATGACAAAAAATACAAAATAAAATAAATAAATAAACTGAAATTTTATTTTTACTCAAATAAAAGCTAATTGTAAATAAGTACCACAATTTATGTGAGCATTATATGACAATAGAGTGAAACTAATGCTTGACTTTGAGAGTTTAATAGCGATTTGCGTTTTTGTCTTTATTTAATATTTTGTGTTGCTTTTCTAGCACATGCAAATGATAAATTTTTATTATTTAACTTAATATGCTCTTATGGCTGTAGTATTCCATTGGCGGAAATTATTGGTATCAATAAGGGGCTTCAAATTGGCTGGCATAGCTCAAACCATTGGCGGAAATATTCTGCCTGATTAGGATATTTGTAATTAGAGAAACCTTGCATATTTGCATTGCTGCAGGACGTGAAGATTGTATTTTCTGTGGCATCGCTCTAGAGACCTGCCTCTTCTTTCTTGAGTGAGAGGTTCTTTTAAAACTTAAACAAATCATCTTCGTAACAATATGTTAATCAGCTGGCTTAGGGCTTCTTCGTGCAAATACTAGAATTATATGGCCGGGATACGTTCCAGAAGTAGGAAACTTCATTACAGCTGTTACTCCGTAATGAGAAATAGAATGAGACTTATTTTGCGCTAACTGTTTCTGGGTCAGCATCTTTTTGGCTATTTGAAATTTCGGATAGAAATTTGGGCACGATCAGTTACTTTATACAAAATAGTCGCTGGGTATATTATTAATACGCCTTATTTCTGCAATACTCGCAGTAAAAGGGACAAAGTAATTTAAAAACACACGTTACTCTACTCTTTGTTAATTTACGCAAATATCCGTCCAAGTCCAATGGAGTCTTTTTCTTCACGTTCATAAGATAATAAAAAATACTAATGCTAATATGCTGCGCTATTTAAAATGCCTAAGACACATTATATACATCTTTCGACTTCACGAAATTGTCTCTATTAAAGTGTTTGAAAGCCACATGATAGACAAATGCTATAAAGTTTCATCCATATTTACTTCAACAATGCCTATGAGGATATTAATTAATTTTGAAAAATACGTTCAATCGAGACCTAAAAACTGCTAAACCTGAAGTATAATTAGTTTTGCACAAAATTTTGTACATCCCTGATCAATATACGAGTATGTTTTGTTAACAGCTTCAATCAATAACATTAAATACTTTGAAATAAAAAAGAGAGAAACAAAAACTTGAAGTGGATAAATAATACGTCTAAAGCAAATTACTATTATAATAATTGATGATTTTTTTCACGATACGTAGGCAAAAAATGGGAAAATTGTCTTAGATCATTAGGTCAACTATTCCATAAATGAGCAACTGTAATCAGAAACAACTTCTGAAAGATCAAACTGTTAATTAAGGTAATAAATATTTCAACATTCCTAGTAGAGTGCAAAAAGTTATACTTCTATGCTAGAGGCTATGGTCCACCCTTTTTAATAATGCAATAGAATTTCAAATCACGTTTTATGGTTAAAAAGTAATCAAAAGAACATTTCAAAAATCTTCTGACATAACGTAATATATGGTTATAATGCCCATTTTCATGTTAGCCATGAATAGGATTTCGATGTCTTATATCAAACAAAAAGTACATTTCTAGCTGTCGAACAAAAATATTTGTTCATACACATGATTATTGTGGAGGCTACTTTATATCGTATATGATGAGGAAGTTATTAATACAATATAATCTCCGAAGAGCAATACAGACTCTCGAATATATTGGGTTTTTCAACAAGAAGTTTGTGACAACACCAACAAGAAGATAGTTTTGACATTTAGGTTTTTGACGTATTCATAGTAGATGCATTGGCAATTGTTATCATGTTATGAAAATAAAGGACAGCATAATCGTACTTCTAAGACTGCTACTAAGAATTTGGTCGCTAAATTAGAGTCGACAGGCTCGATACAAAATATGGAAATACCAATGCGTGTTCGAACGGATCATTCAATTGAGTCGCAGCCGTAATCTACAGCGTTGCAGTATATTCAAATTTGCCTATACCTCGACGTTCTCAAAAATTGGAGTAAAAATTTAACTTTGAAGCCTTACAAGGTTAAACTGATGCAGGATTTGAAGCCGACCGACCATTCAGATTACCTCAGATTCGCTCAGTTCAGTTAGGAACAACAGCCTGGTTTTTCGGAAAAAATCATTTTTACGGACAGTTAAGGACAGGGTTTATGCGGACTCAAAATCCATGATGTGATTAACGAAATAGAACCGCCTTTTCGCTACGAAAAGTAATAAAAAACTTGAATGACAGAATCGACATATGTCAGCATGGTCGTGGTGGACATTTGTCAGATATTATTTTTCATTTATAATTGCTGAAATTTTCTCTTCCTAATACAATAAAAATTTGAATCATCTTAATCTAAGTTTTTTATTTTATTTTGTGTTAAAAAACACACTTTTTGTTGAAAACTCCTTTATATTGTTAATATCATGGGAATAATCAAGTTTCGAATCCATAATTATGCCTAATTTTTTAGCTTATCCACAAATTCTAGTTCACTTTGTCCTAAGTGAATTTTCAATTAATGGAAGCAAAGCACAAAATGTTAGATTTCGAGATATTCAAGAGTAAAGAATTTGACCTCAACCAGTATTGTAAAATATCATTAATTATTGCCGTTGAGACAGTGCCATTTAATAATAATATAACTTCGTCTCCAAAAAACACATACTGAGCATGTCTCTGACTCAATCACACTGAATAAATTTTTTAAGTATATAGAAAAGAAATAATGAGACAGACGGATCGTTGGAGTATCCCGGTTTTCACCTGTCTTACATGTGATTCTCTACCATTTAAATATACAAATTTTCTTTTCGACTTTGTAAGAAAGAGCCATGTATTTGAAAACCTAAATTCATTATTAAGTTTCACCAATGTTTTTACATGTTAACCCCATCAAAAGTATTGGATAAATCGAACGACTCTAGAACACTTTCTCCTCCTTATAGATTCAGTAATTCCAAGTAAGAAACATGATGAACTACGAAATTCTGTATACCGATCATTTAATACATTAAAGTGGGACCTTAAGACTTTGATTTTCGCACACCATGACGTATATGAATACAATGTGAAAATAAAAGCCAGAATAAGCTGACAGATCGTACTTCAAATAATTATGAAAACCACAGAACTGTGTTTTCAATAATTCCATGTGAGAAAAATTCATTTGGTTGCCACTGCCAATCGGTTCTTTCAGTATAATTTTAATTTTAGATTCAATTTACAATTGGAATATGTGGTAAATGTAAATTACATGTCTCTCAGCTTAAGTAAAACATTATTAATGAATAAATTTGCCCATTATGGGAAATATGTTTACTCAACTTAAAGAACTTAATTTTGATTATGTTTTCAATTATTAAAAACAAATTATTTCGAAATAACTGGTCATTCGTTTGGAGAACGTTTTACTTAATTTATAGTTAGATTAATGTGGTATTTAAGTTTTATTCGTATATTGATTACACATAAATAATTACACACATCTGTGTAGAGATGTTGAATTTATAAAATTTATTGTAAACAATTTAATAGTTGAGGACAAAATATTTAGAATTAAACTTTAAAATATTTTCACTCTTTCTGCTCTCAACATTCCATATTAATTAAAAGCTCGCTGTCAACAACTTTCCATTACCATTTAACATAATAATCAAGTTGAAAATTCCGAAGGCCAAAACAAGTTTTTGCAGTTACAAATGAAATGTTTTAATTTAAAAATAGTTTAACCGAAAATTATTGTGGATTAATATGTGAAGTAAAAATTTAAATTCTTAACTCGACCGCGAGTAATTATTGTCAGAAATTACTTCATATTCAACAATCACACCTATTCCCGTTGGCGTTGTAGTTTTAAAATGAAATAAAAACGATAATTTAGCATCACCATTGGCGTTATCAAAAATCGTCGTAAATAAATCGGTATTCTTCATTTTGAAACGAAAATAGTAAAGATAATAAAACACTCGTTCTCTATCGTCAGCATTATAAACAACGAATTTCAAACGACTGCAAAAATTATTAAAATAAAAATAAGTACACCAAGGCAGTTTGAAATTTTAGTTTCCGAAATGGAAAAAAATCCCGCTTATGCTAAGGGTTTTCGAAAGGGCATAAAACCTTGAAATTTCAATGCCTTTAGGAGCGAAACTGTCGAAAAATTAAACGCGTTTGGGCCTCCAGTTCGTGATGGAGAAGGTTGGCATAAAGTAAGTAAAAATAAATATAACAAATATGTATTTATACAAAATTAAAGGTATGGAAGGACTTTAAATTTACGGTAAAAAAGAAGCTGGTGAGCAACAAAACTGAATCCAGAACAATACGGGAAGGCTGTTACAAACAATTGCTATTGTTACTATTGAAGGAAGCGGTGTCAAACTTCTTGGAATTTGAAAAACAAATTGACCCAAAAGGATGCGTAGTGGGAATCGTCGACTACGAGCATGTTATATCGCTACTAATCAAGCAAGATGGAGCCTCTAGTGCAGTATTATAAATGTAGATATATCTACTACGATAAAACACTGAAATACAATCCACATTGCGTCGATGCTCTAGAGAATCTATATAGTCCGATGAGTCTCTTGACACGTTCTTGTACGGGTTCAAGCAACTCCAAAATAGATTTTAAGGCGCAGGCCCATATATAAGAGTTGTACTTCGTTTTTAGACGGATAGAGGTGATATAGATATTACAAAGCTCAAATGGAGTATCTTCTAAAGCTTCTTTAGAAACCTTTAAGCTATAAAAGAAATCATTCACGCAACCACCATTTTTCTTCATATATAATATTTGAGATTTGATCTCATGATTTTGCTTTTAACAAAACAGCAACTAATTTTAATTTTTATTTTCTTTGCACATACTGCATTATCTAAGTGGGGAAATGGCGAATTATTTATCACATTCATTTACGACTGTAACAGATAAATAATTTTATTAAAATTAGCAGATTTTTTGGTTGAGAAGTAAATAACAAATAATGTATTATTACCTTGCCGCGCTAGATAAATGAGACCTTATCTTGCTTGAAAAGGGTTAATGTCATGCTCAATAAATTATACGATATTTATATATTTATTTATTCTGACGTAGCCCTACATCAACTTAAAACTCCAGCAAAAATTAATAATCAAATTTCCAAAAGATTTGTCAATTATGTTTTCCACATTGACAATTTCATAAAGTTAACACTTTAACTTTTAGTTTTTAGTTATTGCACACAAATAAAACTGATTAAACTATTGGTATCCAAAACTGTACTTAAAATTTAGCAGCAAATAAAAATGTTCGCTTGTGAGAATACACAATATTACTGTCTTCAACATCAAGCTTTCAAAAGTAAACAAAACAACTTGACTAATTCTTGCTGTTTTCCTTCTTTTCAGAAATCAAACTATCCGAACAAGAGGCCTTAGAGGAAATACGACAATTAAGTTTACAATTGCAACGAATACAGGAAATGGCACCTCCCAAGGGTGTTGCTGTATTGACTATCTCCAGTCTTTTAGATGGTCTAAAAACTCCAACCAGCATGGTAATGGCATCAGCTGTAGCAACACAAGGTGTGGTTGGTGGTCTGGGTGGCAATCAATTAACTGTTCCCCAAAAAGCGGAAGCCCTACCATTACTATCGCTGAATGCAGAAATGCAAAAATACCAGCAACTGCAAATGCCTCAAAAAACAGCAAAAGCAACGACAACAACAACGATGATGCTAACGACGACAACAAATAATAATGTCACACATTTGAAAAAATCATTACCAGCTATAACATTGCCGTCCACCCCACCCTCGATTACAACAATACCAGCAATCAGTGCCACCGGTAGAAGCGAAGAAAAGTCTGTTAACACAGAAATAGTAGGCAACTGCATTGCAGAAGAAAAGTACAAGCAACAACAACAACAGCAGCAGTATATACATGAACATATCGTATGCCATCGCTGCTATGAGAAATGTAAAACTCAACAGCATCGCAAAATCTCTACCGCCGCAGTTGATAGATGTCAAATCTTAGGTTCACCCCAACCAGAAGGCAGCATTAGTTTTAAGAACATCAAATTCGATTGTATGTGTTCACAGGCTGATGATTTAGATCAGCTGGTCGAGCAGGAACAACAGCAGCAGTACACAATAAAAAGAATAACAAAACGTACAGCAGCAACAAATACACCACCAAGTGCAATGCGCAAACATACCGAACACACCTCATTACTACAACAACCAGGCAAGGATGTTAAAGCATTGAGCTCTGTAAGTTTGCCCAGTGATGGAAGTCAAAACAGAGTTTACCAAAAACCCATCATTATAAGTCCAGAACAGCAAAAGAAAACACAACAGATTTGTGATAGTTGTAAAAATAAATTCAAAAGAAAAGGATCGTTGAGACAAACGGTAGCGGCTGGAAAAGAACTGCACAAACAGCAGTCACAGCAGCAAGAACATAGAAAATTAAGTAGATTAAACAATAAATGTAAAAAACTAGTAAAGGATATTGAAAGGTCTAAACAAACAGTTTTACCAACAACAAAAACAGCCAATTTATATAGTAGTAACAGGAAGCTACAACAACAACAACAACAGAAACAAAAACAAAAGTCATGTGAATGTGATGAAGAAACTCAATATTCCACCGATGATATAATTTTTTACACAACAACTGATACTAGCGACAACGAAGACGACGACGACGATGATGAGACTGAAGATGACGAAAATTCCAACATTGATGAAGAAGACTTATCTTCTACTCTATCGCATAGTAAAAGTGAAACCCGAGTGCCGATGAAACTCAAATCGCATTTAGCCACCATAGAACTAAAGTGCATATCACTATCATTGGGAAGTATAACAACGACAAGTACGACGACGGTAACTTCTTCAACGCCCTACACATCACAGACAGAAACTAAAAAATCCAAAAATGCCTTATTAGAATCAAATACTACAACAATACAACTGACAACGTCCACGCCAAATCCAGCAGCCATCATTTCAACGCCTTTACAAACACAAACACAACAACAATCAGCAGCAGCATCTTCAACAGCACCACCACCACCAATAAATAGTTCCAATGAGGCCAATAATGGAAAGGCAAAACGTCCTGACAAACTAATATTGAATTTAAATGATCGTTCTAAATTTACCAAAGAAGTGTCCGTCTGAGGTAGCAAAAGTAATAATTTTTGGTTTCAATTATTGTAAAATAATTAAAGTTTTTTTTATGAAATTTCACTATACTTACATTAAGGTTTTTGTTGTTGCTGTTGTATTTAAATGAAAAATGTAAAAAAAAGAAGAATTTCCTACTCGTTCTTTGTTGTAACATGATTATCTTCTTTCCATCTTAACCCATTTGGAATTCTCGGACTCGCCCAATTTTATTTTTGATCAAAATTTGATTTTAGCCTGTGCTGCCAGGAGAGATATATTTTATGAGTTTTTTTCTAATCTGAATGTCGATAAAGCAATGTTTCTCTTTGAAGCTTGCGTAATGTGACTTTTTAGTTGTTATCAAGTGGCTACTTCAGTTTTTGTCAAATCTCAAAATTAAATTATATTACACGTCGCCGCCATCTCGTTATAACTAATCGGCACCGGCAACAGCTGCTAATAATTGGAAGGGGGTTTTCATTATACTCATCTTTATTCTTTTATAAGTGAGTTGGAGTGTTAAAAAAACTAAGCAAAATAAACTTAAGTTATAACGTAGAAATAGCAGTACCAACCATTGTTTTTGAATCAAACGGTACAGAACTTTAAGAAATTTGTATACATCGGATCTATTTAAATGATAAAGTTGGAGTAGATTCCTTTGCAAGGAAGACTTGCAAATTAAATTTCCTAAGTTTAAAATTTATATTATAATAACGAGGTAATACTCTATTTCCTTTGTTTTCATCTATTTATAACACCTTCTATTAATCAAGAGAAAGATAGAACTCTGATATGTTTTATATCTAACTAACTTATGCAGAAGAAATGTATAACTTCATTGATTAAATGTTAGATGGTGTATTTTACTGTTTCATCACTATTACAGCAGTTATTAAAAAATCTCATCGTTTTTTTAGTAGTTAATTATAAAGCACTAAGTCGCTATTTAATAAAAAATTTTTAAAAACTTTTATTTTTTATTATTTTTTCGATATTTTGCCACACCGTTAGTTGGCATCATCAGGAAAAACAAAAATAGTGAACAAACAAATTGAAAAAAATTGTTTGATTAACAAATTCAAAATAATCAAAAAACAAACAAAAACAATAAAAAACGACAAATTGAAAAAAAATTTTTTGTTTGTTTTTTTTTTGTTTTACATACATACAAACAAATTTTCAATATTACAAAATTTAAAAAAAAAAATTTTTTTTATTAAATAGTTACCTAGTGCTTTATAATTAAGTACTAACAAATATTAAAAAGGTCAAAAAACTATAACTATTAAATAATTCTCATCTTTCCTAGGCTATCGCTTTAAGAGTGAAGTATTTTTTCACATTAGCACTTTTCTGAGAGTTCACTTTTAGCACATTTACGAACATTCTTTCTAAAGCCGAACTTTTCAAACAGTACCATCATTGTTTAAAATAACAAATTCTATAGCAAATATAGATACTGTAGTTGATCCTATACAGAATTTCTGTCCTGAACTATTATTATCGATATGTGGTCCTTTAGCTTGTGTTTCCTTAACTTAATTCTTCAACAAATTTAGGCAAAAGTTTCTTAGAATATTACGGCTATCATTCACACATCAGATAAGTTTTGAAAACAAATTGAACTAGGCAGATAAAACCAAAGCTCCAAGCATAAGCTGGAAAAAATCAGTCTATCTCTTTTTCAAACGAAGTATACCGTATGTTTACTATATACTTATATAGACACGGATACTGATCTTTTACAAAATTTCAGTCATGCGCTATTATTGTCGATATGTGGTCCTTTAGCTTGTCTTTGCTTAACTTAATTCTTCGACAAATTTAGGTGAAAATTTCTCAGAATATTTATTATGATTTCCAGCTGCCTTCATATAAAGTCTTGAAATATCAATAAAACCAAAGCATAAGCCGGAAAAAGGTAGTCTTTCTGTTATTCATACGAATTTTACTGTAAGTTGTCTATATACGCCTTTAATACATAGAAGTGCAAAGGCCATTTAATCGTTTAAATATCAATTAAGAACCCAAATCATGTAAATTTTTAGGGATTATTATATACTATGATAAACAATACAACTAAATTCAAAAAGCTATTAATAACAGAAAAAAAGAAGCAAATCCTCACTTATATATGTTAAGTTTTGAGAATATCATACATACAGTTGTTTAAAATCTTTTTTTTTTATTCTACTAATTTTGTCCTTTTATTTATTGATAATGGAAAAAATTTATTACTTTTGTCTTAAATCTTCTTACAGAAATTACTTTATCTATTAATTATTATAGTATTAAATATGTTTCTTTTTCGTTAAATAAATTAAGTACTATTCAACACTTCTTTTTCAATGGAAAATTAAAATTTATTTAATATAATAATTATTAATTTATGCAGCTTATAATGAGCCCTAAGCTGTATAAATTAAATGGAATTAATTAAATATAAAAAGAATTTCATTTGAAATTTTACATTGCCAAACAAGTGTTAAAAGATTTAAAATTCTTAACATAGTATTTGTATTAATTTCTTTTTTTAATTATAATAAAGTCTTTAATTTCTATAGAAAATATTGTAACAATAACTAAAAAAATATATATAAAACTACAACATATTTTAAGGATTGTCAGTTTGCTTATAAATACAGCATGTTTTAAGGCGTTTGATTACAGAGCAACCATGATTTTATTTAAGAACTTTAACCTTACTAAAACTTATTAACAATTCTGAATATTCTTATTTAATTATTTATTTTATCTTCTTTCATAAGTATTTAAATTTAATACAGCCAATGCTATTACATAAGTTTTTATTAAGTTTATATATATACAGGTTTCATCAGAGTTAGTCTAATGTACCAGTGTAAAGCTGAAATTATGCAAAAGATTTTACATCTTTTCTATGTCGTAAGCTGAATTAGTACCCCTTAGCCGTATTCCGTAACACTTATACATTAAAAGTATACAATCCTACTTACGATTTGTCTTCCTACCAAGTAGCCAATGAAAATCATATTTTTCGAAAACCACCAATTAAAATCACCATATATGTGCTTTAAGCCAAAGATTTTTAAAATTATTATTTTATTTTAAACCGTTTTTTTAAACAGCTACCACTCTCAAATCACATGTTATATTTTGCGAAAACTATGTGTCTATATTTAGTATTAAATTGTTTATTAAAAACATTTTATTTAGTGTATTTTTTACAAAATAACAAAATTTTTAAAAACATTTTTCTATCTGTAAATTTAGTTTTAATTTTGAGCATTTAAGTTTAAGCAAATTGTTGCTGTTGTAATTGAATCGCAGGAATATACGAATAGGAAGAAATTTAAGAAACGCGCTGCGTCAGTGTCATTTTTTTCACAATAATAATGCATCAAGAATTATTCCAAGATTGGCTATTTGTTCCAACTGAATGAACGGCTTTCGTCCGCACCGTGAGTACAAAGTGAGTATAATATTTTATCCTCTAAAACTGTAGCTTGTAATCCTGCGAATGTCCAGATGCTTCTGATAAGAGTATAGTTATTAATTGGCATATCGAGAGTAAAGATAAAAAAGAAAGGGGTGAAACAGTAACACAATCATCCTGTCCAATAGAAAATTTTTTAACTGTTATACATATACCTGCTATCAAGTATCTACATGCAAATTTTATATCAGTTTATTTAATACTGATACAAATTTGGGATATTGAAATATTCTCCTATATATGTATATAGCAGAGATTGTGAAGCTTATTAACGGCAGTACCTGGTTATGTGGGATTAACCTGACGGTGGTCTTATCACTAAATGAATTCAATGCTTCTGCCAATGAACCCAAGGTATATAGCATACCCCCTATTCATCTTTTAGATCCAGAAATTTTCTAAGCTCCTGTCACCCCGCAACAAAAACCGACATTCTGTAGAGAATGTAACAGAAAGTACAATCATTCCAGTTTCAGACTCTTTCCAGCCTAGTTGACTGGTGCCTTCATTTACTATCAAAAGATATATATTAAGGTGTGAGGGTTTTCACCAGGACTGTGTGATCTCCGGGGAGTCGTATATGAATCACAGATTGCTATACCGATTATCGTCATTGCCGTGACTGTAGGGGCCATAATTTTGACGAAAGTCTAACCACTGGGTGACTACAATGCATTTACCGAAGGCCACACGTTATTCCCCAAAGAGTCTCCCCAATAACCAGTATAGACCCGTAGCCCTCCAGGATACTGGTTCCCGAGATACTAGTTTGGTTAACCACTAAGTAGGCCCTATAGAATCCGAGTTTCAGGCTCCTACTAGCCTATGCGACTGGTGCGGCCTTTTACTTCCAGAATCACATGGTAAGATGGGGAAAGGATCATCCTTAACTGCATATTCCCGGAGTGAGCGGTGTATATGAAGCACATACGCGCTAAGATATACATCTGCACTTAGCTATGTAAGCCATAACGAGAAGGTGGATCATCCTCGCCCTAGAAGGCCTTCTGATACGTATATCCTCTGGTCACATCTAGTTGCAACTTCAAAAGCCCGAAGCAGGCGGCAGCCTTCTTTCCTTCCGAAGGGTTAGAGACTATCCAAATCCTGATTCAGAACTCATGAAGCTTAATAGAACATAGGAACACGATGGCATTCATGCGCACTACACCTGGATCATTCATTGTGTTCATTGTGATCGATCCGACCTCGAAGCTCACAGCCACCACGATACTTCCTAAGGGCCAACCTCAATACTCCGTCAGAGAACAGCTAAAAGGCTAAAACGACAAACAGCGTAACTGTGGGGCTTTACTGATTCCCGTGGAAATATAGTGGATTGTCCAGTTGGCTCCTGCTAGTCTTGAGGGGTACTGGATTCGCTTTTACTCCCAAAGACACATTTAATGACGGTGGATACCGTCAAAACATTTAAATGTGCCCCCTGGGGGGAATATGAAGCCCAGCAAGGAAAATATATATTGATTTGTTTAGTCGCTTCTAGCGAAGTCGTTTTCAATGTATTTGCCTTTTTAAACAAATCATATACTACGTCCATTCAGCAACAATTTTAAACTATTTTAATTTTAAACTAACTTTTCTATAACAATTTTTTATTAAAAGCTGCCGGCATAGCAGTTTTGAAAAGAAATCTTCGGAATAGGGTTACAGATATTTATTTTAAATTCCTTCTCTCAACGTGTTTCCTGGATGTTTTTTCACAACTGGCGAGCGCTTTCGATGTGGATACATCATCTTCAGGCAACGTTATATCATGTACTAGTGAGTTAGTATTTCTGGTCCACGTATTTATCCTATAATCGTCTTATCTACCTAAGTAGTCAGAATGTCAGCCATCTGGCGTTTCATGTGGGGATTAATTTTATTGTTCAGATACGTATGTCCGTCTGAGAGTGTTTTTTTTTTGTTTATTTGAGTTTATGATTACTTTATAATTAGTGTAAGTGAGGTTGTCTTTACCTGATCGTTTATAATGTCGCCGTCGATACTTTTTGTTTTGTAAATTTCCATGTCTTCAAGTATGTCTAGTTTTCTTCCTTTTTTGCTAGTCATACACTCATATTTTTCCCTTGGTAAGTGTCCATGGTGTAATGCAAAGTTGAAGTCTTCTCTTTTCCGTTTGTATGACTGTGTGTATTCTGCAAATCCTTTTTTTAGTGTTCGTCCAGTTCGTCCTATATAAATATGTTTACAGCTAAGGCAGACCTTGTGCCCCACTCTTGGTTGGTTGGGCTGTTGATGATAGGAAAGCAATTCTTTAAATCTAGTTATTTTAGTTTTACTGCAACATATGCGTATATGTACGGATTGAAAAATTTAATTTTTATAAAAACGGAGATCTAATGTGTCCAAAATTTTTTTATATTAGAGAAAAAATGAAAGAAATTATGTGCATAACTATTACAGATCTCCTTTACGGCAAACAGATGCGATTGAAATATTTAATGGTTAGCAGTAGGATATTCCACTTATATTTATTTACGGCTATTAATAAAGTGTGAAATACATTACATCTAGTGCTATTCTTATAATGTTGTGTGCTTTAATAAATTTTAGTACATGTTAGCGTTGAGGGGATACAATCTTTTATAATAACTAATAGTAACTACAACAGTAGTATTTTATATATGTGTTTAGTTTAAAAAATAGGCATTCACTGAAAATAATCAAGTTCGTTGTCTATCTAGGATGTAAATTTAAGCTTTTCAGGAAGACATACGCACATTGATATTTACTTTAATATTAAGCAAAATAGCTATTTTTTAAAATTATTAGTTATTATTATTATTATTAAATTCCCCAGCGATTATTTTCATTTAGCAAGTGTAAAATTGGTAAAGTGTGTAATAGGTATCTAAACATATTTTCTTTTTTTAACTTTTAGAAAAGAAAAACCTTAAAAATGCGGTTTTATTTTACAGCTGCCAAGCAAACTGTGACATCCTTAAAATAATAAATTTGTTTGCCATTTTTTATATTACACAAATAAATATATTAATAGAGACTATGCTTCCTTATAGCAAATATTTGTTTAAATTAATTGTGTGAAATTATTTAAAATAAATAACAACTGTTGGCTTACAAAATAACACACACAAAACACTTCTAATTTATTTAATATTAATTAATATTGTTGTTAACATATCCTAAAATAAATAATGAAACTATAAGTTTTTTATTAGCTGTAAGATACATTTGTATATTTGAATAGTTATTGCAAGCAAATGTTATAAAATGAAACATTCCACTAATCAAAATTAAAATTTAAATAAATTTAGAATAATTGAAAAAAAAAATTGAAAAACGTAAACAGGTGTGACATATTTTCACATGCTCTGTAAAACTTGACACGTAGAAGACTTATTAAATAAAATTAAAGTAATATTTAACAAAAAATTAAACAGAAACTACAAGCTAAAATTGTTTAAATTAATTGCTTTTGTAAAAAGTGTATAAAAATTCAAATATTTAAAAAATTTATTTTTCTTTTCAACAACCTTTTAAGTTTTAATCCTCCTTTCATCACAACAAAATCAAAATTAAATTTGGATTTTATTCATTGTAATTAAAGTTCATTACTTTTTTAAATTATGTATAAATTTTCTGTTAATAATTTTTTTGTTGTTGTCAATTTGACAGTTGTATATAGTTTAGATATTGTATAAAGAACAAATAGAAAAAACTACTTAATTAAATTTGTTAAATTTTATTAAATTGAAATTTATTATAAATACTCATATAAACCAATAATGTTTTTAAAAGTTTCAATAAACAAAAACAAATTTAAAAAAATTATAACTTAATAAAGTGTATAGTTTACATTTTTTTTATTAAGGCCGGCACGATAATAGTTAATTAAATGAAGTAATAATTAAAGGGTCTTTCCATAGGAAAATAATGTTTCTTTTTAAACCGATACAGACAGACGCATATTCAGTAATGAGACTGGCAACGTTATGTTCGATCTGGTAACACTGAAGGTGCTTGACTTGGAGTAGTGGCAGATGACCATGTAATTTGTCTGCATTGCGAGTTTGACACCACTGGAGTCATTTGGTCGTCATCAGCGATTTTTTTTAACAGTTTTTTCTGTTTTGTGTTCTAAAAAAGAGTGACATCAGTTTCAAACAAAGCTGTGCTATCAGGTTTTGCTTCAGGCTTGGGCACGGTACTATGAAAACTTTTGCTAAACTTCAGCAGGCCTAGGGAGATAGTGTTTTATCAAAAGCCCAGGCTTTTCGATGGTTTAAGGATTTTTTTAGAAGGAAAAGAATTGATCAAAGATGAACTTCAAGAACCTATGAAAATGTCGACAGAATCAGGGATTGTCGGTTGACAGTCAAAATAGTCGTATAATAGTTAACTTGACTCAGACCACCATACATCAGATTTAGACCAATAAATTGGGGATGAGAAAAAATCGGTGCAAAATAGTTCCAAAAAATCTTTCGCAAAAATCTTTTTGCATTTGATTGAAAGTGACCTCGATTTTATGGAACGTGTCATTACTAGAAACGAGTCTTGGGTGTTTGAATACGACCCAGAAACGAAGTGCTAAAGCTTGTAGTGGCATACTTCAACCTCTCCAAGGACCAAAAACGCAAGGATGGCAAAGTCAGAGATCAAATGCATGTTCTGTTTGTTCTTTCGATATCCATGGAATCGTTCACAAACAATATGCACATCAAGGCCAAACAGTCAATCAACACTTTTACCGGGAGGTTCTTGAAAGACTTCGTAAAAGGATCATTCTTGCGAGAGCAAACATCAAGAACAACTGGTTGTTGCAGCACGGTAATACTACTTGTCACAGCAATTTCAATAAACTAGATTATGACGAGTAAAAATATTCCGGTGGCCTCCAAATTTTGACGAGTAAAAATATTCCCGTGGCCTCCATATTCGCCTGACTTAAGTCCATGTGAAATGTTCTTCCCATTAGTTGAAAAATCGTCTTAATGGAACTCATTTTGGGATAATCAACCGACCAGGTTAATGATATTCTAGTAGTGTAGTTCCACCACTGCTATGAGGAGTAGAGTAACACTCCTTCCTGCTGCATGGAAGGAACAAGGAAGTTTTTTTCAGGCTGACAATATAAAATTGTAATTTTATTTGAATAAAAAGAATTTAAATAATCAAACTCATTAATTAATTTACAGGCCTCGTATAACACTGTGCAAAGTTTTATTAAAATTTCTGTAATTTAGAAAAATATTGGGCATTATGACATATGTAGATAAAAAACTGGCTTGATTATAACAGGTTACTTCAATTGTTGGATGGTATAAGTCTTCAGGTTTAATAATAGGAACTTTCTAACGGATCATTAATCAAAACTAAATCCAGCAATTTAGAATAGTCATTGTAGATACCTTTCACTTGGTAAAGAGAGAGATTAGTGGGGCAATTCAAAAATTCTTTAGCCAAATGTTTGTTTTTACTGGACCCAAAAGCAAAATATCAGGTCGCTGTTCCCATATAACAGATGATAAATAAAAATCACCAAGAAGAAATGATGAATCCGTGGCGTTAGCTTGCAGTAAAATAGTTTGTATAATGTAAAGGTGACTAATGCATACAGATTGCTGAGATTTGGGAGGAATGTAGGAACACATTAAGATTATTTTTCTGGCACTTTTTTTTACTATATTATCGGCTGATAGTACAAAAGTTCAGAAAGAAAAATATTAGATACAACTCCTCCATCATGATTACTATAGTAATGTGGTAAAGTTACCATAGTATTTTTATGTATGTAAATGCGAATAAGTAAATAAATCGCGTAATTTAATTTATAACTCTTATGTGTTGTGTAATTATTTATATAAATATAAACGAATTGCTGTTCGCTAGTCTCGCTAAAATGCAAATAAATTTTCTACCTAAAAAATATTTTTAGCTGTAAAATTTTTGATGTCCTTTATTTAAAATTATCATTTGTTTGTCAAGTATTTACATCTGTTCGGACGTGAAACGAACTAACAATTTAGTCCTCTTCAATCCACAGATGGCACTGTGCTTCAATTTGAAATATTTTTTGGGCTCGAATTTCATCCATTTATAAATGCAACATAATCAAATTATATTGACTAGTTTCCCCTCGAATCCAAAAGATTTTTGAACTAAGCATAGGTATTGGATGTCTGATTCACATTAGCTGTGAAAAAGCTAATGAATAACGCCTTTGAGGAGAGAATGTCTGGATCCCAGGTACACCAATTATTCCAGCGGATTTAGCATTCGATTATAAGCCTCATTTATACTGAGCTTTTCTAAATAATTGCGAATTTCTTTTGTTTGTTTTTAGTTTATTTTATATAAAAGTTTTTGTTTTCTATTTATTGGTGAATCAGCACAAAGTTACCTAGTTTTGCAGTAAAAGAACTCAATACAACAAACGTTCATTAAAGGAATAAACGTAACACCAATTTAAAATCTATATCGAGTTTTGACACTCACCTTCTGCGGGAGAAAAAATTCCAAGAGCCCAATTAAAAATTTTACATCTAAAGAATTTGAAACACGTTCCCATGCCCTGGCCACCGAAGTACTAAACGATCTTAGTAAAATTAAATTTCACTAAAAAGGAAACACGTGCTGTTGCTTAAGTCGAACATCAATGAAATAAAAATTAATGATTGCACTCACTAAATTAAATTAATATAATTTTTGGTATTAATTAAGAGATTTAATTAATAGATTTAATTTACAAAAAATTGTTTATGCATATTTTACTGTATATGCAGATGTGTCAAGAACTTTGTCGAACTATTTATTTACCTTTTAAGGCGTTTTGTGTAATAAAGTTTTATTCCATTTTATATACTTTGAAATAAGTTTTCTTTTATAAAACAGCGACAAGTGACCACCCATTTTAATTAAAAACCAATAATATTTCAATCAAGTTAATTTAAATTAAATCATTAAAGAATTCAAAAATGCTTAACGCAATTACTCAATACTCTTAACAATTGCTATTAATTTTTAATATTTTAATTGGTTAATTGTTACCTCATTAGTCAAGAAAAAATACATGAGAAATAGCCCAATAGCCGTTTTAATTTTAATTAATTGAGCTAATAAGTATGTCTATATTAACAACAACAACAAGAAGGAAAATGAAGGGAAAAAAAACAGCAGTTTGGGTAGAAGAAAAAAAGCCAAAACATTCAAGTTATAAACAGGAAAGAATTGAAAACAGTGGGCCGATTTAATCAATTTATGATGAAGATTTAATGGACATATTTATTTATGAAACAAAATATCTTAAATAATAAATTCTTGTTTTAATTAAAAATATTGCAGAAAAACTTATATTTTTTGAGATATAAAACTATTGAGCTGTACTGATATGGTCATATGGATATGCTTGCTCCTACAGTAATACATTTATAGAATTTTAATAGAAATAATTATTTTGGAGAACATCATAAAATATTTACTTTTAAAGGAATCTAGCATAAATTAACGTAGATTATAGTAATTAACGTAATTAGTATATTTAAGATGACATTAAGATAACAAGAGTATGACTTGTCAAATCTGGCTAGATAGCGCTGTCCGACACAACGCTAGCTTTAAATATTATAAAACTAAAACTAGCTAATATAGGGAATATACAAAATTTTCGAAGTTTAAGTTTTTTTTATTTTGTATCCTTGATAAAGGAAATACTTTTTCCTTTCGACATTGCAAAAAAACAAAGAAAATATTTTATGAAGTAGGAACATATAAAAACATTTATATCTTTCTAATTATTTCAATTGTAATGTTTCGCTTAGATATAATACAATATATATAATACAATAATAATAATAATATGAAAAACAAACTGAATAGATATCCGCAAATGCAGGATTTTATTTTTGAACCCTTTTTTAATTTAATAATGAAGGCTTTAATAGATCGCAAGCCTGAACTTGGATGGCCTTTACATGATATTGAAGGCGAAAAAATTCACAATAAAGAAGCTTTTTTAAATAATAGGCTTTTTTAATCTTTCGTTTAGTGCTAACGTAGACTCTATGCAATTCTTCGCTGTAAACATATTTACTAAACTGCAAACCATTCGAATCGAACAAATAACAGAAGTTTGCTTTACCAATCAACAAATTAAATGCCAATTTCAGCGAAATACGTGTCAATTTTTTGATGTGACTAATTTTAGATTTTTTTTTTGCATTAATATTAATATATTAATATTAAACTTAAATTTTTACAGGTCATATTGCCAACGGAGATTTATTTACTTACTTAATATTTATACTGCTTGTGCTGTGGTTTTAACGAAATTATACATAAACAAGCTTAGCTTTAAATCAGCAGAACTGTTTTGTAGGTCTTTGTTATAAAAACTAAAAAAAAAAACAACAATTAATTAGCAACAAGGGTATCTCTAATGTTGGTGACAAGACATCGACAGAAACAACTGACAAATTTAGTTCTAGCGGAGTATATGATACTGCATGAACACAAAAAACAAGATTTATAAAACACGTATATACGTCCGTACGAATAAAAAAGAGAAGACTCTAACTTTGCATTACACCTTGACACTCACGGACGGGCGCCAAGAACAATAGATAAACGTATGACATTACTACATCCTAGAAAAAAAGGACAAAGACTAGA
This sequence comes from Trichopoda pennipes, assembly GCA_030448955.1. Classification (NCBI taxonomy): domain Eukaryota; kingdom Metazoa; phylum Arthropoda; class Insecta; order Diptera; family Tachinidae; genus Trichopoda; species Trichopoda pennipes. Next base: position 2,262,693 of record JASKUP010000070.1, on the reverse strand, counting down.
CATTCTTGAAAATACGGAGATCCACAAAACAAGAACTACTTATACTCAGCCCCGCATAATAGCGAGTAGTCTACCTAAATGAATAGATACGACCCTAATGAAAGAACTACCTAAACCCAAAATGAACCCACCAGTACAGTAGAGTAAACAGCTTGATAATGATGTCAGGACATCAAAAGCGCTCGCGGATCATACCGAAAAAGCAGCCAGCAATAACAAAACAAAACAGTATTTCATTTACTAGTTGAACAAATAATAAGAGACGGATATATTAATTTAGCCCCACATAAAATGCCAGGTGACGGGAGAATTTGCCTATATAAATAGATATGACCCTAACTAAGCAACGACCTAAATCCAATATTTATACTAACAGACTTAATACTAACTCTCCAGTACTATTTAAAATGCGGCTTGATAATAATGTTATCGCATCAAAAGTGCTCGTCTATTGTGTCAAACAAACAAACAAACAAACAGTAACGACGGCTTTCACCGAGAGGAATGACAATATTTAAAAATAAATTGCAATCAAAATAGTACCAGGAATATTGGACACTTTTTCTTTGGACGGTATACATCCTACCCGCTCTTACTCTTTGACTATGCCAAAAAAAGTACGACTGTGGTATACCTGGAATGCATTTAACTTCTTTCTATTTATGACCTCAACTATATTACATATAAGACGGAATGTTTTTCAATCTGATCACATGGGATAGAACACATGTAAACATCATTTATGTTATGCTGTGTGGTCGGTAAAATACGAGTACATCTGATATAACTGCGTTATTAGATTTCGTTATTTGTCAGGCTTTCCATCTGATAGCTGCATCGAAGGTTGCTTCTACATGTGAGGTTGCAAGAAAAATTTTATCTTATAGAAGAAAATAAAATGTTTTATTAAATCTATTAAAAAGGATAGAGCGAGATTATCTGTAGAAAAAGTAAATATAATTAAATATTTTTCGCTTTCGTTTTTGCTACTTTCGATTAACATGAATAAAATGAAATTTTAAGTAATTTAGCGTTATGCCACATCACAAATTTTATCACAATTCGGATCACAAATATAATGAGAAAAAATATTTTTATAAGAATTCTGCATGTACCTTCAACGCACTAATAAAAACCCTTTTTAATTTGAAATATACTAAATAAATTTGTAATAAGCTTGTTGGTAAAAGTTATTGTTTAAAAATTTTAATATACCATGCCCTTTACGTACTCCTTCCCGTCTCCTGTTAGCAAAAACGTATCGTGTAAAAACTAAATGAAAAATGGCTATATTTGCTACAACTTTCATGTATCACATTATCAGTAAAATATACAAATTCACTAATTTAGTATATGGTGTTTCAAGAGCATTATACACTATTATATGTTAAAAGATTAATAACATCGTACCTTTTCTGTACTAAGTTTTTTAATAAATTCATATTTTAGCTCATTTCAATTAAATGATAAAAATTTATTAAAAACCAAAAACAGAAATTATAAAAGTGGTTTATAATGATGATCTGATGATTTTTTTATATGAAGGCCCATAGTTCAGTAAATGCGTGATTTGATTTACATCTGCACCGACTATATAGTCATAATCAGATGGTGGTCAAACCACTTAGTTGATTGGACACCAACTACGCCCTAGGAGGCCTTCAGATACGTATATCCTCCAGTCACTCCTAGTAGCAATTTAGAAAGTCCGGAGTAGGCCGTGCCCTCACTCCTTGCTGAGGAGTTGGAGACTATCCAACTCCTGGTCCAGACGCACGAAGCTCTTATTTCTCAAGAACACGACAGCATTCATACTCACTGAACCTGAACCATTCATTGTGTTAATTTGAATGATCCGACCCACAAACTCTCACGAGGGTCCGAAACCACAACCACCACGATACTCCCATATAGGGGCCAACCTCAATAATCAGTACAGAGTACATCTTTGCCTTGAGAGTACAAATAGTGCACTCTGCGAGCTTACTGATTCCCGTGGAAATATGTGGATTGCCCAGGTGACTCCTACTAGCCTTTGAGGGGCCTGGGCTCCCTTTTACCCCGCAAGACACAAATCTAAATGGAATAGTAGGTTCCAAAAAGACTATAATGTGCCCCCGGGGGGAGATAGTTCAGTAAAGGGGGTCTAAAACAAAATTTTTATTGCAATACTATTTCGTTAATAGCATGAGGGCCTTTGAGTTTTAAGGCTGAAATTGATTCGAGCCTGTTGGAGCTGATTATTTTATTGCAGAACTGTTTCTATAATTTTTATTTCTGAGCCTATATAACGAAATTTCTCTCTATTAGAGATTACATATAAAAATAATTTTTGACAATTTTTATAAAATACTAAATTTTTCTGGTTTTATATCAACTGTATGCCCACTGTTTCATTGAAAAACAATTAGTCACTTTTAAGAAAGAACATTTAGCTGGCAGAAATATAAAAACAAAATATGTTGAGAATATTATATACCGACGTAAGTGCACTCTATAAGCACAAAGTAAAAAAAGCGTGCTTTGATAACTTTAAAAATAAATTCCAGACTTTATAAGAATGTTCAACATAAGAGGTTTCTTTTGTATAACGATACGAAAGTGATTTTATTTAAAAAATATCTAAATGCATTTCAAACGTTAAATATAAATAAAAACAATTTTTTTTCGATTTTTAATAAAAATATATCTATTTTGTCGAAAAACTTAAAGACATCACGATATCCGAAGACAGGCGATTCGTTTTCTTTGACATTGAGGATCTATATACCTCAATACCAACATACAACAACCCTAGGTATCCTACGCGACAAACTAGCCAATTTATACGACAACCAATACATCAGCGACATTATGGATATCGCAAAGACGATAATCCATAAACAGAACTACTTTAGATTTAAAAACCACTTTTATAAAAAAAGGTGGCGCACTCAGCATGGGAAATTCCAACTTCGGGCAACATCTCGAATTACTACATATGAAGACACCATTGAAAAACACAGAATAACTCATTATTATAGATACTTGGATGACATCATATGCATCCTCGAACAAGACAACGCCGAACAAATTGTAATAGACCAAGAGAATCCATAATAACATAACATACACAATGAAAAAAGGACATGACAGTAATTTGCATTATCTTGACATCACATTAACACGAGGAACCGACGGTTTAATATTTGACATCTATAAAAAACCAACTTCGACAGACACTATTATCCACATTACCTGGAATTACCCTACCCAACATAAGCTGGCAACATTTATAGATTTGATACACAGACAAGATATCCCAATTACTCCAGATAAGTACAACAAAAAACTCGACAACACTATTTAAAGCTAAGCTAAGAATAACGGCTACAAACCCACCACTAACGAAAAACTTCTTAGACAATACAACACTAAAAACAGGAATCAAGAAGATAAAGAGACAAACAATACAATATGATGACACACTTTTACTTACACAGGACCAGACATATATAGATTAACTAACCTTTTTCACAAAGAACGTTTACTCATAGCATTAAAAATCAGCAACACTCTAAGACATAATCTCAGGACATCGACAGAAACAACTGACAAATTTAGTTCCAGCGGAATATACAAACTTACTTGTACCTGTAACTGGACGAACATTTAAAACAAGATTTACACAACCCATACGCTAGTACCAATGAAAAAGAAAAGATTCCAACTTTGCATAACACCTTGAGACTCACGGACACACACCAAGGGAAATAAAGGAATATATAACATTAATACATCTTAGCCAAAAAGGACGAAGACTAGATATTCCTGAAAAAAAAACTGTTAACAGTGACATTATAAACGAACTAGTAAATACGACCTCAGACATAATTTTCACACCACTGAAACTAGTTATACACTCAAGTAAACGGAACACACCCTCAGACGGACACATGTACCCAGATAAAATGCCAGGTGGCGAACATTATACCTACATGAGTAGAAACAAACTTAGTAAAAGAACTAGCTAAACCGGAACACTGAATCATCACTGCAGTTAAGGACACGGCTTGAGAATAGTGCTGGCCGTTCATACCCAAGAAATAGCCAGCAAAGACGAAAAGGAATGAAGGTAGTATACATATTTTAATTAATAAAAACGTTACGTAATTTGCTACAAATGGACTCGTTGGTTTAAAGACAGTGAAGGATATGAGCAAAATGAAAGCAAAACTGCTTTTTAAAGCTTGAATAAAATAGATAATTAATTTTAAGATTGTGAAATAACTGAAATTTTATTATTCAGAATTATTTTCTTAAGCTTTATCATTATAATTTAATCATTTAGTATTCGTTGGTTTTTTAGTACAAATTTTTTAAATTAAATTTTTGTTACATTTTCTTAATCAAATTCTTTGTCTTTGCGGAATCCAACCGCAAACCTCATAATATGACGATTGTTGCCTCAGCCAAGAGTTACTGCCACACTTCGTTCAACTGTTCTATTGCATCCATATAGCATGACCTTTTTTCAGGAACGATTGTGTCACAGAAAAGTACGTCTGGTATCCTCTTTTGGAATCTTCTATGTTAAATAAATTTGTCACTTGTTCATCGAAGGAAGACAAACTGGATCATCATCAGTTTCGCTTCGTGTAATTAAAAATATGCCAAAGCCTATTAAAATTATAGTTTAAAGTAAAAAACTTCTAATTGTATTTCTACCAACCTCCAGCATCTCTTATTGGCCGACCGCTCTGCAACTAATTTTTGACAAATCTTTTGGCAACTGAAATAATTTTGGTATCCTCAAATGGCCTTTGATCATAGTTTCTTCGTCTTATTGTTAACTCCCCTTAATAAAACTTCTGTATTAAAATAAATTAAAGATAATATATTATTTTTAGAGCTGATAGCTGGTAGAAGCTAATATCCCGAAATAAATAATTTAGTAATTATTTGTATACTCTGAAGAATAAGACAGATAAATAAATAATAAAATAACTTTTTTTATTTAAATTTATAAAAATAAATTTACGCATTCCAGACGATGGAAGGTACGAACAATTTGCGAATATCGTAACACAAGATAGCAATAATTCGCATTGACTTGCGGACTATAATACAAAATAAACCTTCAGAATTTTTATATATTTTCAAAGAGTAAATAGAAAATTAACTAACATTATTGAGCATTGTGTAGTGTAGGGTATCGTAAATAGAAAATGTTTGGTATAAAAAGTGCTTAACAGGCATATGGCAACTATTACTAATTATCCAACAGCTAACTTAAATACCTGCAGAGTTTTAAAAACAATTAACAACAGCTATAACGGCATCGCCCAAATGAATAAACACAAAGATGCTCTTAAGCCTAACAGTTGTGCATTCTTTAAGCCTCATTGGTTTTGCTGGAAGATATTGGGTAATAGACTGAACAGTAGTGATTCCCACAACATGCGAGTATACTTGTGCTACAGCATCGTATTAAACGTCATGGTAACCATTCTTTATCCATTGCATTTGGCATTAGAACTTTTTCGCAGTGAGTCAATGGCTGATAATATAAAAAATTTAGCTGTTTGTGTTACATGTGTGGCCTGTAGTATAAAATTTGCAATTTATGCTACGAAACTTCGAACAATACAGAAATTTGAAAAAATACTAGAAAATTTGGATGAACGCATAGTAAATGAAAACGAACAGGAATTTTTCAAACGTTTAAAAAATCGCCTGCAAATTATTGGTGTTGTATTTCTTAGCATTTATTTACCGGTTGGCATAACGGCCGAATTATCTTTTATATTTCGTGATGGAAGAAGTCTATTGTATCCAGCATGGTTTCCATTCAATTGGATGTATTCGGTCGGGCTGTTTGTTTTAGCAAATATTTATCAAATTTTTGGTATTTCCATTTTACTGCTCCAAAACTATGTGGATGATACTTTTCCGCCAATGGCATTGTGTATGCTATCAGGCCATATAAAACTTCTTACCATCAGATTGTCAAACATCGGTTACGATGAGAAAACTCTTCAGGAAAATGAAGACGAATTAAACCGGTGCGTTGAGGACCAGCAGAAATTATATGAGTGAGTATTAAAAAATTGGGCAAGAATTGGTTGTTATTTATTTACCTACACATTTTAAGCTTACCTATTTTGGACCTTGGCTTTATCAGAGACTTTGCTACTTCGCTATATTTTGAGTCATTGTTTCGGGTGCTCTTTCATTGAGAATATTGTTGATTGTGTTTTCTTCTTCCCCGGATTATTATACCACTCAGTCGTGCTTCCATTTGCCTTTTCGCCAGACAATTCTCTAACGTTCTATCTTAACTTTTAACGCATGACCTTATTGTTAAATGATTCTGTTTCGTTTTCTGTACCATCGGTTTTAACCTAAAAAAATATTTTATTTTGGATGGCTGAATCCAGCTCTGATTTTTAATAATAACCGCACATGAATCAAATCCATATGTAAGTGTTACTATAAACGTAATGATTTATCTTAAGAAAGTTTTCTACTTTCTGAAACTTTTCTATTGCCAGTAAAATATTTGTTTAAGGCAAGGCAATAATTGACAGTTGCGGATATTTTGCCATTCAAGCCACGTTGCGCATTTACAGTGCTTAACTGTTCAGCAACTTTTACATAAAATATTATCAATTCGTCGCTATCGTTACTTATTCCTAAAACGGTATTGATAAGTTTTAAATAAAATGTGATCATTACAGATAAGTACCATTAGAAAAGGATTATGACAACTTTAGGAAAGTTTGGAATCACAATAGCTCATAGTAATAATTAGTTTTAAAAAAATAATAATAACTATTAAAGGGCGTTACCATATGTGATTTACATTGGAATTTTTGGACCCGTTATAGCCAATCATAGCAATACTAGATATTTATATATTGTTGCGTTCAGTCCTTTTCTAATTGCAAATAATAACACAGGACTTTAGAGTTTTAAAGTAAGTTAGACGATTTATTTACTTTCAATACACACAAACTAAACACGATGGTAACTTTGTTATCTTTACTAATTGATTACTCAACTTGAATTAATTCTGCTGCCATTTATTTCCGTCTTTACTGGCTGTATGTTTAGCATGAACGGTGAGCGGACATCATTCTCAAGCCGAGTTCTAAGCTGTACTGTTAAGTCAGTGTTCGGCTTTAAATAGTTCTTTTATCAAATTAATTAATTTGCCCAAAAAGAACCGCTTTAAGCGGTTTCGCGCACGTACAGAATATTCTACTTTAACATCACTCCATCATGTTGTTGTTATTGTCTTTTTGTTTACTTATTTGGTAAAATTTCTTATAAGCATGTTGTTGTTGTTTTGTGTGTATACGATTTCTTAGACAACTACGCAGTTTGTAAAATGCACAGTGGGTCGTTTACTTTTTTTACTGTTAATTATTTTCTTTTAAAACTTAATAAATCATCTTTGTAAGAATATTTAATTTATCTAAGTCGAAATATCTTTTCAACTGCTATATACAGACACTGAAAATTACTCCAAAAGTTGTATTGTTTAGTCCGCTATAACACCTGTACATAAACCCTTCTAAGCAGGCACTTTTAATTTAAGCCAAAAGTCCACTAAAATTATTGTTTCGTTGCCCATTTTAAAGTCAGTTTTAATAATATCATACGATTCAAATGATTTCAAATTATAAAGTTATAGTATTGCTATTAGCCAGGTAATAATTACAGCAATTAAGCAGCAAATAAAAAATAAAAAAACTCGCATCAAATTTAATACGTTTAAAATTTAAATAATAAGCAATTTTATTATTCGTGCTTGATTCCTTTAAATAAATATTTCATGATATTCTCACGAAATATTTATTACAAAAATTTTTATTAAAAAATAAACATTTTATGATATTCTCATAAAATATTTATTTCAATATTGCAATTTCACTATTGCTCACATAGCTATGTTGCTATGTTGATTTTATGAAAAAATTCTCATGAAATCAGTTTGGCTTTATATATAAGACTTTTAGGTTTTTCTATACCATATTGGGGTAAAATTCACTGATGAGCTATGTGAGCAATAGTGAAATTGCAATATGGATATGCTCATTTTTTTATTTTTATTGAAATAAATGTTTAATGAGAATATCATAAAATGTTTATTTTTTAATAAAAATTTTTGTAATAAATATTTCGTGAGAATATCATGAAATATTTATTTAAAGGAATCAAGCACGAATAATAAAATTGCTTAAATTGAAAATGATTCCGATGAATAAATAACTTAATTTAAATAATATAAATTAATTATTTTTAATAATAAAATTTAATTTGAAAATATATTATTTTTTTATAGACTCTACATCACCATCGAAAATATAATTTCGTGGCCTATTTTTATACAATTTTGTGTAAGTGCTGCAAACGTTTGCTTTGCCCTCACCGCTCTACTATTTTTTTTTTCTGCACCATTAGATATTTTATATTATACAGTTTACTATCTGGCCATGGAGTTGCAAATATTTCCAACATGTTATTACGGCAGTGATTTTCAATATTTATTCGAACAGTTACCCCGTTCAGTATATGAAAGCAATTGGACGGAGCAAACTATGAATTATAAAAAACACATGATTTTGTTTACGGAAAGATCATTAAAACATAATGTTGCATTGGCTGGCGGTATGATACGCATACATTTGGATACATTCTTTTCAGCGTGTCGTGGAGCATATTCCCTGATGACAGTCGTTATGTCTATGAAGTCAAAAAATCAATATTAAGAGCAGAACAAAAACAAAAGTAATATAAATTCGATGCTTTTCATAGACAAAAAATATTTGCAAATGAGTTTAAGCTAAAACTGTTATTTAAAGTATAGATAAATTATACGCATTCACACTGGCATTAAACTTAAGATAAATATAATTTAAATAAAACAAAATTAAATCCTTTAACAGATATTTTAGCACACAAGAAGTTCGTTTGAGAATATTAATTGAATACACTAAATTATAACAGCATATCGGTCAAGTATCTATCACTCGACTTATTGCACATTTGCACTCCTTTTGTATAATTGCTAATAATTACCGACAAATATACCGGTTTCACATTAGCAACTTCTATATCATACGTGTGAGACTATATTTCATTTTATATTTTAATACTTCCATATTGAAAATGACTCGAAAATAACAACGAAATCGTGAAAAACACCTTCAATAGCCAATAACTCATAAAAATAAACAACAAATAAATAAGTAACATAAACAACTACAAGAAATACATGATTGAGAATTTCTATCTTAAAAACCTGAAACTCTGTTGACGTATTCATTTTCTGAAAGGAAGTTTCCAAACCTGCTTCGCTTAATAACGTTAGTATATTGTTACGAATATGTCTTGCTTAAGTTCTAAAATAAAATAATTAAGCAATACAGCGAACTACTTGGAATGTTGTTTACGAACTGCGTGGCTTGCTAAGAAAACTTATGGTACAACAACAAAATGCCTAGTTACAAACTGCGTAGTAATTTTGTAAAGGCGAACAACAACAATTTGATATACTGTTTACTAACTGCGTAGCATGCAAGACAAAAACAAATTTCTGTTTACTAACCATATGCGCAAGACAACGACAAACATGTATGCTGTTTACCATCTGCGTAGTTTTCTAAGAAAACTTATCTACTCGAGACAACAAAAAATATTTAAAAATAAATCCCAAGCAGAAACCTTATCAGCATAAAAACAAAAATACACATAGACATACAGGCGCCTATACATCGAATAACCAACATACAACAACAAAATGTGATACAAAGGTAGCAGAAGATTCTGCAATTTTCTAAGCTTTTAATAGACAAGTATAAAAGCACAGCGTCTGAGTGGATAGTCAGTCGGTGTCAAATTAAAATCTGGTGAAGTAAAGACGTGCATCTTAAATAAATTTTTTTGTAGTGTCAACTTTGTGTAGTAAATTGTTATTAATTTAAAAGCTGGTGTTATTTATTTTGCAATAAAGAACTCACAACAAAACGTTTATAAAAGGTATAAAATATAGTTTTACACTTCGCCAGAATCACTATCATCAGTATTTTATCTTGTAAATATATTTCTTCGTTACATAATGTTAAAAAGCGGTGTTGCCATCTATATGTACTGCGGGTATTCTGCTATGCGCAAATTATTTATTTTTTCTGTGGCCAGAATCGATTATTTTTCGTAAAACTTATCTGTGTGACTTTTATTTATCTTTACAATTTTATAAGTCTTACTAAGGTTAACTTGTAGTATGTGATAAAGTTAACGTCAGCGCCTGGCCGTTTGATCTTAATATGATGGTAGTCTTACCACTGAGTGCAGGAAAAGCGGCCACACGCGGCCTAAGACGCCTAAATTCCTTAGTATCAGGGCCGTGCCCTCATTCCTTGCTGGAGAGTTGGAGACTATCCAACATCTTGGCCTGTTGCATGTGCACGCTAGGATAAAATCTGCGTTAACATCTCTTCGGATACTTTTTTCAAAACATTGATTAAACCAATAGTCACCACGTAACCTCACCAATATCAGCCCATATCCTTGTGAGCAACTGGTTTCCGTGATGCCGGTATGGGTGTATTAAGTTCACTGGTCGAACTTCGAGAATCCTATGTCCCTTCTGGCGACTGGTGCCCGTTTTTCCCCCGAATTTACATGTCAAGATGGGCAAGAGATCCATCTAGACTACGTGCTCCCTGGGAAAGTTTACTTGTAGTATAAAATTTTAATATCGCAAAACGTTTTCGGATCAAGCAAATGCATATTTTTGTGCTCAGTTAAGGAGCAATTTATTGCCGGAAGCTGCCACTGCAGGCACCTCTAAGTAAAAATATCTTTTTTATTTTCTGAATTATAACATCATATCTCTTTCGTTCTTTCATTAGGATTTTTTTTTACATTTACCCTAAGATATTGCATAACACCATAGCTGTTTCTGACAAAAATTGTCAAAAAGTCAGATCTCTTGTGAAAAGTGCTCAATTATATCTGTAGTAATTGTTGTTTCAACAATCTGGCAACATGTCATACAGTTCGTGTCAAAATTGATTTCTGGAAGAACCGCATAGATTCAAATTTCCTGCTGATGAGTTGGCCTCCACAATCGAGAGACTTAACGCCACTAGATTATTCTCTTCAGGGATATGCAAAGTCACTAATCTACGCCGATAAGCACAAAAAAATTTTTTTTGGAGTTTTAGATTGGAAAATACGTTACGTATCTAGCGAGAAACGTTATTCCGCCGTATGCTGGACTTTGTTGCGGTTACCGGCTAAAAACCCACCTTAAGTCCGGCATATTTTTTTCCTCCCCGGCACCGCTCTCGCATGACCTCGGGGAGCACCAAATCAATGCTGGTTCGTCGTCATCATATCCAGGTCGCATTTTTTCGTGCGGAGTAATGTTCCACATAATTCGCCACAACAGTCCAGTTTTCGCGACTGCTTACCATTTTGTCTACTATATTCGCTACTGTCGTTTGGCCAGTTTGTGTCTCTATTTCCGCGCTGTATGCAGACCACTGGTGGCACTTGAAGAAGGTGTGGCCAGCGTCGTCCACTACATCACCCTCCTCGCAAATGCAGAATCAAGTGCTGTATTTCCCCATATCATATAGGTACTTACGAAAGTAGCTGTGTCCATTCTGTGTCCATATTCTCCCTGCATATCCATTTATCCAAAACCAGGATCATTTGGTATGTCCATCTCCCATAGTACTCACTCCTCCATCGCATCTGCATTTTTCCTTTTTGTGGCAGTTACTTCGGGTGTTGCTAGGGAGTTATTATGTCTAACATAGTGGATTCTTCTTCGCTCTTTCGCCCGTAAATCCACCGGCCGCATTTCGGCTATTACAAGAACAGCAGGTGCCGATACAGTGCGGTAAGCAGAAGCGACCCGTAAAGCCGCTGTTCTCTGCACCGACAGTAAAGCCTTTGCCCTGTGTTTGACGCTTAATATCTGCGTCCATATCTCACTCACGTACAGTAGAATGCTGTTGTAGACCTCCATCAGTAGCCTTCGCCTACTTAGGCTGGCTACTGATGGAGTATTCCCCATAAGTCGGCCGAGTTGTGCCGTTATCTTCGCCGATTGACCACTCATTCGCTGTGTTGTTACCGATATTTAGTTACAAATATTGAAAGAAGTCATCGAAAGTTAGACTTGCAGTTTAAACTACGTCTGAGCGAGCCGTGGCGGTGATATGCCAGAAGTCATATTTAAATTACAATGCCAGAAGATCCTTCGAATACAGGAAATTTCATGTTAATTAAAATTTCATGCTATAAAAAGTTCTTTGTTTTACTTTACTGCAAGCTATATACCTCTGTAAAGAACATCCTATAAATATATGTTTCCTTGACATTTTCATAGTTCTTTTTTGCAAAATATTTCCATCGCAAAAGAAGAATTTTTTGTTCAAGGATGCTTCCGTTTATGTACGAGTATATTCGAAGCTAAACGCCTTCAACAATAAAATGACATCTTTTTTCCCATATTCAGAATAAAAGATTTTTAGGCCCTTTATTTGATTGCGCCTAAAATAAAATAAAAACAACTTTAATTAAATTGTGGCAACAGCAACAGCATGATACTTTTCACATTTCGTTTTTTGACGTCTTCGTAGTAGAGGCATTGGCAATTGTTATAATGAATTCAATTTCGCTATTAAGAATTTTGTCGTTAAATTGAGTCGACAGGTACGATACAAAATGTGCGAACATCAACGTTCGACCGCGTCGTTCAACGGAAAACGTCAGTTCCTCGACGTTCTCAACATTTAGGGTTGTCCGAAACCACCACATGGCGAATTTTATTTGACTTTGAAGCCTTACAAGATTTTACTGGTACAGGAGTTGAAGCCGACCGACCATTCACATGGCCGTAGATTTGCCCAATTCATTCAGGAACAACCGGCTGGTTTTTCCTAAAAACTAATTTTTCTAGACGAAGTCCATTTTCACTTGTCAGGGTATGTTAACAAGCAAAACTGCCGTATTTGGGCTTCAGTATATCCTAGATCGGTTACTGAGAAACCTTTGCATGTTAAACATGTATCTGTATGGCGAGCTATGTGACGTGTAGGCGTGTAGGCGTGTAGGCGTGATTGGGCCGTATATTTTCGAAGATGACGTTGGAACTATGGTAACGGTTAATGGATCACACTATCACAAGATAATAGCACCTCAATATTGGCCTATAGTGACGACGTGAATATCACTGATATGTGGTTTCAACAGGACGGTGACACATACCACACATTCAATGAAACGATCAATTTATTGCAAACCAAATTTCCCAATTGCATAATTTCACGACAATCAGCAGTTAGGTGGCGAGTCAGATGATGTGACTTAACACCACTGGATTATTTTTTGTGGTGCTATGTTAAGAGCAGAGTCTATACGAAGCTAACAGAATCGATTTCAGCCTTAAAACTCTAAGTCCGTGATGTGATTAACGAAAAGGGACCGCAATTTTGCTAAAAAATTATTAAAAACTTTGACGAAAGAACCAGCATCTATCAGCGTGAAGGTGTGGACCTTTGAAAGATATTATATTTCATATATAATTGTCGAACTTTTCTCTTCGTAATACAATTTGAATCATCGCAATATAATTTTTTGGTTTATTTTGTTTTAGAAAACAAATTTTTTGTTGAAAAACCTTTTAAAATTATAAGAATCATCACGACCTTAAATTCTATTCTAGCTATCGTTAAAATAATCTTTCTCAGGTTAATACAAATCTATTCTATTTTTGATCGATTTCAGTCGGCAGTTTGCAACATCAAATGCTATAAAAATATTTGCTTTTCTATCCACTTGCAAAAGTGGAAATATTCCAATATATTTTGTTATGACAGAAATAGCATACACATACTTGTTGTCCAAATATTTAATGGCTATAATTAGGTTAATTGTTAAAGTTTTTCTTTCAAAACAAAAGAGTCTAAAATAATTAAAAAATTTATAATTAATAAATAGCCGAAACTCACTTTTCATTTAATTAATGTTTGCTTTTCTTTTATTATTTATTACTGCATGAAGCCCACGTAATAGAAATATATTTTAATATCTCTTAAATTGTATAAAACACTGACACACATACATATACATATACGCCTTCTTATACATTAAATGTCAACACAATCTTTTACAATGAAAATAAATGACTGTAAATAGAAGGAAAATCCTCTTAAACTGATTGTTGTAATCGACTATTTGATCGTATTTGTTCCTTGATATTCTAACAAAATATTATTATACTTCAAGGATTTGTACCGAACGCACACTTGTATGTAAATCACACAGCGCAAATAGTTTTATATCAATATAGCAACAACAATAACGATTTGCAAAAACCAAAACCAACATGGATACGTATTTACTTAAATGTTCATTACAAAAGACCTTTGCTGTTGAAAATACAAAAACAAAAATATAAAACGATATTGACATAAGTAAAAAGAAAGGGGATATACGTACTCTGGTTAAATATTGTCAGCTAAACTTATGTATGATAAAATAACAAGAGAAAGACATGAGGAGAATTTAAAAGAAAAAAATTGCCATAGAATTCCAAGAATAAGGAAATGTTGATGCTGAGTGCGCCATCAGCAAACATTTGGGTTTTGACAAAAGATTGAACAAGAATAAATAACACAAAAGAAAGAATCATATCTGTCGTTTCTAACAATTGCATACATACACGTATGTAAATGTGTATGTACACGTATATTCTGCAAGCATTTCAAGCAACGTCTCAATTATTTCGAAGCTAATTTTTTTTTACATTTGTGTCTCTGCCTTTTACAAACATTGCCATGATTTAGGCATTTGACAAAAAGCTTTGACGTTATTTACCAGGATTGTAAATCAATTGAAGTAGAAAGTTATAACAAACAAAAATAAAAAAGGCATCTATTTCAATGCAATAAAAATCAGGTTTCATCTAAAGACTGGAAACAGAAAAACTGACCTCTGATGGTAAAATTCCAACAAGATAAAAATATGCATGTTTTTTATAGGCTATGACAACCTCCTCACGCACCTTAAAGAAAGTTTGTAGGTTAGAAAGTTACTAGGCAAAATCATAAATCATATCACTTAAATTTTTAAAAATTTAATTGGACAAAATACTTTTTTATCTTGAAGTAGCACTCAGCGGATGACCCCTACTCTTACAAAACTAGAAGGAGGAAAGAGGGAGTGGCGTTTATGGGCATTCGATTTGAATTTTATTACATTGATGGTGACAGAAAAGAACTCTGGGGGGTTGTTCATCAATCATACGAACCGTTCTACTAAAAAACAAATTTTCCCTGTAATACGCACTCTACTTTCACCACCTGTTTCATCTCTTCTCTATCCCTTTCCTAGAGAATGTAGCACGGACTAAATAGGCATTGTTGCCTGAAGTGCTACTTCTCTAAAAAATAAAATCAACCACAAATGGATGCGCTCTCAATTAAAGTCGAGTTAAACGCAAAAACGTGCGAGTAACGAGAACAAGTTCCCTAATTTCTCTAGAGCACCTACCGTTGCAGTAACGATAAAACAGTTAAATACAACCCACATTGCGTCGATGTCTAGAAAATCAATAGAGTTAGATACCCTTCTTTCCCCAACGAGCCTTTTAGTCCTCTCTTGCACGCGGCCGAGCAATTCCAAAATAGACTTGGGGGGGCCGGTGCATACATGAGAGTTGTATTCCATTTTTGGAGGGATATAGGTGGTATAAATAGTACGAAGATCGGAAGGAGTGAAGTAGGTCTTACACTGTTTTAGAAAACCGAGGCACTTGAAAGCTTCTTTAGAAGCCAGAAAAATATGTTTAGTCCATTGAACATCCCAACTATAATATGTATAACCTGGCTTAAGCCAACTTGAACAACTGTACAAATACCTACCCCCCCCCCCCGGGGGGCACACTTATGGTCTTTATAGAACGCTCGACTATCTAGACCTGTGCAACTGGGGGAAAAAGGGGAGTCCAGTCCCCTGAATGTAGCAGGGGTCAACTGGGAACTCCACTTTATTTCCACGGGAATCAGTAAGCTCGCAGAGTTCCGTGATTTGTCCTTTAGACATTTAACTGTTCTCTGGCTGATTATTGAGGTTGGCCCCTATATGGAAATATCGTGGTGAGTGAGCTTGGTAGACATATGTTCTGGACAGGAGTTGGATAGGCACCAACTCTTCAGCAAGGAGTGATGATTGCAGCCCTACTCTGGATTCATTAAAGTTGCAACTAGGAAAAACCTGTTGCTAGAATTAGTCTTCGGCTTCCTAGGACGAGCACGACGTTCCTATTTATGCATAGTCGTTCGACCACCATCTGATTAAGGCTCCATAGCCAGGCGCAGATGTAAATCTTATCACGTAGTACGAAGATCGGATGGAGTGAAGTATCTTTTACACCGTTTTAGAAAACCACGGCACTAAAAACTTCTTTAGAAACCGGAAACAGATGCAGCATCGTTTCCGAACACAGATCTATTCGTAAGCATGTAACATTCAGTTTTACGGGCATTAAAAACGACTATTCACACGACCTCGTTCGGAGATTGTTGTGAGAAAGTGATTGACCGTATTATTGAAGTTCTGTCCTTTGGAACGCACCTCCAACTTGTTCGCTCTATAAATGAATGAACACGAATGACAAATTGTGCTGGCATCTGCGAGGTTTGTATATTTGACATTTAGTAAAATAAGAAATAGGGTAGAAGAAAGAATGGAGCCATAAGATACCACTGAATTATCCTTAAGCTCGTCTGATGGAATCCCATCTATAACAACTCATATAGCGCGATTCCTAAGAAAACTCGATATAAATCTGGAGAAATTATCACCGGCACCAAAAGCCAAAAGTTTTGACAGTAGTGCATCATGCCGCACTCTATCAAGCGCCTTGAAAATATCTAAAGCCACAACCTTACTTTCTCCAAATTGATGTATGGAGTTGTGCCGACACGAAAGCCAGAAATTCATTCGTAGAGCGCCCCCTTTAGAAACGTAAGTAAGCTGTTGGATTCCAGGTAACTCACAAGAAAATGCAGAACAAATTGCAATTGGGCGGTATTTTTCATGGTTGTGAGTCTCACTCCTTTTGTAATCGGCGTTATATTGATAACCTTCTAAAACTTTGAGAATTCACTGGCATGATACAACATGCTAAAAAGGGCTGTTAAAGGACACAGTAGTATCCTAGTATCGAAGACCACTGTTTCAAGACAAGTACTGGAATCCCACCGGCCCAGGAGAATTGTGGACATTGAGATGTGATAAAACCTTTGTAACCGCTCGAGCTCGAAAGAATATCTTCTACATAGTTAAAGGTACTCTGCCGACTTCGAGCGGAGTCGGAATGGAAGAATTAGTTTCATCACTTACTCTTTTAATAAATGACCAAAAGTTCTTGCTACTCGAAATTTCTTTGGATAGAATAAAATATTTATTTCCAAGAAGCATAATTTCCATTTAAATTGACTGAAAAATTCGTTGAGCTCAATCCAACGAGCCTTCGCATATATATATTTTAAAAGTTTGGCGCCTAATTTCGAAATGTTGTGAACTGATCGAAGTTGCCGAGAGGTGCACAAAAACTAACTTCATGCTTTTGGGAGTGTGAAGTTAGCAAAAGGCCGAGTATAGTACTCTAGTGTCCTTCAACACAAGGAATGTGTGTTGGCTAAGTCACTTATTGCGCAGTGATTCCGCGTGCCAAACAACTTGAAATACTGACCGGCCCTCTGTAGCTGTATGACTGGAATGAAGAAGTGGACATTCAAATCACCAGAAACAACATTTTCACTGTTTGAGCAACTGTCGAGAATCTTCGATATGAAGTCGGAAAGAAAATCGAAGCCATCATCAGTTTTATCCTTTTCCGCGTTTGAACTTGTGCAGAGAAACCCAAAATGCAAGAAGTGTTACCTGATGCTTAATTTAACGCAGAGACAGTTAAATTTTTTATCATATGTGTCCAGTAGGTGCTAGCACTGGTACACGACTTCATTGCGAATATACAATGCCAGGCACCGATGGAAACTAAAAAGCGATACACAGGTAAGTGAATAACCTGTGAATCAGCATTTTAAGACACCTGAGTCTTACGTAAGGCTAAAGTATCCAACCGGTAGAAAAAAATGTGAGCATAAACAGAGAAGAAGTTCGTTCATAGGAATACGTGGTATCAACACATCCTCGCCCTTATATTTTCCTTTTAAAATTGTTGCTTCAATCGCATTTGTCATGACTTTTTTGACTATTAAACGTGTCCCATTGCAAAGCCGTGGCTGGCAGATATATCGCATTCTATGCAAGCACACACACACAAACCAACGTACAAACGAAAACACACATTTCATTTGATACAAAACATTGAATCAAAGTATGAATGGAAAAAAAATTTAGATTTTTTTGAAAAATTTGGCTTTTTTCAAACAGGCACTGTGGACGCACTATTGGGCATAAACGCATGAAACAAAGACACAAACCAGCGAACAACCATTATAAACACTGGCAACCAACAGACATCTATTTTGGGCTTAATTTATATATATATATATTAGTATTAGTATTGTTTATAGTTTAACCAGGCAATCATAAATTTAGATAGCATCCTAAAACTTGTGATTGAGTGGTTCTCCAATATACTAAAATAATTATGTAAAAATACCATAAATACTAATATTTTGAATTAGTATTAGTATTGTAATTTGGGCGAAAAGTGTAATGTGATCTAACTGTTATTGTATTTATTTTGGGATTGTTTTCCCACAAAATAAATGTGTCACTTGAAACGCACAGATCAGTAAAACAACAATACAAGCAAAGTCTATCTGCGGTATATAAGTTGAAGGCCATTTAATCGCCGTATGCATAACAACAGCAAACATGTATGCACTGCTAGTGCATTGCACTTGAGAAATTTGAGTTATGAAAAATCTTTTGTTGAGACCGCATGTGTGAATATTTATAATTTGTATTAGGGTAGTTCCGCTACAATATAGAATTAGTCCTTATAAGATAAAACCAAGAGATGTTGACATTTACAAATTTGTACCTTGTAAAATTTTCACTAATGCATTTAAATTAATAAACAATATCCTATAAACATTTTTCATTTTTACAGATAACAAAGAGAAAAACTTCATTAGAAGGCGAGGTTTGCGAACGTCCTACCAAGTAAGTGTGTGTTCTTCACACTTCTTCTAGATTAACCATTGATTAATATTTTTTCGCGACGCATTTTTTAGGTGTCATTTACTTTTAAAACTATAAATTTCACGTCAATACAGTTGTTTGAAATGGATCGAGATATTCCTATAATGTTTTGAGGCAATAGACATATACAAAGGAGCCTTTCATCAAATGGAAAAATAAAATTTTAATTTTATATTATTTTAACACATAAATTCCTTAAAAAATGTTTTTTCCTGGCTTTGTTAACTACGAAGCTGTCAAATCCTTTTTGAAGTGTATAGCCAACAGGTGGAGCTTTAATTCTCTGTTTAGCTTTTACCAATCGGTGCCTTACACCCTAAAGAGTTTTGTTTCAAAATTGGCTATGTTTGAATAGGTCCACATCCGGCCCGCGAGATGTTTCAATCCGGCCCGTCGAGGGTTTTTCAAAAAAAAAAAAATTAATCACCTATTAAAAAATTATGCACAAAAAAAAATTTACATTATGTTTTAAAAAAGATATAAATTGACAATTTTAGCAAAAAAAATGCGATGTTTTCATATTATATTGTGTACAAACTGCGTAGTTTTCTGGGAAATATTGTACACACAAGACAACAACAACTTTCTGATGCAATATTCCAAGAAGAAACATAAACATCATAAAACACTAACAACTAATATAGAAAACTGAACGTATAACATAACAACAACTATTATATGTGAGATCTAGAAGATTCTTGAATATTCGAGACAACATGCGCAACAAATATAAAAGGGCCAGCGATGGATTAATCAGCAATCAGTAAAAGTGTAAATCTCGTGACGTAAAGAATAAATTGTGAAGTGAAATTATAAAGTTGCCAACGTACAGTTTTATATGTGTAATTAAAATAATAAAGTGTATTGTAAATACCCCCATAAATGTCAATCGAAAATAGAAATAGAAAAATTGATTCCGAATGTCGAGTATTTCAAGAAGAGTGGACATGGAAGTACTGGTTTATGAAATATAACCAAAAACCTATTTGTCTTATCTGCCAAGAACCGGTAGCTGTACTAAAAGATTATAATCCCGCTAGGCACTTTAATTCAAAACATCTTGGGTCGAAGTACTATAAAATGACAGATGAAGACAAGAAAGTTCATTCAGAGGAATTGAAAAAAAAAAAATATCTAGTCAGCAATCAAAACGGTGTCCAGCGATCCTCCACGTTAGCTGGTCACATTGTTGCCTATAAAATAGCAAAAAGTAACAACCCGTTTTCTGAAGGAGAATTTATTAAGGATGTGTTAATTAGCATTGGAAAAGTATTATGCCCAGAAAAGATAAAAGATTTCAAATCTATAGGGCTATCCGTAGAATGGTCACAAAAATAATTGAAGCGATTTCTTCTAATTTAACCAATCAACTCGATGGACATCTTAAAAAAATTTAAGTATTTTTCAGTCACTATGGACCATAGCGATGACAGGAGTGATACAGCCCAACTTCTAATTTTTATCAGAGGACTCGATGAAAACTCTGTAATAACCAAAGAACTTGCTTTTTTGAGATCTTTCAAAGGAAAGACGACAGGAAAAATAATTTATGATGAATTAAGAGAGGGGATGGAATCTCTTAATGCCCCAATTTCCAAATTAATTAATTTAACAACTGATAGATGTTAACATGGTGGGAAAAATACGGGGTTTGCAGGAGCTTATAAAAGTTAGAATCCTTAAAGCGAAACAATTTTTTTACATTGTATAATCCATCAAGATGTTCTTTGCAAGGCTGCCTTGGATATTAACCACATACTTAATATTATTTTAAAATTAATTAATACCATTCGAGCCCGTGGTTTGTTGAAGTTGATGCAGAATTTTCAGATGTACTTTGTTACACAAAGATCAGGTGGCTGAGTTGTGGGCATGTCTTCTGAAGAGTTTGGAGTCTTCTCGAAGAAATTAAAGTTTTTCTAAAAACCAAAACTGAAATTTGGAATGAGTGGGAAATATTGGAGGATAAGAATTGGTGCATCGAGTTTGCTTTTTTCACGGATTTACTCGAGCACTATAATAAACTGAACAAAAAGTTAAAGAGAAGAAATCAATTTATAGATGAAACTTGGGGCAGTTTGAGATCTTTTAAAACTCAATTGTTTATATTTTCTACTTTTTTGGGAAAAAATGATTTGACTTATTTTCCAAGACAATTCTTTGAGGCCTGTGAGTGAAGAGAAGTTAAAAGTCTTTTCACAACCTTTATTAAAACTGTATTCAGAATTTGAATCCAACCATGTTTAGATATTTTTTCAATGCCTGTTAATGTTAATCCTGAGAATGTTCCATCTGATCTATTATTGGAAATTATAGAATTGCAATGTAATAATAATATAAAACAGCTATTTTTAAATACAGATAAGCTTAATTTCTATAAATCCTTGCCAAAAGATGAATTTCCAAAGCTAATTTATCATGCGCAGAAAATTTTGGCAATGTTTGCTTCCTCATATTTATGTGAACAGGCCTTTTCAGTAATGAAATGCAGAAAAAATTCAATAAGAAATCGATTGTCAGACGAGAGTCTATTTAATTTATTAATAGTCGCAACCTCCCAGCTGGAACCAGATTTTGAGGAAATTATGTCAAGTCAGAAACAGATCCATGCTACCGTATCTTATAAAATTTTTATGTTGTTTTAAAATATTACGTAATATAACTAATAAATATATAGCTTAAACTGAACTTTTAATTGAACAGCAACCCCATAATTTTTAATGAATGATTCTCTATGTTTTTTTTTTTTAAAAGCCCGCCGCAAGATTTTTTTAATTTATTGGCCCGCCACCCAAAAAGTTCGCCCATCACTGGTCTATTTGGTCTCCAGAATAGTCTAAAAATGTACCGCAGTAAGTTTCAAATATATACCCAAAAAACGTAACACATTTTAAGGGAAAATAAAAAAAAACGGCAGTTTTAACATTTCCCCAATTCAGAAACGTTAGCTTTTCAGAAAAGCTATCAGAACCAAACCTACTACTCTTGTTATAATTATTATAAATTCTAGTAAAAAGACATTCAATACCTTAGAATAATAAGTCGGCAAAAAATTAAGAAATGGTGCGAATTTCTCCCAAACTAAAAGAGGTAACTTAGACATGTAAGCACATTTTTGTAGATATTTTCAAGGTACACAGCAGTTTAATAAAAGTTTACTAAAAAAATAAACTTTTTATGACATTTCCAAAAAAATTTTATGTCCGAGGTACCCAAATTTGGGGGCATACACAGACGCTCCCCTTTATCCTAGAGGGCTGATCGTACTTAACTAGGAAAGGTTATCTGAAGTGGTTCATGTGTGGTTAAAACCACTGTGCAGTGGGAGCAACGCCAATGTGCCTCTTTAAAATCACGTTTTTGTTGGCATGCATGACCAATTCACATTTGTGATTAAAAATGATAATCCTGAGCTGAGTCACTTCAGATATTTTTGATGTGCAGCTATGAGAGCTACTCTTATTAAACAAAGCAGGATATGACATCAAAATATTAAAGTGCTAAGTAAAGAAGAGGAAACGGAAAGTGCGCAAGCCAATATCTCATAACTGAAGGCAAATTAAAATAAATGCGGCATTAAATATTGATTGAATTCACTATTTGAAGTTCTTTTAAAATTGGCGATCATTATCGTATGTCCTCTTGTGTTTCAAATAAATTCGAATAAATTCAAATAAAAGGACTTATTTTTCTTTAAGCTCTGCTAAACTTATTTTACAAATCAATTGAGTTAAAATATTTTCATTTAAAAACTATTTTTTTTTCTTTTTGGCCACAAACTGTCATATCAAAGCTTGTTCTGTTATTCTGAATGTAGATTTCGTGGGAAACTTAAAACTTATGATTAAAAATACTTTACCGAAACCTAGGCATATGCTATGAAGTAATAATTCTATAATATCCTTCAAAATTATTTCATTTCTGTTAAATACTTTTGACAAAATTTTGGAAAATTATTTAACAAAATACTATTAAATACACAATAATTAATATTCTTGAATATATACCTTAAGGGTTATGATATTCATAAATACAAATTAATAATTAATAAAATATTTACAAACAACTTTTATCTCAATGGATAGATAAGTTATGTAAATGATTTGTATCAGATTAATTATTGTCTTGAATAGCTTTGCCTATTGATTTAATTTAAATTTATGAGGGCTTTTAAATTTATTGAAAAGATTGATTGATATTTATTTGAATTTGTTTTATAGTTTATTTAATATAAACATACTTGGTTAACATGTCAGCAGCATTTATAATACCATAAAGTATATTGCTTGAATGTAAACAATTAAATTTACAGTTGAAAACACTTGTTTTACAAATGTTAATAAATACTAATTTCAATTATTGTTTTTATGGCAAAAATAAATTTTTCTTATACCTAAATATCCCTTAATATACTTGCAATTCATTTCCATATGTTAGTGGTGTTTTAAAAGAGGCCTTTTAAATTAAAAAAATATTTACTTTTAAAAGCTGCTAATAGGATTATCCGAAGAAAAACAATCTAGAGATTGCCCCTGCACTTAAGTTTTCTGGCGTCTGCAAAATTTACTTTCGTAAATATAAAAGACAAAAGAACACCTTGTCCCTTGAGCGCATTTTGTTCTACATTCTTAGTAGCATGAAAGCTGCAAGTAGTACAGATAAGTAAATCAATTCCCTTTTAATGCCTTGTATTATGCACAACACATCCACCACAGAGAATTGAACTCCTTACAGATGCTTTATTTAAGTCCTAAAAGAAAAATAATTATCAGTAAAAAGTAATCGAAATGACCTATTGTGTCTTTTTCACAAATTACATAGTTTCTAAGAAATCTTATGAACACAATACAACAACATGCTTATTTAAAAATCCTCGAAATAACAAAGTGAAAACAAAAACAACTATCACAGAACAAAAAAAGCAGACAGCCACACTGGCGCCTACAGTAAACAATGTGATGGTGTTGAAGTAGAATTTTTTTTTTTATAGAGAAGTAGCACTTTAGGCAACAATGCCTATTTAGTCGAGTACCGTGCTACATTTTTTAGGAAAGGGATATTAATAGATGAAACAGGTGGTGAAAGTAAAAGGATAATCGGAAATTAACTGCCGTATATAAGACAGCACAGCGACCAGTGACTATGCCTTCATCGCTGAGCAGCCCCACCGACAGTCAATTTTTATTTTTGTAGTGCAAAAAAATTCAAGGTCTTCTTCTTCTTGGAAATCCAACCCACAATCCCCATATTTACAAGGTAATACTCTACCTACTAGTCTACAGGGGCATCTATGTATACTTTGATACAAATATCTATGACTAAGAAGTAGAATTTTCTACTCAAAATGGAGAATGTCTGCTTGACATTAAAGTTAATTGCACTGAAAACATCGCCAAGTAAAGATATAAAGACAACAAAGATGCTTTTACTCTATAAAGCTTAGTACTCTGTTCTAATTTGCGAAAAGTGTTGAACAACATTTGATATTTCGCTTGGAAATTTAGACAATATGTTGCCAGCTGATTCTCTCTTTTTATCTAATATTAATGTTGCACATTACGGCAAACAAGATGATTAAGACCGTGTTGTTCGCAATAAAATTATGAGTTATTTTAATTCCGACATCTGTTACTTGGTAGCGAAAATTCGCTTGTTGGATGTATCCTACCGATCCTACCGATCCTACCAATCCTACCGATCCTACCGGCTGCGCCAAAAAATGTTGGTGTATCCTTTTTTGGGATACCAACTTGATGAAGTGTGAATTCTACCTTTCTATTTAGCAACCCTGGAGGGTCCCGTATGATTCGCAGGGTTAGAAATAAAAGGCAAGGTTATACAATTATAATTACTAACAAACCTGGAGGGTCCCGTAGGATTCGCAGGTCGCTACTTTATTTACGTATAATCTAATTTCTACCTAGAGTCTCACAGTTCCTATTGAGCTGTGGGTTCGAACTACTATGGTCAGTTATACTTCACAAATCATGCTTAATCTAAAACTTATCTACTATTTATACTATTAACAATAAACCAAGATAAACTTAAAACAACAATAATAAATAATATAAACAATAATAATATAAATAGTACAATGTATTTAAATGAATTTGCTGACCAATAATAAATAATATAAACAATAATATAAGTAGTACAATGTATTTAAATGAACTTGCTGACCAATAATAAATAATATAAACAATAATATAAGTAGTACAATGTATTTAAATGAACTTGCTGACCAATAATTAATATAATAAAGAAAACAATAATTAGTATAATAAACTTACATAAACTTGATGACAATTAATAATTAATCAATTATGCGAGGGTGACTCGCAACATCCCTCCCCCCTTTCAAAAGTTGATTAATTTAATTTAGCTTAAAACTTAAATTTTTAATTTTTTTTTTTTTTTTTTTTTTTTTTTTTTTTTTTTGATTTTATATTTAAATTTTTAAAGATATTTGAGCGCTTGTCATTTTATCTATTATTCAATTGTCTAATTCAATTTTTTAGTTTTCTTTTTACTATAAAACAGTTTTACTTATTTAATTTCTTGAACATTTATATAAAAAAAAGAAAATTATTTTCTAATTATTTTAATTTATATTTAAATACATTATAAGTGTCTTATGACACCCTTTCCCTTACAGTCCACCACTAGGCGGTACGTTTTACCGTCAGCGACCACGTCTTTCCTCATGTGGCGCCGTTTACCCCTTCGATTCTTCATGTTCTCGATAATCTTATTCAACTGTGCCTGTATGGGTGCACTTATCCCTGTGTCTGGCTTGTTTCGTCTGGCCCATTTTCTTATTACTGCCGTCAGGAGACTCCGTGTAATACCTGGCTGCATGGGTGCCGTGCCGCACAGTTGTCTTAAGCAGTAATCCGCGTGTTTTTCCTCCGGGTGATTCGCCATGTTTATTTCCTTCGCCTTGTTTTTCTGTTCTTCCGAAAATTTTCGTTGCGCCCTCGTGACGACTTGTATTTTTTCGTCCTCTAGCGGCAACCGGCTCAACGCGTCTGCGTTTAAATTTGTTTTTCCCGGTTTATATACAATGTCGAAATTATATTCCGATAGCTTATGTCGAAACCGCGCCAGTCTGGAGGTTTGGTCCTTGAGGTTGGATATGCCCTTGAGCGGTTGATGGTCGGTGAACACCGTAAAATGTCGTCCCAATAGATATGGGCGGAACGTGTGGGTAGCCCATGCTACTCCCAACATTTCTTTCTCAATGGTTGAATACCTTTTCTCGGTGTCGCTTAGGGTTCGGCTAATGAACGCAATGGGGTGATCCTTACCATCCCTCTCCTGTGACAATACCGCTCCTAGTGCCTCGTTGCTGGCATCCGTAGTTACCCGAAATGGTTGTGCAAAATCTGGATAAACGAGAATTAGGGGACTAGAAATTTTCTCCTTTAACGTGTCTAGGGCTTTCTGACACTCCGGTGTCCAAATAAACTTGCTGTTCTTTTTCAAGAGATTGGTTATGGGTGCGGCCAGCTTCGCCATATCTTTGACGAACTTCCGGTAATAGTTAATTAGTCCTAGTAGAGCCTGGACCTGTTTTATACTCCTAGGGGCCTTCAAATTTCTAACGCTCTCTACTTTTGCAGGGTCTGGGAGCGCTCCTTTCTCTGAGCACTTGTGCCCCAGATAAACAATCTCTCTTCTCAAGAACTGGCACTTCTTAGTGTTCAACTTTAGCCCGTTTTCACGTAGGCGGGATAAAACATTAACGATTTTTTTTTCATGGTCCGCCACAGATGACTATGTCATCGAGATAGACAAAACAGTCCAAACCCTGAAGACCCGTTAATATTGAGTTCATTACCCTCTGGAAAGTTGCTGGAGCTCCCGTCAGCCCGAAAGGCATTCTGTTAAATTCGAAATGACCCTTGTCAGTGCTAAAGGCCGTTTTTTCTTTATCCTTCTCATCCAGTAGCACCTGATGATATCCACTAGCCAAATCCAACGTAGTAAAATATCTGCTGTTCCCCAGTTGATCCAGAATTTCGTCAATCCTTGGAATAGGGAAAACTTGCTTGATTGTAGCTTCGTTCAGTTTTCGGAAATCCACTACCATTCTAAACTTTTTCTGGCCGTCTTGTGATTTTTTGGGTACCAACAGTAATGGTGAATTCCACGGCGATATGCTGGGGCTAATAACGCCCTCTTTTAATAATTCCGATACTTGCTTGTTAATTTCGTCCCTATGTACATGTGGCAATCTGTACTGTTTTTGATTAATAGGTGGTTGGTTATACTTTGTTGGTATTTTATGTTTTATTAGTTTTGTATAAGGTAGCTTGTCAGTTAGCAGCATGAATACATCCTGGTATTGTTCGCACATTCTGCTCAATGAGGCCCGTTCTTCTTCATTCCAATTTTTTCCTCTCATTATTATTTCCTTTAGTTCCCTTATTCGTTCTTCCTTATTTGAAGCAGGGTTTTCCTTTATTTCTGTATTCTTAATTTCTTTATAGCCATCTAGCCTTGAAAATTGTACCTTGAGGTCTGTTTCCATCGATACATCCTCTTCGGTTATGTTTAATATTGGTACTACCGCACTTCCGTTATGAGTGTCCACTATAGTATTCCCGATATAAACACCTGGGTACAGCTGTTGTTTGTGTACCACTACTGTGTTTTCCCTCGTTTTTAAAAATATTGGCGTCATCGTGATTGCTCTCTTTTTTATCAAGTAATTTTTGCGGTTTGTTGCCTCTACGCTCGCTCCCTCAGCGTGTAATGGGAACGTTTTTACTACTTGCCTGTTTTCTAGAATTTTCAGGGTTTGTGTATTGGAGTTTATTATGCTTTTGCCCCAAATGTTGTTTCTTCCCAGAATTCCGTCCGCGGGTAGGCTGCTACCTTCGCCTACCACATGAAAAGTCCATGGTAAAAAATTTTCTCCCATATTTACTGTTACTGTGCCTAATGTTGCTGCACAGCCTCCAAAAGCGCCTGATAATTTTCCTCTTTCCCCCGTACTCTTGATCGAAGATGAATTCATTGCTTCTTTCTTCAATATACTGGAATCTGCCCCAGTATCCACGAGCAGGATCAGCTTGCCTGTCTTAGCTTCGTGGCAATTAAGCGTGATGAACACTGCGTCCAACCTATCTGATGATCGGTTATCTCCGCTACTGGTGTTGACTTTTAGTGGTATGGTTCCCAGAACTACCCCAAAATCCGTATTGTCTTTCATATGAGACTTATTACTAGGATTCTGATAGGGGGTTTCCTCGCAACTTTTTTGTGACCACTTTTTCCCAAGTCCTTGTGACTTGAACCCTGGATCATCCATGTTTACCGATACATTTTGCCTATGAAATGCTCGGTAAGGTTCAAGAGAATTTTCTTTCTGTGCTTCTCCTTTTTCAAGAGCACTCACGACTTGTTCAACTTCTAGTATAGAATCTGCTCCAGTTTCTGCAAACGCATTTGGTTTTCTCTCCTTGGCTCTCTTAAAAAGCGTTTTAGTGAAAATTTTATCTACGTTGCCTGGGGACTTCTTGACTCTATTGTCAATGTCACTGCACATCATATCTTGTTGCTCTTTATTAAGCTTCAATTCTTGATTATCCTCTGCGCCTTTTGATTTCTGATTCTTATATAAATTTTCCTGCTTTTTTCTGTGCGCCACCGCTTTGTGTACTATTTCTGTTGCTTCTTCAGCTTCTGACTCTTCTTCTGAGTCTTTTTCATTTACCATATTGATTTTATTCCGCTCAGTATTTAATTGTTCTCTCTTTTTCCTTATGTATGTGGCCTCTGTTTCTTTTTTATTAAACTCCTTTGTGTTTCCCATTCCCAGTTGTTTACTATATTCCGTGCTTTTAAATTGTTTGTGCCAAGTTAGTCCTTCTCCCATTTGTGGTTCCCCAGTTATTGGCTGTAACTGGGCCGTATTTCGTTTCCCTGATTATTTCCTTGCATTCTGCTGCTGTTGCTATTTTCTTGATACCTCCCCGTATTCTGGATATTATTCTTTTTATGCCCGTTGATGCAGTCTTCTGTCTTTCTTGGAGGGGTCTGATTATTCTGGCAGTCTCGTGCAAAATGTCCTAGCTGGTTACACTTAAAGCAGAGTGGAGGTGTGACGTTCCTGGTGATTGTCCCATTATTTCCGTTACGTCTACCCTCTGCGTTATTGCTATTTCTGTAACTTCTATCTGGTGTCCTCACATTGTTTACCAGTGGTCTGATATTCCATTGGTTTTGAGTGGCTCTAATTCTTTGTTGTTGACAGAATGAATTCTCCTTATGCCCTCTTATCCTGCATACTCCACAGTACACTGAACTTAGTCGTTTCCGACAGTTGTCGAAGTTATGTCCCCTGTTTTTACAATACCCACAAGTTTCTTGCTTGCTTGGGCTATTGTTGCATAGTGGGCCGACCTCATGCCCATATCTTTCGCATTGAACACAGTATGGGGTGTTCAATATTTTCTTACAACTATTCCATTCGTGGCCCTGTATGTTACAGAAACCACATGGAACGTCCATTGTTATTGTATTGAGATTGTATAGAGGTTCCCCAAATAAATCTTCCGCATTTTCAACAACCTCTAATAGGGATTCCAGTTCTTCCGTTTCTCTGTCAATAAATCTTGATTTGAGGGCTTGGTCTCTTAGCCCTCTAATGAACGATCTCACGGCTACTCGTTTGAAATCCTTCACTATAGTATTTCTGCTGTTTACCTCCGGCCACTCACTTTCAGCTGCGTTTATCGCCTCGTTTAATAAGATTTGCAGGCGGTTGCCGAACTTGCTTGCGGACTCTTTTGGGCTTTGTCTACAGTTTAGTATCTGCTCTCTGATCTGGTCTAAATTTTTCCTCCTCAAATAGAGCTTCTTTATATGGTTACATAAGGCATCTACTGATCCGAACTTGAGCTCTGCTATTCTGGAGTATGCCGATCCCAACAGACGTAATTTCAAACATTCTACGACCTTTTGCACTAGGTCAGCGTTTGGCTGCACCAGTAGTTCGCTTTCCACCATCCTACATCCTTGTATGAATCTACAAACTTCAGAGGATAAATCCGGTCCTTCGGTGCCAAAGAATGTGGGCACCGTGTTATTTACAATCTTCGTAATTTCTGATAAAGCCGGCATTCTGGCTTCTATGTTTTCTACTTGTCTGGGCGTTGGTGATCTTCTTTCCAAAATTTCGTGTGCCACAGGTATCAGGCTATTAAATTCTGCTATTAAATTGTCGTTGATACCTTCCAGCTCGCTGAATTTTTCCTCAACGCGTTCCAAATCGCCTAACTTTTTAGCCTTCGTTTCCGCCGTGTAGCCTCTGCTTCCTGCTTTTCTAGCGTTAGTAATCACGGTTTTGACTTCTTTTAACAATTCCAATGCCTGAGCCTCGTCTTCCGATAGTTTTATGTTTTGTTGATGACTATCTGATACTGTTATTGCGGGTACTCCAGCGCCTTTTATCTCTTCACTTAATGAAGAAGTTGGTGATCTTGACTTGTGAATGATGCTTAGTTCACGTCTGGCGTTCTCCAGTGCCGTCTGTAGCCTATCTATAGTGTCGTCTTTTGTCTCAATCAACTGCTTTTGCTTTAATTGCCTCCTGAAGTCCTTCTCACTCAGTCCTTTGCCCTTCAACTCCTTGACTAGTTCTTCGTTCTCTTTCACTACTTCTTCTAGCAAGTCGTCCGTGTAATTTATTTGCTGCCTCAATTTCTTGCTATTAGCTTCTAATAGAACTTTACTTTCCTCTAATTCTTTGATTGTTTTTTTGAATTCCTCGGACTGATCTTTATTTAATTCGCATACCAGTTGAAGAACATAGCCTACTTCTTCTAATTTTGTTAGCTTCTGATATCTAATGATATCCTTATGGTAGCTTATAAATGTTTTGTCTGAATTCAAATGTCTAAGTTCTGTTTAGGCGAGCACTTATAAACTATCTACTGAGTAACTAAATGTACTAAGTTTTTCTATAAGTTCGTCCGTTTTAGCCTGAGGATCCTTCATTAAAATAAAAATTATATTCTCTTACCATCAGTTTCAGAGACATCCCTGCGTCGTTCTTGCTCACTGATTTAAATAAACTTAAAAAAAACAAGTTTTCCTTGTTAATGTTACTTTGAAAACTATGAAAACTGACGCTTGCATAAGCATACATACATATGTATGTATGAATGTAATGCTCTAGTTCTTGTTTATATATTAGTCTATCATGTAAGAGAATACTCCGCAAAAAAAACTGAAGGTGGGCCAAAATGTTGACTTAGTCTCGCGGTATTCAAGAAAGTCCCGTCTTGACGTTATTCCCCTAGTCGACAGTTCCAGCAAGTCAAAGGTGGCTAGAATTTAGGCGTTATTGACTTGCTCCTACTTTGTCGAAAGAAAAATAAAGTCAGACGTTAGAACTGTTATCTCAAACGCGTAAATTCAATTTTATACGCGGTATTCCTTACGAAAGTCCCGTCTTGACGGTATTTCCCTAATTGACAGTTCCAGCAAGTCAAAGGTGGCTAGAATTTAGGCGTTATTGACTCGCTCCTACTTTGTCGAAAGAAAAATGCAGTCAGACGTTAGGACTGTTATTCTAAACGCGTAAATTTAATTTTATACGCGCCAACCGGTTGCGCCAAAAATGTTGGAGTATCTCTTAGATAACAAACCAATATACAAACCTCCGGCTGCGCCAAAAAATGTTGGCAAACATCCTACCGATCCTATCGATCCTATCGATCCTATCGATCCTACCGGCTGCGCCAAAAAATGTTGGTATATTTCTTAGATAACAAACCAATATACAAACATCCGGCTGCGCCAAAAAATGTTGGATGTATCCTACCGATCCTACCGATCCTACCAATCCTACCGATCCTACCGGCTGCGCCAAAAAATGTTGGTGTATCCTTTTTTGGGATACCAACTTGATGAAGTGTGAATTCTACCTTTCTATTTAGCAACCCTGGAGGGTCCCGTAGGATTCGCAGGGTTAGAAATAAAAGGCAAGGTTATACAATTATAATTACTAACAAACCTGGAGGGTCCCGTAGGATTCGCAGGTCGCTACTTTATTTACGTATAATCTAATTTCTACCTAGAGTCTCACAGTTCCTATTGAGCTGTGGGTTCGAACCACTATGGTCAGTTATACTTCACAAATCATGCTTAATCTAAAACTTATCTACTATTTATACTATTAACAATAAACCAAGATAAACTTAAAACAACAATAATAAATAATATAAACAATAATAATATAAATAGTACAATGTATTTAAATGAATTTGCTGACCAATAATAAATAATATAAACAATAATATAAGTAGTACAATGTATTTAAATGAACTTGCTGACCAATCATAAATAATATAAACAATAATATAAGTAGTACAATGTATTTAAATGAACTTGCTGACCAATCGTAAATAATATAAACAATAATATAAGTAGTACAATGTATTTAAATGAACTTGCTGACCAATAATTAATATAATAAAGAAAACAATAATTAGTATAATAAACTTACATAAACTTGATGACAATTAATAATTAATCAATTATGCGAGGGTGACTCGCAACACGCTTTTTTGGAGGAGATTCCTAATTAAAAATAGTTTATGAAATAAAAAATTTATAATATCACTAAAGAGGCTTTAAAAATAATTAAAATTATCAAAATGCTTTAATAAAAAGATCTGTTTTTAAACAAAAAAATATTTTTTTATTAAGTAGCTTTTAATAAGGTGGATACATAAGGCAATAGATTTTATTGCAAAGAATAATATAAACATATACTATTATTAAAAGAAAAACTTTGGCTATTATAAAAAAATTTATATACTTATTTCAGCCTTTTGTTTTGTGTGGCCAGTCTTTAAAAAATTTGGAAACTCTTATTTTACTATGTAAAAATTACTATTATGCATTAATATTAACAATAAGAAGAGCAGAGATCTCATCGTAAAGCATAACAATAATTTTTCATCGTACATTTTCGCCAATCTCATTAGGCAATTTTAACTACAAAGAATTAATATAATTATATATAATTGAGAAAAGGCGCGTTGACATTATTTTGGTTTGTTGTTTTGCCATATCCACCAACGTTGTCATCACATCTGCCACCTTTGAGACACCTGCTCACATTTCATTTCGATATACGTTTTTCGATGAAACTGCTGTGTTTTTCAAGAACAAAATAAAAATCCGTAAAACTCTAATTAAAGTTACGTTTTAAATTAGAATAATAAAGACTTGGTGTCTACTTACATATAAATAAGTTGTTTTTTTCTCCGGTGGCGTAATAAACAGCATCTCAGAATCAGATAAAATATCTTGCGTGGGCTGCCGATCTGGCGTGCTTAAAAGCTGTGAGCAACTGGTTCTACAATCAAAATTTACATCACTTTCGAAAGTTATAATAAGCAACAATAAATTAGAATAATAACACTTACGTTCTCAATTTCGACGTCTCAGTGAAGTCCTCAGAAAATTCCCAGGGATCCTGAGATTCATCTGAAGAGAACTGCAAGTCGCGTCCACTACCAGCTTTTTGATGCTTTTCGTTTTTGGTTTTAATACCGTTTGCTACTCAAAATACCCCTCCAGTTTTGCTTACATGCTTCATCTAATAATAATCAAAAAAGATCATGTATATACATATATATGCACATATATTTCAATACTTACCAGGTTTTCCAATCTCTACAGCAATATCTATCCACGATGATTTCGCGGTACTGCGGTTAGAATATATCATTTGGGACTTATCCTAAATAACTTTTCTTTTTTTTACTGCAGAAATAAGGATACACTTTTCTGCGTCACTAAATTTTAGTTTTTTTTTCACTTTTTAATAAATTTACGATTTTCTCCATACTTTTACTTTTTGGCACAACAACTTTAAAATTAAAAATACAGCTGTTGCTCACAATTCCGTACGAAAAAAGTGCTGCTCATATTGTTTCGTAGTTGAAAAAAAATGTTGCCTGAAACGTTTTTGATTTAGAAAAACATGCTGCCAGAAACATTTCGTGACTTTTTCAAAAATAAACAGAGTACTAGTTCAGCAACATTATTTCTTATTTATTTCCTACGAATTATTTTTATATGGGCTTTGACAGCATTTCGCACGAAATAATGAACAGAGTATCAGGCTTAAAGTGGTAAAGTTAGCATCGTGTATTTTTGTGTGTATAAACGCGAAAAAAAAAAATAACTTAAGTAAATATAGTGTGTAGTTTAATTAAACTCTAAAGTGTTGTGTGTAATTAATAAACGTAACAATATTACTAAATATGCTACAAAAACTTTATCGATAAGAGAACTTTTAAAGTAGTTTCTTCAGATTTATTTTGCTTAAATTAGTTAACTTAAGTACGACGATATACAGTTCTAATCCTACAAATCGTATGACAAAATTTAATTTAATTTGCCAAAGTGCATCAAACTAATTTAGTCACATACATGTTCATGGTGATCTGAAGTATTTGAATTCAACAGTTACAATATTGATACGAAGATGATTTGTTTAAGTTTTAAAAGAAAATAATTACCAGTAAAAAAGTAAACGAAATGACAAAAACAACATGCTTTTAAAAACTTCCACGAAATAAGTTAAGAAACAGAAAACAAAAACAACTAACAAAATAAAAATAAAATACACAACCAAGCAGGCGTCTACACTAAATGAAGATAACAAAAACAATATCGCATGATGTTAAAGTAGAATATTTTTGTATAAGCGAGAACCGCATAAAAAAAGTTCAGATATCGTAGAAAAAGGCAACAAAATAATAACACATGTTTTAAGGCGTTATAGAGGTGAAGTTACCATCATGTTTATTTTGTGTGTATTGAAAGTGAACAAATCGTTTAATTTAATTTAAAGCTTTAAAGTGCTGTGTGTTATTATTTTGCAATAAAAAAACAAAATATAACAAAATGTTTATTAAAGAGTAAACGTAACAATAAACTAAATTTTTGTTTTTTGCTCTTCAAAAAAGAGGGAAAATCTGTTGGATTTTTAAAGCATCCGAAGAGCTGTTTTATATGTAACAGCCGGTCATTTACCCGGCGCGTCAAGGCGTTTAGTAGTCTCCGGCTTTCGAGCAAGGTCTGAAGACACAGCACTGCTCGCTGTACTCTAAAAATTGCATACTACGGCGTGGACGCATTACTTTTATGCAGTTGTAAGACCGCCATCATTAGGGCCAAACGGCCAGACGCTGGCCATCTATATCGCATCTGTAACTACTTTTCAGTGTAATGGCTTTCCATATGTAGTATCTTGGTAAAATTAATCTTAATGCTTTGTTACATATTGTTGACCTTGGCATGAGAAATAGTTGTTAAAGACATCACTTAGTTTCTAATTACCTTCTGTTTCAAAAGCTTTCTGCTGAAGTGCCTATATAGGTTCACATCCTATAATAATTTCAGGGTTGTATTTTATTCCATTTTCTATGTAACATCTTTTTTGGGCATCAAACAAAAATTGTTTTACCCTTTTAACAGTATTCTAGCAGCTTCAATATTGAAATTATTACTAAAGAGTAGACTAGAGATGCTTCCTTAATTTTATTAAAAAAAAATTTTTTACCTGCCTCCACAGAAATTTGGTGAGCAGCTTTTAGTCCGGATTTGGTTAGTAATTCCTTCATACTGTGAAGCCGCTTTAGGCACTATTTTAACAAGGAATGCAATACAATTTATTAATTGTTACTCAGCTACACCGATGATTTGAATGCTTATCGTAGAAATATCAAGAGACCAGATCATTTAGTTTACCTACAAATGACATTAGCTACTGTCACTTTTATCAGCAGAATTTAGGATGTTACCTTTCACTGGAGGCTTTTTTGTCTTTCATATTCAGCTTTTTAAAGCCACATGTTCAAACATCTCCCCCATTTTTTTCTAATTTCAAAATCATTTTCTTGTTCATCATTTCATTTTTGAAAATTGCTGTGGTACCTTTACCACTTCATTTTGCTTTCTCATGCCTTGTGAAGCACTATTTGCATAAGTAGTTCTTCCTGCGGCTTCCAGATAACAGAAGCCACTTTCTAGTTTATTGTAAACATTTTTTCTAGTACCCTTTTTCTCTGTCCTTTCTAATTTTTTTTTAAAAAACAGTTTCTGCTTGTGCATAATTAGGTGTCAACTACCAAGTTTAAAAATTTTTTAATTACAGCAAAACCTCCTAACCTCCTTCTTCCTTATGTACAGGATTTATTATATTAACTTTTACGTAGGGATATTTCTCCTTTTTCGTGTTTGTTCTCTAGAGTTTCCAATTTTAAATATCTTTCCAAGTTCTTCTATTTTCAACGTGATCTACTTTATCTGATACTAAAAGGAGCAATTCACCTTCCTTTTTTCCAAAACTAGGAGACTGGGTCAATAAATTAATGAAATTTTGTATTTCCCACACCTTTGAAATGGCAACTTTGCTTTTGAAATGCAACTGTCCCTTGATTTCTGTCTCAATTTCAACACGCTGCATGATTCAGTTTGCGACAGCAGACTTCGGTGCGTTTTCAGAAGAAAATGGAAAAAACGCAAATTCGTGCTGTTTGGTACTGCTGCTTGCTCTCCGGCGTGTTGTGTTGAATCTGGATCATACCTCCCACGAGTCGAAGAAGTTGAAGATTCTATTACCACTACTTGCAAATTGCTTGCTGGAGTCCAACTTAAAGTGGTCTGCATTTTATCCGCTAAGATTTCTATCGGTAAGACAGTATTTGTTTGGCCATTTACGCTATGAGACTATATAATGGGTGATTGATTTCGCGGTTGCTTACTTTTGTAAAGCAAAAAACACAGATTATTCAAAGTTAATGGGGAATGTTTATTCTCATTTGAAAAAACATTCTTTGGCATTTATTTTTAGAAGATTACGTCTTTCGAGTGGTAATTGACGACTGACACGCAAGATGCTGTGCTCCAAGGCCTGAATCGGGATTGTCCGCATAAACTTTAGACTTTACATATCCCCATAGGAAAAAATCTAACGGCCCAAAACGTGTAATTATTTGCTCACCGAAGTGTTTTCTCAATAAATCCATTGATTGATGCGATGTGCGGGCAGCATTAGTTTCAGGCATCAAATAGTCGGTTACCATGGCACAAAAACGGTTACCATTGATGGTTACGTTCTCACCGGCATAATTGTTGAAGAAATATGGACTGATGATTCCACCAGCAATGCGTGTTGGACGTACTTTATTCGATCGAATATTATCCAATAATGTATGCTGGGTCTCAAAATGGGTAATGGTGTTGCGAATAGTACGTTCAGTAGGCCGATTGTGTTGATCATAAGTTGAGCGAAGTTTACGAAACACGTTCTTCACAGAACGTGAATTTTTGCAATGCAATTAAACGATTTCTAAACGTTGTTCACGCGTAAGTCTTTGCATGATGAAACGTCAAACAATACTAAACAAAAATAACATGACAGCATGACACGACTCACACGTGATTTGCCAAAAAAAGGCCTTTGAAAAAGTATCTCTTGAATCACACCTTATAATAATGTTCCCCTCTAGTTGTCCAAAATTACTCTTCTAACCCTTGACCGTCGCGTTCGGAGGACTTTTTTAGCTGGTTACAAGACGGCAGGTCCAGTAAATGAGCTTAGCGCTTCTTATTACAGTGGAAAACTGTAAAAAGTAATTGATTCTTTATTATGACTATCAGATAAGCAAGTAATTTTTAAAATCAATTCGAATTTTTGTTTAATCGACTAAAATTAATGTCTTATTTTTTTTTTAATTTTAAAAGATTAATTTGTTCAAAAATAAATTTAAAAAGAAATTCATTGAATATTCGAATAATTTTTGTTTGTATTAAAGTTCTGCAATAGACGTGCTGTCGTAGAACATGGATTTGAACAAACTATGTTATTTTCCCATGTGCATGTTTCATGCTATCACAACCACTTAAGCATACTCTTGGTAGGTGTGATTTGTAATAAATTAAGGATGTGTGTTTTTAAAGGTCCTCCCGCTGTAATGTGAATTGTATTGTTTCTGGTACGAAATAAAATTTAAAATTAAATTATCAATAATGTTATTTTATTTAACAATTTAAGTGGTTATAGCTATAATGATATACTTATGTAAATAGCCTTAGCCCCTCTAGACACTTACTGTATGGTTATTTTGATTACAGTAATTAGGCAAGAAAAATGGGTGTGACATTTTATTGAAAAGCCAAAAATTACAACACAATGCGAAAGAGTATAAAAACTTTTGATTAAGAAGTTTTCTTATAATAACAAAATTTTACTTCTTATTGATAACAATAAGTTTTTCTTAAGAAAACTACAGACTCTTCATATGGCCAGTACAAGCAAAGTATTATTTGTAGCAGAGTATCAACAGAGTATCAATTCTAAACAATTTTTTGCAATAAATTGGAAATCCTGGAAGCTGCTGGGTATAATTAAGCCTACGAAAACTGTTGGCAATACTAAAACTATAAAGTTAACGAGAACGACTGTTAAGCAATTGATATGGAATTATTTTGTTAATATAACAGTCACTTTTATTTTTACGCTGCATCTTATGTTGGGCATTTTCAATGCATCAGCTACCAAATCAGAGCTTTTCGAAAGTATTGCCATATTTTCGACGAGTATTGGTGCAACTTTGAAACTAATCATGTATGCGCTCAATATGAAAAGCCTCAAAAAAATGGAACAGATTTTACAAACTCTTGATGAACGCATACTTAATACACAAGATCTATTGTACTTTAACCAACATGTTAAACGTCCTTTGATTTTTTTAGAACGTGTTTTTATAATTGTATACACAGCCATTGGATTGTTTGTCATATTGGCGAGTATTGTGCGTTGGGAACAGAAGCTTATATATACTGGTTGGTTACCATTCAATTACCATCAGTCATGGTGGCACTATATTGCGGCACTATGCTTTCAGCTGTACGGCATATTTTTTCAAATATTGCAAAATTTTGCAAGCGACAGTTTTTCACCGAAAGCCTTGTGTATTTTGGCTGGTCACATAAAAGTATTATACAAACGGGTGGCTCGCATTGGTTATGATGAATCTGTAGCGCCTGAGGAACACGAAATGGAGCTTAAAAGATGTGTCATTCATCAAAATGATTTGTATGGGTAAGTTATTTTATCATGTTTATTTTCAAATCGAAACAACTGATTTTTAATTATTGTTGTTTGTATTATTTTCTGTACAATGTTTAGGCTTATAGGCGAAAAATAAATTATTTATTTAATTATACCCTTTAGCTTATATAAACAATATAAAATAAAAAATTAGATTATTACAAAGAGAAAAGTTCAAAAATTATGAATGAAAAATAATATCTGGCAAATTTCCACCATGACCACGCTGACAGATGTCGACTCTTTGATGAAAATTTTTAATGACTTTTGGGCGAAATAGTATTTCGTTAATCACATCAAAGGTTTTGAGTTTTAAGGCTGAAACTGATTCGATTGTTTCCGTTTAGACGCTGTCCTTAACATAGTACCACAAAAAATAATCCAATGATGTTAACTCACACGATCTGGCTGGCCACTTGACTGATGATTGTCGTAAAATTATGCGATCGAAAAATTTTGTTTGCAATAAATTGACCGTTTAATTGGCTGTGGGACAGAGTGTGACTTGTTTAACATCCGCGCCTGACTGTTAGTCTTAATCAGATGGTGGACAAACCACTATTGTATAATTTGGAACGTCATACATGCGTCCTAGATAGCCGAAGCCATAATTCTATGCAACAGAACCACCTAGTTGCAACTTCAATGATTTCAGTAGAGGTCTGCAAATCATCACACCTTGCGAAAGAGTTGGAGACTTTCCAACTCCTGTCCAGAACACATGTCAAGCATGCTCACTGGACTGGATCATTCACCATGCGTGTCATTATCAGCGAAATGATCCTGGCCACCATAATAAATAAACCTGTTATGGGGCCGCAAAACCACAACCACCACGATTCTCCCATATAGGGGCCAACCTCAATGATCAGCCAGAGAACTATTATAAGTCTAAAGAGACAAATAATGAACTCTGGGGCTCACTGATCCCCGTGGAAATAAAGTGGAGTTTCTAGTTGACTCCCTGTCTGCCTTCAGGGGACTGGGCTCCCTTTTTCCCCCAGTTGCACAGATCTAGACAGCTGTTACGTACCGTAAGGACCATAAATGTGCCCCCGGGGTGGTTGGCTGTTGGACATGTGGCACCGTTTTGTTCATGTCAGTGATATCCACGTCGTCAATAATAGGCCAAAATTGATCCATTGACCGTTACCGCATTTATAGCCTCATCTTCGAAAGAAAAACAGCACAATGAGGTCTCAAGACAACAAACAGTGAGACGTTGAGCATGCAAAGGCTTCTTAATAATCGCTCTAGGATTTTCAGAAGCCAAAATGCGGCAATTTTGCTTGTTGCTGTTCCTGAATGCATTGAGCAAACCTATAGCAATGTACATGGTCGGTCGGCTTTAATTCCTGCACCAGTTAAATCTTTTAAGGCTTTAAAGTCAAATTCTTACGCAAAATTCGGCATATGGTAGTTTTGGGTGACTCCAATCGTTGAGAATGTCGAAGAATTAACAAATTTGGATTTGCTTTAACACTATGGTTCACGGCTGAGATATTTTCGGTTGATCGACCAGGTCGAACATGCATTGGTGTTCGCATATTTTGTATCGAGCCTGTCGACACAAATTTAACGACTATATTCTTAATAGCGATCTCAAGAAGACGATTATATAGTGCAAAAATATTACGAATTTTACGAAATGTAACTTTACGAGAACTAACATTTTCATCTTGGATTTTAGCTTAGTTAGTGCGAAATTAAATTCATTGTAACAATTGCCAATGTATCTACAACGCATACGTTGTTGGTGTTGCCGCAATTAAAAAACAAACTTTTTTTTAAATCTTAAATCTAAATCCTTTCAGTGTTGTCAATCAACAAATTTTACTGTAACGCGTACTGAATTTTTTATAAAAGCAAGCAAAATACCTAAAACTTAATTCCCAATTATTACTTTATATTTCTGCTCTTTTAAGGATCTAAAACTCCTGAATCATTTTTCTTTTTCTAAGAAGTGCAAAATAAGAGAAAAAAATATATCGCGTGATAGCAATAGAATGTTTTAACGGGCAACGACTTATTACTTTTAATGTGTTTTTGAAACGAATGCGTTTCTGATTTTACTATTCAGTTCACCCCCTTTCTTTTAGAGACGTTAGTGGCTGTTCGCGATTAACACTGAAGAAGAATAATCCTCTTTCCTGAGTATAGGCCATGACTGACAAACCGGCCAAATCGTACGATTTATTTATTATTCTCTGATCGGAATTGTGTTTTACAAAGAAAAATCGTAGAAAAATTTATGCGTAGGAGCTACACTGTCACACAACTCAAAGTGCAACTGTGGTCTTATGGAAACCATTAATTTACAAAATTCTTTCGAAGATAAGTATAGGAATCATCAAGTTTAAAATGTGTATTCTTTTTCATGGCGAATAAAAATATTTATTCACAGGTGAAAATTTGAGAATTTACAATACAGAAAAGGCAAAATTTTACCTTCTAAAAAAGGATTTATGTGAAAAAAACAAAGCTAATTAAAATTAATAAAAGCAAAAAAATTTAATTTAACTTTAATTTACAAAAAAATTTCCGAATAATCGATTAAAATATTTTACTTATTTTTTGTGTAAAAACTGCAAATTATTTTCTTAGCAATAAATATTATATATTCAAAATTACAACAACATTTCTAATAAATTTTTTCCTCAACAGGCTTTTTGACACCATTCAAAAAATCATATCGTGGCCTATTTTCTTTCAACTTTTCGTGTCGTTAGTCAATCTTGGCTTTGCGATGGTGGCTCTCATTTTCTTCGTAACC
This sequence comes from Trichopoda pennipes, assembly GCA_030448955.1. Classification (NCBI taxonomy): domain Eukaryota; kingdom Metazoa; phylum Arthropoda; class Insecta; order Diptera; family Tachinidae; genus Trichopoda; species Trichopoda pennipes. Next base: position 2,220,523 of record JASKUP010000070.1, on the reverse strand, counting down.
GATATCATCTATTGCATCTATTATATCTTATACTTTTTAGGCATGATGCTGCAACTTCTACCCGTCTGTTATTATGGCAGTGATTTTGTAATACTTTTCGAAAGGCTACACTATGCCGTGTTTTCATGCAACTGGACTGGACAATCGAAATCTTTTAAACGTCACATGATATTGTTCACAGAACGTTCGCTGAAAATCACTATGGCAATGGCCGGTGGTATATTTCCTATACATTTGACAACATTTTTTGCCACATGCAAGGGAGCCTATTCAATATTTGCTGTTATTATAACCATGAAATGAATACTGTCGACAAACAAACGACTTTATTGGAATTGAAAAAAATAAATAAATATTTTACATGTACACGTACTTGCACTGCGAAAAGGTGATGGAATACAAAAGCGTAAAGGCCAGTGTAATGGAAATGAATTTATGAGTTTGTTGAATATCTGCACGAATAAATAAAAACACTTTTTTTTCGTTTTTTTAGGCACTTTAGCAGAAATGAAATTATTCGATTTTGCAGTTTTATTTGAAATATGGGAAAATGTATTGAAGTGTGGCAAATAAATTTTCATTTAAACTAAAATAAAACATAAAATTGTTAGCTGAAGTTAACTAAATTTAATATTTTAATTAAAAACATTTTTTTGTTTATCAGATAAATTTGATTATTGCAAATTACATTAATTTTATTCCATCTGCATAAATTTATGAAATTCCATAGTTTTATTTTATCCGCAATATTCAATCGAAATTTTTTAATTATTATTATATCGTATTATTATTAATATAAATTAATTTTATTATTAAACAAAAATAAACTATTAATGAGACGCAGGAATTAAACGGTATTCGTTTTTATGACCTTAGATAAATATCTTTCAATGTAGAGGGTGGCCAAATTATGAATTGCTCAAGATGTTCAGCTTAGGCAAAACTGAATGCAAAGGTTATCAATTAAGCCTAAACTGTTGTGGTTTTTATGTTATTATGTTATGAAATGTTTCACTTTTTTATAAGAGATCGTTAGAACCATAGATTATAAATCTGTGGTTAGAACGTTTTTTTTTTTCCGTAACCTTAATAAAATTTTCGGTATTTCGTAAATGAAAGTCATAATAAATAGTTTTTCAACAAGAAATTTTTACAAAGATTATTTAAGATTATTCGAATTCTTATTGTATTACAGAGAGAAAAGTTTGGCAATTATGAATGAAAAATGATATCTGCCAAATGTCCACCACGAGTTCACTTTTTGAAAAAATTAATTTCGAGTTATAAGGGTGAAATCGATTCAGGTGGTTCCGTATAGACTCCTTAGAGTCCTTAATAATCCAGTGGTGTTAAATCACACGATCTGGCTGTGCACTTAACTGCTGATTGTTGGAAACTTATACGATTAGGAAATTTGGTTTGCAATAAAATTATCATTTTATTGGCTGTGATATGTGGCACCATCCTGTTGAAACCACATGTCAGTGATATCCGCGTCGTCAATTGACCGCTACCACATTTCCGGACTCACCTTCGAAAACAAAACGGCGCAATCACGCCACCAGACTACTACACAGTGACACGTTGCGATAGAAAAGCTTCCCAGTAATGGCCCCGGGATTTTCAGAAGCCCAAATCCGGCAATTTTGCTTGTTGACATACCCTAACAAGTGAAAATGGGCTGTGTCTGAAGAAATGATTTTTCAGAAAAACCAGCCGGTTGTACCTGAATAAATGAGCGAATTTACGGCAATGTGAATGGTCGATTAGCTTCAATTTCTTCACTAGTTAAACCTCGTAAGGCTTCAAACTCAATCCTTACGAAAAATTCGGAATTTAGTGGTTTTGAACAACCTCTATTTTTGGGAATGTTGATGAATTGACAAACTTTGAACTGCTTCAACACTGCGGCTCATGGCTGCGTTGTTTTCAGTTGAACGATCCGGTCAGACACGTATATTTTGTATCGAGCCTGTCGACTCAAATTTAAGGATCACGATTTTAATAGCGGTCTCAGAAGGACGATTATGTTGTCCGGAAATATCACAAATTTTACGAAATGTAACTTTAACAGAACCACCATTTTTCTCAGTGGACTTTAATTATTTTAATGCGATTTTCGTACGAAATTGAATTCATTGTAACAATTACCAATTCATATACTCCAAATACGTCAAAAAATAAATGTCAAAACAATCATGTTATTGGTATTGCCTCAATTGAAAAACAAATGATACATTTTTACGTCTCTAAATTTTTAAACGTAAAATTTATTTGTTTGCAAGTAAAGCAAATCGAATTTTCCTTATCTACTTTTTCTTATTCCGTAGCTTGCAAAATTTGTTGTCACAATATTTTGAATACATTCGCTTTACCAAGCTTATGCAGATATGCACCAGAGAACTTCACTTGTTGTCTTTTATTTGCAAATGATCAAACTTGCCCACACACTCTCTTTTGTTGTTCATTTTAAGGCAACCGAACCACTTGCAGTTTGAACACTGCCTTATTTTTATCACAGGTAGAATCAAACTTGTCAGCTCGTGTACTTGCCTTTTCCACTCAACACACACAATTTTGAATAACATTAAAGTACAAAAAGCAAGAAATCATTGTGTATGAATTTGTTCATTTCTATCAACAACGGCAAATTTTTGTTTATTTTAATTTACAGTTGTTTTTGATCATCATCATACAAAAACAGTACAATAAATAAAATTCGGGACAATTATTTTAAGTAAAAACTCAACAATTTATTAAAATTGTTAAATTTTTTTAACTATTAATTCATATAAGTAATGTAACAACTTTAATAAAATAAACAAAAGATAAGCAAACAATAAAAAAGTAAATGTTTATCAATGCTAAATTGGTTATGTTCTTTGCATTGTTAGTATATCATATTGCTTAAGGCACACAGACGGTCGGTTCAAACAAGTTGTATGAATTAATGAGAATAAGAACATTTGGATGCAACGAATTTACTGCAAGCATTTCTCTTGCCTGTGCGAAGTTGTTCGTAAAATGCTTTTGTTAATTCTACTCATGATTAGAATTTGATGTGAACAGCAGAATGAATATGATTTTTAATAATCATTGAATTTTTTTTTTGTATTCTTTAAAATGAACAAAAATTTGTGTGTTGAATAAATTCAACAAAAATCATGATTTTGAAGTTTTCTGATATGCACACTACAATATTCTGTGATTTCTGAAATTAGCTCAGTAATCCAGACCACAATACTCTTAACTCTTGGCTCTGTATACAAACCAAACCCTTCAAAAAACTCAGTCACGACCGTTACACATTGAGATGTTGATACTTTCTTTGCATCAATTTCTTGGAGAACAAAAATTGGAGAACAAACAGACACCTTCAACAACTTAACCATCGTGGCTGCACACAACAATTTCTTTTCAATTTAAGAATCCAGAAGTTTTGAAACTGTTTCCATGCTTTACATTTCGTTTTAAAAACTAATCCATTGTGAGTACTCAAAATACATATAAATTTCTTTATATTTAGGGCTTTCTTAGGGTTGGAAGTTATGGCCTATACCTTAGCCTTAAGTTTGTCATTCACTTTTCCCCGTGGAGTAGGCATTCTTGATGGATCACATGTGCTTTTGGTGGTAAAAGGCGGCACTCGACGCCTGGGCTAGCAGGAGTCCCAAACTGGAAAAAAATAGGATTTATACTCCACACACTGTTACCACGAGAACCAGTTGCCTGTAGGCTACCGTCCTGTTCTGGTTGTTGGTGAGATCACTCGGGGAGTCATGTGGTGACTGCTGGTTTACATCGGTTGATTTTAAAAAGCTTTCAAAGAAGTATTGACGCAAGTTTAACTCCCAATGTCCTAGCGCATGCAACAGGAGAAGGAATTGAATAGTCTCCAATTGTTCAGCAAGAATGATAGCAGGGCATGGCCCTCGAAATTTGCTATTAAGGCATGTATGCGTATTAGGGCGTGGGTGGGACACTCCAGGCGCTAGCGTGTATGTACACATCATTCACAATTTAGATGTCTCTTATCATAGCAGCCTAATGCTAAACAGTACTGAAAATTTGCATAATATGGAACCTCTTCCAGACATAGATGGCAAGAATCGACGCTCACTACCTCTAATTTAGACAAACCTTTATTATTCTCTGGCGAGTTTACCTGCATATGAGAGTAGTTCTTCGCCCTTTAAAGGTGACACCTATTTTAAGACGTTTGATCAATCATATCATTCCCCAGGGCAACTCTAGAGTGCGATCAAAATCACAAAATATTACGCCTCTTCGTTAGTTCGCATACTGTTTTATTACCAACAGCATACATGAACCCACAAATAAGTTACTTCAACATACTTAAGTGGCACTGCACAGTACATAAACGCAGTTCATACTTCTTGTTTTTTTTTTAGTTTTACTAGTTATTCCAATTTTACCAAATACACACTTAACACGATAATAACAACATAGGCTCGTTCAATTATGTATGGGATTTGAAATCTTAATTTCATAACAATATATTAGGGATGATACTTACTTAAGTGAGTTAGAGAATCCCAAGGCAAAGTTTGTAGAGCAACAAGAAAACGTTGTTGAAATTACAAAAATGAAGCGCTGGAAAAATGTTTGTTGTTCCAAGATTTTTTGCGAGCTTATTAACGTCCTCTTACATCATGCCATACGCCATAATTTTTACAAGAAAATTTGTTGCTTCAGCTCTAAACGTAAACAAAGAAAATTGAAGTCATTTGAAATTCAATTTACTCACAGACTTATTTAGCATTACGTTTACAGTTCATGGTAAAATACCAATTTATATTCTTTGCGAAATTCCAATTAATTAATTTGCTTTTTTTTTGTCGACACTTTTTTGCTCTATTGCTGATTCAAATGCAACATTATGTCAGCAAATTGAACAAGTTTTATGAACGTTTTACGAATAAGTAAATGAAAGACATTACAAAATTTAGCTTGAAAAACAAAAAAAAAATTAAAAAAATATTACGACAGACGAACAGAAATGTAACGTGCAACTATTAGACAAGTCAACACTAGTAAGTGGCAACCGAAGACAAGTAGAGAAGAGAAAAAAACCAACTTAAAATCAACAACATTTTGCAGAAATGTAAAACAAATCAGTTTCATTGTCATTTGTATGTTGTACGAAAAGTTCTAATGAAAATACTGAAGAAGACAAGGATTTATGTATTTGTTTAGGCAAAACTTGTACTAAAATTGGAGGCCAAAGGCGGCAACAAACATCACAACTTGAAACTAAAAGTAGGGCAAAATAGTACGAAAGTGCAAACAAACATTTAGAAATACAAAACACTTTTAAAGGCAAACGAACAAGATGTTACTCCTTTATTTTTCATTGTGTAAGAAATAGAAAAAAAAAACAATTATAACCAACAATCATAACTTTACAGCAACAATACAAAAATTACATCTTAAACATCACGAACAATGTAATAAATAAGTGAATACTCGTATAAAGAAGAAATTTAGTTGAAAGGTTTCAAGGTGTCCTCTTAACCATCTCTAGCTGTGAAGCTAGAAATGTTTCATTAAATTAGTTACAAAGGAGCAAGCGAGATTATCAAAACAGCAAGACTTGAATTCTGAGGAGTTTTTTTTTAACATTTCCTTTTTTCAATGGTTTCTCTTACAAACCGCCACAGCGGCGAATATCTAATTAAAGCAGCTACAGCTTTAAAAGAGAATTGAAAAATATGACATCGTAAAGTCTTAATTTTTTTATAACACTAGAAACACTTTGAAAATAATCATTTTTTTCGGAGCAGCACTCAGGGGTTAACCCATACTCATCCAATGCATTGTGCCAGAACTAGAAAACTAGGTGGGAAGAGTGAGTAGTGTTTCTGAACATGCGTGATAAATTTACGTCAGTACCAAGCTGTGTAAGTGATAACCCGACGGTGGATCAAACCACTGTGGGTGATATGTAGCATCACCCTCGCCCTAGGAAGCCGAAGCATAAATCTGTCAAACAGGTCATTCCTAGTTGCAACCACACCCCCACACCTTGGTTCAGAGTCGGAGACTATCAAACTCCTTATCTAGAACACATGACAAGCATGCTCACTGGACCTGGATCATTCACCCTGTGTTAACGTCAAAAGTGAATGATCCTGCGAAACCACAACAAGCACGATGCTTCCGAAGGACCAACCTCAACAATCAGTCAGAGGATAGCTAAAAGACTAAAAAACCAAAACACTTAATGCTGCGGTTTACTGATTCCCGTAGGATAACGTGGAGTTGTCCAGTTGGCTCCTGCTTTCCTTTAGGCGACTAGGCTCCCTTTTACCCCCAGTGACACATGTAATGATGGTGAGATACCATCAAGACATATAGATGTGCCTCCGGGGAGGAGTGTTTGTGCACATTCGATTAAAATGTTCCACTGTTCCGACAGGAAAGCCAGCAAGTTACCCGTAGAACTTGAAAACCATACTAACTCTAGCTAAATAAGCTGTTGGACTACAAGTTCCTAACAAGATGAAAATTTATCAGACTTCCATCACTTTCGAAATTGGAGAACAAATTGCAATTGAGCAATAACTTCCAGGGTTGTTAACCTCACCCCTTTTGGGGATAGTCGTTACATTGGCAACCTTTCCACACTTTGGAAATTCATCGGCATGATACAACGTGCTGAAAAGAGCTGGTAATGGATGCGCTAGTGTGGAAGAGTAATGTTTCAAGACAAGAGCCGAAGATTGAGAACAAACGCTTAAAATAGTTGTCAAATAAAATATATTATTTTGTTTTGTAATTTCTATATCTTCATTGCCGATTCCATAAGATATATATATATATATATATATGCTGGATCCTTTTAAAGAGTAGAATCGTATAAGCCAAGTCGGTCTGTCAGTAATCGGATTATAATTTAGTTTTTCCAAGACCCCACAAGATCTATAGAAAATTACATACCACCGATTTGCCAAATATAGCTTCTATGACTTATATAGTTATGGTAGAAAATAAAACATGCGCCTCCTTATTTTCTTACATGCTTCAAACAAAAAAAAAAGCCAAAAAATTTTATTTTTAAACTGAAAGTACGAAATTTTACCAATCGATCCAATTTTCACTTTGATTGTTTTCTTCGTGATAAAAAAATATTTCGGTGTGCAAAATTAAAGACATAAGTGAGAATTTTATAAGTGAATAGCACATTTAAAAGATTAATATATTGTTGGGAAGATATGTTGGTTAAGTTTTAAAAGAAAATAAATTATCAGATAAAAATTAAACGAAATGACCTACTGTGTACTTTACAAACTGCGTATTTTTCTAAGAAATACAGACTACAATAACAATATGCTTATAATGAATTCCACGAAATAATCTAAATAACGGAAAACCAAAAACAAGTAACACAAAACAAAAGTAAAACACACAGCCAAGCCGTCGCCTACACTTAATACTGAGATGATTTAAAGTAGACTATTCTTGAACATATGACGCTTACAACAGATATATGTATAAACCTCACCAGCTGCGAAAATAAATGAATTCAAGTTGAAATAAGTATTAAAGCATCTTTTAGGCGTTGCATTGGCGAGGTTACCATCGTGTTAATTTTGTTTGTATTGAAAGTGAATAAATCGTTTAATTTGATTTACAATTCTTAAATACTGTGTTATCATTTTGTAATAAAAGAACTCAATATAACAAAAAGTTTATTAAGAGGAATAAACCTAACAAACTACAGAAAATATTTTATAAATAATTTGTTCTTCAAGCACAAGGTTTTTATATAAAAATTAATTAAATTTTTGTTTTTGTTTTAGATATTTCGCCACAGCAATTTAAGAAATTAATCAGTTAATAAAAAACTGTTAACAAACAAATTAAAATGATCAAAAAAATATTTTTTTAAAAAGAACAAAACATTTTTAATAAAATTTAGAAGTTTTTGCCGCATTTGTGATTTCTTTATAACAAATGTTTAAAGAAGTTTCAAATCTCGAGTGTGAATAAAACTGTATTATCTAAAGTGCCTTTAAAGTAATCTCATATGGGAGTTAGAAAAGGAAAAAGGCATTCATCATTTGCATAATCGCTGGAAGGGAGTTGACGATTCGCAACACTACGTACAAACAAAATGTGTTGGCAAAAATTTATAAGTTTCTTAATGGCTTAATGCAAAAATTACAAAATATAAATGACATATTAATGTTTTGAAAAACAAAAATTTGTTTGATTAAAAAGTGTTTTTAGCAAGAACTTTGTTTTCTAAAGCAAAAAAATTTAGACGAAGATGGTTCAAACTTTTATTGTATTGCGAAGAAAAAAGTTCCGCAAATTTGAATGAAAAATGATATCTGACAAATGTCTATCACATTGACACTGACAAATGTTGTTTCTTTCATCAAAGTGATCCCGTTATCGCATTTTAGCCTCATCTTCGAAAAAAAAAACGGCCCAACCACATCTTCAAACCACATAGCACACCATACCGTGAAACGTTGAGCATGCAAAGGCTTCTTCAATAATCGCTCTTGGATTTTCAGAAGCCCAAATGCGGCAATTTCGCTTGTTGAAAATGGGCTTCGCCTGGAAAAATGACTTTTTCAGAAAATAATGCTGGTTATTCCTGAATAAATTGAACGATTTTACGGCGATGTGAATGGTCGATCGGCTTCAATCCCTGCACCAGTTGAACCCTGTAAGGCTTTAAAGTCAAATCCTTATGCAAATTTCTCCATGTGGTGGTTTTGGACAACTTTAACTGTCGAGGAATTGCAAATTTCGTTCTGCTGCAACACTATGGCTCACATCTGCGATGTTTTCAGTTGAACGACCTGGTCGTACACTCGCTGGTATTCACACATTTTGTATAGAACCTATCGACATAAATTTAACGACCAAATTCTTAATAGCAGTCTTAGAAGAACGATTATGTTGTCCGAAAATATCACGAATTTTACGAAATGTAACTTTAACAGAATCATAATTTTCCTAGTGGATTCTAAATATTTTAGTGTGATTTTCGTGCGAAATTGAAATCATTGTAACAATTGCCAATGCATCTACTACGAATATGTCAAAGAACTAAATTCAAAACTATCATGTTGTGGGTGTTGCCACAATTGAACATGCAATAGATTCATTTTTTAGTTTTATCTGGCTTAAGAAAAACCTTTTCAAAGGTTTTAAGTAAAAAACTTTTTAATGTTATTCATTGAAGTTATCACTTGCAAATTTCCATTTTGTATAAATTTCTTTGAAACCAGGTGCCTCTGCAGGCTAGTAAGTAGTGTGTTAGCTTACATGACTGGAGGTTGTGGGTTCGATTCTTTGTTGGGAATCGGCCTTGGACTTGGTTTTTTTCACTACAAATAAAAATAGACTGTCGGTGGGCCTGCTCACTGAGCTGTCTTATACTAATTTTAATTTAATTTCCGTAAACTATCCTTCTACTTTCACCACCTGTCGCATCTCTTCTCTATCCCTTTCCTAAAGAATGTAGCACGGAACTTGACTAAATAGGCATTGATGCCTGAAGTGCTACTTCTCTTTAAAAAAAAGGAAGCTTTCGGATTCTTTACACTGAATTCTGACTTTAAATAATATCAATGTATCGATGGTATTAAATCAGATCTGAAGAAAGTTGGCACTTGGCAGTTGTCACGTTGAGTTTCAAATTTATTTACGAATTACAGGCTATAGAAAGTCACCTATATCGTTAGCGATAGTCAGCGACGTCGATCAGAAGCCTAAATATTGCAATCATTGCTTAAAATTTGAACAAAATAATTCAAGAAAGAGTGCAGTTAAAATATTTTTTAGCGCATTGGCCTAACGAGATGAATAAAATAACTAATTCCCCATCAATGTTTGGGAGTTCATTTACTTAATGAATATAAAATTGTGTTCCCCATCGCTCGATTGATTCCCTTCACCGCATCTTACGTATTGATAGTAAAGTTCCTCCACAATATTAAAGTTATAAATATTTTTCCAAACCAGGTCACTTATACAACGTAAAAATCAATTTATTTGCAGTTAATTTTGATTGACATTTTAGGGAACGTGGACGAGTTCATATAAATAAAACATTTTAAGAATACAATTTATAAGGACAAGCTTTTAATCCAATCACTTCAACAGCATATATTTGATCGATATTATACTGTTCAAACTGCTGGGATTAAGTCTTGTGTTAGCCATAAATATATTTCGGTATAATCAAAAGTATGATAAGTATGATAAATCGCAAAACTAATTTTTCTATGCAGCATTTCAAATATGATTCTCTGCTTCTGGCTAACTATGATATATTAATCACAGGACATGTTAGTCCTTATTATTAACAATTTTAAGACATTTTTTATGTATGTGAAAAAAATGAATACTATTTTTACAATCTTTTGCACATTTCTTTGGTGGTCAGGAAAGTTGACATTTATGCTGGCAGCTGGTGACATGATATGAATGTAAAAAGAATGAAATATATACATAATAAATCAGTCACTTAGAGAAACGACACAAATAGAAACTTGCTTACTTGGTAGCAATCAAAAACATACGCACAGTGGCTGAAATTATGTTTAGTAGATTATACCCAAACGTTTTAAGTTATAAAGAAACAGATTTTTTTACGGCTACTTTCGATATTGTAACGAAGATGTTTTGTTTGAGGTTTAAAAGAAAATAATTATCAGTAAAGAAGTAAATGAAATGACCTATTGTGTGTTTTACAACAGCGTATTTTCTAAGAAATGTTATACCCAAGACAGCAACCAGATGCTTATTATAAGAGAAAACACTGGATGAAAACAACAAGAAGATGGAATGATGCTACATAAACACCACTTGCTGATCAAATGATTTGAATTGTTGAGAATAAACACCAAAATAATAATGCATCTTTTAAGGCGTTACAGTGGTGACGTTATCATTTTGATTATTTTGTGTACAGCCATCCCCGTTTTACACGGCAACTTTATAATTTTACTTCACAATTTATTCTTTACGTCACGAGATTTACACTTATACTGATTGCTAATAAATCCATCGCTGGCCCTTTTATATTTGTTGTGCATGTTGTCTCGAATATTAAAGAATCTTCTAGATCTCACATATAATAGTTGTTGTTATGTTATACGTTCAGTTTTCTATATTAGTTGTTAGTGTTTTATGATGTTTATGTTTCTTCTTGGAATATTGCATCAGAAAGTTGTTGGTCTCTTGTGTGTACAATATTTCCTAGAAAACTACGCAGTTTGGACACAATACAATAGGTCTATATTAGTTGTTTTTGTTTCATGCTTTTTAAGTTTCCTCTCGGACTATTGTATAAGAAAGTTGTTGTTGTCTTGTGTGTATAACATTTGCCAGAAAACTACGCAGTTTGTACACAATATAATATGAAAACATCGCATTTTTTTGCTAAAATTGTCAATTTATATCTTTTTTAAAATGTAATGTAAATTAAAGCAATTTTTTTTTCGTGCTTGATTCCATTAAATAAACATTTCATGATATTTTCACAAAATATTTATTAAAAAAATTTTTATTAAAAAGTAAACATCTTATGATATTCTCATAAAACATTTATTCAAATAAAAATAAAAATATTTGAAATGTATTGTAATGGGGGAGAGCAAAAAATGAAATGATTGAAAATGAACAATATTTTTTGTTGTTTTGAAATGTTTTGTAGTGTTTGTATGGAAGTGTCTTTGAATCTTGCTATCTATGCTATGTTGATTTTATGAAAAAATTCTCATAGAAAACTTTAAAAAACTTTTATTTTTTATTATTATTTCGATATTTCGCCACACCGTTGGTTTACATCGTCAGGAAAAACAAAAATACAACAAAAATACAACAAATTCAAAATAATCAAAAAATTTTTTCAGAAGCTCAAATGCGACAATTTTGCTTATTTGTATACCTTGACAAGTGAATACAGGCATCGTCTGAAAAAATAATTTTTTCGGAAAAAACAGCCGGTTGTTCTGAATCTACGGCAATGTAAATGGTCGGTCGGCTTCAATTCCTGCACAAGTTGAACCTTATAAGGCATCAAAGTCAAATACTTATGCAATATTCGCCATGTGGTGGTTTTGGTTAAATGACCAGGTCGAACACATGGTGGTGTTCGTTTATTTTGTATCAATCCTGTTAACTCAAACTTAACGACCAAATTTTTAATAGAGACCTCAGAAGGACGATTATGTTATCCGAAAGTATCATGAATTTTATGAAATTTAAATTCAACAGAACCACCATTTTCATAATGGATTTTAATTATTTTAATGCGATTTTCGTGCGAAATTGAATGCATTGTGACAATTACCAATGCATCTTCTACGAAAACATCAAAAAACTAAATGTCAAAACTATAATGTTGTTGGTGTTGCCGTAGTTGAAAACCAGACGTCTTGTTGAAAAACTAAATTTTTATTAACTGTAATAATTTGTAATGACAGTTTCGCAATTTAAATTTCACACGGCAAAAGTGATGGTGAGAATGAATAAACGACAGACGTTTGAAAAATATTACCATATTATTTAGATTTTGTTTTTTAAATCAGTCATCCATTCGTCCAACTTACACATGCAAATTTAAGTTCGGCGGTGAGCCTGACTCGTTGGTCCCCAAGTATAATTGTTTTGGATTCAGATCAAATCATTTTGATGTTAGTTTTCACAATTGACAATTTTATTTGGCTTAAAAAACCTTTTTCTTCAAAATAATGTAAATAGTTGCGAAATTATTTACACTCATTCTTGACTTAAATAAAGCCAATGTGTCCGTGGTGTTAAATCACAACTGAAGAGAGATAGCAAGTGGCACTTTTAAACTCAGCGAAGTTTGTATTAATTTTTGACCAGATTCATCATTGACGTAATAAATTAAAAATACAGTAACATATTCTCAATGTATAGACAGTTTCAGTTCCAAATGCGACAATTATGCCACAAATACTTATTGACTTCAAATTGGAAACTTAAATTAAATAAAGCGGAATAAACTTTTTCGTCCACTGTATTAAGTAAAATCAAAGCAATCAAATGATGTCAACTAAAATAAATTTGAATGCATTATATGTATAATTAAATTTTCTTTATTGTCTATCACAACTACCTGCTAAAACACATAATAAGGAAACACGATAATTGTTATCAGCAGATTTTGTTTATTTAAAGAAAAATATTTTGTCATGCATAAATTTTGTAAATTTCAGCAGGGGAAGATAAAGGGAAATAGCATAACGTAACATATTTTATATTTATTAGATGATAAAACTAGTATAATTTCTACAATATTATTATAATGTTGAAAAAAAAACATAGAAGTAACAAAATTCTGCAGGGTGACGCCGATTAAAAAATAAATGGCAAGAAATTAAGAACTAATAAACCACTGGGTCAAATTATTTTGTAACACTATGCTACTCGACTTAATAAATTTTCTAATAAAAATAAAAAAAAATGTTTGGGTATGAATATCACACCTATTTACCTTTAACTCTGTCGGGCTTACAGGAAATCTCTAATCAGTGCATTCAACTGAGTATAGAAAAAACGACTTAATTTATTGTTATTATTTTTCTCCGTTCTTTCTGGCTGTTCGTTCTGTGTAAACTGTGATCGCTTTCGATGTGAAGACATCATTTTTAAGCCGTGATCCAATTCGTTCACGTTTGTGGAGTTCTCTTGTTAAGATCGTATCTACTAATTTAGGTAGAATGCCAGTCACCTGGCAATTTATGCAAGCCTAATCTTTCAATATCTCCGTCTTTTATTATTATCTAGGAAAGTGAGTGCATTCATTACATTAACCATAGATTTCTCTTAGATCGCAGACTCAATAGAGCAGCTTATTAAGCGTGTTTTTTCAGATATAAATAATGGTTAAATAATCATGATTGGCTGGATGAACAAGCAATATTGGCGAAGAAAAATGATAAGAATTTTCTTCCGGGATAGTTTGTTAGCTTCAAATCAGTTGGCACTACTATAAACCAGGATGACGTAGTCAACTATCCCACGGAATTTTTAAATTCACTATAATTTCCTAGACTTCCACCTCGGAATTTTGAGGTGGTCATCATGCTACTTTTTTTTTTTTTAAAGAGAAGTAGTACTCAGGCCACAACGCTACATTCTTTAGGAAAGATATAGAGAATAGATGAAAAAGGTGGTGAAAGTAGAAGGATAGTCGGAAATTAACTACCCTATATAAGACAGCACAGCGACCAGTGACTTTGCCTTCATCGCTGAGCAGCCCCACCGACAGTCAATTTTTTTTTTTGTAGTGTAAAAAACCAAGGTCTTCGTTGGGAATCGAACCCATAACCCCCATATTTACAAGCTAGTACACTACCTACTAGCCTCGACTCTGCAATGGAATAGACTGACTATGAAAAAGCTAATGAAAAACGTCAGTAAGGCACCAATTATACAGGTATAATATAAAAGAACGAATTTCTTGATACCGCGTATACCAATGATTCTAACGGGTTTAGCATTAGGGTTGATTTTAAGTTTATTTTAAAATTTTTGGTTTTTTATTTAACGATGAGTCAACAGGAAGTCTGCCGCATTACCAAGTATTTAATAATTTCTATAACATGTGCATTGTACCAAGGATATAATGATATGTATAATGAAAATCTTCTCTTAACAAATTTTAAAAATTTATTTCATTTATATTCTTTCCACTAGATAAGGTTCCTTATATGATCGAGATTTTTTGATGTTTTTTTTTTTTTTAACATACAGGGTATCCGCCAGTAAAGTATAATACTTTGTTTTGCTGTCATTTTCGTAAACATTAGTCTTAACAGTTTATATTTTATTATGGAAAAATATTAAATAAACTAACGTATTTTAATGCTTAGAACTTTTTATCGAAATCAATCATCGATTACTGTGACGATGAGAAAGTAACATGAAATTTTTGGGAGAAAACAAACTTCTTGTTAAAACATCGTTTACATTATGAGTATCATCGTCCTTACACCAATGTTCAAGGAAACCATAGCTATGATTGGCCACTATAACTAATGTTCTCAAAGCACCTGTTGTCAAAAAATGTTTTGTTATTTTTGTTAAAGCCTTAACAGTTTCATATGGGCTTCTTAAGCAACTCTCAAGTTATTTATGAAGTTTTTGTACTGCATTTTTTATTGGTTCTTAGCATAAAATTGTACAATATTATGGTCAAATTTAAAAATAAAAATTTTATTTTTCATTAACTAAAGCTTTATAACTGAACAATTACCACATACAAAATATAAAAATATAAAACATAGTTTTATGTGTTGTAAAAGTAAATAATAGAATTCTTGGAAACAACTAAAAAATGTTTATCGTGCACTTTAAACATTTACAAGTAACAAGCAAACAATAAATGTGAAAATAACAAGGTGCAAATAAGTTAATTGCTATTTTTCTATTGTAAATGCACTTTTATGAAATTCCAACATTGTTTGCTCATGTAACACCCGCACTGATAAGAACTTTTATTTGACTTTAAATGATAAAATTGTTAATGACTGGGCGGTTCAAGAACCTTACCGCCTTGGCCCAGAAAAGCATATATAAGTTGGTAGAAAGTCAACAGTGCAATTCAGTGGAGACTTAAAAGACAAGAAAAATTTTACCTGCTGGAAGAAATTTAAAAACAAAATAAATAACAATAAAAATGATTTTAAAAAGTGTGTGTTTAATGAGTTTGGTTACCGGCTGCTTTATTTTAAGTGTTGTTCATGCTAATCATTGTGCTAGACCAACGCAAAATAAATTAAGTTTGTGTCAAGAGTTCCAATTGATAAAAGATTTAATACCAGAAGATTCTATCACCAGACTTGTGCAAAGTCATATGTCAAATGATTTAAGATTTCGGAAGGCCGTTCAATATATGTGCTCGTCGGAATTCAAAAAGACAGTTGCTAAACTGGATGCCACCACTACTTTTCAGAGCTTTTTAAGGCCATTTGTTAGAGCTGGTGTTAATACGACAGACATTCAAAGTATTGGCAAAATATTCGACTGTGTTCTTATTCCAGTTATTGCAGAGGGCTGTTCTGACTTTAGATCCTCCCTTCACACTGAGAATATTGTTGAAACACGTTCCTTGGATTCATTTGTGCAGGAACTTTCACGCCTAATAGATACAGACGAATTGGTAGAAACCTTAAAGACTCAAATAAAGGAAAATAAAGAATTTGCTAAATTTTATAAAATAGTACGTGATCCATCGTTTCGCAATAAGGTCATGCAAGGATTTGTAAGTATTTTTAAATATTTTAATTCTTTTGAAATTATACATTTTTTATTTGTTTTAGATTAACCGTGATGTTTCTCGTCCTATTAAAACATTACGTCGCTATCAAATTGATTTATCTAAATTGACAGAATCTGCATTTGATATTTTTTATTTAGGTCCGGAGGTATGAATAGAAGAAATAGATAAATTATTAAAATAATTATATTTTGTTCATTATGATGTAATTGATTGAAATGTAAAAGTAAACAAATCTGTAAAAAAAACCCGAAATAAATAAGAAGTCAAAAATATATGGCAGCTGCATTAAGTCCTGTCTGCTAAACTATAGAAAAAATATTACAAACCACACAAGGTGCTACTGCTTGCATTTATAATATGCCATACTTGGCGTAGCTTAAAAAATGCATTCACTCTGCTATTCTTAACATAATTAACAAAGCCAAAGGGATTTTCAAATTAAATCAAAGCAAAACTCAAAAGATTAAAATCCAAATTATTTTTAAATTTGTCAACTAGTACCTCTCTTTTTTCTATCTTATAAACGAAGATGTCAAATATGAGAATGAATCAAGAATGGAACTAAGTACGGCAGGCTACAAAGCTTTCGATAAACTCTTCACCTTGGTTTTTTTTAGCAAAAAGGTATAAAAAGTTGCGAATACACTGTAAGTGCATAACCCTACTGCCGAGTTTTAGTCATGCTTAAGTTTCTTATCTGAGCCTTAGAGAAAAACCTATCAGTGGTGTTCTTACTGTCGAAAGCTTGTTCTAATCTTCTGATTTGAAGAATATTGTTGTCTTAAAGAATTTTGTAGATATCGTTTATGGCACATTTGTAAACTAAATTTAGTAACCTTGTAAAATTATCTTAAATGCAATAGGAATATTTTTTTGTTTTTAAATATACGAAATAATATTTAATAACGATGCTTTTAGCGTTAAATTTTTAGTTAATATCAGATAATGTGATAAAATAGCAAATTTTTAATATTGCCTCACATTATCAGTTTTGAATTAAAACTAATACTTACGCAGACTTAAATTCTGGCATATATACAAATTATAATCAGATTAAAACCTTTAAACTATACGTGCTTTCATTTTTAGAATAACTATTGAAGATAATTGAGAGAAAAACTCGATAATAATTCTTACAAAAGTATTGGTAAAATGGTTGTCACAAAAATTTAATTTTTAAACAAAAAAAATTAGAAAATAAAAATGCTTTATAAAAACTATTTGACCATAATTTATAAATTTTTTGCTAGTGAAAAAAAAATTTGTTTGGGAAAGTTCGAATGTTTCCATGGAAAATATTTTTTGTACTGGAGCAAAGGAAAATTGTTGGTAATGAAAATTGCTCATAGATTACGTGATGTATTGAAAAACATTATATTTCTAAGATTTTAAAAGAAAATTAAATCTAACTTTGCAAAAGACCTTCAAGGATCGCCTTTAATTATACTATTCACAGCAAGAATTTTTAACAAAATGTTAAAAATGATATATTTTTATTTCAATAGTTTTAAAGTTGAAGAAGTATCAAACGAAAGGCTTAAAAGAGGTCTATTTCTAATATAGAATTCATTCTTTATATTTGAAGAATATCATCAAAGATGTATTCGATTAGTAAGACCAATAATAAAATTATGAGAAGCATACATATATCCTGAAAAGGTAGTCATTAGTTGTCAAAATTAAGAATATTGGTGATTTTAATAGTCTATAGGCAACTATTTTGAAACAAAGAGCTCCATCAATACACTTGAATTTCATTTTTATTTACAATGCGAAAATAGTTAACATCACTAAAACATTATGTTAAAAATTCATTAATTATGTTACCATTGACGTCGGCTGAATAGTTTGTTTCTATAAATTTCATTATTTTTGCATTTACAAAATTTAGAAAAGTTTATTTTCTATACAATAAAGATTTACCCAATTTGAGTACCCCCCGGGGGCACATATATATGGTCCTTGGAGATAGCAACAACTTAGACCTGTGCAACTGGGGGAAAACGGGAGCCCAGTCCCCTGAAGTCAACAGGGGTACAACTGTAAACTCCACTTTAGTTCAGTAAGCTCGCAGAGTTCCGTTATTTGTCTCTTTAGACATTTAACTGTTCTCTGATTGATTATTGAGGTTGGCCCCTATATGGGAGTAACGTGGTGGTTGCGGTTTCGCGGCCCCATATCAGGTCTGTTGTTTAATATGGTGGCCAGGATCATTTCGCCGTTAATGACACGCTGGGTGAATGATCCAATCCAGTTAGCATGCTAGACATTTGTTCTGGACAGGATTTGGAAAGTCGTCAACTCTTAAGCAAGGAGTGATGATTTGCAGCCCTGCTCTGGAATTATCGAAGTTGCAACTAGAAAGTTTGGTTGCATAGAATTATAGCTTCGGCTTCCTAGGACGAGCATGACGTTCCAAATTATGCAGTGGTTTGGTCCACCATCTGATTAAGGCTTCATGGCCAGGTGCGGATGTAAATATAATCACACGTTACCCATTTTGAGTTTTCGTTGAAAATCTTTTTTGAGAACATCCTCGGGTAAGACTATGGTCCTTTCACAAAACAATTCGTACAAATTACGCTTATGACCGATGGTTTCCAACATCTTTTTAAAAATCATATCATTTTTATTCCAACGGCAAAAAGAAGATAATAGAAGAGAACTTGAAAAAGGATCTAAGAAGAACAATATTTCTTATTTGTTAAAATAAAGTGATAATTTTCACACTAAAGTATTATAATAAAAATAGGATTTAAAACACTTTATATATCTATAAATAAAAGTGACGCAGGAGTCAGTTAGCTAATATAAAGATAAGTTTCTTCTTGTAATCTTCTGGCATGACAATTTAAATGTAACGTTTGGCAACGACCGCCATGTCTGGCCCGGATGTATTCTAATCTGGAGGTCTAATTTTCAATAAATTTTTGAAGCCGTAGAACGGCAAATATTGTTCTCTAAATTGTCAAACGATTTTTTTTTTCGGACCAGCACTGATTGGATGGCCCTTACATATGCAATAGATTGTGCCAGCACTAAGAAAATAGATTATGGGGAGGAGAAAAGAGGGACTAATAGTGGATATTCATTCGCTTTGAATTTTCCTACATTGAAAGTGGCAGCGAAGACCTCTGGAGGGAGTTCATTCTACATACATACCGTTCTGATAAAAAAACAAATTTTCCCTGTAATGCATTACAGTGTTTGGGCCCTCCACGAAAATCATGTCAAACACAAAACCGCGTGAGTAACAAGAACAAGATCTCTAATTTATTTAGAGCACCTATCATTGCGCAAACGACAAAACAGTGAAATACAACCCACATTACGTAGATACTCTAGAGAACCAATAGAGCTGGATAACCTACTCTCCAAAATAAGCCTATTGACATTCTTTTGTACATAGTCGAACAAATCCAAAATAGACTTTGGAGCGCTGTCCCATATATGAAAGTTGTATTTCATTTTTGGATGGATATAGGTGGTATAAATAGTAAGAACATTGGATGGAGTGAAGTATCTTTTACACCGTTTTAGAAAACCAAGGCATTTCAAAGCTTCCTTTGAAACCTGAACAATGTGTTTAGTCCATCGAACATCGCACTGTAAGAAAAGAAAAGTTAGCAACTTAAAGCTCTATGCCTCTATACAAAAATCCCGATATTAACTTTTGTCTGCACGTGTACATATTTTGTATTTCAAATTGAGACAGCCTATTATGTCTCGTATTAAATTTAACTAATTTTACTTTTGCTTTCATTTCTTTGTCTGTAGTTTGCCATTTGTCTACATTGTTTATTTGGCATTGATTTTTTTGTTCAAGTAAAGCTATTAAGAAAGATAATGTCTGTTCTATTTATTTTATCTGCCGTTAAGCACGTTTTAAGGAGAAAAATCTCTTTAAAGAATAAAGCTTTAAATCTTTTGTTTTTAGCTGATATTAGGAGTATAGTCTGTTGTTTGATATGAAAGAAAACTTGTTAAATATGTTTGTCTAATACTAAAGCATTAAATACAACAGCTACAAGAGATTGCATGTTTTCATAAAAACCTTAAAATGTGTTGAAATTTGTTTCAAAAATCCTTTTTGTAGAAAACAGTTTAACGAATATATTAGCCTCTGAACATATCATCATAGGTTATTTGAAATATAACAAAAAATATTAAAACAAAAATATAAAAGGCTTTCTGACATGCTTTTGAGTTACTACGACACCTATCAATATTTTCTTCTTCTATTACAATAACTTATTAAGTATATTGCTTTAAATTTGCCAAAATTATGTTAAAGAAATTTTTCCGAAAAGCTCCAGGCAAAATAATGAGCCGGTCACAAGGTCATATTAATTTCAAAAATCATATGCGAAATATTTTTCCGAAAGTTCAACACTTACTTACACTTTTAAAGTACGGTCAGTAGAAAGCAGGCAGAAATATATGTGCCGATTTGAAAACTCATCCCACATACTTTTCTGTTAAAGTGTTATAAAGGATTTTTAACACAAAATTTTGTGTTGTAGAACACAATAACATAAAGAATTTAGACTAAGATGATTTAAATTTTTATTGCTTTACGAAGAGAAATATCGCTGGCAGATGGCAATTCTTTCATCAAAGTTTTCAATCACTTTATTCCAAAATGGCAGTTCTATTTGGTTAATTACATCACGGATTTTGAATTCTAAGGCTGAACCCGATTCGCTCGGCTCCATATAGACTCTGTCCTTAACATAGCGCCATAAAAAAAAATCCACTTAACTACTCACTGTCGCGAAATTATGCGATGGGGAAATTTGGTTTGCAATAAATTGACGGTTTTATTGGCTGAGTGATATGTGGCATCGTCCTATTAAAACCACATGTCAGTGATTTGCAGGTCATCAATAATTGGCCAAAATTGAGTTGTTAGCATTTCGTAGTAGCGTGATCCTTTGACCATTATCCCATTTCTAGCCTTCTCTTCGAAAAAAAAACGACACAGTCACGCCTCCATCCTATATAGCGCCACATACAATGACACGTAGAGCATGAAAAAGCTTCTCAATAATCACTTTAGGATTTTCAGCAGCCCAAATGCTGTAATTTTGCTTGTTGAGATACACTGACGAGTGGCTTCGTCTGTAAAAATGATTTGAAGTGAAGCTACGGCAATGTGAATGGTCAATCGACTTCAATTCCTGCACCAATTGAACCTTGGAACGCTTCAAAGTCAAATCCTTACGCAAAATTCGCAATGTGGTGGTTTTAGATAACCCCAAATTGTTGAGAACGTCGAGGAATTGTCAAATTTGAATCCGCCGTGAGCCACAGTGTTGAATGTGGCTCACGGCTGCAATGTTTTCAGTTGAACGGACCGGTCGAACATGCGCTAGTGTTCGTACATTTTGCATCGAGCCTGTCGACTCAAATTTAACGACCAAATTCTTAATATCGGTTTTCCGAAAACATTAAAAATTTTACGAAATGTAACTTTAACAGAACCACCATTTTCATATTGGGTTTTAATTATTTCAATGCGATTGTCGTGCGAAATTGTATTCATTGTAAAAATTGTCAATGCATCTTCCACGAATACGTCAAAAAACTAAATGTCAAAACTATCATGTTGCTGGTGTTTTCACAATTGAAATACAAACTTCTTGTTGAAAAACCCGATATAAACTTTAAACTAATTTGTCACTTTCTGATTTACCAGAATGTACGTTTCGATGTCGATTTCCGTTTTTCACAAAAATTAAAGCAAATCTCACTTATCTGATTACAGAAGTCTAAGTAAACGCACATTAAATGAATTTTAACACACGTATATTCATAATGAGGACGAAGTAACACGAAGTAACCAGATTAAGAATAAATGATGTGCTTTTAAATTTTAAGGTAAATTGCTAAGAAATGTTTATTTCTTAAAAAGCTCTTTTATGCTCTCATAAAAAAAAGGAATGACAAGATTTTATGTTGAAATAATTTTATTCGTGCTTCTCCATCTTACTATAAGTATGTGTGTATTAGGGTGGCCCTTAAAAAGGTCAGATTTTTTCCAGTGTATTTTGGTGCATTTGGTTAAAAAAAAAGACGTGCCCGTCCAAATTTTTGAAAAACCCCAAAATTTACCTTTTTACATTATAAGTTCAAAAAGATAGTTTTTTTATAAGTTATTATGGTAATATAAGTATTAAGGAATCGGATGCGCTTGATGTTCTTGGCATAAAAATACAGTGCGATGTTCGATGGACTAAGCACATTTTTTCGGTTTCTAAAGAAGTTTTTAAGGCCGCGGTTTCCTTAAACGGTGCAAAAGATACTTCTCTTCATCCGATCTTCGTGCTATTTATACCACCTATAGCCATCCAAAAATGGAATACAACTCTCATGTATGAGCCGGTGCCCCAAAATCTTTTTTGAATTTGCTCGACCACGTACAATAGAGGGCCAATAGACTGATTGGGAACAGTACAGTATCGAACTCTATTAATTCTTTAGAGCATTCACGCAATGTGGGTTGTTTTTAATTACTATAATAGGAACTGCTCTAATGAAATTAGGGGCCTTGTTCCCGTTACTCGCATGTTTTTGCATTCAACACGCTTTTCGTTGAGAGTCCATTTATTTATTATTGATTGGATGGTAAATCTGCGTCGTGCGATACAGGAAAAATTAAGTTTTTAGCAGAACAGTTCACATGTGACATGAACTCCCTCCAGAGGTCTTTCCTATCACTCTCAATGTAGGAAAAAAATTAAATCGAATATCCACAAACACTACTCCATCTGTCCTCCATACCATAAGCTAATTTCCTACTTCTGACACATTGCATTGCACGAGTAGGGGTCATTCGCTGAGTGTTGGTCCGAAAAAAACTGTAATGCTATCTAGGAATGTGGCGTTCAAGGCAACATAAGGGGTATGGCTTTTGATGAAACATCAATAAACACAGAGCACATAAAGGGAACACGCACTATATTTGAAAACTTCTTACAAAAGATGTTCTTATGGCAACCATATAGACTCCATATATAGGATGTTATTTTGAGAAATGTCTATGAAATAAAAAATTTCGATTTGGATGAGGAAATAATAAAATTTTATCTTAAAGATTGAACCAGTCATATTATAAATTTTTCTCAATCTATGCTCAAAGAAAAACTACCTAGACACTTTTAAAAGGAACTCACTTCGATGTTTTAAGGACAACCACCTGAGAATTGCAATTCTAAGTCCATGTTTTTTAAAGCTGGCACCGTTCACCTAGCGAGATTGATCACGAAAGCATTAAAATATGTTTGTTTGCGAAATGAGTTTGAATTGACAAAGCAAAAATAAAATGATTTGTCACAAATCAACAATAAAAAATCAAGATGTTTCTGACAACGCTAAAAGAAATCCTATTGAGCACTTAATTCCAAAAGAAACAAAACTGTTTCTTTTAAGATTTTAAATAAACCCAGAATTTTTCAAAAAATCCTGCAAGTTGGAATGAATTAACTGCTTTCACTGAAGCAAAACATATTGTTGCACTATTAAAAGTGCTTAATGAAGCCGCCAAAAAGAAGTATCAAGCTGATGGAGGAATATAATACGATACTTACTAGAGATAAGGATACGTTCTAATGGTTGTTAAGGCTTATAGAAACATATTCTGGCTGCAATAAAAATAAAATCATTCAAAAATTTTAAAATTTGCAGTTTATTGTTTTTGCTTTTTGTAATTTTCTGTATTCAAAAAGTTCTATCTACAAACAAGTAGAGCAAGTAATGGGTTTTCAACAAGAAGTTTGTTTTCAATTGTCGTGGCACCACCAACATGATAGTTTTGATATTTAGTTTATTTACTAGTAGAGGCAATAGAAATTGTTACAATGAACTTAATTTCGCAAAAAAATCGCATTAAAATAATTAAAATCCGCCATGAAGTTGAAGTTCCATTTCCTAAAATTGTGGATATTTTCGGACAACATAATCATCCTTCTAAGACCGCTATTAAGAGTTTACTCATTATTTCGATTCGGCAGGCTCGATAGAAAATAAGCGAACACCAACGCACGTTTGATCGGGTCGTTCAACTGAAAACACGGCAGCCGTAAGCCACAGTGTTGAAGCAGACCCAAAATTGTCAATTCCTTGACGTTCTCAACAATTGGGCTTATCCAAAACCATATAGCAAAGTTTTCGTAAGGATTTGATTTCGAAGTCTTACAGGATTCACCTAGTGCAGGAATAGATGCGCTCAATTCATTCAGGAATACGCTATCATAAGATGCTAACAACTTCTATATATAAAATAGTCCTTATGCCTATTAGAGATGTTAGATTTAAGCCAAGACATATACTGACGTTGTTGGCCTTTAAGAATTGAACTAGTTCTTGACATTTGTAACGAATGCCTTTTACATTCCAAGAATTAATTTTTATGCCGTGATACATTATATTTTTATGTTTATTTTGTAAACTAGTATATTTAGGAAACAGTTGTTAATGTAAAAAATGGTGAAAACTTCAAGAGTAAGAGTTCTCTGATTTACATTTTCTTCTGTAAAATTAATGCTTTTAAACTTATAAGGTAAAAAAAGGAAATTTTTTTTTCACAAATTTAAGCGGTCTTAAAATTTTTGCAGAATAATTTTTTTATCAAAATTTATCAAACTGCGAATGAGAGTAAAACAAATCTGCAAAAATCACCATATAGCCATATCTCTATGCTATATGAATGCCTCTCCTCTATGTTATCGACATGTAAGAGGAAAGGTGCAGCAAAGCAATCTGCTTCAAATCTTGTTATTTATTTGTCATTTGGTGTTAAAACTATTCGCAATTTTCATAAATTTCCTGTATTTGTTTGTTAGTTTCCTATTAAGCACTGTATCCAGTTACGAAGGATGTTTGTTGATGTTAACATAAGCATCTGTGTATGTGTGACAAAATATTTCTACATGAATAGATATTTAACTTTGTACACAAAATTTGTCTGAAACTAAAATCTGAAGACTTAATAAAGATTATTGTTTGAATAATCTCTGGGGAAATTCATAAAAATAGCCTCCCATCTTAACTGATGTGCAACGTAATAACAAAACCCGTAAAATAATGTGTTCTTGATTGCAATTTTATGTTCATCGTAAAAGCAGGGATGTTTTATTGTCTTTATAATTTGGCATGTGACACTTTTCTCAAGAGAATATAAATCTAAAAGGGCCTTTATAAATTACGCAAATTAAATATGTGATTCAATCTGTCCACTAGGCTAGAGCTTACATAGCAGGGCATAGAGGGAAAAAATGTGTACGCATGTGTTTTATTCTGCTCTAGCGTTTACATAACCCGAGAAATATTGTTTGTATATAGCGAAAATAATATAAATATATAAATTAACTTCTGGTAATTATAAATATTTAAAGGATTGGAATTAACGGCTAGACCCTACGTGTACATTTATATTTTGAAACGAATAGTTCTTAAGTTCGCATTAGATAAATGAATTCAGGAATCCTAGTAATAGTATCTCAAGGTATTTCTTGCATATAAAGATGCGAGATATTTTAGACTGTCTAAGAAGAAAAATATAGCTCATATAGTCGTATATGGTTGGCAAAAAATGGTCGTTTTATAAATAATGAAACATTTTTTAAAAATTAATGTACCATGGAAACTAAAAGTACCAACTTAACAAACATTAAATTATATAACATTATTCAAGTTATCTCGCAAGCCATAACATACACCCTGATTTCCTTAACAAAAGCTTTTATATTGTCGAAAGTCAGTTATGGCCTAGCGTTATTTGGAGGAAACTTGAGACTGTAATAAATTCGACAGTACGATTTTCATTAGGAGCTTTACGCTCAATACCAAGCAATAATATGTTGCTTGAGGCAAACGTAAATAGGTAATTTACGCTCAGAAGAAAATTGAAGAAACCAAACTTTTTAATAATTTACTGTACAGAAACAACAGTGCGATCAATATAATTAGCTAAAATTGAATTGATGGTCCAAGAAACGACAATTCCACAACTTTAAGCATTACAACAAACGATTGCGATATAGACACCAAGCAGCTTCTTATATACAGTTATATATATTTTTTTTTTTTTATAATTTACATTTCTATTGCCTCAGCGTCATATGACATTATTGAGGCGAGTTTGCATTTTATAATTTAAAATTCTCCAAACTTGTGTACTTTAGAAATATAAATACATAATAAATAAATGAAAATTACTGATTGTATTGCAAGTTCGATTAATAAATATAAATGTTATGTGAGAAGCATTTCAAAATGGAGAAGTGAGTATTTCTTTACATTCCTTTTGAAGTTTGATATTGTATTAATACTTTTCAAGTTTTGAGGTAAATTATTGTATTCTACGCAACCAATATATTCAACTTTTTGCTTAGTGGTTTCAAATCTACATCTTGCTGTACTTAAGTTTGAATTATTTCTTGTTGTAAAATTTGTTTGATTCCTTGGAAAAATGTATTGTTATATGGCCGATATTGTTTATGGACTTTTATATATATAATAATAGCCTTAGCTTATACATGTCTCTCAGAGGCAAAATATTTTTGCAAACTTCTGTATATAATGTGATTGTTGGGTA
The DNA here is from genome assembly GCA_030448955.1 of Trichopoda pennipes. Classification (NCBI taxonomy): domain Eukaryota; kingdom Metazoa; phylum Arthropoda; class Insecta; order Diptera; family Tachinidae; genus Trichopoda; species Trichopoda pennipes. Next base: position 2,193,626 of record JASKUP010000070.1, on the reverse strand, counting down.
ATTAATTGGTAAATTAAAAACCGTTTAAATTGCCTTGTTTTGTGTTTGTTGAAGAGACTTTAGCTCTATACTGTTCTGACAACCATATATCATTAGCAGATAATTTAAATGGCTTTGGATTAGCGCCTGGTATAGTATTAATTTCATTTTCTCATCAAATTTATACTTAAATTTATATAAAATGCCTATTGCTGGAGATATTTTGGCCTTTATCTCTTCAATATGCAAGTTCCATCTCAAGTTACTTTGCAAAGTTATTCCCAAATATTTAACCGATTTAGTCTCAAAAACTTCTTCGCCACTCACAAGAACACTGAAAATTTCAGTACTTATGTTTGCATGAAGCTTAAATCTTAATATTTTGGTTTTTGTTGCATTAACGCTTAATTTGTTTATTCTTGCGTATTCAAAAATCATATCAGCATTTCTTTGCATGTAAACTTTTAATAGCGTCTCATGTTCATAAGGGTAAAATAGTGAAATGTTATCCGCAAATATATACACTTTACCATTAAGTTCAAGATTCACAATATCATTTATATAAATAGAAAATAAAAGTGGGCCCAATACACTTCCTTGCGGTACACCATGCTCGATATTTCCAAAAAAACTTCGAGTGTTGTTTAACTTTTTTTTTTTTAAAGAGAAGTAGCACTTCAGGCAACAATGCCTATTTAGTGAAGTACCGTGCTACATTCTTTAGGAAAGGGATAGAGAATAGATGAAACAGGTGGTGAAAGTAGAAGGATAGTCAGAAATTAACTGCCGTATAAAGACAGCACAGCGACCAGTGACTATGCCTTCATCGCTGAGCAGCCCCACCGACAGTCAATTTTTATTTTTGTAGTGAAAAAAACCAAGGTCTTCGTTGGGAATCGAACCCACAACCCCCATATTTACAAGCTATTACACTACCTACTAGCCTACAGGGGCACCTAACAAAATGTCTTCTGTTTGTCAAGTAACTTTTAAGCAAACTTAGTTCTGCACCTCGAATTCCATAGTACTGAAGCTTCTCAAATATTCCTGAGACTCCTTTATAACTTTGATCCAAGCCCTGACATATGAAATTCACAAAATTTGCAACTGCATTTTTGGTATCACTACCTTTTCTAAATCCATATTGACATTTGTACAATAAGTTGTTCCATTCCAAGTAATTTAAAAGTTGTTGGTATATTATCTTCTCAAAAATTTTGTCAATAACCGGGAATATAATAATAAGTCAATACATTTCCTCTTTGTTAGCGTTTAATTTCTTTGGTATTGGAACAATTTTTGCTATTTTTAATGGATCTGGATATTCTGAAGTTGAGACAATTTTATTTAAAATATTAAATAAATATGGGGGTATTTCTTGTAAACATTTAAAAAAGTATTTAGGCGACAAGCCGTCATACCCTGGAGATCAACTCATGGAAAGATTACATATTTCCTGATATGTTTCATTTATTGAGCTATTGCCATGTATTAAAATTCTGAGACTACTGCAGTTATCTGTAGAAGAATATTGAATGCTTTCTCTCATGATTTTTAATATTTTTAAAATGTAATCGTTAAAACGTTGACATTTTCAAATTATGGTGGATTCACCAATTCTTCAGAATAATTTTAGATTTAATATCTCTGCCCAAGTTTTTATTTAGAAATCTCCAACACTTTTTGGGATCTTGTTGAATCTAACAGATATTGTCGTGGTAATAATTATTCATTGATCTGTGATAGGCAACTTTTATGATTTTGTTTAATCTCTTTATTTTATTATGAATATCTATATTATTTGAGTTTCTCCGTCTCTGCTTCAAGGTTTTTTTTTTTTAATAAAATTAAATTCTGTAATTGGTCATTCATCTAGGGTATTATTTTGCTTTTATCTGATTCTCTTCTCGATATTACATTTGTTGAATTTAAGCTCGCATTTTATAAGCATTAAATAAGCTTTAAAGTGTCATACGATGGATTACCAGCCAAGATTCGTCGTTTAAAATGCATTCTTTAAACTTATTATAGTCACATATCTGCTTATAGTATTCAGTGTAAGAGGGGTTTGGAAACATTTTCCCACTCTGCAAGAAACCATGTTATGATCAGATGTTCTGAACTCAACTACATCAACAAAAATATAATTTGAAAGCTTACTATAAACATTGTCAATTGACTTTCCCGACGCAGGTCGTGTTATAAACTTATATCAATTTTTATAAACGTAACTTTCTAGTAAATTCAGTAATTCTGCTGATAAATTATGCAACACGTCAACGTTCGAGTCGCCCACAAAAATGCAATAACTTCTACTGCTGAAGTAATTGCAATCTACGAAACGCTGTCCTACATCAAACGAAAACAATATGAATTCGGAATACGCTTCGACTTTCTTCGTTTTTAAATCGACTTTAAATACGTAGAATAATATTTTCTATGCAAAGGTAATGAATTCGCCGATCTTACTGCCAAAGATACTTTAAAATCCCCTCTTCACTTAACGCTAAACTTTAATCACAGAGATATAGATAAGAAAATCACTAACTTTTATAACAATATAAATAGAAAGCATACTTTTGACTGAACTTATATCAATAAACGCACATATTCGTACTATAATCTAACTAGGAACATTAATAGGAACTATTTTCATCACTATATAATTAGATTAGTTCAATTAAAACCGGCGAGACTGTGTTTAGAAGACACAAAACTCACCTTTGGTTTTATATATAATTCTGCCTTCATTTGAGAATACCAATAATACCAGTATTGCAGTTACGATACTACAAAACTCTAACTCAATAGTCATACGGCATGTATAGTGTATGCAAGCCAACACAACTCACGTAGAGTGTTACAATAACCCAGTTGTAAATATGCTGACACATTTGGGATATCAAATACAATGTTATTGACATGTGTTGTGTTGTTGACCGCTTGCATGTTACCGATACTATTTCTTCATATTCAAATTCATATTCAAATTCAAATTCATGTTCATATTACAAATTGAGTGGAATTAGAAATCACTCAATTCTAGATTATAAGTTAGATTTGCATAAGTAGTATATAAGCCATAGAAAATTAAATAAACAGAAGACTAGTATCTGATAACTTTAGCTGGCAGTACATGCCTTGTTTCATTTGTTAGTTTCTATCTTCTGGCAGTTCTTTTGAACGCCTAAACCACTAGCTGACACCCTATACAGCTATTAAAATATAGAAAGGGCTATAGGGACTACACCACAATCAAATCTCCACCATAACTGCTAACCTCTACACACCAACATCATTATAACCTTATACTTTTACACTTTTATCAAATCCCACATAATTCAACATAGCACTTTTAATCAGATCTCTTAAGAAAATAGATCTATATAACAATATATAAGCCAATAGTATTATTATAATGTTACGCAAATGATTTGTTTAAGTTAGTTTTCAAAGAAAATAATTATCGGCAAAATAAGTAAACGAAATGACCTATTTTGTGATTAACAAACTGTGTAGTTTTCTAAGAAATCTTATACACAAAGGACGAAAATAAAATGCTCATAAAAAATTCTACGAAATAACTTAAACAACAGAAAATAAAAACAACTAACCAGAAAAGAAAATGGCTGTACTTTTTAGGCGGAATGATAATAACAACAACAATATGGGATGATATTAAAATTGAATTTTCTTGTATATGCGAGAACCACTTAAAATAGCTATATAAGCACCATCTGCTGGCAATAAAGTCAGTAAAGACATAAAAATATTAAAACATCTTTTAGGCGTTACAGTGGTAAAGTTACCATCGTGTATTTTTGAGTGCATTAAAGTTAATAAATCGTGTACTTTAATTTAAAATCTCTAAAGTGTTGTGCTATTTTTTTTTTAAACAAAAGAACTCAATACAACAAAACGTTTATTAAACATAGCAATATAACGAAGAAAATATTTTTTGGAATCAAAAGAACTCATCATCACATTGTTAGCTCATGATTTCGGATATGTACCATTAGCAATATTACAAAATTTTAAATTGTAAATATTAAAATTATTAGATTTTTTATTTATTAAAAATATGTAATTAACATATGCAGATAAGTCTGAACTAAAAATTAACACCTTAATATTTAATTAACCCTTATCCTGTACTCCAAATAGTGAGTTTTATCAAGCATTTTGTAATAGTCTATTCAAAAATGTCTTAAACAGTGGGTTGCTTCAACATTACGGAAGTTTAATTAAAGATCCAAAAAACTTGGTCCCAAAACCGCCTGCACCACGTTCAGGCTTTATAGAATGGAATTATAGAGCTGAACTATTTGCCTTTGGAAAACGTTTGCAAGAAGAGTTTGGCATGTCTCTGCTAAACACATATGATTAGTGGGTCAATTTTGCCCAATATAAAGTATTCAGATATTTATTCAGTCTTATTGTTTTTACACACTCATGACACATAATACGAACATCAGAATGGGTTTTGCAAGTAAATTTTGTGACATTGGCCACATTTATTAGCACATTTCGTGCTGTTGAAGCGACTTGGATAAGATAAGTAACGTTCGATTTTCAAATTACTGGCTTATAAAACTACAGCTGAATCACTTTGAAAGTTTTTCGTGAATGCTATAGCATGATGTTTTCCCGCTTATTAAGTCCGTACCTAAGGCTTCCAAGAAAATGCATCGCTATTGCTTTTTATTTCGTTTATTGCACGATTACATCAGCATTATATGCGGATATAACCGAAATATTGTAAAATAGCGCTTATGGACATCGGTTAGTTCTTCTTTCACAGATGTAAGTTCTTAATAATTGATCTAAAGTATCTACCCCGGATTTCGTTTTATTGTAAAAGTGAATGATTTCTTGCTTTTTGGTGATAACTCTTACTTCTGTATCGCGCTCAGCAAAAACACGGATCGTTTTTTTTTTTTTTGGTATACATATATCCCACTATAGTTGTTTCGCTCTCATTATCGAAGAGGCAGTGTGCATAATAATCCGGTTTATGTTGTGTTGCAACATTTCTTCTGGCAAAACGGTTTTGTTGTTCCGTACAGTACCAATCATTGTAGTACTTCGTTTTAACAACTCAATACCTAGTTAATGAGAAGTAAAAAAAAATTGTCGGAAGTAATATTATGACCTGTTTTTTCCAGTATATACCTGTAAGGGCCATGCAAACTTGGTTTCTGCATTGCATAATGCCCAAATTTTTATTACATATTTCCCTGCCTTTAATGGTATGTGCAGCTTGAATATGCAGAGTCCACGATATGTAACCAGCTGCTCATCTATTGTAAAAAATTCACTTGGATTAAACATTTTCCCTACATTTATTTCCTAATAACTCCAAAAATCTCTAATGGGAGCAAGTCTATCACGAACATGTATACGGGTGGCAGCGGGACAAGCAGCAGCGGTAATGACGGCAGCGGTACAGGGGCAGCGGTACAGGCGGCGGCGACACTGGCTGCAGGACCTAGTAGTGGTCCTGGCGGCAGAGGTACAGGCGGCAGCGGCAGAACCTAGTATTGGTACAGGCGGCAGCGGTACAGGCGGCGGCGGTACAGGCGGCAACGGTACAGGCGGCGGCGGCCTGGCGGCAGGACCTAGTAGAGGTACTGGCGGCAGAGGTACAGGCGGCAGCGGCAGGACCTAGTATTGGTACTGGCGGCAGCGGTACAGGCGACAGCGGTACAGGCGGCGGCGGCACTGGCGGCAGGACCTAGTAGAGGTACTGGCGGCAGAGGTACAGGCGGCAGCGGCAGGACCTAGTATTGGTACTGGCGGCAGGGGTACAGGCGGCGGCGACACTGGCTGCAGGACATAGTAGTGGTCCTGGCGGCAGAGGTACAGCTGGCTGCGGTAAAGGCGGCAGCCGAACGGATGGCTGCGGGAGAGGCGGCAGCGGCACCAATGGCTGCTGTGCTGATGGCTGCGGTAGAGGCGGCAGCAGTTCCGATGGCTGCGGTGCAGATGGCTGTGCTAGAGGTGACAGCGGCACCGATGGCGGCGGTGCAAATGGCTGCGGTAGAGGTGGCAGCGGCACGGATGGCTGCGAGAGAGGCGGCAGCGGCACCAATGGCTGCTGGGCAGATGGCTGCGAGAGAGGCGGCAGCGGCACGGATGACTGCGGTGCAGATGGCTGCTGTTGAGGCGGCAGCGGCACGGATGGCTGCGGTAGAGACGGCAGCAGCACGGATGGCTGTGGTAGAGGCGGCAGCGCCTCTTTCACTTTAAAATTAAGAAAAGAATTAATAAGGTGGTGTTTTTGTGTAGGTGAAAACGAGGTAGGACTTTCACCGTTACAATGTGACCTGAAGACTTTCCTATTATGAGTCTGATTTCTTGATTCCATATTGCGTGCAGCTTTTATCACATGTCTACTTGCGTTGTTTTTACATAGCTACGCTTTGATTTATTATTTGATTTGGTTGCTATTTGTGTTGCAATAAAGACTAAAAACAATTTGTTACTAAGCTCTCATCACATGCGCATAATGATTTAATTCCATTGGGAAATTTTGGCCCAATTCTACAAGATGCGTAAGTTTTTTCACACACGGTTTGTAAAAAGATATACAAAAATTATATTTTATATTCAAATAGTATTTGCTAAAAGAAATAATTGCACTAAAGGTTAAAAAAAATCCTCTGAGTATTTAAAAAACAAAAGAGCAATAAAAACTGTTTCGACAATTTTGACCCATTAATACAGGATAAGGATTAATTTTAATGTTGAAATGTAATCCTTATTAAGGTCATTTCAAATCATTATAGATTGTAAAAAATAAAATTTAATTTCCTCTTTTTTTGAAAATGATCTAATGCTACTAAAAAACCAAAAAAACCTATCGTAAAATTTTATTACAGGATAAAATTTTAACACTCAAATGTATTCCGAAATATGAAGAAGCTTTGTACTTTTCCTCAAAGACTACAATAAAGAAATATAAAAATAAAAATGTAAATTTTTTTATTCATAAAAATAATATAATAATAAAAGTATAAAACTCACTATTCAAATATTAAATGATGACATATTTTAGGCATATTTGTATAACAGAAAGACGATAAATTTATTTTAATGAATAACATGTGGAATAAATAAAACATCTATGCAAATTTTTACACAGGAAAAAATATTACGAATTTAGTTGCCTTTAATTTTTTATTTTCCCATGCTGTTTCACAATTAATATTAAATAGTTTTATGCTTCACAAAATAATATTAACATATGCTTTAAAAAATTTTACCGTTTATATTTAATGCTGCTCCATGTAAGTCTGTATACTTCGCTGGAACAAAATTTGTCAGCTGTTGCTATCGATGTGCTGAGATTATGGCTCAGAGTATTGCTGGTTTTTAATGCTGTGAGTAATCTTTCTTTGTAAAAAAGGTTATTTAATCTATATACAGGGTGTCCACCGGGAAGGTATACTACTTTTTTGTTTATAGTTTTTGATTAAATAAAAGTTCTGACCAAATTGCCCAGCAGACTATCACTTTTGGCTGATCGATAATTACGCTTTTTTCTAAATATTTTTCTTGAATTTGTTTTTTTTTTTGTTTTGTTTTCTTTTTTCGTCATTTTCCTTATTTTTTCTCACTATTTCGCCTAACGGACCAAAATCCAAATCATAACCCAATTTAAGAATATTCTCCAAGCAATTTAACAATTTGAAAAAAAAAAAAATTTTTTACAATCAGTGCAAATCAATTTAAAAGGCAAAGCACTTTTGTGACCAACTGTGCATGACTTTGAAATTGACTAAAAATTTTTGTTTTTTTTTCTAAAAATACGCATACAACGTCTCTGATAAAGGCGATTTAAAAAATAAATAAAATGCTTACAAAATAGCAAAACGGAAAAAAAATTTTTAGTTCCATTTTCTAATTCCATTTTGCAAAAAATTTTCGACCTTTTGTCAGAAAAATTGTTCCGGTGCTCACGGTCTGATCGTGCCGGGAATACAATGGGGTGTAGGCATGTAGGGGGCAGTTAGGGCTATGACACAGTGCTAATGCTTTTACATTCCCTAATGAACTTTAGAAGTTATGCTCTACTAAGTAAGAGAATTTAGAAAAAATTTGGACCTCTAAAAAACAAATTATTTTCTTCAAAAATGTAATTTTCTTTTCGTTAGAATTACTTTATTATACAAAGTTTGCCTCGAAAAGTTATAGATGTTAAAAAATCAAAAATTTACTAATAAATTTCTCATTTTAGCAAAATACTGAAAATGCTCATTTTGAATCACCCTGTTCAGTGTGATATAGTTAAAATAAGGGTTTTATTTTTTAGCTCCCGAAGTACACTAGTATCTACTTTCGAATGAACTTTAAAATTCTACAATTGGGGACCATGATAAAAAGGACTTTTGGCCGTCTTCTCGTAAAACGGTCCACTGTGCGTCGTCATGTTTTAACGATTAAAATACGTTGGTTTATTGAATATTTTTTCGTAATAAATTTGCCACGTGTCTAATTCACGACTGCCAAATATGAACTGTCAAGACTAATGTTTACCAAAATGGCGGCAGAATAAAGTAGTATACCTTCCCGGTGGACACCCTATAATTTTGGGCTGTGTAAGTAAAAGTCTGCCGTTGTATTATATCGAAAGTCTCTTTGTCTTCTTCCGTCCTTTTAATATTAATATTTTCATATTTATACCGCGTCTTTTTATAGAGGTATAGGACTTTAACCCGCAAATTGTTTTTAACCGGAGGCCATTTTTAGTGTTGCTGTATTTCATACACATTAGGGAACATGGGAGTATACAAACCGGGAACGTTTGACGGACGGATGGTAAATCGACGGAGAGACACTGCTTCGGACACAATATTTGAACCGTTGCGACATTTTTACGGGAGGGTGGACATTACACCGATACAAACACGTTACGCAGGTGCACAAGACCAGGGCAATGGGGAACCTCATAAACGTACGGTTACGGATTATTGTGTCATGGGAGGGAACCCAATAGTTTCACACATTAACACAAACGAATAACAAGCATGGTCGTAAGAGGCTTTAGTTAGGAGGGGGGACGAATGAGAAGGGAGAGACAAATTAAGGGGAAACGGAAAAACGGAAAGGGAGAGGGGGATACAAACAGGGGAGATAAGGAGGGAAAGTAACGAATGCAATAACTAGAACAGAAACACGAACAAGACGAACTATATAAACACAGCTGACAATAGAACGCAACTAGTATAAAGAGAACACTGAAGATGGCAAATAGCCGAAACCGGTTTGTTCACAAACCAAATTTGAATTAAAAATAAAATATTTTTTTATTACAATTTTTTTGCTGTTTCTTATAAAGCAAATTAACCTTTTTTGCACCTCAACGCCTATTTATTCATTAGCTCTGTATTAAGTATGTATCATTCGATATTTTTTTTAAATCTCCGTGAGAAACTTTTAAGGCATTTTAATAAATACAAAATGTTTCTATTCAAGCTAAAGGACCTCCACTTCAATTACTTCAATTATCTAAAAAAATATCAAAGGCGCAACCAACCGCGTCTGGAAATAAAACTCACTTCTTTTAAATTTCACTACAACTTGTTAATTTGGTTGTTTTTGGGTTATTTATAATTGAAGCGAATTAACGTTACTGAAGCCACGAAACACGTAACCAAGACTAACTGCTTTTGTCATTATTTTTGGCTCGTCAATGTTCGATCACGGTGCAACAACATGCGCCAATATGCAGACGTTAATCCAGAAAAATTGTGTTCTCATGAAATAAGTGCAAGTAGACAATTTTTTAATCAGGCCGGATTAGGATATTGAAATTATTAAATTATTAAATACTGATTAAGGCAAATTAATTTGGTTGATATTGTCAACGTTACAGTTAACTTTCGTATTGATGTTTTCGTACAAAACATAATAAGTTATTTATGTCTAGAATTACAAAAAAAGGGAAGATGAACCTAAATAAATTATTAGAAAATCTGTGAAAATTTATAGCCATAAAATAAGAAGAAAATACTGACATGTGTAATAGTACAAGTACTGCTCGAGGGGTGAATATCACGTTTCATATTTTTTTGATTACCCTGGACACCATCCATGTCACCAGTAGCTACGTGAACGTTATTGTTTTCAATAACAAGTTTTCATCATCAGATAACTAAAACAACAACCAAACTAATAAAACAAAATGTATCTCCCAAATACGAGAAATTACAATATGCAAAATGAATAATTTTATTATTTGTTTATTGTCACCAGCATAATAATGACAAATTCATTCTACTAAATCTTATTTTATTCTCTTTGGTTTCCTGTTTTCATTTCCAAATCATTTATATTTCTTTATTTTATGACACATGTAACGTCTTGTATTGAATAGAGTTTGGGTTTTTATAACTTTTTTTTTATTGCTTGAAATTTTATGAATTGTTAACAAAATAAATTTTATAAAGAATTTAGATTGTTTCAATTTCTTTGCAAATAAATTTAAGAGGACAATATATTTTAAATACATACATATATAGAGAGTTATTAAGTTGTTTGGATTTGTTTCGTCAATAAATGAAATACTGTTGTCATTTTACTCGGTAAAAACCGTCAATACTGACTATTTATTCGATATGATCGACGAGAAGCTTTGATGCGATGACATCATTTTCAAGCCGCGCTTCTGTATAGCACTGGAAAGTTAGTATTATAGCTGTTAATATGAAAAACGTTGGTTTATATCTTGCTTTATTCGGGTTGTACGTATTCACCACCTGGCATTTTATGCAGGGCTAATAAAATGTTTCCGTCTTTTATTATTTACTGGGTAAGTGTGTCCGTCTGAGGGTGTTTTTCGTTTGTTAGAGTACGAGTAGTTCATTTATAATTGCATGGTTGAAAGTTTTTGGTTTGGGATGTCTAGTTTTCGTCCTTTTTTGCATGTTCGTGAGCGTCAAGATGTAATGCAAAATTGGAGTTTTCCCTCACTGCGAGCGTATATGTTCTATATAATTTGTTTTTAGCGTTCTTTCAGTTAGTACTATATAAGTATGTTTACAGGTACAAGTAAGTCTATATAAATTTGTCACTTATTTCTGTCATTATGTCTCAGAGTGTTGCTGGTTTTAATTGCTGTGAGTAAAACTTCTTTGTGAAAAAGTTAATGTATATATTTCTGGTCCTGTAGAAGTAAAGGTGTGCCTTCGTGTTGTATTGTTTGTCTCTTTGCCTTCTTTATATCTGCTTTTAGTGTTGTATTGTCTAAGCAGTATTATGAATAACAGTGGATTTGGAGCCGTTGTTTTTAGCTATGGTTTAAATCGCGTTGAGTTCTTTGCTGTACTTTTCTGTAGTAAATGGGATCATTTTAAGTCTGTCTATCAAATGTCTTTATCCTGCTAGTTTATGTTAGGTAGGGTGAGTTGAGGTGATGTAAATGGTAATGTCCGTCTTAGTTGGTTTTCTATAAATGTCAAAGGTTGAACAGTCAGTTCCTCCTGTTATTGTGATGTCAAGATAATGAAAGTTTCTGTCTTGTTCTTTTTCCTATGTTTATATTATGATATTGTGGAATTTTTAGTCTGTTAGAATTTGCCCGGCTGTGTCTTGTTCGAGGATGTATATGATGTCATCCCCGCATAAAAAAGGCCGGTGGCAGGACAATCTACCTGCAAGAGTAGAAACGGCTCAAATAAAATGGAGTTTACAATTACTTCCTTAATAGGACCACCGGTTAATATTTTTCTAATTTTTACTGAGGAAAAATCATCCTCGTCATCAATTTTCGAAAAACTACTCATCACTATGAGCCCTCCGGGCCAGCAAAGTTAAAAATTAGAAACTTTTGATTTAGCAAAGAAAAACACGATTCTCAAAATTTTAATAACGTGAAAATATTTGAACGTTTATTAAATAAAGAAAACTTGTATGTTCAATACAAAGACGACTCCTTAATACAAAGTAAAGAAATATTTACTCTATAAAAAATTTAAAAATTTAAAATATACTTTAGAAAATTAAACCTAATTTGCTGTAGTAGATTTTGTTAAAGAATCATATCATATCACATCATTTGCATTTTCCTTTTCCCTAATGAAATGATGATGCACATCAATCTGTATAGATAGATATTTGAGTTGCCGAATTTTTCGTGCGGATTTGACTTTGAAGCCTTACAAAATTCAACTGGTGCACGAAATTAATCCGACCGACTATTTACATGGCTGCATATTCGTTCAATTTGTTCAGGTTTCAAAAAATCATTTGCCAGATTAAGCCCATTTTCACCAAGCAAAATTGCCTCATTTGGGCTTCTGAAAATCCTAGAGCGATTGTTGAGAAACCATTCTATGCTCCAAGTATCACTGCATGGTGTGCCATTATGTGGCCTGGAGGCGTGATTAGGCCATTTTTTTTTATTATTGACGACACGGATATCACTGACACGTGATTTAAGCAGGACCGTGCCAAATGTCGCATAGCCAATTTATTGCAAACCAATTTTCCTGATTGCATAATTTCACGACACTCAGCAGTTGCCAGTGGCCAGCCAGATCGCGTGAGTTAACACCACTGGATTAATATTTATGGGGCTATGTTGAGGACAGAGTCTATACGAAACCAATCGAATCGATTTCAGCCATAAAACTCAAAATCCGTGATGTGATTAACGAAATGGGCTGCCATTTTACCAAAAAATGATTAAAAACTTTGATGAAAAAATCGATAATTGTAAATGTGGTTGTGGTGGACATTTGCTAGGTATCATTTTTCATTCATAATTGCCGAACTTTTCTCTTCGTAATACATTGAAAATTTGAATTATTTTAATCTAAAATTTTGTTTTATTTTGTTTTAGAAAACAAACTTCTTGCTGAAATACCCTTCTACAAGAGCCGATTACGTAGTGTGATTTTTCTAACTCTAATAAACTACTGCCCGTAACGATATTTTTACTTTCTCATTCGCAAATGTTTAACTTTTAATCAAGTGTTTATTTTTGTTAAATTGACTCGTTATTTTTCCCCTTTCTTATGTTCTCTTCTCCATGCGTTAATGCAAAAATCTGTTCAAACGTTTAGAAGTGTAACACGTTAAAGTCATCGACAACATAGAGAATAGTAAATAACAACTAATTTGCTTTCTTCCAATTAATTAACTTTATTAATTTTGTAAACTTGATTGGGCCATAAAACGTAAATAACACAAAACACTTAGTTTCTTCTAATCATGTTAGCTCTTCAATCCGTCTGTCTGTCAATTCATGTCTACATTTTTGTACGCATTCAGGTTTCAAAAAAATTTCAATTTGAACAATTTTTGCCAATATTTCAAATAAACCGTGCACATACACACACACTTACAACTACAAAATGTCTTGTTGAAAAAAATAAATATTCCTTAGGTTATGCCTTTTATTTACGTTATCTATTCAATTTACTAATTTTCTTTTTCAATCAATTATAATTTGATTGAAAAAAATAACACACAACACATAGTTTGTATTGCTGTTCTCTTTATAAATCATCACAAATTATTTGCAAGGCAAAACGCATTCGCAACCATCAGTGTGATATGGAATAGTATCTACTGGAAAAGCATTTACTGTGTAGAAGAAAAGTATAAAAGAATACAACACAAATTTCATTCGTTTCTAGATCAGCGATTAACAGAAGGCAATATATATGTTATATGTTACGGATGTGTTTTGCTTAAATTGAAAAGAAAATATGTAAGTAATAAAGAAAACGAAATAACTTTCTAGTTACAAACTGCGTAAAAATCTTATACACGCAAGACTACAACAACTATCTTAAAATAAATTCCATGAGGAAACTTCAAGAGCATCAAAACAAAAACAAAAATACACACAGCCAAACAGGCGCCTATACATCGAATTAATAACATAACAACAACAAAATGTGATACAAAGGGAATAAAAAAATTCTTCATTTTTCTAGACCTCTAGCGGACAAATATAAAAGGCAGCATCTAAGTGGTAAGTTAGTTAGTTAAGACATAAACCTCGTGAAGTAAAAACTTGCATCTTTAGTAAATTGTTCTGTAGTGCGAACGTATAAATCTTACATTGTGTGTAATTAATTTGAAAACTCTAAAATCTGTGTTATTTAAAAGTTAAAGGGTTACTCATGTATAGTATGAAAACGTTTGTATGTAAATCCATTTCATAACAATCCAATTCAATAATAAACAAATTTTAAGTTGAATTAAGTTCATGTATATTTTAAATTTATTAAGCAAACAAAATATAAATTATTTTATATTTACCAAACACTTTAATCTTTTATTACATATTATTTTCCAAAAAAAAAGCTTAAAATCACAATGGAATATTTTCTGTGTTTATCATAATATCAGTAACAAGAACAGCGTTTTAATGAATGTGCTCAGAATAAATATAACAAACAACCCTAAGCCCTCGCTGTTAATGGATTTTTGATTTACCCAGCTGTTGTTTTAATACAACGCTTGATTAAAATGTTCATGTTTTGTAACTTATTTATATCGTTGTGAATTCGTTTGGAAATGTATCATTATTTATGAAAACTAAAAACACATTTCTCCCACAAGTACAGCACAAACGCACAAACAAATAAATTCGTTTTAAGGATCCCTTGCTAAATCCACTGTTTAGTGGTGCGAAGTTTAGAAATGTGCAAACAGGAAATGTATAAAATTATTTGCTTGTTTTCTAATGAACCGAGAAATTGTTGTTAATACAGCATTTAACCTTTATGGTTGTGTTCATAGTTTTATTATTTTGCCAATATTTGAAAATGGCTTCAATTTAAAATACATACGATTTAATTAACATTTATAAAGGGAATTATCTAAACCAGTGATAGGCGAATGACGGCCCGCGAGAGGTTTCAACCCGGCCCGCCGAGTGTTTTTCAAAAAAAAAATTAATCACCTATTAAAAAATTATGCCCAAAAAATAAATTTACATTATGTTTTAAAAAAGATATAAATTGACAATTAGCAAAAAAATTCGATGTTTACATATTATATTGTGTACAAACTGCGTCATTTTCTGGGAAATATTGTACACACAAGACAACAACAACTTTCTTATACAATATTCCCAGGAGAAAGTTAAAAAGCATGAAACAAAAACAACTAATATAGACCTATTGTATTGTGTCCAAACTGCGTAGTTTTCTAGGAAATATTGTACACACAAGAGAACAACAACTTTTTGATGTACTATTCCAAGAAGAAACATAAACATCATAAAATACTAACAACTAATATAGAAAACTGAACGTATAACATAACAACAACTATTATATGTGAGATCTAGAAGATTCTTGAATATTCGAGACAACATGCGCAACAAATATAAAAGGGCCAGCGATAGATTAAGCTGCAATCAGTAAAAGTGCCAATCTCGTGACGTAAAGAATAAATTGTGAAGTAAAATTATAAAGTTGCCAACGTACAGTTTTATTTGTGTTATTAAAATAATAAAGTGTATTGTAAATACCCCCATAAATGTCAATCGAAAATAGAAAGAGAAAAATTGATTCGGAATGTCGAGTATTTCGTGGTTTGTTACATCGACAATTTCCAGAGTTTTTATCGGAAGTTGATGCAGAATTTTCAGATGTACTTTAATACACAAAGATTAGGTGTCTGAGTTGTGGGCATGCCTTCTCGAGAGTTTGGAGTCTTCTTGAAGAAATTAAAGTTTTTCTAAAAACCAAAACTGAAATTTGGGATGAGTGGGAAATATTGGAGGATAAGAATTGGTGCATCAACAAGAAGATACAGGGAAGAAATCAATTTATAGATGAAACTTGGGGCAGTTTGAGATCTTTTAAAACTCAATTGTTTATATTTTCTAAATGTTTGGGAAAAAATGATTTGACTCATTTTCCAAGACTTAATTCTTTGAGGCCTGTGAGTGAAGAGAAGCTAAAAGTCTTTTCACAATCTTTATTAAAACTGTATTCAGAATTTGAGGCCAGATTTGCTGACTTAAAAAAAAATCAGCAAACAATGTTTAGATATTTTTTCAATGAAATTATAGAATTGCAATGTAATAATAATTTAAAACAGCTATTTTTAAATACAGATAAGCTTAATTTCTATAAATTCTTACCAAAAGATGAATTTCCAAAGCTAATTAATCATGTGCAGAAAATTATGGCAATGCTTGCTTTCTCATATTTATGTGAACAGGCCTTTTCAGTAATGAAATGCAGAAAAAATTCAATAGGAAACCGATTGTCAGACGAGAGTGTATTTAATTTATTAAAAGTCGCATCCTCCCAGCTGGAACCAGATTTTGAGGAAATTATGTCAAGTCAGAAACCTCTATGTTTTTTTTAATGTAATGGCCCGCCGCAAGATTTTTTTTTAAATTTATTGGCCCGCCACCCAAAAAGTTCGCCCATCACTGATCTAAACCGACTAATTATAGGGCTAGATTTAGTTCTAAAAAAATGAAATAAACTTTCCAGAATAAAATTTTGTTTTACACAAATGATGTGAAAGCAACCAGTAATCCGAGGAACAGTTAGTACTGACGATGGTCGAACTTCCATAGCACACTAGACAAATAGAAATGTGATGGATTATTTGTATTTCAGCAGGTCACAAACTTAAAGGTGGGTAACTATGCAATGAATAAAAGTTTTAAGTCCTTTACATATCTGTAAAAACAAAGCCTATGTTATCCATCGCACAGTTTTGGATTTTCTTTTTTAAAAATATATAAATAGTTGTATAGCTCCTACACGCTTAACCCGGTTGTATTGGCTATACATATATAAGAATAAAAATTTTAATTATTGTTATCTTACATTGAGTAAAGCTATCTGCTTTCAAAAAAAGTACAATGCGTGCTTATATTTTGAAACGATATGGCGAAATGCATGCGCGCAAATTTCTGTATCTTATTGAAAACTCATCCTTATGCCCGTGGGACAGTTAATTATGCGTAACATTTATTGTATTTCTATTGTGTATTTTTTTTTTATAATTACTCTCATATTGTAATAATATATTATGAAAATTGAGGGATCTTTGGTTACAATGCCAATGTCGTTTTTGTTCCGCGGTACCTTTATATGTTTTACAGTCTGATTTATGTGCAGCCAATTTTGTTCTTAACTTCAATTTATTCATTCCAAATTATGTTTTGTTGCATACTATTACGAAGCTGATTTATTAAGTTCTAAAAGAAAGTAATTATCAGTGCAAAAGTAAACGAAAAGAAAACTGCGTAGTTTTCTTAGAAATCTTATACACATACATGTGATAACAACAATATTATAGGAAATTCTACCAAATAAGACAATATGGGTTGATGTTAAAGTAGAATATTCTTGTATATGCGTGAGCCACTTACAACGACTAAAGAGTTTTTCAACAAGTAGTTAGTTTTGTAAAACAAAATTAAACAAAATATTTATATTAAAATGATTAAAATTTTGATTGTATTATGAAGAGAAAAGTTCGGCAATTATGAATGAAAAATGATATCTGGCAAATGTCAATTACGACAGTGACTGAAGTCGATTCTTACATCAAAGTTTTTAATCACTTTTTGGCAAAATGGCGGTCTTATTTCTTTAATCACATCACGGCTTTTGATATTTAAGGCTGAAATCGCTTCGATTGGTTCCATATACTCTCTTTACATAACATAGCCGCACAAAACATAGTCCTGTAGTGTTAAATCACATGATTTGACTGGCTACTTAACTGCTGATTGTCGTGAAATTATGCAACTTGGAAATTTGGTTTCATTGCCTGTGTGATATGTAGCACCGTCCTATTGAAACTACATGCCAGTGATATTCACTTCGTCAACAATAGGGTGAAATTGAGTTGTTAGCATCTCGCGATAACATGATCCATTATTCGTTACGGCATTTCCAGCTTCATCTTCGACAAAATAAACGCCCCAATTACCTCTCCAGACCAGATAGCACACCATACAGTAACACGTTGAGCATGAAAAGGTTTCTCAATAATACCCTGACATATCTGTAAAAATTAAGCGAATCTCCGGCGATATAAACTGTCGGTCGTCTTCAATTTCTGCACCAGCTTAACGCCAATTCCAATACCCGGTTGTTGTGGGTAACCCCAATTGTTGTGAACGTCGAGGAATTGACAAATTTGGATCTGCTTCAACGCAGTGGCTCATGACTGCGATGTTTTCAGTTAAACAACCTGCTCAAACACGCGTTGGTATACGCACATCTGGTATCGACTCTGTCGAATCAAATTTAACAAACAAATTCTTAATAGCTGTGTCAGAAGGACGATTAAATTATTCCAATTTTACGAAATATAGCTTTAAGGGAACCGCCATTTTCATATAGATTTTAATTATTTTAATGCGATTTTCGTGCGTAATTGAATTCATTTTAACAACTACTCATGCATCTACGTCAAAAAACTATATGTCAAAACTATCATGTTGTTGGTGTTGCCACAATTGAAAAACAAACTTTGTGTTGAAAAGCCCGATATATAAGCACCACTTGTAGGGCCAATGAATGAATTGATTACTTAACATTACTGAGTAAAGATAACAAAGTTTATTTTGTGTTTTCAGTGAAAGCAAATAAATCGTTTAATTTAATTAAAAGCTCAAAAGTACTGTGTTATTATTTTGAAATAAAATACCTTAAAATAGCAAAACGTATATTAAAAAGAATAAACGTAACATTTCCTCAGACCCGTATCCGTTGCAAGGTTTTTTATATATCAAATTTAATTTTTTTAATTTATCTATACTTGATTTCGTGTTTTAGAAAAGAATATTTAATGCTTTGTCGGTTTTGAACACAATGTTAAATTTTTGTCTGTCATATATTTTGAGTTGCATAATTTTTGCGCAAAAATCAGGGAGATATGTAAAATTTTGTTTCATAAAAGATTTCTAATTTTTTTTAACGTTTTGTTTCTGGTTATTTTTGTCACTAAGTTGCATAACTCATTGTGCAAAATTCCGTGCGATATTAATTTTTACCTGTTTCGGGTGGTTAAAGTAACAATAATAATAATAATAATAGGTTGGTTTTTGTTACCAGTCTATGGATAATGTGTTTTGTTTTCTAATAATAAGTGCATTTAAGTATGGCAATTTTTTATTCTATCCTTCTAGCTCCTTCGCAATGTACATATTTCTGTGGGAGTTATTAAGAGCTTTTAAAGTAACTTCTACAACATTTTTCTTAGAGAATACAGCCAGATTTTATTCGAAATATTGTAAGAATTAGATTTCGGTGGTATGTAAATGCACTAAATTAATTTCTAAAGAAGTTATTTGCGTAAAAAACATTGTTATCAAAATTTTCTACATCTAATAAGCTCTTGCACATAGCAATGCTTTAGTGCTATTATACAAGAGATGTTTGCATCCAAATTATTTTATTCTTCGCTTCAATATACTATAATAAACTATTATGAACAAATGCAAGCTACGCTAGAGAAAGAGATTTTAATCACATCTTACAATCAATTAAAAATTAAAATTATAAATCTCAAATACAGTGCCAAAATCTGCCACCATTAAAGAAAGGCTCTAAACTTGTGGATGCCATAAAACCTCTCTAGGTGCTAAACCTATGTAAACCACAAGTGCTCTCAAGTACAAATTATAACCTATTTGAAATAAGAATTTGTCATTGTCCCAATAAAATAATAAAATTAGAAAATTTGTCTCTGCTTCAATCATTTCTTCTATTGGAATATCAGTTTTAATTAAACAACTTAATAAAACTTCGAATCTAAATAAAACATTGTTACGTTTATACCTTTTATAAACGTTGTGTTGTGAGTTCTTTATTGCAAAATAAATAACACCAATTTTTAGAATTTTTAAATTTATAACAATTTTATTTACTTTAACTACACAAAGTTGACACTTCAGAACCATTTACTTAAAATGCACGTCTTTACTCGATGAGGTTTAATTTTACACTGATTGATACTTGTCCATTTAATCTCTAGAACATTTAAGAATCTTCTACTCCCTTTGAATCGCATTTTGTTGTTGTATGTTGTTTATTCGTTGTTTTTATGCTCATAAGGTTTCTGCTTGGGTTTTATTTCAATACATTTGTTGTTGCTTTTGTAAAAAAAAAGGTTTCTTAGAAAACCACGCAGCTGGTAAACAACATGTATGTTTGTTGCTGTAAAATTAGTTTTTGTCTTGCGCGTTTAGAAGGTAAACAGCGTACATGTATTTTTTTTTCTTGCATGCCAGGCAGTTAGTAAACAGCATATCAAATTGTAGTTGTGTGTGTGTATAAACTTCTACGCAGCTTGTAACCAGTAGTTTGCTTTATTGCTTAATTATTTTATTTTAAAACTTGAGCAAGACATATTCGTAACAATATTTATTGTTTTATTTGTGTGCTCTTTAACACGTGTGAAATTAATGGGATAAGTGACAAGATTTACGGCAGTACATAGCTGTGTAAGCCATAACCTGACAATGAATCATATCACTGTGAATGAATTGTAGCGTTACCCATGTCCCAGGAAGCCTTCAGATATGTCTATCCTCCAGTCACTCCTGGTCGCAACTTCGAGAGCTTTTAACAGGCTGCAGTCCTTACTCCTTGCTGAAGATTTGAAGACTATCCAACTCCCGGTTTAGAACACATGCAAGCTTAATAAAATTTGAGAACATAACCACAAGCATCGTCACTGAACCTGGATCATTCATTGTGTGCATTGTGAATAATCCGGCCCACACAATTCAAACAAGTGTCACGAAGGGCCCAAATTTTGCAAAATTTTTTTAGAGATAAAAGAAAACAGCATAACCCAAAATTGATCATATTCGCTGAAAATAATCAATTCAAATGGTGTCTCATTTAAAATACATAACTTTCGTTTTCAGGTAAAGTGAAGTCTCAGAAACTTTAGAAATATTTAAATTTTTATTTTCTTATTATTTGTTAAATCTGCCACTGTAGCCTGCTTAAAATTATGCACTGCAAAATTTCACACATGGTTTCGCATTCTACCCTTTCGCAGGGCTTTCAATAATTGGGTGATAGATTAAACACTTAAACGTAGTATACTGTTACGTTAATTTCTTTTAGTAAATATTTGTTGATATTGATATCTTTGATTGCAAAATAATAACACAGCACTCTCGACTTTTTAATTAAATCAAACGATTTATTCACTTTCAATGCGCACACAATAAACACGATGGTAACTTTGTTGTCTTTTCTCAACGATGATTCAACTACAATTCTTTCATTTCTTCGCCAATTCGTGCTTCTATAGTTGTTTAAAGCGGCGCTCGCACAAGAATATTCTACTTTAACATAACCAAATATTGCTGCTGTTATTATCATCCTGCATAGGCACCTACTTGGCTGTGTACTTTGCTTTTCTGTTCTGGTCTGTGTTAGTTCTTTTTGTTTCCTGCTGTTAAGATTATTTCATGGCACGCTGTTGTTTTGTGAGTATAAGATTTCTTAAAAAACTATGCAGCTTGTAAAACACACAATAGGTCATTTCGTTCACTTTTGTACTGATAACTATTTTTTTTTGTTTTTTTGAAAACTTAAACAAATCATCTCCGTAACAATGCCTTAACAACAAGCAACGAAAGCATATGGTAAAATTACTGTTTATTTAAAGAGCAATAAGAAATATTTTTCAAACTTTTTATCTTAATTAAAACTACAGTTTTGCCACATTTACTGACTTTACATAAAACAAAGCAAACATTTATTTTTTTCTAAAAACTCACTTTAAATATTCATTATAATTAACAAATCGTATGATATGAATCCAACAATTTCATAATAATGTGATTTAACTGCGTATAAAATTTAATGCCTGCAAATAACGTTAGAATTTTAAATCATTTGTCAGTGTTATCTAAGGATAAATTGATACTTGGCTTTGATACAATGGCTTTATATTATATAAATATTGTACATATATTTGACGTTAGAAATTGCATATTAAATAAAATAAGTGCACAATGAAGCTTTTAACTCAAGTTGTATTATTCGATTTAACAATGATTTCGTCAATACTCTGTAGTCAGCTGGAATTATTCAAGGATATAAAATCGAATTGTCAACTATAGCAGAGAAACGTATTCAAATGAAAAACAAAATAAAGTTGAAGGAATAAGGAACACAAATTAACATTTATCAGCAAATATGATATACATACATAATATACATACACTTTACGAGGTGTGTTTAAAAATTATATAGTTAAGTTTCTAACAAGTTTTCTTTAATACGTTTCGTTTTTCGTTAAATTTTGCTTTAAATATTAATTTAATTTATGAAGGTGATTCAATAGAGTTTTTTTTATTCATTACTTGCCGATACTTAACAGTTAAAATCGATAATTTGTAGTTTCTTCTGTCTTTTCTTGGGCAATAAAAATCACTGTACGACCGGTTTGATTTGATGTTATATATGGTGATAATAAGCAAAAGATTAAGTCACGCGGTCTCGTAAAAAGAAATACACATTAATCATAAGGAAAATAGACCCTATAGCTATTAATGTGTACAGACTAGTTAGCTATCATACCCATAATTAATGAAGCTCATGATATAAAGCAAGGCTATGAATACTGCGTTGCCTTTGATTGCTACTAACTACGTTCATAGGGGTTCACGTCAGCTTAGTCGATCCTGCGGACGACATTTCACAAAACATTCTCTATCCCTTAATCATCATTCTTTTAGGAAATATCAACAGGATCATGCCTTCCATGTGGAAACATTTTGAGATGCTACCGCATAGTTTTCAACAAGACGATGGGCTTGAGATACGCATCACATCATCTTACAGGGAAAAGTAATAGTGAAAAAGCTGCACTTTAATTCCCAAATGGTATTTACACAATCTTATCCCAGAGTTAACAATAGAGATATAAAACCACCGCATTGGGATTGCCATCTACATTTTGGTTCAGGCGACTTGTATAAAAACCCGCAAAGTCAGAGCGAAACTAAGTATCTATTGTCTGTTGGGATTTTTACGTAATAATTTGTTCTTTCTTGTAGGAAAAATCATTTTCATAACATAAAAATGGGCGCAAGGGAAAATAATTTCACCAAAATTGTCATAACGAGGTGGAAAAGATCTTTCCCCTTCTATGCCTTTATCTTGCCTTGCACCACTTGCGATGTAAGCGTTTTTTAATTGTATGTTTTTTTCGTTCGGACCAGGACTAAGAGACTAACCCCTACTCAGGCAATGCATTGTACCAGAACTAAGAGATTAGGTTAGAGGGAGGAGGAAAGAGGGAGTAATATTTGTGGACATTCGATTTAAATTTTCCTACATTCATAGCGACAGGAAAGGCCTCTGAAGGAAGTTTATTCTACATACGAAATGTTCTGCTAAAAAAAATTATTCTCCCTTTAATGCGTAGTGCGATTCACGTGCCAATCGACCACAAATGGATGCGTTCTTTAAATGAAAATCGAGTCAAACGCAAAAGCCTGCGAGTAAGGGGGACAAGTTCCCTAAAATCATTAGAGCCCTTACCATTGTAGTAACGATAGACAGTGAAGTACAATCTACATTGTGTCGATGCTCTAGAGAATAGACTTTTAATAGACAAGTATAAAAGGGCAGCGCCTGAGTGGATAGTCAGTCAGTGTAAAATTAAATCTGGTGAAGTAAAGACGTGCATCTTAGGTAAATCCCAGATAGCATTGAGTTGATTGTTTGGTGATTTACGTATCATTATTGATTGTTCTTGGTGATTGTTTTTTGATAAATTTACAGTTTACAATAACAAAATGTACAAAAATCAAAAAACGTTCATCAAGTTGATAAAAATTTCATAGGTCTGTTTTAAAAAAAAAAAATTATTCTCATTATTATCTCTTTACGTCTTAAATTTTTCATTTTACAAAAACAAATGTACAGCTATCAAAAAACGGTCAACAAATTGATTAAATATCAATTGTGTTGTTTCGTGATCCCGTTATGAGTATACATTTAACAACATCAAATATTTCTTTTTGGGACAAAAAAATGCATGTAATGCCAAATATAGGCAGCATTTCTCATTTTCATACAGTTCATCTGCTTGCAACAGCTCTCAAGTGCGTGTAATAAATAAAAGAAAACATAGTTTTGAAGTAATTAATTAAAATAACTTACTCATTGTCTATATTTATATATGCTAATTAAAGTAATAAAAAATAACTTATTTTATAATGTCAGCCACTCAAATAAAAAGAAAAGCTAGAAAGGAAGCTAAAAAAATTATAAATTCACAGTTTTTGCATAGTGATTCAAGTGTTAAAGTTCAATTTCAAGACCAAGGTGTTGCAGTGGAAAATAATATTGATATTGTCAACGAAGCGAGAGGGGAAAGTAGTTTTGAGGATTTCTTGGACAGTGATAGTGATAGTGTTACAAGTGATGGAAATGATGTAAGCTATGATCTGCGTTCAGAGCTTAGCAAATGGGCATCAGACTTCGCAATAAGTTTTGTGGCATTAAATGCTTTATTGTGTGTGCTAAACAAATGCAACATAAAAGTTCCGAAAGATGCTAGGACAGTTTTACAAACACCGACTGAAGTGGTTAAGAGAAATGTAGGAGTTGGGATTTACGTACATTATGGTCTAAAGAATGCGTTGACAGACTTCTTAGTATTAAATGATTTCCGTCTTCCAAATATAATGCTTGATTTCGGCATTGATGGTCTGCCATTGTTCAAGAGCAGCTCGAAGCAAGTTTGGCCAATACTAGGCAGTATTGTCAATGCGGGCTATGTTTTCATTGTAGGAATATTTGAAGGCAATTCAAAGCCACACTGCTCAACTGATTTTTTAAGTGAATTTATTTCTGAACTTAAAGTCCTGCAACAGGAGGGTCTCGTTTTTGGAAACAATTTTTTTAGCGTGTCGGTCCGATGTTTTGTAATGGATGCACCCGCTAAGTCTTTTGTGTTAGGCATTAAAGGCCACACTGGCTACTATTCATGCGTACGTTGCACACAAAAAGGTGAAATAGTAAAAAATCGCCTCGTTTTCCCCGAAACTCAAAACTTAGTTTCAAGAACAAATGAATCGTTCCGAATGCATTTGCAACCAGAGCATCATAAGCAGCCGTCCAAATCAACATTAGAAAATTTAAATATAGATATTATTCATCAATGTTGTTTGGATCATATGCATGTAGCTTGCTTGGGGGTTATGAGAACGCTTTTGAAGGCATGGGTTAAGAAAAGGGGCGAACATTACTCCTTGCCTTCGTATAAAGTAGAAGCACTTTCAACAGAATTAGTTTTCAATAAAAAAAATATATCAAAGGAATTTAATAGGAAACCACGGAGTTTAGAAGAGCTTGATAGATGGAAGGCTACCGAATTGCGGCTGTTTGCATTGTATACCGGACCTTATTTGCTAAAAAATATATTATCACCAGAAAGATATGAGCACTACTTAAAATTTTCATTAGCTTTAAGAATTTTACTTCATAAAGACGAATCAAAACAAAACAATTCATGTGCAGAAAATTTACTAAAATCTTTTGTAAGTGACATTCCGTCTCTGTATGATATCTCATTTATTACATGCAACTTTCATTTATTGTTGCATTTACATGATGATGCCAAAAGGTATGGGTCCTTAGATGGAATTAGCGCTTTCAAATTTGAGAATCACCTCCAAAAAAGTAAAGCGGAAGGTAAGGAAAGGGGAACAAGTTGCTTCTCAAATTTACAAAAGACAGGTAGAAAGTAGTTTTCACTTAAAAAGACTCGATGAAAATCAAAGTGTTGTATTTGGTAGAGTAGTTAAAGGGCAAATATCAAATGTTCAGTTTAATGGGTACTTATTTTCTTTGGAGCAACCAAATAATTTCTGCCTGGTTGCGAATACAGTTATCAAAATTATAAAAATCATTAATTGCAATAATGTTCCACTTTTCATCGGTCTTGTTTTGAAAAACTTAACACCTTACTTTTGCAAACGTATAATTTCTGATAAATTTAACATGTATTATGTGGTTGACATTCAGTACGATAGGGAAATAGAATTTACAAAAGAAAAAATAGCTGCCAAGATTATATGTTTGAATGATTCTTCTAGAAGTGGATTCTATTTCACACCACTATTATCTGATTAACATCATGAGCTCTATAAATAATTATGGATATGAACCTAACAGCAGCCAAATAATATGTAAGTCCAAAATAAAACACTTTAAATTTTCTTAATTTATATTTAATTTTATGTTTTTCAGATCAAAATCTAGACAGTACAGACCAACAGTCTCTTAAAAATTTAATAGCGGAGTTGACGGTGGAAGTTCGGTCTTTACGGACAGAAGTGAAGGAGCTAAGGGAAGAAAACAAAATAAATTTGTTGAAGCTGACAGAGGAAGTTATTGCGGTCAAATTGGAAAACAGGGGAAAACCTTCTGAAAGTCAAAGCCCAGAATTCGACCAACTCCCATTTCACCGTAAGAAGGATCTTGACGATTTCGAAGCACAGCTATTACAAAAGCCGGAGTTGGTAGCGAAATTTGTATGCATTATGCTTGTTATGTTGCCTTTACCACTTACAATATGTATAACAAAAAATTATTTAAAGAAACTATATATTAAGAAGACTGGGGGTGAATCGTCAACTCCTTTTCTAAGAGCTGCAATTAGACGTATTTTTTCAGACGAGTTGGCAAAGTCTTTTTCGTGGAGAGGCACGACAGATAAGCCAAGCGCGGAAAAGTGTTTCGTTATAACAATAATAAAAAGTAATATTGTCAATTCTTGTAACATTTCAATTCTTTCTACATTTCTTTCCTCTTTCTTTAGATATTTGCCATGAAATGTTCCAAGTGGATGAAAAAGCCGTTAAATCAACGCTGCAAAAACACTTCGTTTATGCAAATGAAAGAGTAAAAAAACGCCGTCTACCTTCGTCTTTAAATAAATGATTGTAAGGAAAAAACATGTATATATGTATATGAATTAATTTTAAATATAAACTAATTTGAATTAAAAAAACCAAAAAATGAATATTGATTAATAAGATGACTGAAAACTGACTGGAAAAAACAATCAAAATTGATAATAAAATAACTGAAAATTGACTGAATATAGACTGGAAATTCATTGAGAAATCCAATGGGAAAAACAATCAAAATTGATAAAAAAAATGACTGGATATTGACCATTTTCTCCCGAGAGAACAGTCAATTTTCAATCAATATTGATATAGAAATTGATTGTTTTCTATCAATTTTTCTATTGAAAATGAGTAATTTTCCATTAAAAATTGATAGTAAATGCTGTCTGGGATTGTTCTGTAGTGTCAACTTTGTGTAGTTAAAGTAAATAAACTAGTAAATAATTTAAAAACTAAATGTTATTTATTTTGCAATAAACCACTCACAACAAAACCTAACAATATGTTTTCTATAGTCTCTGCAGACTGTTAGCAGCAATTGTTAATATATCTCATGTTATTCACTTAGAGATGCAATTGGTTCTGAATAGTTAGAATACTTAAAGAACTGCGTGGCATCTACTCTTACTTTCTTTTTAATATTTCCCTTTATATCGCTACACAAAGATTTGAAGCTAGAAAAGTTTAAAATTACACTAGTGGCACTATTAAACAGCATGAGCTTAACTGAAATATTAAGGGAAGACACTAATCAGGGAAAGAGAAGTCCCAGATAATAAACTGATGACTTGCAGGAAAGGTTATTCAAACTTACAAGCACACCGGCAAGGAATATGAATTAAAGGCTAAATCTGCCACACATAATTGGGGAAAGCTAAGACATTTGGAAATTTTCTGAAACTTGACAGCGTTATGCTCGTCAGAGATTTTTGGATTTCACCTACCATATCCAAGCCAAACTTTTAACTTCAGTATGAGCTTTGGGCTATATATTCTTTTCTTTCTTCTAACCACCTTTGTTTTCAGAGGAGACGCATATAAATTATCTTATTAACCTGAATCGTTTAACGAAATTATATTAAGCATTAAGGATAGTGTTAGAAATAAAATTCTTATTAGTTTTTGAACCCACTTCGTATGTTTAATATTTTCTATGCTTATAAATTTAATAAAACCAAGCACAATGTAATTTAAAACCAACAACTGAATAAGGCAGTAGACAGCTAAGAGGCCTAACATTGGTCCCTTAAACAAATGTCTGTTTAAGTTTAAACAAAAGCTATTAAAAGATGTCATTGTATTAAAGCATAATCGTTACTTAGAAATTCTGATATCGCAGCCCTTCATTTTAGCTTACTTAATGACTCTATTGGGATTAGAGTCTTTAATTCCGGAGAGAGACGCACTCAGTGTCACCATGGCTAATGCTGCTATATTCAACCGGCCTTGTATTATATATGCATAACACGCTTCTTACTCTTACAGACACTGAAGCTACTGACTAAATCTCGATCTTTAAAGATGACGTGGGCTGCTTGGAGGGGTGTTATCAGCTTCTTCTGAATTTTCCTTAAATACACTGCTAATGTAGCTATGAGCGTATAATGTTGTAGTAGCTGTCTCAAAAAACGACATTTTCTTTTAACATCTGTAGTGATCGATAGGTAATGTTGTATGTGAAATACTGAAAGGGGTCTTTTTCTGTTCACTAGAATATATAGGATACCTATTTCTTTGCTACCATTACTTTTCTGTTTAGGGCTTACGTAGTACCTATGCCTTCAAATTGTCCTAACATTCTGGATGGCGTAAGTAATTCGTTAATGGCCATGCCTATTTATAAAATTCAGTAGGAAAAGCTACAGGATTGCTTATTAAGAGCAATACTTATAGATATCTTCAAGCAACTTACTCGCCAATTTTTTTTTATTATTTTAACAAACATCGACTTATCCGGCACTTTAAAATTTATATATTTACTAAAACCGATGTATTATATATTAAACACATATTTCTTTTTTTCCGCTTTACTTCAGTTAATTATTTTCATATCTCAGTCATATAAAAATTCAAAGCATGAACATTACAATGACCACATCCAGGCTAAAAGGATGATGATGATAAAGTCAAACATAGATACTAATATCGTTCGTACAATAACTGATATTAAGGCTTTAAAACCGACAGTGTTATTCTAACTGAAATTTTAGCCATAAAGCGATATCGGGAAGGCTGTTGTACAATCTAACCTAAACATTTGATTTGTCCTTTAAACAAGTCTGCACTTGATATGCTTTAAAGTAAAATCCCAATCTCAGTCAACAACTGTAGATGGGCAAATTATGGTTTTCATTAGTTTTGGCATACATACACTGAAAAAAAAATGGAAAGCATAAATCAAATGGATTGAATATGTTGAAACCATGTATATTTTGTGAAAATTCTTTTTCAAAAATTTAATTATTTAAATCTTAGAAATATTTTGACGTTCCAGACTACAACTGTAAAAATTTTCTTTCTTTCCAAAGGCCTCTGCACAACATGCCTTATCCTTTTTTCGATATCAACCGTCAGCATAATTCTATGAATCTACATACTCGTACTTATTCTCATGTATATATCAATAAAATTTAAGCATAAATAACTCAAGCATATGATTGTAAATTGGATTGCATTATACACAAACTTACTCCAATTACTTTAACTTTATATTTCTTTGCTTTTAAGATAATAGTTAAAGGTTTATTTTAAATTTTATGTTTCAGTATAAACAAATATTTTATTCGATTTTCTAAGCAGATATTTAGTCAAGTACCGTGCTACATTCTTTAGGAAAGGGATAGAGAATAGGTGAAAGTAGAAGGATAGTCGGAAATTAACTGCCGTATATAAGACAGAACAGCGACCAGTGACTATGCCTTCATCGCTGAGCAGCCCCACCGACAGTCAATTTTTATTTTTGTAGTGAAAAAAAACCAAGATCTTAGTTGGGAATTGAACCCACAACCCCCATATTTACAAACTAGTACACTACCTTCTAGCCTACAGGTTTACGGGCACTACAGAGGCATTATTAACTGAACCATGTTTTTTCTGTTCAAACGAATGAAATTATTTTGTACCACACATTTTCTATTGTGGTGCGGTCATGTTTTCACAAAGCTTTTAGTAGAAATACTAAAACAAAGCATACGAGTATAAAACAGAACTAATATTTTCGATTTTAAATTAACAGAGAAATCACTCAATCGAAAGCAATTTTTAATGCGAATATATGCAATTATAAACAAAAATTTCAATTTATTTATTTATATTTTTATATTTCTGATAAAGAAAAAAAAACAAAATATTTATCGACCAGTGTTGCTTCATGGAAATTTAACAAAAAAAAACTATTTGCATGTGAATTGGTTGTCCCCTGCTATAATTTTCTATATTCTATGCTATGTCATAAACAATTTTAATTTTCTATTCTACAATATAATTTTTAAAATGTAAATTGCTTGGAAAATATTCCCCTCTTTTTTGATGATTTCTAAAAACAAAAACTAAATAAACAGAAATAAATATTTAAAACAAATGGACATAAATTATAAAACAAAATTGTTGCAAGCATTTAGAATTCGTCCCTGTAAATTTTCAATCCAAATAAGCCATTTTCCCCATTTTTTAGTCAAATACAATTTGTATCCTTAAAATGCTGTCGCATTTAATTTAAAAGGCGTTACCGAAAGTGACATTGAGATCTTTAGGAACATTCATATTTTTACCATCTTAGAAAGCTACTTCTATTATTCGTAAAGAGTGTTTTTTAAAACCGATAGAAGCCACCATTGAAATTAAAATAACATAAAGCAAAACAAAAAAAAAAAAAAGAAAATGAAAGAATAGTTTCATTTACTTGCTGTGTTTTTGTATAAAACTTTTTAGATTTTGTTGTCCTTTGGTGGGTTGGCTCTATAATTCCTATTTAATCAATTTGGCTTGAGATATAATACTCTTGAGTACAAAACTTGGGGTCAATTGCACTGATGGATATGGATATGCTGGCCATTTCACTACTGTTCAAATAGCTCCCCCCCCCCCCCGAGGGTACATTTATCGGTCCTTATAGAATACTTGACTATCTAGACCTGTGCTGCTGGGGGTATAAGGGAGCCCAGTCCCCTGAAGGCAGCAGGGATCAAGTGGAAGCTCCACGTTATTTCCACGGGAATCAGTAGCCCGCAGAGTTCCGCTTATTGTCTCTTTAGACTTTTAGCTGTTTCTCTGACTGATTCTTGAGGTTGGCCCTTCGGAAGTATCGTGGTGGCTGTGGTTTTGCGGCCCCATACAGGTTTTGTTTTATGGTGGCCAACATCAGTTGAACCAAATCCTTACGTAAAGTTCGCCATATATGGGTTTTGGAAAACCCCAATTGTAGCGTACCTCGAGGAATTGACAAATTTGGAGCGGCTTCATCACTGTGGCTCACGCCTGCAATATTTTCAGTTAAACGACCCGATCGAGTTTAAAGACCAAATTTTCAATAACGGTCTCAGAAGGACGATTATGTTGTTGTAAAATATTACGAATTTTACGAAATGTAACTTTAACAGAATCATTTATTTTAATGCGATAGTCGTGCAAAATTGAATTCAATAAACAATTGTCAATGCATCTACTACGAAGACGTCAAAATTCTAAATGTGAAAACTATCATGTGAATGGTGTTGCTACAATTGAAAAACAAACTTCTTGTTGAAAAACGCGATATAAATAAATCAAAAATTCGTTAAAAATTCTCAGTCGAATTTTCACTATAACAGATTTCTACAGAGAGAGAGAGAGAGAGAGAGAGTATTCTTGTATACAAAAAATTTAAAGTTCTATAGAAAATTAATAAATTTAGGATAGAATTCTAGGATTTTTATATCTGATATAGGATATATATATATATATACAATTTGGCTTGGCATGCTTTCATGGACAATGGGAGTACTGTTTGATCATTTAAAAATTGCGTATCTCAATTTAGTTAGAACTTTATTCTAATAAATATTTATTTATTAATTTTAAACCTTTTTCCCCCTCACATTTGCTTAAACTGACTTTTCATTAATACGTTATATTATACCTTTTCGGCTTCCCCCTCTTCATGAATTTTTTTGGTGTACGTCACTAGAGCGCATATAGTTCCCTGAGTTGAAAATTCCTAAAAAATTGGATACAAGTTTAAAATAAATTTGCTGAAAATTATAAGTAAAATGAGAAGATAAATTAATTGTGTTTCTTAACGGAATAAAATCACCTGATGTTCTTAGAGCGGTAATAAGCAAGCAGGTTGTATAATATGATGTATTAGCTGGCATATGTTATGTTATTAAAACAGATACAAAATTTAATGTTTGATAATAATAATTTAGTTTATCCTTTTCAATTTCTATGGAAAAATTTTAAAGCCCAATACGTTTTTATCAATATTTAATAAAAAGTTTTTAGACCAGAAATAGAAAATATAAAAATAGGGTTGTAGTTAAAACCATTTAATTCAATCGATTCGCCGACTAAAAGTTCCCACAATGAGTTTTCATTTCATTTTAATTAATTCTGTTTTAACATCAAAGACTACTAAAATTAAAGTTTTTCCAAACTCCATGCAGCAAATGCATGCAACAAGAATATTTAATTTGAATTAAGAGTTTTTCATTTTTCTATTTAAATATTTTAGTTTCTGAGGTAGCGTTAACGAGTTTGATTTACCTTTGTAGTTACTTGAATTTGCAAATAATATTTTAAATTGCAGATTTAGTATTTCAAATATACAAGAATATTATATGAGGAATAAATATCGATGTCTTTTATTTAATGCCTAACTGCACTAGACCGCAGCCAATTATTTTTAAACAAATTAAACGAAATAAACACTATGGGCCTGAAGCCAACATAAATGTTGACAATAGATTCAGCATTTATGAGCAATTTGCACCTTTGACGAAAAGTCTTAAAAATGTTTAGAAGTGGTTCTTTCGGCTGCATGTGCCCACTTAAAGTTTAAACCACTCTCAAAGGATTTCGTACCACATTTGCACCTTTGCACCTATTTAAGATTTTATTTTTTTCACCTTCAAATTTTATAAAACTTTCAGTGAATTCAATTATTTAAATAATATTTTTTTTTAATTAATTCAATTAATTATTTAATTAAACAATTTTACGTTAATTGCGTATATTCTCCGAAGGGTGTTTAATTTATTTGGGTATGATTTTACGTCAACCCGCGTCATATTTGGTTTATGAACCAAGTATAGTATAGAGAAAACACTAAAGATGGCAAATAGCCGAAACCGGGGTTAACGTAAAATCATATCCAAAAAAATTTTACACTTATATTTCAATTAATTACAATATATAATTGAGCCAATTAAAAATTTAATTAAAATACATTTTGAATGAAAACGACGACAAATTGTAATAGGTGCAAACAATTTTTCCTTTACATTTATATATGCGCTACTCTTAAGTTTTATATTTTTATTATATTTTGTTAAAAATGAAGTGCCATCTTAATCAGCCATCAGCTTTTACAGATAAAATTACATTAAAACCATGTCTTTTATGGAAAGATCGTTTTAACTTTATTTTATAGTTGATATTAAAACATCCATTTAAGTTACGAAAACTAAATACATCATCATGACTGCAAAAGTAGTTAATCTTCTTAACGCTCCATAACGCTTTAGTTTGAAAACATATAATTAATCAATATGTGCTTTCAATAACTCGTTGCTGGATACGCTATAATATGTTCAATTCATTTACTCTGTCAGATACTCCTTGACCAGTGTTGTTATCCTAGACATAATAGAATTTTTAAAAACAATGGTCCATGAAAATATCAATCGTCTAAGCGAAGATGCTACTAAATGAGCGCTGTTAAAAATGTTCACAAAAGGGTGCGCCTAAACCAGGTTTTGATTCCGACGTTCTGTTCAATATAAAAAACACTTACTTTTTTATTAATAAAACTAACGGGTCTTTCAACAATAAGTTTGTTTTGCAATTGTGACAATACCAACAATATTATAGTTCTAACATTTAGTTTTTTGACGTATTCGTAGTAGATGCATTTACAATTGTTACAATGAATTCAATTCCATAGGAAAATCGCATTAAAATAGTTAAAATTCACTATAAAAATGATGGCTTTGATAAAGTTACATTTCGTCAAATTCGCAAAATTTTCGGACAACATAATTGTCCTTCTGAGACTATTAAGATTTTAGTCGTTAAATTTGAGTCGACAGGCTCGATATAAAATTTGCGACACCAGCGCGTGTCAGCCGGATCGATTCACTGAAAATATCGCAGCTATCAGCTACAGTGTTGAAGCAGATCAAATCATTCGACGTTCTCAACAATTGGCGTTATCCAAAACCACCAAGTGGCGAATTTTGCATTAGGATTTGAGCTTGAAGCTTTACAAGGTTCAACTGGTGCAGGAATTGAAGCTGACCGACCATTCATATTGTCATTATTTCAAACGAAGCTCATTTTCACTTGTCAGGGTGTTTCAACAAGCTTCCGAAAATACAAGAGCGGTTATTGAGAAGCCTTTGCATCTTCAACATGTTACTGTACGGTGCGCTGTGTAGTCTGGAGGTGTGATTGGATGATTTTATTTTCGAGGATGAGGCTGTAACATTCAGTGAACCACGCTATCGCGAGATGACAACAACTCAATTTGGCCCATTGTTGACGACGTGGATATCATTGACATGTGGTTTTAACAGGACTATGCCGTATGTCACACAGCTAATGAAACAATCAATTTATTGCGAACCAAATTTCCCGATCACATAATTTCACAACAGTTAAGGGTCAGCCAAAGCGTGTGATTTAACACCACTGGATTATTTTTTAAAAGGACTTTGTTAAGGACAGCATCTATACGGAGCCAATCGCATCGATTTCAGCCTTAAAACTCAAAATCCTTTTGTTTATACACGTTTCTTTTCCCGAAGATGCCACACAATGGTGTGACCATATATTGAAAATATGATTAAATTTTATTTAATTTTTTTATAAAGACCTCTTGATCTTTAAAAAGCTCTTTACAAAATAAATAAAATTGTTTAAATTTTGTTGTGCAAAATAATTAGTTACGTTGTATAGTTTCTTTTTTTTTTTTTTGTTGTTGTTCAATGACCCTTTATGCAATATTCATGTTAAATGCTGTAGGGTGTAAAATCATAACACAAAAAGCAAATTGAATTTACCTTCTGTAAAATAAACGTTGTCAGCAAATCCTAAATACAACTTACACAAATAGCACACTAAAATATAAAAGTAAGAAAGTTATACGCCAGCAGGCAGTTGTAGATAAAAAATAATTGTTTAAACAATTTTTACAATAAAAAGCAAACGCAGACCACTTATAAGAAATAAACAATAAGCATTTTGTAATAAAATTATCTATTAAATTTTATTCTTATTATAACGGCTTAGCAAAACTGTTATTGTGTGCGTTATGTTTATCAAATACCATAATTGAACATTCTTGTGGCCAGAAAAGTTTTAATAGAAAATAAAAAAAAATTATCCAAGTTTCTATCTTCTAAGAAAATTGTGAATTTAATGGCGAAATTATTGACTAAGTGAATCAGCTGTTCGCAGTTCTAAAAAATTGTTTAACTACTTTAACATTCAGTCACTTGTGGTTATAAATTAAATACAGTAAAATGTGAAAATTGTAAGAATAAATCCATTACTGAAACATCGCACAGTGTTGCATTTTCATATAACAAGTGGCCAAATATAGGAGAAATTGTTGTAAATACCATAAATTTAGCACATCATTTTTTTTTAATTAGTAATGGAAAAATGTAAAATATCGAAAATATCGTTACGTTTATTACTTCCAATAAACGTTTTTTATTTTGAATAATTTTATTGAAAGATAATAACACAACATTTTAGAGATTTAAATAAAACGATTTATTTACTTTCTATACACGGAAAAGAAAAGCGATGGTAACTTTGTTGTCTTTACTCAACAATGATTCAACTTAAATTTATTCATATGCCCAGCCAGTGGAGCTTAAGCGGTTTTTGCATATAAAAAAATTTTCCGCTTCAACATCACCCCATAACTTTTTGCTTTTTTCTTGTGGTGTGTTGTTGTTTTTGTTTTCTGTTGTTTAGCTTATTTTATAGAATTTCGTACAAACATGTTGTTGTTATCTTGTGTATAAGATTTCTTAGAAAACTACGTAATTTGTAAAACACACAAGAGGTCATTTCGTTTACTTTTTTTGCTGATAATTATCTTCTTTGAAAACTTAAACAAATTATCTTCGTAACAATATAGAGCCAAAGATGAAAAAGGAAATAAAAAAATATCAAACCCAGAAGGCAGTTTCTTTTAAAACGATCGATTTATTGCAAACCAAATTTCCCGATCGCATAATATCACGACAATCAGCAGTTAAGTGGCCTGCCAAATCATGTGATTATTTTTTGTGGGATAATGTCAAGGACAGATTCTGTACGAAGCCAACCAAATCGATTTCAGTCTTATCCGTGATATCATTAACGAACTAGGACCGCCATTTTTTTCGAAGATGAGGCCGGAAATACGGTAACGGTCAGTGGAACACGCTATTGTGGGATGCTAACAACTAAATTATGTCCTATTATTAATGACGTGAATATCACTGACATGTGATTTAAACAGGAAGGTGCCACTTGTAACACAGCCAATGAAACGATCAATTTATTACAAACCAAACTTCCCAAACGCATAATTTCACGCCAGTCAGCATCTGCCAGTGCCCGGGCAAATCGTGTGATTTAACACCACTGGATTAATTTTTGTGGGGCTATGTTGAGGACAGATTCAAGAAGGAGCAAATCGAATCGATTTCCGTGATGTGATTAAAAATGTCATTAAAATTTTGATGAAGGAATCGATATCTGTCAACGTGGTCATGGTGGACATTTGTCAGGTATAATTTTTCATTCATAATTGCCGAACTCTTCTCTTGGCAAAACAATATAAATTTAAATTATTTTAATCCAAAATTTTGTTTTATTTTGTTTTAGAAAACAAACTTCTTGTTGAAAGGCCCTTCTACAAGAGCCGATTACATAGTGTGATTTTTCTAACTCTAACAAATTACAGCTCGTAACTATATTTTTACATTTAATTAAGTGTTTCTTGTTATTTTTCCCCTTTCTTATATTCTCTTCTCCTTGCGTTAATGCAAAAATCTGTTCAAACGTTTAGAAGAATAACACGTTAAAGTCATCGACAACACAGAGAGTAGTAAATAACGACTAAATTGCTTTCTCTCAATTAATTCAGTTTATTAATTTTGTAAACTTGATTGGGCCATAAAACGTAAATAACACAAAACACTTAGTTTCTTCTAATCATGTTAGCTCTTCAATCCGTCTGTCTGTCAATTTATGTCTACATTTTTGTACGCATTCAGGTTTCAAAGAAATTTCAATTTGAACAATTTTTGCCAAAATTTCAAATGAAACGTCACATACACATACTTACAGCAACGTCAATTAAAAACAGCAACAATAAAACTTTCTGCCGAAATGTGTCTTTAACATTTAACATGTGATTTTACTTTGTAACTCGTTTAACAGAGACAGCTGTCGTTTGCGTAAAATATCATTAAATTCTTTGATAAATTTACAAACAACGTTTTCACAAAGTTGCGAATGTAAAGGTTGGATGATAGTGTTGTCAATATCAGGCGATAAAGTTTTTGTGCAAAAGCTTTGACACAAAATTTGTTCGTACCGCAAAAGGCTTTTCTCATTTATCACAAATTTTGGCAAATTTCTGATTTCCCTTTTCTGCAACACATTATTATCGAAAACAAAATCACAAATACTCAATTTGAAAACTAAAGAAAACTAAAAGGCTGTTAAAAAGCAATTTAAGTTTCATGCACAGTAATTCAGTGACGGTGTTTCTGATAAGATTTTCATCATGAATATATTAAAAGTATTACCCCAACAGTAAGAGTACAAAATTGTATTAGTTTAAAATTGTTGCCATTTAATTTCGTGCGATAAATTGTTTCGATACTATTTTCTTTAGAGCAGTGGTCGGCAAAAAGAGCTGCTTGCAAAGTAAACTTTATTGTTATTGTATATAAAAACATTTTGTGAAATAAATTATATTATCGTGAAAGGAAATTAGTAAAGTGTATAAATGAATGTGCAAATATTTAAGCAGTCTTGCCACTGATTTTTGTTAACACAAAATTTATTACAAATTTGGTTTAAACTTCAGCACAGATATTATAGTAAAATATTTTTACGTTTATACCTTTTATTATCGTTTTGTTGTGAGTTTTTTATTGCAAAATAAATAGCACCAGTTTTTCGAGTTTTTGAATTAATAACAAGTTTATTTACTTTAACTACACAAAGTTGACACTACCGAACAATTTACTTAAGATGCACGCCTTTTCTTCTAGAAGTTTAATTTTACACTGATTGATTATCCACTCAGACGCTGCCCTATTTATATTTATCCATTTAAAGTCTAGAAAATTTAAGAATCTTCTAATCCCTTTGTATCACATTTTGCTGTTGTATGTGGTTTATTCGATGTATATGCGCCGGTATGTCTGTGTGTATTTTTGTTTTTATGCTGATAATATTTCTGCTTGGGATTTATTTCATAATATTTGTTGTTGTGTTGTGTAGATAAGTTTTCTTAGAAAACTACGCAGATGGTAAACAGCATACATGTTTGTTATTGTCTTGCGCGTTTAG
Organism: Trichopoda pennipes; assembly: GCA_030448955.1. NCBI lineage: Eukaryota > Metazoa > Arthropoda > Insecta > Diptera > Tachinidae > Trichopoda > Trichopoda pennipes. Next base: position 2,154,964 of record JASKUP010000070.1, on the reverse strand, counting down.
TTAGTAAACAGAAATTTGCTTTTTTTTTGTCTTGCATGTTATTAAACAGCATGTTAAATTGTAGTTGTTTGTGTATAAAATTTCTACGCAGTTTGGAACTAGAAATTTTTTTGTTGTACCATAAGTTTTCCTTAGCAAGCCACGCAGTTCCTAAATAATATATATAATTATTTTATTTTAAAACTTAAGCAAGACACAGCCGTAACATTAAATATTTAAAATTAATGCACTATACAATATACAATAGTATTAATATACTATACAATGGTAACGTCATTCGGTACAAAATTAAGGCAAATATTTAGTGCCAAATAAGTAACTTAATGTATGTGTATCTGAATATATTAGTTTTCATTATTCATTTCTTGTTGGAATCCATTTTCCAGTTATTTTCACGATCAACTTCGTAATAAATGATGATTAATGTTCGGAAGTTAAAACGATTTGCAACAGCAGTATATTTGATTAAACACAATAAGAATTTTTAAACAAGAATTTGTTTTCTAAAACAAAATAAAACCAAAAATTTAGATTAACATGGTTAAAAGTTTTATTGTATTACGAAGAGTTTTCTCGGGAATTATAAATGAAAAATGTCCACCATGACCACGCTGACAAGTGTCGATTCATTCATCAACGTTTTTAATCATTTTTTTTGGCAAAATAGCGGTCCAATTTCGTTGATCACATCAAGGATTTTAAGTTTTAAGCCTGAAATCGATTCGATTGGCACCATATATACTCTGTCCTTAACAAAGCCCCCACAAAAAATAATCCAGTGGTGCTAGATCACGCGATCTGGCTGGTCTCTTAATTGCTGATTGTCGTAAAATTATGCGATGGGGAAATATGGTTTGCAACAAATTGATCGTTTCATTGGCTGTGTGACATGTGACACCGTCCTGTTGAAACCACATGTCAGCGATACGTGGGATCAATAATAGGCCAAAATTGAGTTGTTAGCATCTCCTCTTAGATAAAAAACGGAACAACGCACTATACAGTGTCCCGTTGAGCAAGAAAAAGCTATAAGATTATCAGAAGAGAGAGAAGAGAGATTTTCAAATTCAACTTCGTCCTGAAAAATGATTTAATCCTGAATGAATTTAGCAAATTTATGTCGATGTGAATGGTCAGTCGGCTTCAATTCCAGCATCAGTTGAAACTTTTAAAGCTTCAAAGTCAAATTCTTACGCAAAATTCGCCATGTGGTGGTTTTGAAGAACCAACAAATTTGTATCTGCTTCAACACTGTGACTCACGGCTGCGATGATTTCAGTTGAACGACCCAGTCGAACATGCTTTGGTGTTCGCCCATTTCTTATTGGGTTTGTCGTTCCAACTTTACTCACCAATTATCAGAAAGAATATTATGTTGTCCGAAAATATCACGAATTTTACGAAATGTATTTTTAACAGAACAACCATTTTCATAGTGGATTTTAATTATTTTAATGTGATTTTCGTACGAAATTGAATTCATTGTCACATCTACCACGAATACGTCAAAAAAACTAAATATCAAAACTATCATGTTGTTGGCTTTGCCACAATTGAAAAAGTAACGTTTTGTTGAAAAATCCGATATTTAGTGCAAAATATATATAAATTTATAAGTGTGAACAGAAAGCATTTTTCAGTCATTTTTACAATCAAATTCGCTTCGTAATCTACGTAAAATAAATGACGACCACTGTTCTAGAGTTGAAACCATTTGCAGCAGCAATATATTTGCTTAAACGCAAGAGTCAAAATAACAACTTAATTCAAATCGCAATGAAAAAGACACGCAAATAGTTTAGTGTAGGGAAACTAATGTTGCACAATGGGTAAGAAGGAAATATTTTGATGTTAATAAGCAATTACTAAAATGCACAGAAGTGTTCGAGCTTATTCTTAGAGTTGTCCAGCTTCATAAGAGTAAAATAAATCTATAATTCCTAGTATTTGCAATCAAAAGGACTCTTACGTTTATTTTTTTTTAAGTTCAGTAGCTTTAACACAAGCGAGTGAATAAACAAAATTTTTACTTTTAACGAAAGTCATGTTATCTATTCTCTAGTTTTTTAATCTTGAATAAAAATTCATACGCTTTAAATTTATAATTATACCTAAAAAGGATGTTACCTACTTTGGAATATCTTTCAAAGGATTTCCGTTTTGTTAAGCCAACCGTCATCAATATTGTTTTTCCTAATTCTTGTTGCAACTATTTTTTGCGGTAATGATTTCAACAGGCAACACTCATGGTTTATTCAATGACAACCAAAAACCAAATGCCTTTCAGCTTAACATTCACTTGAATATGTTGTGCTTGTGTTATTGCTGCATTCAATTTATTGATTGAAATACTTGACTGTCGGCAAAAAGAGTTCATAGAAAAAATATTTTTCTGATTTTCTTCTTATTTAAAATTTACTAAAGAGTTTAAATTTGTGTTAACTTAAGGACGATGCATGGAACATAAAATTTATGATCACATTTTTGTGCGGCCTTTAATTTACTTCGAATAGTCCCATTACCTGAAACATAAAAATAAACCGAAAAACTGTACGTCAAAAATATGTGATTTGAAAAAATTCGAAATTATTATAAAAATCCTTGCGCTTGAATTTCTTAGATTTTAACAATTTCCTACTTTAGGGAACTAAATATAATTATTAATATTCTGCAGCTTCTCACTTTTTAAGCCTAAGAATTCTTTTGATTTCAAACACAATGTGGCCAAAATTTCTTTTTACTTCTTCTCCTTGTTTGTTTACATGATCTGTCGAAAATCTTACGCCGCTTTCCACACCACAATATAATTGGATTTCTTGCGTCTTGGAGCAGTTCTTATGTGCATGCCTACGCTGTTCAAAGGCGCTGTTCAGGTTACAGTGAAGACTCAAACTTACGCTGTGGTATTTTTTCCAACAGTAAAAGTTGCAACTGATATTCATAGTGCGCATACAAAGTCAAGACCCAATGTCAAGCACAGCACTCTTCGACCCTAGCTTCAGGCGAATTTCTAAAGTTTTGAAAAGTTGCTCATATAACGTCGATCCTCAAAAAAAGTGAGGCTAACAGCCCTAAAAATTACCGCCCAATTGCCATTTACTGTGCACTTTCTAAAGTAATGGAAGGTATGACTAATTTTCATCTTGTGAGGTACCTGGAGTCCAACAGCGACAGACAGTATAGTTTCCGTTAGGGCACTCTACGGGTAACTTGCTGGTTTACTTGTCGGAACAATGGTGCAACTCCATACATCATTTCGAAGAAAGAAGGCCCCCCCCCCGGGGGGACACATTAATATGTTTTGACGGAATCTCACTGTCATTACATGTGTCAACGGCGGTAAAAAGGAGCCCAGTCCCCTTCTAAGTTAGCAAGAGCCAACTGGACAATTCCACTATATTTCCACGAAAATCAGTAAAGGCCTAGAGTTCAGCTTTTTGTCGTTTTAGCATTTTAGCCGTTCTCTGACTGATTATGGAGGTTGGCCCTTCGGAAGTATCCTGGTGGTTATGATTTTGAGGCCCTCGTTTGAGTTGTGTGGATTCGCAATGAACACTATGAATGGTCGAGGTCCAGTGACAAAGATTGCGGTTGTGTTGCTAAATTTTATTAAGCTTCATGCATTCTGGACCAGGAGTTGGATAGACTCCAAGCTCTTGAAGTTGCAACTAGGAGTGACTGGAGGATATACGTGTCTGAAGGCCTTCTAGGGCGAGGATGACGCTATATTTCATCCACAGTGATATGATCCACCGTCTGGCTATGGCTTACACAGCTAGATACAGACGTAAATCTTATCACTCATTTCGGAGAAAGTAAAGTGATAATACTAGATAATTCCATGGCATTTGATAGAGTGTGGCATGATGAACTTCTGTCATCATCTAATAGATTTCTGAGAATTTATTAGATGTTAGAAATCACCAACCAGTCTATTTGCAACAATTTTGTCTAGCACTTTTGATCAGAAAGTGTTGAACGATATGGGGCAATAAGAATTAAGGGAAGTTTTATCAGAGCCTTTTTTATACATTGAAACAGTAATGCTAGTTTTAAATTGTTGTGGAATGATTCGATTCATAATATTGTTGAAGAGATGTAGTTGGCGTTGTTTTAATATAAATGGTAGTTGCTTGATGATGGGTTATGAAATACGGTCTAGTCCGTTTGTTCTGCCTTGCAACTGCATAAGAGATGTATTGAGTTCTGTAAGGTTTACATTAGATTCCATGAAGGCTTAAAGGCTTGATTCATGAATTGAAGTATTTAACAGTATTTTATATTTTCGGTTTTTAAATTCCTGGAAAGAGAATTTTCCCAGTTCGTCCGCTATTTTAGATCTGTCAGTGACTATTTCAGTGGAATTTGTTTGGCTAGCTACGCCTTAAACATTTAGTTTGATGTTATACCCTGTAAAACGCCGTATATTAGACCATAAATGATCGGCTTTTAAAGCCGGATTAATTGTAGACGTAAGAATATTTTTCTTGCACGTTAATAAGTTCTGTGTTCTCATATTTCGTTTGAGTGCGTTTTTTAAGGCTCTCAAGATGAGCGTTCCACCAAGACATTTTCTTGGTACATTTGGGGTATAGAGGTATTGGCGGCTTTCTCAATAATTTTGCAACTGCTGGCAGTTTCTTTATAGCGATTATCACTAACTGGTCTTTTAATTTCGTTAGCAATACAACGTGTTTTGAAAGATCGCCAGTCGGCCCAATTGATGTTATATCTTGGTCTAAAGCTTGGTGATTGTGGCGAATGCTTAAATAGAGAGATTATTATAGGAAAGTGATCGCTTCCATGTAGAGTGTTTTCTATATTCTCTTTAATATGGGCAGCGAGTGATGGACGACAAAAAGAAAATCAACATGAATAAAAGTGGAGTGAGTGAGAAGAATTATTTAATAATATGAAGTTATTGTTGTTAATGAAAATCCTGACCATTTTAATATTCTTGGTGAAGCCCCAGGTATTATGCCAACCTTTAAAGTGGCATGTAGACAGAAGAGTACCTTGGATATTGTTAAATATATTGACGAGGTTTTGTGGGGTAAAACCTTTATTTTGTGGTATGTAGGAAGAAGAAATATTAAATTTCATTTTTGGAATTTATTTCTACACAAACAGTATCAAAATCATTATTCTTATAATTTGTTTATGCTGCACAGATTTATGAATAAGTAAGACTACGCCCCTAAACCTTGTATTCGAAGTATATATAATACAATATATTGGAAAAGGAATGAGTTTCTTGAAGTGATATAATTTTTGGCGAGTAAAATTTGATAAGTCCTAAAATTTCATTGCAGTTATTACTAAGTCCATTTACGTTCCACTGAATAATATTCAATGCCATACCAGACTGAACAGAGAGAAAGGAGAGGTAATGAAAAAATATTTCATTGAACTTGAATTTCCACTTCATGAATTCTTAGAACGCTTACCGTCCTAAATTTTCGCTGCTACTGGGTTGAGAGTTGTTGCTATTTATTTTTCGATGCAATTGAGATTTTTGTTAGTGTTACTAACGCTTGCATTGTTGATACTTTTAGTTACAAAAGAATACGTTGATACAGAGTGATGACGGTCATTGAATTTTTTAACTGCATTTTTTCTAGCGATAACGATTGCTTGAATTTCTTTTTCTCTCAAAAAAGTTCGACATAATTTGCATTAGCCGAATCATTGGTGTTAGTGCTCTTATGTTTTATACAGTTGATACATTACCTTGTGTTTGAGCAGATTTCATTATCATCATCTTTAATACGATACACTCGAAACAATTGAAAAGTGTTTTTTATTAATACAAAACTTTGCTAAGTGACCATATCTAAAGCAGTTTTTACATTTGAGTGGTAGGACTATGTAAAGTCTTATTTTTACTTTTTCGTAACCGATTGAAAGTTTGGATGACGGGGAGACAGCAGCAAAGTGATTATCATTAAGCCTGTTTCTTTTAGCTCATTGTTCACTTTCTTTTAGAATTTTATTTATTTTATATACCTGATGTGATTTGAGTTCTTTTTGAATTTCATCCTCCGGAATTCCGCGAATGTCATTTGAATAAATGACGCCTTTTACGAAATAAGGAGATGGATGTTTGGACATTTCAACTTCCATAGTAGAAGAGAGTGATTTTAATTGAGTTAGGTTTCTTGCTTGAGTGTAATTTTTAGTTTTTACAAGAATTATTGCATTTAGTTATTTCTTGCATATGTCAACTTCAACACCGCAAGAACTGCCAATTACTTTTTTTATTTAAAAGAGGTATAATTCTGAAAGAGTTTTTTCACTATTTAAGGGACTCATCAACAAACATTTTGGACCGGAGTATATGACAGAAAGCGACCGTCTTTACTGATTAAAATATGTAGTTTTTTTATACCACAGATGTCTAGCGTGTCTTTAATTTTTTAAATATTTTATTATTTATTTTTATTAATTTAATTGCACTCGATTAGGTATACAGAGAAAATTATGCGCGAAAAGATTAAGTACGACTAACAACTACAAAATTGTTCAAAAATTTAATTTTTATTGAAACATTTTTTAATATTAATTATTCGTAATATATTTCCACCTGACAGGAAAATCACACCCGCTCACTTTTGAAAATAATATTCAACTGTAATATAATTATTATTCTTACTGTCTAGATATTATTAGTCATGTCATGAGAATAGAATTTTTAGAAGTATTAAGACCGGCACTTACAATCATAGATCCTAAAACAATAGTTTCTATAATGTTAGTCCTACATGACTACACAGCAAACCATCTAAACTTGTTAAAACGTACGATCGTGGAGATCAATTTATTACTATTGCAAGTAGCTCCATCATTCCATATTTTTTTAACTGGCTAATCATGGATAATGGTGCGAAAATCATCTGCAAACAACAAACGTAATGTGAGCTATGGCTATTGTGGCTCCAGTAATGTTGCTATAACCCTGTAATATGCATTTTTCTATATGTAATGAAGTCTGTAGAGTCAATTGTTGATTATTTTCACTCTTAATGCGAGAATTAATTTTATAAACAAGTCAATTATTCCCTGTTTTTAGGTGGTGCTCAATTTTGCTGTACGTTAAGCTAAATAACAATTTAAGTAACTGAGTCGAAAAGAATACATGTAGATAATCTTTACCAACTTAAGTTAGCGTGACAATAGTTTTCTGCTATTTAATTGTAATAATATGGATTTCATTTGCAAAATAAGTGATAGAAAACTCTATTACACATTACTGCAATGCTAAAATATATGCAACTTGTACGTGCAATTTAAGCCCACAAATAACGAACCGTATCTCCTACCAGCCGTCTCATCGAAAAACAAAATCATTATACTGACATAAATAACAATGATTAATAAGTTGCTAACGGTTTCAAACAATAATAATTAATTTAAATTGCTACAATATTACGTCATCAATCAGCAGGTGTTAAAATTATCTTTAAAATATTTAGCCTAATTTTCACACATTTATCACTTGTTGCTTTGGGGAATCCATACGAGTATGTAAATCGTGAAATTTATTAATTTATAAATGATAAATGTTCTTGTCAGTTTATTCGTTTTACTTTACAAAATTGAATAAACAAATCATAAGTTATTGCAGAATGCTTAAATTGATAATTTATTACCAAAACCGGAGTCTCGTTAAATGGCAAAACGAGTTTGCAATTTAAATAGATTTTCTCTTCAACAGCGTAGAAAATTACAATATTTATGCATTTTTTTCCTTTTTTCCTAAAAAAAGGATGTTAAAACTTTTATTTGCACGAATAGCAAAAGAAAAAGCATTTATAAAATTTATTCAATATTTCACACTACAAGTATCATAAAGTTTAGCAAGAAATTCGAACAAAAAACTAACACAAATGCAATTTTTCATTCTATAAAAATTCCGAAATAAACTTCGTTGTTGTAAAAACATATAATTCATTTTTCAATTTTTAGCACTGAAGTGTTTTATGAATACGCAGAATATTAGTGCACTTGAATAAAATTGTTAGTAGAAGAGTTAGTTGGCAATACTGTACAAAACAAAATAAGGAATTTTTCATTATTCCAAAAAAAACCTAGCAATATCCCCATTTTCTATCGCTTTTAGTCGACGGGAAAAAGGAACGTTTCATTTCGAGGTAACCCGTCTTTTCACTTAGAAAATATTAAAAAAAAGTTGGCTTAATTTTCAGCAGTTTGCTAACACTTTTTAGTTCGATTGCATTAACAATCATACAATTTGAAGGGTCCATTTGAGTGTCTAGCAGGTGCTTTAAGAGACAAGAAGAGACAATTAATAAAAAGAAGCTACAAAGACTATACAAGCAGACAAATAATAAATTACTTATTTTTGCTTAAATTGAGCAATTTTGTTACGAAGATGTTTTGTTTGTTTAAAAAAAAAATATGAGTAAAAAGTATAACGAAGCAGCCTATTGTGTCTTTTACAAACTGCGTAGTTTTCTAAGAAATCTTATACAAAATAATTATAAATGAAAAAGTAAACGAAGCAACCCATTGTATCTTTTACAAGCTTCGTTTTTTAAAATAAAATAAATATTTTAAATAATTATCAGTAAAAAAAGTAAACGAAGCAACCTATTGTATCTTTTACAAACTGCGTAGTTTTCTAAGAAATCTTATACAAAATAATTATCAGTAAAAAAGTAAACGAAGCAACCCATTGTATCTTTTACAAACTGCGTAGTTTTCTAAGAAATCTTATAAAAAATAATTATCAGTAAAAAAGTAAACGAAAGAGCCTATTGTGTCTTTCACAAACTGCGTAGTTTTCTAAGAAATCTTTACCAAACTAATTATCAGTAAAAAAAAGTATAAAAAACAACCCCTATTGTGTCTTTTACAAACTGCGTAGTTTCTTAAGAAGTTTTATACAAAATAATTATCAATAAAAAAGGCAACGAAACAATCTTTTGTGTCTGCTACAAACTGCGTAGTGTTCTAAGAAATCAACAACATGCTTATTATATATTTCAGAATGAAGATAAACAACAGAAAAAAAGCACCACAGCCACCACTGAATTATAATAACAACAACTTAACAACATAACAGTAACAACAAAATAGGATAATATTAAGGTAAAATATTCTTGTTAACGCGAGAACCGCTTGAACCAGCTATATAAGCACCATTTGATGGACAAATCAATTAATTCAAGGTGAAACATTGTTTACTAAAGACAACAGAGCATCTTTTAGGCTTCACAGTGGTAAAGTTGCCATCTTCTTTATTTTATGTGTATTTAAAGTGAATAAATCGTATAATTTGCTCTAAAAACCCTATAGTGCTGTGTTAATATTCTGCAATAAAAGAACTCTATATAAAAAACTTTTATTAAAAGGAATAAACCCAACAATATTTTCATTTTGTATCGGAAGTTAAGTTTTTCTGCTATTTCGACATTAACTCGATGAGATTTATTAAAAAAATATATTTAACATATTAAATAAAATAAGTAGCGTAACAAATGGCAGATAAATGTTTTATGCATATTTAAAAAATGTTCTAATTCTAAGTTAGGAAAATGTTTTTAACGTCGCACAGTAGTTTAAAAGTATTTTTATTTTGTTGTCATCGATTTCAGATGAAAACTGAAAAATAACAACCATCAGTTCCGATCACCTGGGCTGATCGGAACTGATGGCCATTAAATTTTAACAGTTCACTAAGCTAATATGTTTTCTTCCATACGTTTTTATGTTTCATTTGCAAAATAGTTTTAATTCTCTTAAAAAAAGAAAGCATTTCTTTAAGTGACTTTAAAGTGACAAGGTTAAAGTTAAATTGGGAGGTATTAAGATTACTGAGTGTCCATGACCTAATATTATTTCTAGTGAAAATGCATGCGTTTCTCGCGAGATAATACACGCTGCCTTAAGAGGACACATAGAAATCATTAAATCAAAAATAAATAAAAATAAGATAATTTTCGAGAAACAATCAGCTGATAACTTGCAGACTGTGGTCAATAATATACTTACTGTTATAAAAACATAGGCCAGCTGAGTACAATTTTGTGTCTGACAGTAATAAATTGCCGCTTTATGTAAAAGGGGACACTTTTCGAATTACAGAGGCTGGTCGGCATGCAAAAAATACTAAAGCTATAGGAATAAGGCTTTTTTAGAAGCAAAAAATAGAAAAGCTTTAGCTACAGCTAAAGTCGAAAGGCTATAAATCATTCCAGCGTTGTTGCAGGTAAACCTCTCGCTGGCTTATTTCTTCTCTAAAAAGCTTTCTTTGGTGCATCTGCTGCGGAGGATTGAACTCAAAATTTTTTGGATACTTGTCAATCTTTAACTAAGGATTATGGCAAGAGGCAGTGCTTAAATTTAATGAAGGATATACAAGTTTGTGGGCCATAACTTGTTAAATTTGGCAACATTTAATGTCGGTTCTCTTGTCCACAGGTTAAGGAGAACTGAACTTAACATTATATTGAATCAATTTAAAATCGATATAGCCTTTTTGCATGAATTGCATTTGCCTTCGGGTTTGAAGATATATCTTGATAACTTTTCAGTTGTTAAGGATAACACGCTATTAGGCGTCGCCATTGCTATTAGAAAATCAGTGGATTATTTGCTTATTATTGTACCTGGTCTAACTTTTCCAAATTTATTTGTTGAAGTTAAAATTTCGGTAAATTGAGCCGTGTAATGGATTCTTTGTGGTTCGATCTATTTCCCGAGTAACTTCAATCGTCTAGGTATAATTAACGGCCTATCATCTATCCTAAATATATCTACTGATTTTAATGGCCTTACACTGGGCGGAGAACTGAATGCAAAAAAATATTTTATGGGGTAATCCAGTCAACAATTTTAATGATGAAGCAATTTCTTCATGGCTTAAGAATGAAATTTTTTCTGTTACTAGAGTGTGTGGTACTTTTCTTATATATTCTGGGGCTTCTTCTCACGTGGATCATTTTATATTGTGCCTTTTCTGATAATAATCCCTTAACTTTAACTATGTATATCCTTGTCTAACTTTGAGTTTATATTAAGAATCCCAACTAGTTATAAGAACACAAAATAGAGTTTATTTAAAGCTGATTTAGCTGATACAATACTTAGTTGTTTTCTTTTATGTAGTAAAAACTTATCAAATGATGAAATAGGTAAATTCATAGACGAATTTACTAAATTTAGTTCCCGTACATTTTTGCGTTTGACTTACTTTTCGTTGAAAGAACATCCCTTTGTGATCGATAGGCCAATGAATCGCACTACGCATTACAGGGAAAATTCGTGTTTTTAGCAGAACAGTTCGTATGTGGAATAAACTCTCTCTAGAGGTCGTTCCTGTCGCTTTCAATATAGGAAAATTCAAATTGAATTCCACAAACACTACTGCCTCTTTCCTCCCCTAACCTAATTTTCCTGTTCTGCTACAATGCATTGCATGAGTAGGGGTCATCCCCTAATTACTGGTGCGAACGGAAAAAATCTTTTGCCGTTTTAAAGTGAGAGAAAAAAAATTTATTGCTTCGAATAAATTAAAGAAGATTTCTTGGCTTAAAAATATGATAAAGGAACAAATTTAACAAGAGCAAGCAATATTTTTTTAATAATAAATTAAGAGGGATTACACCAGGACCACTTGCCTATAAGGAAGTTTTCAAAATAATTGAAAATAGAAAACGCTCAGGTATAAAAAATATTTTGGTTAATGGGATAACGACTTTAGAAAACTACAGGCTTAAAAAAATCATTTTATAAAGCTTTTTCAGAATTCACCACCCAATTGGAATATTACAGGTATTAAAGAAAGTACCGATAATAAAATTATTGAAGCATCTTATACTATATTAATGACGACAAAACTTCAATAAATAACTTTAGAAGTTTAAAATTTACAAATTTAAATACTCTTTCAGCAATTTCTTCAACTTTAAATAGTAAAAACTTTTGTGAATTGGATAACATTTTAAACTTTCGCATACAAAAATTTCCCGTTAAGGCTTTCGAATATATCACAATACTGTCTAACAACTGTTTAAATTTGTACCTATTCACAAAGTTATACGTGATAATGATGTTACTAATCTTAGGCCAAATATTTTTTCATTACCTCTCCTTTCTCTCTGTTCAGTCTGGTATGGCATTGAATATTATTCAGTGCAACATAAATGGACTTAGTAATAACTGCAATGAAATTTTAGGACTTATCAAATTTTACTCGCCAAAAATTATATCACTTCAAGAAACTCATTCCTTTACCAATATATTGTATTATATATACTTCGAATACAAGGTTTGGGGGCGTAGTCTTACTTATTCATAAATCTTTACAGCATAAACAAATTATAAGAATAATGATTTTGATACTGTTTGTGTAGAAATAAATTCCAAAAATGAAATTTAATATTTCTTCTTCCTATATACCGCAAAATAAAGGTTTTACCCCACAAAACCTCGTCAATATATTTAACAATATCCAAGGTACTCTTCTGTCTACATGCCACTTTAAAGGTTGGCATAATACCTGGGGCTTCACCAAGAATATTAAAATGGTCAGGATTTTCATTAACAACAATAACTTGATATTATTAAATAATTCTTCTCAGTCACTCCACTTTTATTCATGTTGATTTTCTTTTTGTCATCCATCACTCGCTGCCCATATTAAAGAGAATATAGAAAACACTCTACATGGAAGCGATCACTTTCCTATAATAATCTCTCTATTTAAGCATTCGCCACAATCACCAAGCTTTAGACCAAGATATAACATCAATCGGGCCGACTGGCGATCTTTCAAAACACGTTGTATTGCTAACGAAATTAAAAGACCAGTTAGTGATAATCGCTACAAAGAAACTGCCAGCAGTTGCAAAATTATTGAGAAAGCCGCCAATACCTCTATACCCCAAATGTACCAAGAAAGTGTCTTGGTGGAACGCTCATCTTGAGAGCCTTAAAAAACGCACTCAAACGAAATATGAGAACACAGAACTTATTAACGTACAAGAAAAATATTCTTACGTCTACAATTAATCCGGCTTTCAAAGCCGATAATTTATGGACTAATATACGGCGTTTTACAGGGTATAACATCAAACTAAATGTTTAAGGCGTAGCTAGCCAAACAAATTCCACTGAAATAATCACTGACACATCCAAAATAGCGGACGAACTGGGAAAATTCTCTTTCCAGGAAATTCAAAACCGAAAATATAAAATACTGTTAAATACTTCAATTCATGAATCAAGCCTTTAAGCCTTCATGGAATCTAATATAAGCATTACAGAACTCAATACATCTCTTATGCAGTTGCAAGGCAGAACAAACGGACTAGACCGTATTTCATAACCCATCATCAAGCAACTACCATTTATATTAAAACAACGCCAACTACATCTCTTCAACAATATTATGAATGGAATCATTCCACAACAATTTAAAACTAGCATTACTGTTTCAATGTATAAAAAAGGCTCTGATAAAACTTCCCTTAATTCTTATTGCCCCATATCGTTCAACACTTTCTGATCAAAAGTGCTAGACAAAATTGTTGCAAATAGACTGGTTGGTGATTTCTAACATCTAATAGATTCTCAGATAGCGGAATCTATTAGATGATGACAGAAGTTCATCATGCCACACTCTATCAAATGCCATGGAATTATCTAGAATTATCACTTTACTTTCTCCGAAATGAGTGATAAGATTTACGTCTGTATCTAGCTGTGTAAGCCATAGCCAGACGGTGGATCATATCACTGTGGATGAAATATAGCGTCATCCTCGTCCTAGAAGGCCTTCAGACACGTATATCCTCCAGTCACTCCTAGTTACAACTTCAAGAGCTTGGAGTCTATCCAACTCCTGGTCCAGAATGCATGAAGCTTAATAAAAAATAATAAATGAAACTTCTTTTACTGCCCTGATATAAAATTTTAATTTAAAAAGTCATATGGTACCCCATAACCAAAAAACTATCTGTCAAAAGGAGCAAGAGGATTAATAATGTTGGCAAAATGAAATCAGACCAATAGCCAGAGGCGTAATATTAAACGGGACAATTTTAAAGGATATTATTTTTTTTAAACATTTTGTTTTACAATTTTACACCAGAAAGCCATGCAAGCCGTGTGTAATAATATTAAAAATATTTAAAACATTTAATCTTATTTGGCTTAGTGCCGTGCGATGCCAGTTACAAATTCATGTTCATTTAAAAAAATTTTTTTTTATACATATTATACTATTGTTTTTCTATATTATACTCAAACTCTTATTTCTATACTTAGCCTAACATACTAAATTAATAAAGCACTTAAAAAGCCTTAAATCTATGGGTACCATATGAAAATATGATCTAATAAATATTCTGGGTGCAATATGAAACGCATCGATCATCATGTGCCCACAACTAGGTCAAGGGAGCCAATTACTGCAATAGGTGCCCCTGTAAGCTAGTTGGTAGTGTACTAGCTTGTCAGTATGGGGGTTGTGGGTCCAATTTCCAAGAAGAAGAAGACCTTGGTTTTTTTTCACTACAAAAATAAAAATTAACTGTCGGTGGGGCTGCTCAGCGATGAAGGCATAGTCACTCGTCGCTGTGCTCTCTTTATACGGCAGTTAATTTCCGACTATCCTTCTACTTTCACCACCTATTTCATCTATTCTCTATCCCTTTCCTAAAGAATGTAACACGGCACTTGACTAAATAGGCATTGTTGCCTAAAGTGCTACTTCTCTTTATAAAAAAAAAAATTCATTAACCGTGTTAATTTGTTTATTTTCTACCTTGTGACGCCAAAAGTCCCAGGGTCGTTTTTGGCAAACCTTTATATAATTGCTGTATTGAATTTCCAACGTTTATTTAAATAATATTTCCTCCATTGTATCTGAATTCCTAGTGTATAAAACAATGTATATTTATTTATAAACATATATATTTTGTGATTTGTTCAATCATAAATAATATTTCATCTATTTTTTCTGAATTCCTACTTTTGTTTATAATAGAATAAGTACTCTTGCTAATTTTAGGAAAATAGTGTCTTTATTTTTTTAATTAAGTTAATATTAAGTTAATGAATTATGTTTAGTTTAAGTAATTTTAATTTATAATTTGGTATTTAACGGCAGCTCGTTTGGCAACGCCATCTGGAAGTATGGTTGGTGGTGAATACAGCCAACAGCTGTTTTAAGCAGCATCTGACGGTTGGTGGTGAATACAGCCATCAGCTATGGTATACATAGACTGCCATTGTGGTGTATGTGTGCTTGTGTATAGCTGTGTATTAGCAGCATAAGTATAAAAGGGCAAACACCATGAATAAAAATTCAATTTGTGTGCAGCCGGCGGCGGGACAACAGGTAATATTTTATCATATTTTAGACTGTTAGGTAAGACAGTCAGGTTATAAACAAAGCAGAGGTTTTGACCCAGCCGAGTTTATACCCTGAGATACGAACTGTGGTTAGGTCACAAATGAAGCCGAGGTTTTGACCCAGTGGAGTTTGTGTCTACCGTCACCATAGTGGATGACCAGAGCATTGGACAGTTGAGCGGAGGTTTTGACCCAGCCCAACATACAGTGTTTTGGTTATTTCCCTTGGACACACGTCATACTGAACTGTGGCTCGGTCACAAACGAAGCCGAGGTTTTGACCCAGCGGAGTTTGTGTCTACCGTCACCATAGTGGGTGACCAGAGCATTGGACAGTTGAGCGGAGGTTTTGACCCAACCCAGCCTACAGTTTTTTTGGTTATTTCCCTTGGTCACACGGCCACTTCACCGAACTGTTTTCCAAACGAAACGCTACTGACCGGTATATGTTGGACACAGACTACGGACACTGCCGCACTCATACACCCACACCAGTGTAAAGTAGACGAAGCCGACAACGAGCTGCCATCAAGAAGAAAAATATTGGCAAAAAAAAAATTAAGTAAACCTGAGCAACCGCGGGTTTTTTTTTATTTTGTCCCCACGACACAACACGACCCTGGACGCCGCTAAGTATACCCCAGCAGCCAGGTAAAGCGTGTCGGTACAACCTAAATATTCTGGGATATCTGATATTCCCATAATATGCCTAAATATGTCGGCGACCAAGACTGTTATCGCACTTCTTATGTGATGACTTCTCTATCTGATTAGTCACACTCCTCAGGTTGTGTTTTAAATCGAAATTTCGGAACAGAACAGTCTAGTTTCAGTGCATTAACGTAGTCAATCAAGTATCTTTTAATTGCTTAAAACTAAATAAAAATCTATTATTTTACACAACGGTAAGTAAGCTCAGAATGTGGCTTAGTGTGATCTATTAGCAGTAGGAGGGCGCTATATTACCTAAAAATGTGTTTAACCGACAAATAAAAATTTTAATATAAAATTGTTTAAAATTGATATTAATACAGACTTTCTTTTATTATTGGCTTTTATTATTAAAGTTGTCTCCTCTCTTAAGCTACGGTTTTTGGATTTTTTGTGAATACTCCTATAGTTGTGCTTGTTATTGTACATTTTTTGACAACTTCTACATTCAAGTTTCATAAACTTGTTCTGGAGACAATAAAAATTACAAATAAAACCGACGAATTTTAAACATTTTTTCTGATGTTACAGTTAATGATAATGTTGTGTCCAAATAAATTGGAGAAATTCGATAATGTGATGGTCTACATCAGTATTGGATAGGAATACTTCTTAAAAATTAAAATATTGTTTCTTAATGGGTTTGTAACGACACGGTTTCTCTGGTTACTGGGGTATCCTTAATGGCGAGCAGGGTTGTGTTGTTCCAATCAGAAGAAAGACTTTGTTATAAATCGTCCGCCGGTTACTCAACTCGGCTCCTTCTTTAGCGAAACCGTGTGAGGAGGTACCGCTTAGCCAGTTACTTGAACTTAGCAATTACTTGAATAATGATAACATTTTTCATTAATTTTTTTTAAATTTTAAAACTTTATTTTTTATTATTGTTCTGAGTTAGAAATAAATTTTGATATGATGCCTTTATTTCTATATTTAGGTAGAAATTTTTTATTAAATAAAGACCTAATGCTTAATAATGAACTACTAAAAATATTAAAAAGGCCAAATAACTATAATTATTATATTTAATTTTTTAATTAAATATCTGTCTTTACATAATTAAATTTTAATTTGAAATCAAGTAAAATCCGTATTGCCTGCAAAAACTTTTTCATGTGGATACATTGGTTGACTACTAAGCATGTGGTTGGCTTAATAACCTGGGTTTCGGATACCATAAAGTCATTTGGTGTTTTATTAAAGTACGTCATTAGCTAGTGTCTAGAAATTTCCTTTTCTTAAACATTCCCTAGACTCTGATAGACTACTCAGGTCGATTTAGACTGCAATAAGTCCCTGTTATACAGAATTGGACTAAATATCAAATTGAATATTTAAAAAATATAATAATAATTACATATATTATAAATAATTTGGAGCAGCTATTTTTACGTCTCTTCACTTTTTTTTTTTGGAATAAAATGGAAAAGATTCCATTAAACTAAAAGCTTGGCCATAACAATTTTCGGTTGTCAGTTGAACTTAAACAAACATATAAACATAAGTATCATTACAAAGAACATTGTTTGAAATAAATAGAAAAGTTACTGTGATTTTTGCTAACACAATTACATGGACATCCATTAAAATAAAAAGGAGCAAAAAGCAAAAAAAAAATAAAAATAAATAAAAGTCTCTTTAACAGGCAACTGCAGTGCAACTAAAGTTTGAAACACATACCGTACGAGTAACAATATTTCGAACTGAAATTTCATTCACAAACTAACTAAAACATAAAATGAAATTGTTTCAGTCAACTAACAACAAAAACTTAAGGATATAAAAAATAAATACGTAAAAAACATTTTATTATTTCTATTACGATTTTTTGTTTTAGTTATTACAGTTTTTTGAACCTCCCTCTCTTTGAATTTTATAAACTAGTTTAATTGTATACACACTTCAAATGTTGTATTTTGAGAAATGACTTAACCTTAATTAAAATTAAAGTTTGTTTTTGGTTAACAATATTTGTTCGCATTCTTCAATTTATTAATGGCCCAAAACCTCTTTACAAAATGTACTATTCAATCGATGATAAAAAAATATTTATAAATTTGTACATGGCAAGACCATGTTTTCGTTGGTTGATTGTAAAACATATGGCAACATTCTTTTTATAGATACGAGTGTTCACAACTATGAAATGGTCCTTTTAACGTTTTGTAGAAAACGTTACCAGCAATATTAGTGAGACTCATTGCTACGTATACCATTTTAGTCAACGGAGCACTTCAATTTATCTTAACTGTAACTTTGCTTCAAGTACACATTTTAAAAGGTACCACGAAACAATAAAAAAATACCTTTCCTTTTTCAATTAAAATTATTATTTGTAAATTAATGTTTTTTTTTTTAATTATTGCCAGCCTCTAGAAGAATTTTTGTATAAAAAATCATAATTCTTTCTTTCCTAGTTGCGAATAGGTAAAAGTACCAGATGAATATACAAAAAGCCTTAAATTCTATCAATATCTAGTATTTGAATTTATGCTTATGGAATATAATCTTTACAACATTTACAGTCAGAAATATTTATGTTAAGGAACTATAATTTAATCACAGTAAAGTTGTTATAATTAGCCTAAAAATTGAACATTTCGAAAAGGTACCAAATTTTATCCTAATTTTCAACTTTAGTACTCCTTACAGTTTTCATTATATATAATTAAAAAATTTGCTCAATAATATTGGGCAAAATGTGGGTATCTTGAGTAACAGTTTTTGGTACTTTTTCGTAACCGTAGAGAATAAACCTAGAACCTTCTAATTATGGACTGAGAATTGCATAAGAAATTCTATCTCTTAAGATGTATCGGCTAAACAATGAATACTGTGCTATTTTTATAAATTTAGTTTATTCCAATTTGTACAAACCCGTTGCCTATTTTTAGGCTTAAAATGGAATATGTGCCGAAAATTAGCTAGTTATTTTTGTAAGCCTTCATTTACGACGGGTATGAAAACAAGAAAAACCCTGTTGCCCTGCTAAGGGTAAGGACTCTGTCACCTAATATCTAAGCATTTATTTTCAGATCAAATTCGAAACTGAAATATACAAATTTTTTAAATTTCATAACATGCAGATAACATAATGACTTGAGTAGTACTCGGTACGTATTAACTTTAATTTATAGTTATAACATTGTTACGTTTATTCCTTTAATAAACGCTTATTTTATTGAGGTCTTTTATTGCGAACAAATTATACCGAATACTTTAGAATCTTGAATTTAATTGCACGTTTTATTTTGAGAAATACACCATTGTAATTTTACAACAGTAATGCCTACAATCTGCTTTATTATCGTTATTTGTTAACTTAAAAACGTTCACAATTCAACTGCTCTTTTGGCCCGTAGATGTAGCTTATATATTCTGATTTAAGCGGTTCTCCTATAAACAAAACAAAAATTCTACTTCAGCATCATCACATATAGTTGTTGTTTTATTTGCTTAGATTTTCCGACGGGGCTAAAATTACTTTTATTTGGGTACGGTTTTCCGTCGACCCTAGTCAAATTTGTACGAAAAGAACACTGAAGATGGCAAACAGCCGATACCGGTTTGTTCACAAACCAAATTTGACGAGGGTCGACGGAAAACCGTACCCAAATAAGAAAAGTTCTTATTATTCTTATTATTTAGTGCAGACGCCTGTTTGACTGTCTGTCTTCTTGTTCTGTGTTAGTTGTTTTTATTATCTGATTGTTTATTTTATTTCATGGAATTTTACTCTAGCATATTCCTGTTCACAAGATTTCCTAGAAACTTAATGTAATTAATAAAAAGATACTTATTTTATTGTATAACTTAAATTATGCATTTCAATATAATAAAACCACTCCATATTTGGGGAAGTTCAGTCAATTAAATTTAGTAAGATGATGTATGATATCAAGTTTAATATCAGAAAAACCACTAAAATTTATGTATTCCCTTTTTTACGTAATTTTTAATGGTCACAAGGTATTTTAGTTTTTTTTTTAGCCGATAGTCTTAGTTACTAGTGCTTTAGTTCTTAAAATTTGTTATAATTTTAATTATAATAGATGAAAAAATAAATAAATAAAATAAATAATTTTTTTTTACAGGAACTATCTTTATTATTTTAAAAGTCATCCTAAATATGTAGGCATCTTTAGCAGTTAACATGATGATTAAAGTTTTGGTTTATTTTATTTTTAATATTTAATTTATTATTCAACGGAAAACTGTGACTGAAGAAATTTAATGATTGTACATTTTTTGGACCATAATCCTAAATTGTCCAGCAACAAAATTTTTTTTGGTGTTGTTATATGGAATATATCTTTTACCTACAATAAATTATAGACAAAAATAAGCTTCAAGCTTGAGATTTTTCCATAAATAATGCATATTTCAACGTGTGTGAGTAAACCTTCCCCAGACGAATTTGTTTTTTATTTAAATTTTTTTTTCCTGAAGAAGCTTTCCATAGGAAAGCGAAATATAGAAAAGAAAAAATAATATATAGTGTTAATTTAATTTAAAAAGACCGTAAAAAAGAATAAGAGATATTTATTTAAAATTTTACTTTAACCTATACGAGTATAATACGTCTGAACTTTATAAAATGTTCCTTATGCATCCAAATTTCAAATTTCTATCTTGGTGTTTTCTGGTAATGCGATATGAAATTTATACTTTGAAATGACGTATTGTGTCGGTTTGCAAATTATAAAGTTTTTAAGAAGTTGTTATGAAAGCAAAATAACATCAGTGTTACATTAAAATTCCACGAACTAAGAATAGAAAAGCGTCTTTTGTTCTGTGTTAGAACAAAAAGACGCACAGTCAAGCAATCGCTATAAGTAATGGTAACAACGTCATCTATATTTGATATGATGAATTAGAGTTTTCTAGTAAACGCCATGCTAGAACGGCTCCAACCGTTACTTTTGTTGTGAACATGATCGTGTGAAGACAAATAAATTGATGCAGCAATGTTTAGGCGTTAAGATGGTAAAATTATTGAATAAACGTAACAACTGGTGTCAGAAGTGGGATAAACTAAACGTTTATTAAAGGAATATCATAATAGAGGCATTGATATAGGCTAAGCTTAGTACGCTGCCTAAACTTATTGAAAAAATTATTACGGATCAAATTTGTTAAAAATTCTCATCAATTGTATGGCCTGCTTAACATGGTTTTCGAAAAGGTTGCTCAACAATTACAAATCTCTTACATTTTACAACTGTTATTAATCGCGGAATTGGTCAAAAAATCAGACAGATGTTATATACACTGATTTTACTAAAGCCTTTGACAAGGTCAATCACATGCTTTTATTACACAAGCTTAATGGCATGTGATTCACACTTGACTCCTTATTAAATAGAATACAAAAGGTTTCCTTCAGGAATCTGACATCTAAGCCGATTTATGTTAGACCTGGTGTGCCACAAGGTAGTCATCTCGGAACGTTGTTGTTTTTTTGTTCATCAATGATTTACCAACGGTAATATGGTTTTCAAATATTTTTTAACTTATAATTATTATCCGGATCATATCTTCTTGCAACAAGATTTCGATGCGATGAGTTTCTGCCGCAAAATTAATCTTATGCAGCTCAATTATATAAAGTGCAGCAGTATGTGTTTCTTTCGTAGAAACACATACATGAATATATCTTGAACGATGGAATATTAAACAGAGTTGAAGCAATTTCTGATCTGGGTGTCTTACTTGATCCTAAACTGAATTTTATACGTCATTTATCATTTACGGTGGATAAAGCCCGATCTGTCTTGGGATTTATAAAACGCTGGGCTAAGGAATTTACAGACCCTTATATAACGAGGCAATTATGTACATCCTTTGTTAGACCTATTCTGGAATATGGCTCTATAATTAGGGACCCAACATACAATGTCTATATCAATACTGTCGAATCTGTTCAGAGACAATTTTTACTCTTTTGCCTTCGTGGCCTGAACTGGAATATGTGAAATCTACCGTCTTATAACAATAGACTTGCCTTAATTCAACTTCCGACGCTTAAAAGTCATAGAACAATATTGAATGTTATTTTCGTCCTT
This sequence comes from Trichopoda pennipes, assembly GCA_030448955.1. Lineage (NCBI taxonomy): Eukaryota > Metazoa > Arthropoda > Insecta > Diptera > Tachinidae > Trichopoda > Trichopoda pennipes. Next base: position 2,132,807 of record JASKUP010000070.1, on the reverse strand, counting down.
AATCTTATTAAGGTAAATCTGTTCTGTCAATTTTTAATAAGTAATATATGTTTTAATATCGCATCACGTCCTTCACGTAATTTTATCCTGCACACCTTGGGATATGCTATGAAAATAAAACTGATTTCACTACAGTTAGCAGAAAAAAAATTATGTATCGATTAATATAGAGAATAATGGAATATGCTATAGGTTGTGCGGACTTATTCTAACAAAAGGAATATTGGTTGCTCTAATTTCGTAAACAGATGTCGTTCACAATGTATGCAACCTAAAGAAGTTAGATTCAAAAAATGCTACTGATAGATGTAACAGTCTAGTAAATGTTGGATTGCATTCATATAATATTTTAATTTTCTCTATTATTTTAAGAATAAACGCAAAATTTTGTAAACTGGGAGGAATTCAGAAATTTAAATAAACGTGAAATTAAGCCGAACTTATTATTTCTCCTTAAGATCGACTCCTAATTCCAAAATTAAAAAAGTAAAATATCACAATTCCAATAAAATCGTGGGACATTTAAGCTACAAATAAATCTGAGTTAATCTTCTTACGAAAATACCACAGCCTTTTATATTGATGTACAGATGACTTACAATCCATCGCTATCTCAAACTTTAAGGGAATTCAACAAACATTTCCGCACAAGAATATTGGTCCGAAAGGGAGAAAAAATATAAATCAAAATCTTATAACGCATATTTTAGTTTTTCCAGAGGTCGTTTAAACTGCACCAAACAGCATGCCAAAAATATGATATGGACTACAGAGCTGATAATTCGTTTTAAAAATAATAATAAAATTGATTGAGTTCTTTACGAGCTTAATTCAAAATCTTAAATTAAAAATCACACTCATTTGTTATAGTGGATTTGAGTAAACATTTTTATTCTTAAAAACGTTAGTGATGATTTCATCGGATTTATTTAAAGTTTTTTTCAGGAATCGCACTATTCGAATTGTGGTAGAAAAGATCTCATCAAACGAGTTCAAGATTATTTCAGGGATACCGCAAGACACCGGTATTTCTCCCACCCTATTTCTTAGTTTTCTAAATGACCTTCTTTGCCAAACTTTTAACCCAATACATTCTTTCGCAGATGACAGTATCATTTGTCATTCGTATTCATTCAGTAATAGTGGGTGGTGGGGTCCAAAGGCAGAACACGATTAATTGGCTCAACCACGACCTCGCGATAATCTTCGAATTGGTGCGTTTGAATACTGTCAATTTTAATGCCCGTAAGACTCAATGTCGCATGCCTCCTTATAGATGTGTGTTCGGAAATGATGCTGCATCTGTTATTATGGGTGATTTAATTATTAAAGAATCGAAAGCTTTTGATGTTCTTTGCATGAAAGTCCTTTGTGATATTCGATAGACTAAGCACATTTTTCAGATTTCTAAAGAAGCTTTCAAGTACTTCGGTGTTCTAAAACGTTGTAAAAGATACTTCACTCCATCCAATCTTCGTAATATTTATACTGCCAATATCAATCCCAAAATGAAATACAAGTCTCGTGTATGGGCCGGCGCGCCAAAGTTTATTTCGATTTATTGGTTATTTGGCAGACCCTATACTTTATTTATAAAAGTTTTATAGATATCCATTCCACTTTGTTTTATATTTTTTTAAAATAATTTTTGGCTTAACTTTTACAAATCGAATATAAAGGAAGAGATAAGCAAAATGGAAAAAAATACCCAAAAAGAAATTCCTTTCAAAAACAGCATTAAAGTCAATGACATAATTTACGTAGACATGCCACTAGTTATCTTGCTGCAATACTTATCTGAGAAAAAAACAAATAGACTTCTGACCGCAAATGTTTTTCATCTGTTTTCTAGCTAAACGAACAGAAAAACATAAATTTTCTTATATTTCAAAAATAACAAAAACAAATAGATTTGTAACGTATTTTATATTTCATATCCTATTGCTAACAGACCAGAAGACAAGATTGTGGTTGACAGTAATTTTCAAAACAGAATATTTGATGCAGCTGTAAATCAGGTCAGACTACGAAGCGAAGCGAAAAGAAGAGAAGACATAAATTGTAACAAACTATTTAAGAATTTAGTGTATTGGTTATACTTATATTTTGTTCCTTTCTCTCCTTTACTATGAGATCTTTTATGTCAGATAGGAATTGAATTGTTGAATTTTACTATTGTTTTCACCACAGAGCCCGTAGAGGAATGCCCCACAGATATTATGCAAAAACTTGACTTTAATTTTGTATCTAACCATCTTTTATTGGTTTAATTTATGTTTTAATATTATAGCAAAAATAACAAAAATAATTCATGAAAGCTTAAAACGGGAGCCCTTTTTATTTTTTAGAAAATTCTTGTGCTTGAGGAGCTGTTTTGCTCATTGTTTTTCTTTAATCGAGTGAGAAAAATAAAATTAAAAACTACTTTAAAACTTAGCATATGCGCTTCTGTAGGACCTACAGTCTAACTCTTGATATCATAAAATTTTGCGATAATATTCCAAATGGATTCTGAAACCCGTGATGATATACGTACATATATAAATACTTCGCAATCTAATTTTATCTGCCGACAATCAGCAGGTACCTGCTGCGCCTTTAGCAGTCTGTGATAATATTTTTATATCAACAATATTTATATCCATAATATAAAACGGCAACAATATTTATATCGATAATAAAAATTTTGCTAATATTTATCTTTGATATTAATATTGATACGAAAAGAACAATTAATACCTTTACATCGCTTTAACAAAAGCATATTATTCACATGCGGTTAGTTTCACTAATTGTTGTTGTTGAGTATAGATCAAAAGTTAAAAAAGGTTTCCGATAGCATAAAATAGCTTGGAGTAATTTTCCATGAGAATTTTGATTTCTTTAGACACATCAGCTATGTCTTGGAAAGCTCTTAATTCGCATATTCCTCCTATTGCAGTATACTTGGATATGGCAGGGGGGAGGGGGCGTAGCCAACAGAAAAATTTTACTTCGCGAGATAATTCGACCTATTCTATTTTAAGCGTTACCAATCTGATTCACGATAAATCCACAAATAGAAAAGTTAAAGAGTTAGGCGAGGACGATACTGGTTGCTTGCATTGACTTAAGTCTTAAGAGAGGGACCTGAGGGAGGCCTCTTGTCTATATATATATATAGCAGTAGGCTTTGATAGGGTCTTATCAAAGTCTACATGTATGAAATTTCTCGAGAGAGCTCGTTCTCTAGAAAACAGACCCTTCGGGCATTGCCTTGAAAGGGCTGACAATACTATTCAGGTGTCAAAGTACGTATGCCTAGTGAACCTACTTAGCTTCAATGGAGCTAGCCTCACTATTGTCATTCCTTTTCATCTTTTCTGGCTGTTTGGTTTGAATTGGTTTGAAAATTGTGTCTGAGGTCGTGTTTATCTGTTCGTTTATAATGTCACTGTTAAAAGTTTTGTAATTTCCATGTTTTCCAGAGCGCTACACGTTGCAGATAAAATTCGTTTTTTAGCAGAACAATAATAAAGGGAAATAAACTCCCTCCAGGGGTCTTTCCTGTCACTTTCAGAGTAAAAGTTATTTTGTTAATTAAAATTCTAGAAATATTGGTGGGCGACAGCAATGTTGTCGGATAGGGGAGTTTTATTTTACAAAATGGGAATACAAAAATATATTGCTGTGGATCATGTTTCAATCATGACTAGACTTTAAATTCATTGCATTAAGATTAATATTTTGAGGAAGAAAATAATCGTGGCTTGGATCTTGCAGTCAAGAGCATGATTTCTATGCTTAAAAAGCAATGCACCTAAAGTTAAGATGATTCCTAATAACTTTTTTCAACGCACGAAAACAATGTGCGCGATATAAATCAATCGATTCAAACAACAAACACTTTAGATACATTTTTCAGCAACACTATAGTATGTATCAATGCACAGTGGATTGAAAACGATTTTTTTTTAAATAATTTGGATATTGTAATGAAATTTCGCAGAGGTATCAAAAGCAGAGGTATTTCTAAGTGAAGTTGAGGGGCCGATCGTTCATAACTTCCGAAATATTTCCAATAAAAATAACCTTTTCAAACCACTGTGCAATGTGGCGCTGGATTAATATCCAGGCAGAATCAGCGTAAAATCCACTTCAGTTGAGGTATGAATAATACTTGCGTAAATTGTCTGTTTCGACAAGAATAACAACACCACAATATTTATAACAGACTTTTAAAGTGAAATAATATTCTCTTTTTGGTGAATGATATTGATAATATATTATTGAATGATAAAATAAACCGGGTTCTGGGGATTTTTGGAGATACAAGTTTTCAATTGGGGACTTAACTTGCAAAAATCTGGAAGCCTCACTCACGTTACAGCATAGTAAACTTTGCTTATGTTAAATACTTGCGAGGGAACATTGTAAATATGCACATATTCCACTTAATGTTCTCTCATATGTTGTAATGTTTCGTGTTGAAATTCACGATTACTTAATGTTAATTAATGTTGCAAGAAAATTAAAACTTTTGGATTACTTAATGTTTCCTAACATTATGTTTTCCTGTATGTATGGATGTTTCTAATTTTGCTTATGTTATTTAGTTATATGCAGTCGTAGAATGAGAGCTGTTTTATGAATAGCGATTTTAACAAAAATTAAATGGCAACAATTAAAAATTATATAAATCGGATAAATATAATTAAGTAGAATAAAATTAAAATTTTTTTAAACCAATTTTGTCATCTTCGTTGGGAAGATCTTGAGATAAGCTTTGCTCAAAACGTTTATTATAGATCTAGTTCCACATACTTGTTGTTAAGAAATATATTGAAATTAAACCTTTCAAGCCCCTCGTCTTTAAGAAGATGAAGAATTTGCAGCCAGGCTACAATATATGCATATATAATGCACTCGCTGCAGCAACTCAATGTGCAGATGTTATAGATGGAGTTGTTGATCTTAGATATGAACAAGTGAATGAAATGAGTTCCCCAGTATACGTTTTTATAATAAGAAGTGTCGTAAAAAATTGGAAGTTTGTTTTAAGTTATTTTTTTTTTACTGCTACTTCTATAAAAGGAGATATACTAAAAAAGCTTGTACTATCAAATTTAGATATTTTAATGGAAATGAGACTAAAAGTCCTAATAACAGAAAATGTTACGAGATGTCCAATGAAGAACCTTATTTTTTCATAAAGGGTGATTTTGAAACACAAAATTGAGTATCGAAGTTCGATGTTGTAAGAGAAAGCTAGAGTATGGAAAAGCAACAGAAATTACCAAATTAACAACAGTGCTCATAAATCCCAGTCATTTTGAAAGGATGCATATTGGCATAACTGTCCAAACTCTGAGCAATTTAGTTGCTGCTGCAATCCAATGAAAACCATCAGTTTACACTACTCATTAAACAACTCTCATTCTACGACTGCATATAAGTTAATAACGTAAGAACAATTAGAAAAATCCATACAGACAAGAAAAGGTAATATTTGGAAACATGAAATAATCACATGTTCACCTTGTAAACCCCTTCACCTTGTGAATTTCTAAAAGACCTCGAGAGTTATTTTGATTTTTTTTTTGGAAGTACCGTGCTACATTCTTTAGGAACGGGATAGGTCGTGAAAGTAGAAGAATAGTTATGGACATTAACTGTCGTATAAGACAGCACAGTGACCAGTGACCATTAACACTGAGTAGCCCCACCGATAGTTAATTTTTCTTTGGAGTGAACAACAGCCAAGGTCTTTGTTGGGAATCGAACCCACAACCCCCAGACTGACAAGCTAGTACAAGAGTCAACCGTGGCTTGAAGCTTAATAGCAAAACTTGACAAGTACTTCAAGAGCTAATGATCTACGTAAAACAAGTTCAATATGTGGGCAACAAAATATTTTCAATTAACAGGCTAGTTCAAACCACGAGGGCTATCTTATCTCCATCAGCCGAACTCTTTGAAGAAAATTCGAATTTACTCTGCATTTTAACGAAGATCTATTAGAAAATTGTTTTTCAAAGGTGGACACTCAGTTTAGCACCTCATCAAATTGTACGAACGACGATGTAATTTTTTAACCTATTGAGTTTCAAACAATTTTAGAAGATAATCAAAAAATTGCCTGTATTTGACAAAACGCTCACACTGCAGAAATAAATGTCGCAGATATTTACAAAGACAATTAAGAATATTTTGATGAAGATGTCGATCATTTTAACTGAAACAATTTGCCAATAGAGTTAACATCAACTCGATATTTTGTTGGTTACAGAGCACAACAAATATCTTGTGTTAAATGTCATATGGAAACAATTAAACCGGCCCAAATATTGTCTTATCCTTCAGAAAGGTTTATTCATGCAAAATTTTATGAAAAAGAATCAGACTTCAGAAGTTTTTGTCCTCCATCCGACTTATTTTTCGAAGTTTTTAAAATGCATATGAAAGTCTTCGAAAAAATATATTTAAAACATAAATCAATAAAAAAACATTAAAAAAAAATGTTATTGCACAATGTGAAAATTGTATCAAAAATGCAATTTAGTCCTTTTGGTTTGCGGAGAATAACGTATGTTATAATCACAGGATGGATATGCTAAATTTGTTAGCCGTTATAAATAAAATAAATTAATAAAAAGTAAAAACAAAATCGTTTTGTTACAACTTATAAATATATATATATGTAGCAGCCCTTTTGTGTCATTAATAAGTAACCGGTATTTATTATCATTGCTGACCTAGAACAACTTGCAAATGCATTCTGTTCTCTCTTCCGTTTTGTGCTGTTAACTATGATAGACGTGTTGGCTACGTCTTAAATATAAAATTTTATTTTAACATTAATTTATGTGAATAAAGAAAAATAAGAATTTACAAGATTACATTGTTTTATTGGATTCACGTAAACCAACAATCCAAATATATTATATATATTTATACATAAACATATTGTAAGTACATATATAATGGATATGTCTAAAAAAATTATATCATAATTCGGTGCGAGTCGATACCATTTAATCTTATGTACGTTTTATACACATAAATTATATGAAAACGAGACTTAATTTTATTTGGGTACGGTTTTCCGTCGACCCTCGTCAAATTTGGTTTGTGAACAAACCGGTTTCGGCTGTTTGCCATCTTCAGTGTTCTTTTCGTACTAGTTGCGTTCTATTGTCAGTTGTGTTTATATAGTTCGTGTCTCCCTTCGTGTTATTGCGTTCGTCCCTTTCTGTCTTTTTTTTTTGCCTGCATCTCTCCTTTTTCGTATGTCTCTTTTTACCTAATTTGTCGCTCCCTTTTTCATTCGTTTTTTTTTTTTTCTAACTAAATCCTTTTACGGTCACGCTTGCTGTCCGTTTTTGTTTATGTGTGAACCTATAGGGTTTTTTCTTTTTTCCTCTTTTATGTGACATAATAATCTGTAATTGTACGTTTATGATGTTCTTTATTGCTTTGGTCTTGTGCACCTGCGTAACGTTTTTGTGTTGGTGTAGTGTTTGTTTTCCTGTAAAAATGTTTCAACGGTTCAAATATTGTGTCCGAAGCAGTGTTTATTTGTTCATTTACTATTCGTCCGTCAAATGTTTTTTGTTTGTATATTTCCATGTTTTCTATAGTCTTTGTCTTTAGTCTTTAAGATTATAAGTCAATGTGCATAATATTGATATCTCTTCAAATTATTTTTATTTAAAATTTATTCTAAAATAACCTTTACGAGAAACCTAATCATAATTAAAAAAAAAATCTTAAAATAAATTTATTATAAAAAATAGTAAATATACTGCTTTGTAAGAATGATATATTTCGTATTATACGTATATAGAATGTATTTCTCTGTATTCTTTTCTTTCTCTAAAAATTCGAAAATCATAAACTAAATCTGTATATACAAGAATGACAATTTATCTTTTTTATAAAAATGTTTTCTGCTGCGTAACTAAGATTATATTGAGAGAATAATAACTGCAATAATAAACAAGAATAATAGTTATTTATTTATGTTTCTAACTTTTTCTTAACTGGAAAAAAGTAAAAACAAAGAGTAATGAAATACAAAAAGAAAATATCCATACATTGAACATCAGATTTGGTTGCATATTGGCCTTGAACTATCTAATCTGTGTTCATAAAAGTAATGGTTTTTATACTTATGCAATAACAATAGAAAAGTAAAACACTTACAACTCTTAAAAAATGAAGAACGTCAATTTGAAAGCAATTTTAAATACTGTTCTTATTCTTTTCCATCTTTTGGCTGGCGGTTTGTTTGGTATGAACAACGAGCACTTTCCAGAAATCACTTGCAAACAACACATAATATGATCCGTTTTCTAGTTAAAAAGTAATTCTTCGCTATTACTTGTCGAAAGAGAAAACAATTTAAGGATATACAGATGCATTTTGTTTAAACTTAAGCACAGATGAGTTATCATTTTTGAGCAACAAATATTTTAAACAACAAGCGCTGTAATTTAATAGGCAGGCTCGGAAATGATTATAATTCGTTTACTTTCAGCGCAATAAATATTTTCCCCAAAAGTTGAGCGTATTGTGGACTTTAAGCCATCTTAATGTCACATTGTAAAAACAGAAGCGAAAAATGTTTTTTTTTAAAGAGAAGTAGTACTTCAGGCAACAATGCCTATTTAGTCAAGTACCGTGCTACATTCTTTTTAGGAAAGGGATAGAGAAGAGATGAAACAGATAGTGAAAGTCTTATTTACTGCCGTATAATAAGACAACACAGCGACCAGTGACTATGCCTTCATCGCTGAGCAGCTCCACTGACAGTCAATTTTTATTTTTGTAGTGAAAATAAACCAAGGTCTTTGTTGGGACCTACTACTAGCCTACAGGGGTGCCTAGCGAAATCAGTTGACCGCCTAAAATTTTTTTGCGAGGAAAAAATTCAGTTACAATAATAATCAAAAGGGCTGAAAGTAACTAAATAATTATTCGAAATGAATTATTTATTTTAAAAATTTTATTAAGTGTCAATCTTCAGCTTAGCGCAGTATAATACTGTCAACCACGCTGACAGATGTCGATTCGTTAAATACATCACGGATTTTGAGTTTTAAGGCTAAATCGATTCGATAGACTCTATCCTTAACAAAGCGCTACAAAAAATAGTCCAATGGCATTAAATCACAAGATCTGGCTGGCCACTTAACTTCTGATTGTCGTGAAATTATGCGATCCGGAAGTTTGGTTTGCAATAAATTGATTGTTTCATAGGTTGTGTAATATGTGCCACTGTCCTGTTAAAATCACATGTCAGTGATGTCCACGTCGTCAATAATAGTCCAGAATTTAGTTGTTAGCATTTCGCTATAGCGTGATCAAGTGACCGTTATTGCATTTCCATCCTCATCTTCGAAAAAAATGGCCCAAGCATGTCTCCAGACCACAGTGACACGTTAAGCATGCAAAGGCTTCTCAATAACCGCTCAAGGATTTTCACAAGTCCAAATGCGACAGTTATGCATGTTGACATAACCTGATAAATAAAATAGGCTTCGTCTGAAAAAATGATTTTTTTTTTCAGAAAAACCAGCCGGTTGTACCTGATGAATTAAGCTAATCTACGACGATGTGAATGGTCAGTCGGCTTCAATTCCCCCACCAGTTAAACTTGGTGGCCATGTAGTGGTTTTGAATAAGCGCAATTGTTGAGGACGTCGAGGAATAACCAAATTTAGATCTGCTTCAACATTATGGCTCACGACGGCGAAGTTTTCAGTTGAACGACCCGGTCTAAAACGCATTTTTGTTTTGAACCTGTCGAGTCAATTGTAATGACCAAATTCTTAATAGCGATCTCAGAAGAACGATTATGTTGTCCAAAAATATTTCGAATTTTACGAAATGTAACGTTAACGGAACCACCATTTACATTGTGAATTTTAATTATTTTAATGCGATTTTGTTGCGAAATTAAATTCATTGTAACAATTGCCAATACGTCAAAAAAATTATGCCAAAACTATCATCAGTTTATTGCCACAATTGAAGCACAAACTTCTTGTTGACAAACCCGATATTTTTTAATTAGAAATTATTTTTCAAAGAAACTCAATTCATTGGAAATTTTTATTTCTCTGTTGGATTTTCATTATTAAATCAAAATAAACAAATTAATAATAAAATAAGTTTTATAAAATAATCTCTATCTCCATAAATCCTAGTTGACTATGATTTAAACCACTTTAATGTTGTAACAATCTAATCAATGTTAGATGTTAGAAGGTTTAGAGGATCCTTGTAATTTATATAAAGCTGACTTCCACATGGGTTGCAAATCAAATAAAAAAATTAATTCAATGTTTCCCATCAATTGATTGCAATTATATACGATTTATAAAGCCACTAATGTAAGACTTACCGGGCTTCGCAAGAATGTTTCATTTTGTGTTCAATTATAACACAGTTTATATTCAAGCACGTCCATTTCAGAAATTTAATATCCGTAGGTAGCTATCTATCTGTGTATGCCTGTATGTCAGCTGTATGTGAAATGGTTTTAAAGGAAACTGCAAAGAAAATAAGTCCGCATTAAACACAATTCTCAAAAAAAGGAAAAAAACTAAAAGAGTATTTAAAAATTTTTCTTATTGACTTTCTTTTTTTCTCTTTATTCTGTTCCTTTATCATGCGAGATGTTTTTTGATGCATAATCCTTAATCCGATTTAAAGCCAGTTATCACCACTTACGATGCATTACAGAATTTTTTACAATTTTTGGATTTTGGAACAAAATTGTTCATTTACATTTTCTCTTCTATGGTCTTTCCTCATTCCATTAGACTTAACTGTTAAAAATAAAACTAAAGATTTGTGTTTTACGATCAATAATGTTTTTACGTTTATGCCTTTAGTAAATGTTTATTGTATTAAATTCTTTTATTGTAAAATAACAATACACATCACTTCAGAGTTTTAAATTAAATTACATGATTTATTTACATACCAAAATACACGATGGCAACTTTAAGGCCCAACTCTGCTTTATTATTTTTATATTTTTACTCAACAACTTTTGCACTTGAACTTACTGTTGCTCGTCAGATGGTGCTTATATTTTCTCGCATATACAAAAAAGTTCTACTTCAACATCACCAGATATAGTTTTTCTTATCATTACTCAGCGCAGGCACCTGTTTAGCTGCATGCTTTTTCGTTTTCTCAGTTGTTATTGTTTTCTGCTTAATTATTTCATTTCGTGGAATTTGTAATAAGATTTTGTTTTATGTTTATAAGATTTCTTAGAAACTATCTAATTTATAAAAAGACACAATAGGTCATTTCATTTATATTTTTAAGTGATAATTATTTTCTTTTGAAACTTAAATTTGAGCGTCCTCATAACAACAATTAAATTATGCAGTTAACAATATACTAAATAAATTGTTTATAAAATTTTTTTAATTTATTTTATTTATTTAGACTTTTCAAATCTAAAATAAATTACTTCACTTAACTTCGTTATAATACAGCTTCAGTTGTAACAAAAATAAAAAACTAACACAACTAGCAAGGAAATAATGTATACCCAATAAGCATTTTGGCTGGAATTCAAGTGAAATTACACTTGAAATCCAATAGCGAATCCAGCAAAATTAACCATTGAATTGCAGTCGAACAAAACAGTACCTTTACAGTGTAATTCCAGCCTTGAATAACAATGAGATTCAAGTCGAACCGAATCTGTTTTGATACTTGAATTCAAGCACGAAATTGCAGTGGAATTCAAGTCGAACCCAAACTATTTTAAGCGTTGAATTCAAGCATGGAATTTCAGTGTTATTCAACCAATGTTCCAACAGTGTTTAAATAGTGTTATAAGGCCATAGTACATTAACTCACCCGCACCCATAGCTTCAATATCTGGACATTTCGGAGTGCTCTTTAAAGTTTGGGCATCCGATGGCAAATCCTTATGATGCTGGTTAAGGATTTGCAGTAAACTGTTTATTGCAGCATTCACAATATTATGTTGGATCGCCCATACAGCCAGCTGTATTTTTAATTCCCTGCCTCCCACAGAATTAATTTTAGTATCAGATATACCATCTTCGTTTATAATTGTGTCCTCACATACAAACGGTTCATCGTTCAAAGCTATGTGGACATCGTTGGAAGCCATTCCCATTGGTTGTTCATTTCCCAGAATATGCTGATTTTGGGTAAGCAGTGCAAACATTTTACGAGCATCTGCTTTTGGCTTTGACTACATACCTTTATATTTATTTATTTCAAATTTCTTTATATTGTTTTATTTTCAATTCTTTATTCTTTATTTTCGTTTTGTTTATTTTCACTTTTATTTCTTTATTTTCACTTTAAAAATTTTGCGACTTTCGCGTTGTAAAGTTGTTCACAATTAATTAATAATATTTAATATTTATTTTTTTATTTATTAATATTATAATATTTTATGATTGACATTTAGCTGACTCTGATTATTTTTTAACAAACTTCAAACAGACTGGAAAGAGGATGGATTTCAAATGTAATTTAAGCTTGAATTCACACTGGAAATTCAACATTGGAATTCACAAAAAATTTGTGCTTATTGGATATGCTACGGGTCTACCTAAATGCATATGTAATTGTAAAATTTTAGTTATTTAATAACAATTGAAATACAATAAATTATCAATATTTTACATTGAATTTGTTCAAAATTCTCAACATAATATATTACTTAATGTACATTTTCTTCCCGTTCCGAGTACCATATTACTATTTGGAAAAAGTCAAATTAATTGTCATGATTTATTGAAGACCAAAGCACAAAACAATTTTTGTATAACAAGTGGTATTGGTCGCTAGTAGTTTAATGGGCTTCTATTATGCATGGTGCAATTAAGGTAACTTTTCTTTTGTGTTTTCGCAAACACACGCCCAAGTTAATGGCTCTGTAACAAAATTTTCACCGAATAAACTGACTTTTTTTTTTACTGAAACTCATAAGTGTAATAGAGACATTATAGCCAGAAGTATTTCCATAAGTTTAGCCTTTATTTTTTTTATCACTTACTTAAAAATAAGAATACTAATAATTTTAAAAGAAGAGAAGAAAAGAAAAGAAAGAGAGGTGTTTTCGCTTATTATTTACATATTTTTTCTGTCAATATTTTTAATATTAGTTTTTTTAAAGGAGTAACTTTTTTATGGATTAAATGAGTCGGTTGTTTTTATAGAGATATAAAATTTAAAATTAGCAACCCACTAGTAACCTGAATAGACTGATACCTGATCAACGCTCCCAAATTGTACAAATTAGAACTAAAACAAGATTGCCGTTGATTTCGATTTTAATATGCAAATTTTGTTTGGCGAAGAAGCTGTCTTTTCTAGAATGGATACGCCAAAAACCAAAACTGTCGTATTTGAAGTGATGATAATCATCAAGTGTATGTTGAGACACCGTTACAATCAGAATAACTGACTATTAAGTATGTTCTATGAGCTATCAGAATCGTTGGTCATACTCCTGTTGAAACAACGCTGGTATGAACGTTACAGCTGTCACTTCAACAAGACGGTACACTATGTAGCACAGCTCGTGCAACGTATTGTGTGTTTGATAAGCGCATGGTATGACATTTCAGTCGCATCGTCTGCACCAATAAGCACGAAACAATTGACCAGTTGGAGGACAAAATGCTAAAAAAAATCTCATCGAAAATTGGACTTCCAGATTATTCTACGTCCGAGCCAGCCATGGTGGTCATATAATGCCGCATTGTTTTTCTGATAAAATAAATTTCTTTTTTATTTGGGTATGGTTTTACGTCGACCCCCGTCAAATTTGGTTTGTGAACAAACCGGTTTCGGCTATTTGCCATCTTCAGTGGTCTCTTTTCTCCAAAGAGTAAAACCATACCGAAATAAAATTAAGCCCCGTCGGAAACTATACGCACATATCAAAATAAATTTCATTACAATTTAAGAAAACCATCTCTATTTTATTCCACTTTAAAATTCTATATCTTTAAAAAAAGCATCCTTCATTAAATAACCAATTCTAATTGTGAGTCGTAGCAATTATTTTTAGTATATCCGCATTTCGATCAACATTAACACTAATAAATCCAGATAATAAATAAATTTATTAACAACCATAAAAGTTATGCCCATGAATTCTTGGAATAATCAAATGAAAGTTGTTTTATATTTGCAGCTGCATTATCTATCGTCACAATTTCTCACGACAATAATATCGAGTTAAATGAAGCGGAACATTGAAATAGATTTTAGAAATCAGCAACTCGGTTGCAATTTTTCCATTCATTATATTGATTGCTAAAGACACGTTAAGCATTATTCTGCGACTTCTCAGCATTTGAGATCTGATTAATTTTAGTTTGCAGCTATAAGAAAATAGAAAATGGACTTCAGACTGCCGTGTTAAACCTAATAAACAGAAAAATTGAAATTATTTCTGAACCGATTCAACATAGTTACTTTGCTTATTAAATTGTGGGTCCCATATTACTTAATCATATTCTAAAATTGGTCTCACATTTCTTTTTTTTTAAAGAGAAGTAGCACTTCAGGCAACAATGCCTATTTAGTCAAGTACCGTGCTACATTCTTTAGGAAAGGGATAGAGAAGATATGAAACAGGTGGTGAAATTAGTAGGATAGTCGGAAATTAACTGCCATATATAAGACAGCACAGCGACCAGTAAGTAACCTTACCTTCATCGCTGAGCAGCCCCACCGACAGTCAATTTTTATTTTTGTAGTGAAAAAAACCAAGGTATTCGTTGGGAATCGAACCCACAACCCCCATACTTTCAAGCTAGTACACTACCTCCTAGCCTACAGGTGCCCCTGTATATTACTGTTTTATGTACGGATCAGTAAACTATTTAGCCCAACTTTTAATGAACGCAAGTGCACATCTAGTCTAATTAACGGTCATGAAAATATGAGATATTAAAGTTAATTTGGTGTCCGTAAGCATCCCAAAATCTAATATATTATCTACCAACTGCAACTGATGTTTTTTAAAAAGTAGTGAGCATGATAATGTTATTTTCTTGAGAAACAATAAATCATTTTATTAACTTTATTTTGCACTAACTTACGCCATTTTTACATTCAAAGAAGTAAGGTCCAGTTGTGGCCAAAGTTGTTTGTTGAAGACCAAACCCCTAAGTACGGCGGATCGTTTTCAACACTTTCTTGAGCAGCAATAATGTTTTCAGCCGATTTTGTAGTACGTTGTGGTCCATGATTGAGCTTATTACCTGCAGACCCTCACTTTTTGAAATCATTCACTACACGATAAATAGTGCAAAAATTTCCCAAAAAATTCACGTAACTTTCTTAGCGTCACAGTAATCAATGATTGATGTTGAAAAAATGTTTTAACTATTAAAACAAATGAAATGGGAAAAAATAAGCAAAAATCCCAAGGGGATGGCCCCTACTCATGCAACGCATTGTGCCAAAACTAGGAAATTAGGTTATTGGAAGGAGGAAAGAGAGAGTAGTGTTTGTAGACATTCGATTTGACTTTTTCTACATTGAAAGTGACAGGAAAGATCTCTGGAAGTAGTTCATTCCACATATGAACTATTCTTCTAAAAAACGAATTTTGCCTGTAATGCTTAGTGCAAATCACCGCCCAATTAACCACACATAAATGGGCTATAAAGGACAAGGGTGTTAAACGCAAAAACATTCGAATAACGGGAACAAGTTCCCTAATTTCCTTATAGCATTTACAATTATAGTAACGACAGAACAGTGAAAAACAATGCGTCGATGCTCTAGAGAATCAATTTAGTTGGTTACCCTACTGTCTCCGATGGCCCTCTCTTATACGCAGTTGAGCAACTTCAAGCTACACTTAGGGGCGCTGGCCCATACACGCAAGTTGCAATCCATTTTTGGACGAATATAGGTGGAAGAAATAGTACGTAGATTGGATGGAGTGAAGTATGTTCTACACCGTTTTAGAAAACCGAAGTACTTGAAAGCTTAGAAACCTGAATAATGTGCTTAGCCTATTGAACATCACAATGGATTTTCATGGCCAGCACATCAAGAGTTTCCAATTCCTTAATACTTGTATTACCCAAAGCAACAGATGCATCACCATGTCCGAACACATATATATGCATAAGCATGTAATATTGACTCTTATGGGCATTAGATCGACCCTTCTCGTACGATCACATTCGGAAATTGTTGCGAGATCGGGATTGAGCGTATTATTCAACTTTTGCCTTTTGATTCGGTCTATTACTGAACGAATAGGAATGTCAAATGGTACTGTCATCTGCGAAAGAGTATATAGGGTTGGAAGTTTTACAAGAAAAGTCATCTAGAAAAATAAGAAATAGGGTAAGAGAAAGAACAGAGCTTTGCGGTAACCCTGAATTAATCCTGAGCTCGTTTGATGTAATCCCATCTATAACATGTATCATGCAATTCCTGAGAAAATTCGATATAAATTTGGATAAATTATCACCGACACCAAAAGCAACAAGTTTGGCAGAAGAGCATCATGCCACAATATATAAAACGCGTTGGCAATATTTGAAATTGCACCATTGTTCCAAAAGGAAGGATATAAAGTCACCTGTGGAGCGCCACCTACAGAAACCTTACTCTCGGCCGCTAAGTAAGTAGCTGGACTCCAGGTACCTCACAATATGACAATTAATCATACTCTCCGTAACTTTAGAAAGTGTAGAACAAATTGCAATTTGGCGGTAATTTTCAGAGTTATTATCCCTTTTTGGGGATCGGTAGTACATTAGCAAACTTTCAAGGGTTGTTAACGGACGCGCTAGCATTGAAGGGCACTGCTTCAAAGCCAGTACTGAAATCACACCAGGCCCGGGACACTTGTTGAAATTGAGATTTGCTAAAAACTTTTTAACCGCTCGAGTAAAGAATACTCTGTCTAGCTCGGGCAATGGTTAAGTATTCTGCCACTACCTGTTTATTGCACCATATCAGGAGAATTTTAAATCTAAGAATTTTTTGTCTTTGGACTATAATAAAATATTAATTGATTAACAAAACGACATCATCACATACTGCAGATTTACGTACAAAATCAATTGAAGTTTCAATCAATACGAATGAGTTGGTTGGTAATGAATTGCTAAGTTTTTTTTTCTAATTCATTCAAATAAATTTAAAATTACTTCAGTTCAAATGAATTCATTTTTAACCAAATTCATTTGGATAAATTCCAATTTTATTTGTTTTTTTTTTTTTTTTTTTGTGGGAAAAGAATTAATTCAAAATTTTTCTAATTCCGCGCATGAATGATTCGCGAGGTAATTTAGAAATGAATAATTTATTTACAACTCCACTAGGTATTCCTGTAGTGTAGTTATTGCCCTATGAACAAAAAATTGGAAATAGGAAATCGTCAAAGTGTATGGAGTTTTAAAATATCAACACACGTTAAATTTATAGCAAAACTTTGCCAAAATAGCTTTAACCCTAACTACCCTGAAAGTATTTTCCTTTTTTAGTCTTTATGCTGGCTTCGTCATGCTTTATTTCGGAATGCATAATGATCCCGGTTGCTCAACATCTAAAGAGCACTTTACCAGTTAATCCGCCTAATTTTTATGTAGTCAAATTTTGAATAAAATGCCAAAAAAATAGTTTGCAAATTTAATATTGCTCGTCAAACTGTCAGCTATAAACATTGCTTTTCAGCATTGTATATAAATTTCTTAATTGTACAAAAACACCATAAACAAAATGTAAATTTATTTAATTCTATTACTAACCGTCCGTCTATACATTTACAAAGTAAAAAAAAATTGACTGTTAAAAATAACAAAAAAAAAAAAAACATGATAATAATTTGTCAACTACAGCACATTTTAGTTATATTGTTATTACATTTTATTGCAGCTTACATGCTCTATTAAATCGTTTAATTAACATGAAAGTTTTTTGTTAACAACCTTGTTCTTATTAACAAAAAAAATATATACGAGGTGGGTTTTATAAGTAACATGGAAAAATAATAATCATGCGACTTCCCCTGCAGTAAAAATTATTCTGTAAAAATGTTGTAAAAATATAAAGTTTTACTAATTAAAAATTCTTTACATAAGAAAAAGTCCTGGCATGTATCCATTTTAATTTGTAAAATCAAGTACCCTCACTTATTTCTCTATTATTCCTAATATAATAACCTCAATAATAACTCGTAATTTTACTAGAGTTTGCTAGATTCCTTTACACATAAATATTTTTATGATATTCTTATAAAATATTTATTATTTAAAACATGAAAGTGTATTATTGTGTAGAAAGCATATCCATACTTGGCTACTTGGCTAGTGCTTATATAGCTCATGAGTGTCTTCTAACAAAATTTTGTATGCAAAACTTAAAAATCTTAAATCTCAGTAAGAAACATTTTCCTGTTTTGAGCTGGAAGTTTTAAGCTTTACTTGTTATCAATATTCATGTCCTGGAAAAAGCAGTAAAAAAATCCTGACACGATCTTTTTAATATCTTACGATCAGTTATACTGGACGGGAAAAAGAAGACGGGATCTTGAACCTTGTTATGTGAGTTTTGTGTGGACTTTTGTTTGTTGAATCCAAATCTGTTCACAGATATTTTCTCTCACGTATTTCAATACAAATTTTTATATTGGAATATTAAATGCGTGTCGGCAAAAACCAGGAGTAAGACTTTGATTACTTCACTTAAGCGTGCTTAATCCAAATCTGTTTACAGATTGATTCTATCACATCTACATAGTTTTTGAAATATTCTTATTTAAATAAAATATTGATATTGAATATAGACTTTTGACTATCAAAATATTTAAAGACTTGTATTGTATAAACTAAAATTTTAAATTAAATTAAATATTAAAATTAAATTATAACAGTAAAATTTAATTTAATCTACGTCAATTTGTGCTAGCATCCTTTATAAATAAATATTTTATAATATTTTCATAAACTATTTATTATTGAAACAAATATTTTAAATGAAAGCCTATCCATATGGCCATTTCACTACTGTTCATTTTTTATAGAAGATAGAAAAGTCTTATATCTCAAGCCAAATTGATTAAATGAGAGTTTTCTTTGAACCATCACAGCCAAAAGACAATAAAACTCAAAAGCCCTTCTATACAACAACACAGCAAACATTTCGAAAACCAAAAACATTTTCTATTTTCAATCTTTCTAAAGAATCTACCACAAATTAATGTAGATTTAATTAAAAAATAATTCCAAGAAATAAAATTGTTTATTAAAAATTAATCCTTTTTTAGTAGATCGCTTTCTTTTATAAGTTTTATTTGCTTGGAGCACTTGCCGTTATATATTTTTTCCATGTGCACAATATCTCGGAGAGATCAGATACCGCACCAAGATTTTCTAGAAAAATATCTAAATGCGAATGTAAAAAGTGTATTTTTAATGACATGTTGCATCCGAGTTGGTGATATGAAAATAGAAATTCTTGCAGCAGCTCTGTGTAATTTGCAGCTCTTCTATTTCTAAGAAAGTTGTGATATTTATTTTGAAAATTTTACCGTGCTCTGCTTTCTTTATTCATCAACTCAGATTTAAATAATCGGTCGTTAAAGCGGGACCAACGAATATTCCTTCCTTCTATTTGTCCTTACTTACGCGTGGAAATATACTTTGCAGTATTAAATAGCTTCTGCATCTCTATTTATAGCTTTTACTATATTTTTATTTAAGCCTAAGTTTTGCTGTTTGTCTACTTGAGGGCCAATTTTGTTGTATGAAGTGACATCCTTTTGTACTTTTATCCCACTTACATAAAAAGCAACAATATTTTGTGCATCCTTCTTGCTATCCCGCCAGTATGGCACATATATCCCACAGTAATGTAAAATATTTGCGTTTTAAGTTTTTTACGAGTTTTTGAAAGTAATTTTATCCCGCAACTCTTGGTGTTTCAATTATTCAAATGGAACGAGCCCATTAACTAGTTATAACAATTTTTTTTTTAGAAGAAGTAGCACTTCAGGCAACAACGCCTATTTAGTCAAGTACCGTGCTACATTCTTTAGGAAAGGGATAGAGAAGAGATGAAACAGGTGGTGAAAGTAAAAGGATAGTCGGAAATTAACTGCCGTATTAGACAGCACAGCGACCAGTGACTATGCCTTCATCGCTGAGCAGCCACACCGACAGTCAATTTTTATTTTTGTAGTGAAAAAAAACCAAGGTCTTCATTGGGAATCGAACCCACATCCCCCATACTGACAAGCTAGTACACTACCTAAATAGGCTTATTATTATTATTGAAATAAGTTCGCGTGGTCGCCTTGTTTGGGGGAATATATTAGTCATGGCCAAAAAGCGCAAAAAGCGCACAGAAAGCGAATTTGAATTTAGTAAGTTGAGATCACAATATTCATATTTATATGCAGGAATCATACTTCGGTCGGTCGTATCGTAACTTTCCAATTCTTTTGCAGACCAGTGTTATTACTAGAAAAATATTGTTTATGTTGTGGGCAAGTAATCCAGCTAGCTTGAGTGAGAAATGACATGATTAATCGATATAATTTAGTAGGTAATACAATCTACAACCAGTTAATCTTTGTAATAGCAGCTCTAAGTCTAAAAATCTAACTTTGAATGTATAGCATAGTACGGTGACTTCCATCACCACTGGAACTGTAAGGAAATACGAATTAAACGATTTGACACAATTCTCAACAGGTCGTTCTCTGTCCATCCACTACTTGGCTAATTTTTAGGAAAGATCTTAGCCTGTATCCCAATAAGGTCAAACTGATGCAAGAATTACAGCCAGCAGATCATCAACTGCTGGAGTGAGAATTAACTGAAAGTTTAACCAAATTTTTATCATTAAAACATATTCAGCAAAAATATTAATTTCAAAGTTAACGAGCTTTATAGCAAAATTGTCATTTTTGGAGAGAGCACAATCCTCATGAAACTCCACTATAAGCCGATTACGTTATCCGCCTACTTTTATTTAATTTTGAAACCTTTGCCAGCATTACTGTGAATGTCGAAGGCCGTAAATGATTCGGTATTTTTATCTTGTCCCTCGCTTTAATTGAAGTAGAACAAGATATTGTTTTTTTTTTCAACTTTAAGCCTATTGCATGACGATCTTCAACTTCACGCTTAGAAAGTTCAACTCGTTCAAGATTTTAGGCCAACCGGCTATTATTTCCACTACACATTTTTAAATTAACTGCAATGAAATGTGATAGCAAATAAAGATTAAAATTTAGTGGTTCCAATAAAATGATACTTCTTTTTTGTTATTTCTATCACCTCATACTTTTAGTTTTAGTAAATTTTAAAGAATTAAATGCGTTGAGTCGACTGCAAGGGAGAATGGGGGAAATGGTCAATTCGTTAAAATCATTTTATTTTATGTAGAAAGAAATAAGATTAGAATTAGCGGAGGAATTAGAGGTAACTAGGACATTATTGATACAAAAAACGGATTAAGCGATTTTGCTCAAATGTTTTCTGGCTTATTACACAACTCGTTCAGAATTTTTTTTTGTTGTTACAAATTTTATTGAAATACAGTTGATTTTGCCACTGCAAGAGTGCTCGAGAAAAATATGATGTCTAAACCATTAGATTGATAGGATAGGAGCAAGTTTCTCGCCAAGGGATTGGGATGCGTTGTCAGGTTTACAGTGTAAGAAAATGTTGCATTCTGTATTTCCTCTCGGATAGTGGGAACATTGAGGTCGCTATGGATGTTTTTGTTTTTGATATACTGCCTTCTTTCTGCCTTCTTTCTAATTTTTCAACGCTAGATGGCTTCGCTGTTCCCCATATCTGGATTCCATATGTCCATATTGGTTTTATGACTTGTACAGGAGCACCTTAAGGTCTAACTTCAAAGATGACCGTGTCCCAATAAGCCAGTGTAGTGGAGCTGCTTTTAATTTAAGCTGGGTTATTTTTGCAGCGATATGATGACTCCACGTAAGACGTCGGTTGAGGTGAATACCGAGGTACGTAATATGGTCTTGTACAGGAGTTTTTATGCCGTTTATGGTTAAAGGTGGGCAATTTTCCCTTCCTAAAGTAAAAGTAATATGAACACATTTACTAGCATTGACTCGAATCCTCCATTTTTCTAACCACTTTTCCATCTCCACGATATGCAATTGGAGCCGTTTTGATGCGGCTACAGGATTTTCATGACTGAATAAAAATGCTGTATCATCTGCGAAGGTTAATGTATGAGTCAGTAGGCTCGTTAGCATGTCTGCGGTAAACAATATATACAATTTAAGCGTCCTAGTATACTTCCCTGCGGCATTTCGGCAAAAATACTTTTCCGGGAAAAGATAACATCCTTCGATCTTATTACATAAGATCTATTTTCTAAATAACTTTTGAGCAGCTTGTAAATGTTAGCAGGTAAACAACTAGTAACTTTATAAATCAATCGAATGCTTGACAGATATCAATAAAGACGGCACTGCAGTACTTTTTTTTATCGAAAGCCTTTCGAATCAAGTTTGTTATTCTACGAACATGTTCTGTGATGTTATGCTGTTTTCTAAAACCAAATTGATGATCAGGATCTAGATTCCACTTCCTGCAGTAATCTGTCGTGAAACATTCTTTCAAATAACTTTGATAGAATAGATGGTAAACTTATTGGGCGGTACGAAGTTACTTGAGTGGTGTCTTTGCCCTGTTTGGGTATTATTACTATTTCCGATATTTTCCATGATGCAAGGAATGAACCAACTCGTAGAATAGAATTAAATATAAATAACACAATTCGTACAGCAGAATTTGCTAATTCTCTAATCATTGTGGCGGTGATTTTATCACATCCGGGAGCTTTTTTTACATTCAGGTTTCTAATAGCTATTTTTAAGTTGGGGATTTAGAATTCAGAATGGCTTTCATTTTGTAGTGGTCATTTTAAAGAACTCGATCATATTCATCTGTATTATTTTACTAGACGAAATATGAAAAGAGTTACGAAAAGAAGACTGAAAATTGTGCCTCATCTTGTGAAGCAGTGATCGAGACTCCGGGTAATGAATTACATATTAAGTGTTTTCATGTTTATCTTTTAATAATATCTTTGGCGGGAAAAAGCTTTTCTGCAGAGGGTAATTTTCCTGTATATTTAGGTTTTTGCGAAACAAATAATTTTTCTATTTTTAGAGAAACTTTGAATTTCTCTAGCTTTTAGTGAAATATTGGTGAAAAACGTATTCAATTTTTTTGGGGAATGTACGAGTAGCTAAATATTGCATAAAATGTTAACGAACTTGTGAATTTACATACATTTACCACTTATACTAGTGGTAAAATGTAAACAGTTTTGATTTTAAGAGAAGTAGCACTTCAGGCAACAATGCCTATTTAGTCAAGTACCGTGCTACATTCTTTAGAAGAAGGGATAGAGAAGAGATGAAACAGGTGGTGAAAGTAGAAGGATAGTCGGAAATTAACTGCCGTATAAGACACAGCACAGCGATTAGTGACTATGCCTTCATCGCTGAGCTGCCCCACCGACAGTCAATTTTTATTTTTGTAGTGAAAAAAAACCAAGGTCTTCGTGGGGAATCGAACCCCCATACTGACAAGCTAGTACACTGCCTACTAGTCTATTGGGGCACCTAAAACAGTTTTGATGATTGTGTTTAAAAAAAAGCTTTAGCATTTACAAAGGTTCAAATTAAAGGTTCCCTGGCAAATTGAGTTGAGCAATCATCATTGAAATGGCCATAGGAACCAGCTTTACCCTTAATATCAATTAGGTGATTTTATTTAAAATAAACTTGGATTATTAGCACCTCCAAAAAATGATTTTAAATTTTTAGTGATTAAATTAAAGGACCATGTTTAGCGTGTGATAATTCCTTTCTCGTATTTTCATTTTACAATTTCGGTTTTTATTATTATTATAATTTTCTTTAGAAATAAAGGGTATTTACAATTCTACACAGCCGATTTAGTTATGTTCAATAGACTAAATAATTGCTCATTTTTATATTTTTTTATTTAAAATTCATGATTTAGATAAAAAAAAAAAGAACATTTTTTACAATTTGATATTTTAAATGAATAGAAGAATTTATCACAAATAAATTTGAATCTATAAATGAATATAAATTTTATGTATTTATTTTAGTTTTAACATAATATTCAAATGAAGTGTGTTTATTTTATTCAATTGTTAAAATTTTATTAGTTTTTGAAAATAAATTTACTACGGATATTTGTAAATTCTAAAATTGATATAAAATTTTAAATTAATAAAGAAAAAAATTGTTACAAAAATATTATTAAATTAAACACAAATGAAGTAAACAAAAACAAATAAAAAAATCTAAAAACAATTTCATTTATTGGTCATCACCGTTGAAAAGGAATTTAAATTTTTGTTTAATTATTAGCAGGCAATTGGTAAGTAAAAATGTTTGTCTATAAATAAACGCAAAAATCCTTGAAATAATAATAATAACACTGAAACAAAAGTGTAGTATATTTTTTCAGTCCTTAGTTATGATAATAATGGTCATATTACAATTTGAAATAGAAATATGTATAAAACACTCAATAAGTTAAACTTTATTGATGGTTTGAAATCCACTGACTATATGAAATCAATAAAACAATTATAAAATTTTTATTGAATTTATATTGATTATAGATATAGCTTTGCAAATATATTTATTAATATTTTTATGTCTTTTAAAACAAAACATGTATAGAATTTTAGTTTAAAATTCTTGGACTCAGTATCATGTCATTATTAAAAATTAAGTCTAGAATCCAGGGCTCCATGAGCACGTTTTTGAGTTAAGAGTTTTTGACCCGTCTATAAAGAAATAGAATAATTTTTATAGTCATACAATAATCGAACTTACAATCCCTTGCCCAGTCTATGTCAGCCTAATCAACTTAGCCATGACTGCCACTAGATGTTTTTATTATACTTACTTATCTATCTTAAAGAAGCTCATCCTGGTGGTACACTATAGGCCATCTGTTCTGTTGTTCAAAGATACAGACGCCTTCACTAACTTATCTCCAACAGTTGCACAATAATTTTTTTTTTTTTTCTAATCCTTCACTTTACTAGCGAGAGCTTTTAAAATATCTCAGCTCCTGTTCTTATTAATCATCTCATAATCAGGTTTATTCCGCTAATCTCTCCTGCCACGACTATTTACAATAATTGATTTCTACTTCTAATTAAACTTATAGTTTTTTACTGTGATTTTTTCGAACCAGTACTCAGGGGATGACCCTACTCAAGCAATGTATTATGTCAGAGCTAGAAAATTAGGTTATGGGGAGGAGGAAAGAAGGAGTTTGTTTATGGATATTCGATATGAATTTTTCTACATTGCAAGTAACAGGAAAGACCTTTGAACGAAGTTTATTCCACATACGGACTGTTCTGCTAAAAAGCGAATTTTCGCTGTAATAAGTAGCGCAACTCATCGACCAATCAACCAATCATTAGTAATGATAAAACAATAAACTACTACCTACATTTTTAATTGGCGCTAACGCTAACATTTAATTATTTAATTTCGAAATATTCGCTAGATGAAATCCGACTGCAGTGCACTCTTTTTTAAAATTTGTTAAGACAAAAATAGCCAGCCTCTACTATGTGTTTTAAATTATCTGAGTTAAAGAAAGATTTAAAATTTTGCAAGTAATAATTTTAATTTTTGATATCCTATACCCCATAACCTATTTTCTTACTGCTGGTAAAATGCATTGCATGAGTATGGATCATCCCCTAAGTACTGGTCCGAACGGAAAAAAAAATTTAAAGTTATATTTTAGTTGCAGTGAAATTTATAAATACTTTTGTCATTTCTTTCCGCCTTAGCTGGCTGTTTGTTCGTTATGAACGACGAGCACTTACGTTGTGACGACGTCATTCCCAAGCCGTGTTCTAAACTGTACTGGTGGGTCAGTGTTCGGATTCAGGTAGTTCTTTCCGCAAGGTCGTATATACTTACATAGATAGAATGCCCGCCAATTGGCATTTTATGCGTTGCAAATTTTCCTTATTTCCGCCTTTTAGTTTTATCTAGGTACGTGTATCCGTCTAATGGTGTTTTCCGTTTGTTCGAGTGTATGAGTAGTTTTAGTGGTGTGAAAATTATGTCTGAGGTCGTGTGGTTGTCCTGTCTTTTATAATGTCACTGTTAAAAGTTTTTGTTTTGTAGATTTCCATGCGTTCAAGAATACAAAGTTGGCGTTTTCTCTTTTTCGTTTGTATGAGCAATATGTGTTTTGTAAATCTTATTTTTAGAGTTCGTCCAGTTTGTTCTATATAGATTTATTTGCAAGTGCAAGTAGACCTGTATACATCGCTGGAACTAATTTTTCCACTTACTTCTATCGATGTCTTGAGATAATGTCTCAGAGTTATGCTACTTTTTAATTCTGTGAGTAAGTAAACCTTCTTTCTGAAGGAGAGTAAACGTGTACCATCGTGTTGTATCAATTGCCTCTTTGTCTTCTTTATTCCTGTTTTGAGTGTTTGCCTATAGCAGTAGGTTTGTAGTCGTTATTTTTAGCTATGGTGTAAATTGTATCAAGTTCTTTGTTGTACTTACCTGGAGTAAGTAGAATTATCTTAAGTTCGTGTATCATATGTCTAAATGCTGCTAGTTTATGTTGGATAGGGTGGTTGGAGGTGATGTCGATGCTAGTGTCCGTCGTAGTTGGTTTTCTATAGATGCCAAATGTTAAACAGTCAGTTCCTTGTGTTATTGTTATGTCAAGATAATGCAAATTTCCGACTTATTCTTTTTCCATTGTCTTTGTGATGTTATTATGGTTTGTTTTAGAATATGTCTTGTTCGAGAATGCATATGATGTCATTTACGTAATGATGTCATCTAAAGTAATGAGTAATTCTGTGTTTTTCCATAAGTGTTTTTACGTGTAGCAATTCTTGGGTTTCCCATCCATTAGGTAATTTGTAAAAGTGGTTAATAAATCAAAATTAGTTCTGTTTTATTATTGTCAGTGCAATATCTATAATTTCGGTATTATATTGGTGACTGTATAAATTGTATAGTGTGTCGCGAAGGATAACTAAAATTTCTTGTGTTGGTATTAAGGTATATAGATCCTTGATGTCAAAGGAAATGAGTCTCGTATTTTCAGTAATCTTGATGTATTTAAGTTTTTAGACAAGGTCCTATGTTGACACACTGGTAAGGTATTTAGCCAGGTGATATGCTGGAATAGTTCTCTAGTTTACAATGTGTCTCATTGTTGTGTTTTCTTTGTGTATTTTCGGTTGTGCTTTAAGTGTTGGTGGCCCTGTGTTCACGTTTAAGAATTTTGTGTACTGTTCCATCATTAGACGTTTTGCAGGCTGCATATTTCCTTTGGGAAAAGGTCAGTTGGGTCTACACAGTCTTGTTTCCTTTATCCGATTTTGTAATTTGTAGAACATTTTCCCATAGCTTCGCCCTTGTCTTTTGTTCTTTGATCTATTGTGTTCTTTTATCCTTTTTTCTTGTCGATTAGTTCGTTACTGAGTATTACTACAATTTGTCTACAATTTGTGTTGCAATTGTTCTTTGTATCTTGTTGAAAGGTAGATTATATTTCAGTTCTTTCTCCATTGATTTTGTCTCGTCGTCATTGAATCGTATGTCTGTTAGGTTTTTGACGCGGGAGTAAAATTCTACATTTGTATGATTGTCATTTTGTTAGTTTTGCTAATTTTCTTTTCATCAGTTTGTATTTTTCACTCAAGTGATTTTATAACTTATCGCATAAATTGTGTACAAATAGTGGAAGTATATGGTATAGATTATATCTAATCAATATGTCAGCCCCCTCTAATTTCCCTGTTAAGTTTGCCGTTTTTGAAGTAAAAATGAAAGTTTCCTGTCTTTATCAAGTCAGGTTACATCTATTTATGTCGGACGAATGACCGCCTCTTGGCATTTTATGCGGGACTAAATTCCAATATTATCGACTTTTATTATTACATCTTCACATGGAGAGCTTTCGCCGTTCATATCAAACAAACAGCCAACATTTCATTTACTGGCGGAACAAATCCAAACAACTTAATACGATTTCAAAATACCTTAAACACAATCAAATCAATATCCTACAGATCAGTAAATGTTAACTTTTAATTCAACAAAAACAAAAATCTTTTCAATAAAAAATATATGATGTGTTCACATCCCACCCAACATTTAATAGATTGTTAAATATCATGCCCCATTGCCAAACTGCACATGACGTACAAATTAATAATTCATTTATTATTTGCAATTGTATCTTAATCCAGCAAACATCACGTGTATAGCGTACTATAACATGGTTGTCATATACACACATGCATCAAACAACTATAAACACAATTTGAATACAGTATTATCTGTATTTAAAGTTGTATTAATTGCAGTGATTTGTTTATGGATTAAAGTACATTTACACTAGCACAGTGTGTGATGACTTGATACCTTCTAATGCAAATGACACGTGGATGTTGATATTAGAGAATTGTTCATATAAAATGCAGATGCACGTATTCAAATTGTTTATTGAAATAATTGTCAGTTACAAGTTATTTATTCAAGTTTATAAGTTATTTTTAAACAACGTAGGGGTTCCCTTAATTGCAAATAATATCATATCAATTCATTTATCATTTCAATTCACATTCTATTCGAGATTTTTCTGTTCTTATGACCTCTGGCTTATTAATTATGGTCCTTAATAAAGTTATACTGCGTTCCACATAATAATATTCTGCGAATATAGCACGTCTCGATGCCGATCAAATAATTTAAATTAAGCAATGTTGATTGTAAATAAAAGCATGCCTTGAAGACTATTTCGCTACACTAATAATTGCCTAAACAAGAAAATGAGACCAAAAAGTAAATATAGAGAGAACACTGAAGATGGTAAATAGCCGAAACCGGTTTCTTCACAAACCAAATTTGACGCGGGTTGACATAAAATCAAAAAACAACAATAACAACAAATGATTTTCTAGTTTAGTTTTTTGACGTATTCGTAGTAGATGCATTGGCAATTGTTACAGTGAATTCAATTTTGCTGGAAAAACGCATTAAAATAATTAAAACCCACTATGAAAATGGTGATTCTGGTAAAGTTAGATTTCGCAAAATTCCTGATATTTTCGGACAACCCAATCGTCCTTCTAAGACTGCTGTTTAGAATTTGGTCGTTGAAATTAGGTCAACAGGCTCGCTAAAAAAGCTGCGAATAATAACGCGAGTTTGCCATTACATGCCGTATTTTGCGTAAGTATTTGATTTTCAAGCCTTACAAGGTTCAACAGTTGCAAGAAATGAAGACTACTGACCATTCACAATGACGGAGATTCGTTCAATTCACTTAGGAACAACCAGCTGGTTTTCCTGCAAAATCATTTGTTCAGACGAAGCCAATTTTCACTTGTTAGGGTATGACAAAAAGCAATATTGCCGCATTTGGGCAACTGAAGGTCCTAGAGCAATTGTTGGGAATGTGGTCTGGAGGCGTGATTGTGCCGTTTTTTTTCGAAGATGAGGTGATACCGGTTAACGGATCATACTAACAATTCAATTTTGGCCTATTATTGAAGAGGTGGATATGACTGCCAAGTGGTTTCAATAGGCCGAAATCAATTTATTGCAAACCAAATTTCCCGACCGCATAATTTCAAAACAATCAGCAGTTAAGTGATTCCCTATGTTAAGGACAGAGTTCATACCGCGCCATTCGAGTCGATTGCGGCATTAAAACTCAAAATCCGTGATGTGATTAACGAAATTGGATAACCATTTTGAGAAAACGTGATTAAAAACTTTGATGAAAGAATCGACGTTCTGTCAGTGTGGTCGTGGTGGACATTTGCCCCAAATATCATTTTTCATTCATAATTGTCGAACTTTTCTCTTCGCAATACAATGAATATTTGTATCATCGTTAATATCCAGGTATATTAATACTCGAGCTCCAGGTCAATTTTTTTAATTTTATTTTACTTTTTTATTTGCCAATATTTCGCCACAAATTCTAAGTGGCATCTTCAGGGCTCTTAATGTTCTAAGGGATATAAATTGATATAGATTTTAGATCCAAAAACATTATCAAGATTAAAGAAATATTGCGAGCTAATGATTTTCCTAAAAGTGTTATAGAAAAATTAGTTAGGAAATATGAAAAATCTTGTGAGGATGATAAAACGGAGTCCAACAAACCTCAGATGTTTAAATCGATGATTTATATACCAGTTTTATCTGAGAGGTTTAGAAACTCTAAGCTCGTAGACGGAGATAACTACAAAATATCTCAAAGGACGTTTCATAATGTGGGAAAATTGTTTAGCAAAACAAAAGATAAAATTGACAAATTTGATAAATCTAACGTGGTGTATAAAATACCATGCAATGGAAACGGTGTGACAAAATGTAAAATGCTATATGTTGGTACTACCAAGAATAAATTAAGAACAAGAATAGCTGGACACAGATCAGATCATCGAGGTCGAAACAATAATAACAACACACAAAAAACAGCTTTAATGGCCCATTGTGCACGTGAGGGTCATACTCCAGACTTTGATGAGACAACAATATTACAAAGTGAGAACAATTACAAACGCCGTTACATATTAGAGATGCTACACATTATCAATATACCAGCAGATAAGAGAATAAACTTCAAAGCT
The DNA here is from genome assembly GCA_030448955.1 of Trichopoda pennipes. Taxonomy (NCBI): domain Eukaryota; kingdom Metazoa; phylum Arthropoda; class Insecta; order Diptera; family Tachinidae; genus Trichopoda; species Trichopoda pennipes. The sequence goes on along the minus strand of JASKUP010000070.1, from coordinate 2,102,084 downwards.
GATACAGAGAATTGTGCCCAAATTTATAGACATTTAGTTAATAATAAAAAACATAGAATCAATTTGCAATAATTTAATATAGAAGAACAGTGAAATATTCAACTTAGTGCAATATTTGACGATAATAGATACACGTCCAATTGTGTGTTAATTTAGATTAAATAAAAATTAAATGTAAGCTTGAATGTTGTGACAATTGTGTTGATTTTGCTTTTGTGTTTATATTCTTGTTTTATATATACCTATATATTTCCTTAAATTTCTTTGGTTTATATTAACGTTTGTTATTTGTAAAATTTATATCCCTTAGAACATTAAGAGCCCTGAAGATGCCACTTAGAATTTGTGGCGAAATATTGGCAAATAAAAAAGTAAAATAAAATTAAAAAAATTGACCTGGAGCTCGAGTATTAATATACCTGGATATTAACAATTAATAATAGGTCGAATAGATAATAAAAATAGATGAATATTTGTATCATCTTAATCTAAATTTTTGGTTTTATTTTCTTTTATAAAATCCTTTATTTGTTTGTAATAATTTAAATTTTATCACAAGGGTGTAGAACTTACCTTAAAAAATTTCAGCATAATTCATTTAAGATCTAATAATTTAAATGTACCCATATGCGTTCTTAAGTAAGCAGCTGTGACCATATTTACATCATTTGCCACACAATTTTCGCTGCTCTTTCTTTGTTGTTTTTTTTTTTTTTTTTTGGTACATGGTCCCTCGTAATTTTGAATGAACCGGCCTTTTACATAAAGTGAGTCATTATTAACGGATGGAAGATTATTAAAGATCTACGTAAATAAGTTTAAATAATTAAATACAAAAACTCGTAAGTGTTTATATCGAAAGTAAACTGCAACACCTAATGCCATAAGTGTATGTTGACGGAAGTTTTTCACGTTTTAAAGAAATTCAAAATTGTTGAACAAATAATTTTTCCAAGCCATTCTTTACAAATACAGTTTGGGTAAGGAAATATTAATTTTAGTTTTGGATTTTCAGTAAAACTGTAAGTGAATTCATTTACAATGCAATTTACATACAGAATTAAGCGACTTTCAAATAATATTTAGAAAAAATGAGTTGACTACAGGGACTATAGCTTAAAATATAGCTATTGCTATAAAAGTTATCAACTATCTAAGTTGTTAAAGTTCTGGTTTATGCTACTTTTCATAGTAAGTGGAAAGGAAATACATGAATTTGCATTTCTATTTGCAAAGTCTACAATATTCATTTGTTTCAGCTCCTTATAGATTGGAGAGTAAATTTAACGTCATTATTTAAAGTATTGTTACGGATGTGTCTTGCTAAAGTTTTTAAAGATAAAAATTAAGCAATAAAGTAAACTACTGGGTATTTTGTTTACTAACTGCGTGGCTTGAGAAGAAAACTTATGGTACAACAACAAAATTTCTAGTTATAAACTGCTTAGAAATTTTATACGCGCAAAAAACAACAATTTGATAAGCTGTTTACTAACTGCGTGGCATGCAAGACAACAACAAATTTCTGTTTACAAACTGCATAGAAATTTTATACGCGCAAGATAACAACAAACATGTATGCTGTTTACCATCTGCGCAGTTTTCTAAAAAAACTTATCTACACAAGACAACAAGAAATATCTTAAAATAAATTCCAAGAAGAAACTTTATCAGTATAAAAACAAAAACAAAAATACACACAGACATACGGACGCCTATACAGTGAATAAACAACATACAACAACAAAATGTGACACAAAGGGAGTAGAAGATTCTTAAATTAATGGACAAATATAAAAGAGTAGCATCTGAGTAGATAGTTAGTTAGTGTAAAAATAAATTTCGTGAAGTAAAGACGTGCATCTTAAGTAAATTGTTCTGTAGTAGTTAAAGTTAATAAACTTCTAATTAATTTAAAAACTCTAAAATTTAATGTTATTTATTTTGCAATAAAGAACTCACAACAAAGCATTTATAAAAGGTATAAACGCGACAATATGTATTGCAAAAAATAGCATATAAGTTTTGTTCCTTTCGGCTGACACAGTTACAAAATAGCATCCAAATAACTGGAAATTGTACCAAATTTGAGTATTTTAAATACCTTATATGAAATTATTTTCTAAAAGAAATAAATAGCGCACCATACAGTGACACGTTGAGCATGCAAAGGCTTCTCAATAATCGCTCAAGTATTTTCAAAAGCCCAAATGCGGCAATTTTACTTGTTGATATACCCTCACATCCCCACAGGTGAAAATCGGCTTCGTGTGAAAAATGATTTTGTGAGAAAAACTAGCCGGTTGTTCCTAAATGAGTTGAATGGTGAATGGTCAGTTGTTGCTTGTTTCAATTCTCCATCAGTTGTACCTTGTAAGGCTTCAAAATTAAATCCTTACGCTTCAACACCGTGGCTCACGAATCCGATGTTTTCAGTTAAACGAAACGTTGGTGTTCGCATATTTTGTATCGAGTTGACAGGCTCAAATTAAACGACCAAATTCCAAATAGCGGTCACAGAAGGACGATTATATTGTCCACAAATGTCGCGAATTTTATGAAATGTAACTTTAATAGGACCACCATTTTCATTGGGGATTTTTATTATTTTAATGCGATTTTCGTGCGTAATTGAATTGATTAAAACACGAATACGTCAAAATTCGAAATGTGAAAAAATTAGCATTTAATGGTTTCTCAATAATCGCTGTAGGACTATCAGAAGCCCAAATGCGGCAATTTTACTTGTTTATATAACCTGGCAAGTAAAAATGGTCTTCGTCTGAAAAAATTATGAATTGAGCGAATCTACGGCGATATGAATGGTCGGTCGGAAACTACTAGTGCCGTAGATAGCAGTTCAATAAACTGTTGCCAATCCAGTAGAGGATGGACATAGAAAAATAGTGAGATTGGCTAACGTTATAAGAGGCGATAGATTTAACAAAATTCCTATGGACGATATTCGAGAATTAGTTACGGATGACAAAATAAATGAATCAGATTGAGATTACGACTGAAGATGGCTCTGAGAATTTTTACAATGCCAACATTTAAAACTTTTCACTAAAAAGTACAAAAAAAATGTTAAATCTGGCGAAGGTGGTGCTCTAAGGAATAGAGTAGAAGAACTGTTCAAAAGAAATCTTAAAAATAACTGAATAATGAAGGAAAACAGACTTCAATAAAAGATTTTTTAAACGAAACATCACTGAAAAGGATCAATCTGATGCAAATCTAGCTCGAAATTTTAATTAGGGCGATCACGAACAAAACGCGTGAAGCACACTCAAATTATAATAAGTGATGACAAAGTGGAAGGTCGCAATTTTAATTGTTGTTTAATTCAATGTTAAGTAGTTTTGAAATTCCGTTTTTATTGTGTTGTTTTTTTTTTTTATTTTATTTTATTTTGCTTTGTATTATTTAAATAAATCAAATAGTATTAATTTATGCTGCTATGATGAAATGAATAAAGAGAAAAATATTTTAAATAAAAAATATGATTTCTATATGGAGTTAAGATCTCCCTCAACGCGATTTCATATAACGCAGAACCTGAAACATTAATAAGTTTTTTACAACTAGTTCATATAATATGATCTTGTCTTAATTTCGACATCCTTTTTTAATCTGTAAAAAAGGATTGGCCAAAATTCTGAGTATTTCATTAGATAATCGTATACTATTGGAGAGAGAACCTCAGCTCCCGCTGTATGAGAAGTATAATTTTCTCTACTATATTTTCATTACAATCGGACTGGCCATTTAGAAAATTTAGAATTAATTAAAAAATTGTTTTTAAATACCCCACTGTGCATTGTAAATAGTCTTTCTAATGCTGAAAATAATAAAAAAATAGTTTCTTAATGGCTACTGTGTTTTTTGTGTTGAGGTTTTTTGGTTTTATCTGCTGTTGATTGAATATAATTCTTATTTATTCGATCCGGCTTGATTTATGACTTTTAAATTTTCTATGCAAAATTTGGGTAAAATCCACTAATATACGCAGTAATGAAAAAGCCATATGAATAGGTGCCCCTGTAGGCTATTAGGTAGTGTACTAGCTTATCAGTCTGGGGGTTGTGGGTTCGATTCCCTACAAAGACCTTAGCTGTTTTCACTCCAAAAAATAAAAAAATTGACTGTCGGTGGGGCTGCTCAGCATAGTCACTGGTCGCTGTGCTGCCTTATACGACAGTTAATTTCCAATAATATTGGTCTTCTAGAAATGAAGGCTGCCCCAGTAGGCTACTAGGTAGTATAACTTAGCCTGCCAATCTAGGGATGGTTATTTTTACTACAAAAATAAGAGCTTGAAGGCTATGTAACTCTTCTTCTACTTTCACCACCCGTCTTACCTCTTCTCTATCCCTTTCCTAAAGAATGTAGCACGGTTGTTACTAAGTAGGAGGCATTGTTGCCTGAAATGCTACTTCTCTTTATAAAAAAAAATAAAAAGTAATAAAAAGCCATATGAATATGCTTTCCCTATTGTAAGAATATATTAAAATCTCCTTGAAATGTGTTTCCAATTCATAATTCTTTTGTATTATCGTGTGGGCAGTATACTTGTATTGTAATACAATATTGTAAATTTGATGCTATTAGTATTTCATTTACAAAATGAAGTGCAAAACAAATAGATTTTTAGACTGTTTTGGCCATATTTGCAATATTTAGAACGATTTTGCTGAATTTAACTGATATTAGCAAAAGTGAATAAGAAGGTAAATGCTAACTGAACTTCTGAATTTCGAATTTGAAGCATTACTCGATGGAGATTGTTGTGAAACGCAAGAAAAACTTGCATTTTCAGTCACACAAGAAAACATTTCCCTACATTTAATAACTTTGAGATTTATTCAAAAGCAAGAACATTGGATCCCGTATAAATTAAAGCAGAAACGTTGAAAGGCGAATTTTCATGATGCTTGAACTGTCATTTTCAATCGTATTGTTACTGGTGATGAAAAATACATAAATTACGATAACCCTCAACACTTAATCATATACAAAGGCCGACTAACCAGCTAAATCGAGGACAAATTCAATTAGAAGGGTGTTTTGTACTATCAGCTGTTAACATCAAGTTAGACGATCATAGGGGATCCGTATTCACCTAAAACAAGCAATCAACAAAAAATGACTGAATATTCAACCAGACAGGAGTTCAAAATCTTCCATCCATACTATTAAAAAGCAGTGGATGGGAAGTTTTGGCTTACCCGCTTATTAGCTAAGACCTTGCCCTTTTTGACTTCAATTTGTTTCGATCGATGGAAAACGTTCTTAATCGAATATGTCTTGTTTCAGAATAGGATATCGAAAATTGGGTTAATTCATTTTATATCTCAAAACCCAAGCAGTTCTTTTAGAGCGAAATCCGTATGCTGCCAGAAAGATGGGACAATATTTTATATAATATATCGACTCAGTTTTTTATTGTAATAAATAAATTTTTTAAGCAAAACATCGACATTATATTTTATTATTTATTATTATTATTTTCAGTTTTATTCGACCTTTTTTTATTTCTATTAAATTTTAATCTTTTCACACGGTCATTTAAATTATAACGATTTTATTTTTTATTTTTCTCTCAATATTTAGCTTTCCTGTGGAAAGCTTCTTCAGGAAATTATTTTTTTTTTCTTTGTTTTTTTTCTTCTTTTTTTTTTCTTCTTTTTTTTTCTTTTTTTTTTTCTTTTTTTTCTTGAAGAAGCTTTCCACAGGAAAGCGAAATATTGAGAGAAAAATAAAAAATAAAATCGTTATAACTTAAATGACCGTGTGAAAAGGTTAAAATTTAATAGAAATATTTATTATTATTATATTATAATAATTTTTTTAAAGTATTTAAGTAAATATTAATGATAATAAAACATTTTAAAACAATAATAAACTATGACTTTGATCACTTTTTTTCCCTGCTGGCAACACTGTACCATGTACACAGATTCACTACTTTTCTGTTTTATTCTCCCATTATTTAAATTTAACCGGATTGTTCTATACAAACAAAGCAAGTAAACAAACAAAAAAACAAATAAACAGATGAAACAGACAAGAGAAAATCAATATTTTATTAAGCCGGCAATAAAATATAAACGTGGTCATAACAAAATCAAGCATCCCATCATTACTTTTCCAGTTTAAAAATATTTCTTTATTTTACTGTTAAAAAATTTCAGTTGAGTATTTAGTTCGATCATTTGATTCACAAATACGTTGTATTTAATGGTATGAGTTGTAACACAACAAAATGCACTTTAACAAACTGTGTAAATTTAGGAATAAAATGTATAGTGATTAGGCGTTTTTTAAATCGCTTAGATAATTTTTATAAAATTTCCATATAAATCAAATGAAGCAGCTTATTCAAATTTAGACAGGAGTCAATAGACAGTTGCCTGTTGACAGGAGCAGTGTTGCCATTTCAGTTAAGAGGCGTGCATTCGCGGACTTATTGGGCCACCGTCATACACATCTGTACAGATATGTGTCATGAACAGTGTCATTTTGGGAAATATAACAGGATATTTTGCTAAAAAAAATTATACTTTATTACTAACAAAAATATCATTATACTGGAAAGAAATATAAACCAGTCTGAAATTTTAAAGCGTCCAGTCACAATAGGATTATATTAGTACCAAAGCACTGTTGGTGTAAAACTAGTAGAAACAACAATTCTTCCCATTAAAATAATTCCTTATATGGTAGACAAAGTTTTGCTGATTCATTTCAAGTAAAAGGCGTGAAGTTACCGATTTATGGAGCCAACCTCTTAGATATCTGTAAAGATTATGTCAAACACAAGAAGAACACTATTTTGGGAAATATAACAGCATGTTAAATTTTATTAAAAAATTATACTCTGTTGCTAACAAAAAAATCATTGTACTGTAAATAAATATAAATCAGTCTGAAATTCTTCAGCGGCAGGGAGTAATATGATTATACTACAGTACGGAGCACAACTATAAACGCAGTCCAATTTTGCCCATATTATTATTATTTACAATATAAAACACTATTATTATTCAACAAGTTTTTAGAACTAGAGAGAAGATGCTGAATAAACAAAAAATTAGAAGCAGCTGATGACCGTAAGTACCGTTATCTTTACTATGCTGAAATTTAGCCGGAGCATAACTATAAACGCAAGCAAAGAATTTGATAAAATAATAAAAAAATCAAACAAAATTTAAGTTTAATAATTTATTACGCCACCTTTATTATGTATTACATCAAATAATCTATTTGGCATACTATTTAGTAAGTTTGATATTGTATTTTTATCGAAATTATCCCAGGCTTCAAAAACAGCAATTTTTAATTGCTGAATGTTTTCATACTGCCGGTTTTCTTTATAAACATCTTTTGCTAGGAGTCCCCAAATATTTTCTATGGGGTTAAGGTCTGGAGAGCAAGCTGGCCATGTCATAACTTGAACGCTATTGTCATTCAACCAAGAATTAGTCGCGCGACTAACATGAATACTGGCGTTATCTTGCTGAAAAACCCAATAGTCAGCAATTTTTCTTCGTATGAATGGCAATAAATTCATTTGTGACACATCGATGTATTCCTCTGAGTTCATGTGAGTGCTGGGAAACGCAAGTTCCAACATTCCGTCAGCACAAAAATCTCCCCAACCCATTAAACTACCTCCACCAAAATTATGTTTGGAAAAAAAATGGGGATCCTTTCGCAAATCACGCCAATATGTGTCAAAACCATCTGGACCATCCAAGTTCTATTTTTGCTAATCAGAAAAAATGACCTTGGCGAAGTTGGTTTGCATATTTTTTCGGGCAAATTCAAGTCTTGCTGCTTTGTGGCGTGCTAACAGACGAGGGGCCGGTTTCAATTTTTGCCGACAAATATGCCAAGAGGATTTGAGTACTCTGTGAATAGTCCATTTAGACACATTTAGTCCGCAATCATGGGCCATTTTTGCAGCGGTCTTCATCGAATTGCTTGCACTTTTAATAATGCAACGCTTATTTCGGTCTGAAAGCTTGCTTTTGGGTCCCCCTGTTTTCTTTTTTCCATATTCCTCAGGATTACGTAAAAAATTCCGAACAACAGCGTCAGACCGCTTCAGCTTTTCAGCAATTGCACGCTTGCTATAGCCTTCTTCAAAACAAGCAATAATTTTTCCTTTTTCAATGTCCGATAAACCTTTATCTCGCGGCATTTTTATGCGTCGGTATCAGGAACAACGTTCAAATAAATTGTCGTTAAATTGATCTTTTTATCAATAGATGATAAACCAAACTAATTATAATTTACTTATTGCGTTTATAGTTATGTTCCGCCTAAATTTCATCAAAAGTAAATAACGGTACTTACTGTGATTGATTGCTGCTATTTTTTTTGTTTATTCATCTTTTTCTCTCTAAATTCAATTATTTCATAGAAATCTAACGGTATTTTACATTGTAAATAATAAATATATTTGCAAATTTCGACTGCGTTTATAGTTATGCTCCGTACTGTATTTGTTCTTTTTAACAGTCGAAACAAAACTCTAAAAGGGGCTGATAATCAAAATGGTTTAATAAGAAAAGTACTATTATCGCAACGTTGAAACTTCACAAAAATATCAACAGTTTAGCAAAAATACAACCATTAGATACTAACTAACTTTTTGGTGTTAGAAAAATTTAATAGAAAATTATAGGTATAATTTCAAATCCCAACAAAACTTTGAGAATAAAATAAAATACTTTGTACCGAGTAGCCATAGTGAAAAGCAAAAGGAAATCATTTCTTGTGCAGGTATATGTACTTTTGGATTACCCTTTACTTTTAATTTTATTTTTTTGTTATAGCGGGTATAATTTTTACAGTGGGTATAATTATAATTTTTTATTAGGTATTATTGAACTCTTTTGATTCCATAATTTTTATTCTTAATTTTATAAAGCAGCTTACGAGCCTCTGTTAGGGGCATCATCTAATACGGTCGTACGCCTTGCTCATTGAATACTTATCTAGTCGTGGAATATTGGCTTTGGGGTTTATAAGACAATCTCGTATTCCCAACTGCAATTTTGCAAAAGAAAACGTTTTTCAAAAAGAGATGAGGGACACGTCCATACAGCAAATCAGTAACTGCAATGAAGAAGATATAGCTATGGTGAGTTGGAGAGATAATAAAATCGTCACTTTAGCGTCTGTTTTGGCAGGAAAATTTCCAAAAAGTGAAATTAGAAGGTGGGACAAGTTGGCAACCAAATATATATTTTGATTAAATGTCCTTTTTTCGTAGCAGAGTATTATCGCCATATGGGTGGTGGCGATCTGCTAGAGTCTGTTATCAACCAATATAAAAGCAAACTTCATAGCAAACCTTAGTATCTACGAATTTTTTACCATTTCTTAGACATGACCATGTGCAATTCTTGTCCTTTATGTCCGCAGAATAAATACTAGAAAAGGAACTGTTAATAAAAACATTATTCTGCTGATTTCAGGTTAGTTATGCAAATATAAAACGTTATGCAAATATGAAAAGCGTAAAAGTGATTTTCGTGATATGATTTACATCTGCACCTGGTAGTGAGTCTTAATCAGACGGTGGTCAAACCACTGTGAGTGAAAAGTAGCGCCATTCACGCTCTAGAGCAGGGCTGCAAACCACTACTCGTTGCTGAAGAGCTGGAGACTATCCAACTCCTGTTCAGAACACATGACTAGCATGCTCACTGGATCTGGATCATTCACCAGTGGGTGTTATTAAAGGCGAGATGATCCTGGCCACCATAAAAAAACAAACCTGTTATGGGGCCGCGAAACCACAACCACCACGATAGTCCCGAAGGGCCAACCTCAATAATCAGTCAGAGAAACAGCTAAATGCTTAAAGAGACAAATAGCGGAAACTCTGCGGGCTACTGATTCCCGTGAAAATAACGTGGAGCTTGCAGTTGTACCCCTGCTGACTTCAGGGGATTGGGCTCCCTTATACCCCCAGTTGCACAGGTCTAGATAATCAAGTATTCTATAAAGACCGATATATGTGCCCCCGGGGGGGCGTAAAAATAATGTTGAAAGTCTAATAGAGAATAAAAAAAATGTGCGATTGGATCAATAAGGAGACTGGCCAGTTTGGCAATATATAAGCGAATGAGGTGCAAATATCCACAGTGCAAGGGGTACACGCAAATCAAATGTGAAAAATGTGGTATTAGTTTGTGGTATGAGAAACAAAACAACTGTTTTAAAAATGTTCATACGTCCTAGCTTTGATACCCTTTTTTTTGGGACTATTGATGCAATGTTGCATATCTGCAACAAGTACTTTTTTGACAAAACTGAATAACTGAATTTAAAAATTATTCCGGTATTGGTAGTTCTATATGCGTATAAAAAGAAGAATGTTATATTGAAATCTCTTCAACTTATGCAAGATATTATTTATTCTTAATTTCTTCAAACTTCATATCCCACAATCTGTTTATCTAGGGCCATTTTTAAAATAGTTTTGCCTATTTATGGAATTCACAAATATCAGGTTTTGAAATATGTTATCAAGTCATAAGCTTTACACTACAAGAAATTCGAATAATTTAGGAATTTTATGTAGAATAGGCAAAACTAAACACCGTGTGGGTTTAGAAATTAATTAATCGAATATCAATATTTAAATCGGCATGTAAGGAATTCTTGCTAAATAAATTTAAGCGGCAGACGTCTGCTTCGCTTATATATTTTTTTACAATATTATTATTATTGTTACGTTTATACCTCTTATAAACGTTTTGTTGTAAGTTCTTTCTATTGCAAAATAAATAACACCCGTTTTTAGAGTTTTTGAATTAATAACAAGTTTATTTACTTTAACTACACAAAGTTGACACTACAGACCAATTTACTTAAGATGCACGTCTTTTCTTCACCAGGTTTATTTTTATACTAACTGACAATCCACCCAGACGCTGCCCTTTTATACTTGTCGATTAAAGTCTACTAAATTTAAGAATCTTCTGCACCCCTTGTATCACATTTTGTTGTTGTATGTTGTTCATTCAATATATAGGCGCCTGTATTACTGTGTGTATTTTTGTTTTTGTTTTAATACTGATAAAGTTTCTTCTTAGAATTTATTTTAAGATAGTTGTTATTGTTGTTGTTTTGTATAGATAAGTTTTCTTAGAAAGCTACGCAGATGGTAAACAGCATACATGTTTGTTGCTCTCTTGCGCGTATAAAATTTCTGCGCAGTTAGTAAACATAAATTTGTTGTTGTCTTGCATGCCACACAGTTAGTAAACAGCATATCCCATTATTATTGTTTGCGTGTATAAAATTTCTACGCAGTTTGTAACTAGAAATTTTGTTGTTGTGCATAAGTTTTCTTAGCAAGGCACGCAGTTAGTAAACAACATACCCAGTAGTTCACTTGACTGTTTAATAATTCTCTTTTAAAACTTAAGCACGACACATCCGCAACTTTATTGTCATTAGTATTTTATTATTATACAAATTTATCTTCCGCAAAGCTTTTAAGCTTGCTTGCAGGATATAAAAACTTAAATTATAAATAAGTTCTAATATGTGCGTAAATTTTCCGACGGGGTTAAATTTGATTTTATTTGGTTACGGTTCTCCGTCGATCCTGGTCAAATTTGGTTTGTGAACAAACCGGTTTCGGCTGTTTGCCATCTTCAGTGTTCTCTTTGTACTCCCTACTTTGGTTCACAAATCAAATTTGACGAGGGTCGACGGAAAACCGTACCCAAATAAAAACATAAATAAGTTAATTTATAACTAGTATTTTATTTAAATTATACTTCACAGTCTTTGTAGTAATAAGTTTTGAATGATTGTCAGCCTATCAGATATTTCTTTATGAGCTTATTCCGTTGGCCTCGTGCGCTGTGCTAAAGATTTCAGTCGGTATTTGGTTTAAAATTGCTGGCAACGTTACGGAAAGCGAACGTCTTCCATACTCGTTTGTGATTTGTTCCACTTTAAATCTTCCTTGAGCTCGTCTGCGTGTAGTGTGAGTATCTTCTTCTTAAATATCTTCTGTAATTGTAGAATTCTTTTGCATAATAGATGCTCTTAACGCTAAGAACCTGAGGGTTTTTGGCAGGTCTTGTCAAGCCTCGGTTATTAGGATTTGTAAAGTTTCTGTTTGATTCATTGTCATCCGTTGGACTCTGAAGGCTGTTTCCAGGTTTGTCTATTATGCTGATTGCGTAGTTGCCGTTTCATGTTGTGCTGCATATGTTCGTATTCATGTTTATATTATAATCATGATTATTATTGTTTCTAGTTTCGGATTGTTATTTTTATGTAAAATTTTCAGTATTCGGTCTTGTGTGTTTTGGAGAGTGCTGCTGTATTTTTCACTACCTCAAGCCGTTACTCAATGCCGGATATATGATTCCACTAATACAAAGTATGCCTGACGCAGAACTCAATTTGTGGATCAGTTGCTCAAATGGTACATCATACATGATGGTTATCTAAGTCTCCTCTGCAGTTTTTAAATGTGAGTTTTCCATTTAAAATTACTGTCAATCGTCCATGCAGCACCTAATTTCATTTTCAGAGTATCAGAGTGTCTTTTAAAATTATGATGCGGGCAATGGAGATCGCCAAGTCGAGAAATTACCTGACTGAAAAATATTTCATGCAATAACTCGATAGCTGTGTGACTTGTGGCTACAAAAAACGATAATTGTACGACTTTGTACCGTAAAGGGTTAATTTTTTTTAATAGTATAACATAACATAGCAGCAAATACTGTGTGCATATTTGAAGCATCTGTTTAAAGATAAAGCCTTTTCAAAATCATGGCCTTTGTCTTTTCTGAAACTGTTTAAAATACTATATTTCTGAAAAAAAAAATATATTAGAGGCATCACTGTTTTTATTTGTCAGTTTATATTTTTTCAAAACGATTCAGCATTATTGTTTCAATAATTAAAATGTGGTCACACTGGTTTGGTTGGCAGCTTCGTTGTTTGATGACTTTCGGTTGTATTAACTTGATTAGTATGAACACACAAATTAACTTTACTTTATTTTGTTTTATTTTTACAAATGTGAGTGTGTGTTATACCAGTTGTATGTGTTCTTAAATTGTTTAAGCCCAGTTTAAGTTGTGCTGTATTTATTGTTTATTTTTGTCTAAATACATATATATGTATGTAAGTAACATTATTATTTTTGTACAAGTATTTTTTATGACCGTTTTTGCGGTTAATTGTTGCTGTTGTTGTTGTTTTTGACGTAGCTATTTGCTTATTCAAAATTTTTTAAACTGATTTGAGTTTAAGCCTGTAGTTACCCAGTAGTCAGTTGCGAATTTAACATAAAACGAAACGGTTGTTTAAATTCAGAAAAAGAAATCATTTAAGCTATAAATTTTAAACCCAAACTTGTGAAGTGAAAAGCAAAGCAAAGCAAAGCTTGTACGCATTTTCAGAAAATATTATAAAAAAATATATAATTTAAATATAATATTTTTAAGTGAAGAAGATATTTGTAGAGAAAGAACTACACAAAACAAAACAAAAAATATTAAGAAATTATATAATTAAATTAAGAATACCAAAAAAACGCCAGTTGTGTAAAAATGAAAACAGAATTATTAAAATCAATTTAATTAAAATCAATTAAAAATAAAGGTTTTTAGTGTTTAAGAGTTTTAAACATAATTATTCATAAATTGTCTGAGCTAAAAATAGTCATAGTCGTCAGTCAGTCCAGCCAACAATTTTATTATTTTTATTTATTATTAAAAACAAACTTCAGAAACTTTTAGCAACATGTTAAATATCCGCAATCAACTTGACAAGGTAAGTAATTGACGGTTCACTTTTTCGTGTTTAGGAAATTGAATTTTTAAAATGTTGTTTTAATAAACTACGAATACTTGTATTTTGGCAGTTAAGATCTAAAATGAAAGTTGTATCTTTTCTATCCATGAAATAAATATAATGCAAAAAAATTTAATTTTTTTTTGAAAACCTAATCTTGTGGCTCCAATGTATTAAAAAGATATAAGAGGTTTCCGATCCTTAATCCATACTTATTTGAAATGAATCAGCAAAGCTTTGTATCTGCTACCATATACGGCATTATTTTAAGGATAATGATTAAAGGCAAGAATTGTGGATTCTACTAATTTTATATCTACAGTATTTTGATACTACTATTATCCTATTGCTACTCGTCTCTTTAGAATTTCACACCATTTCATATTTATTAAAGATCTTTTTTAATGATCTTTTTGGTAGCAGTAAAGGATCATTTTTAAATAACATGAAATACGCTATGGTATTTTGCAATATGACTCCGAGCATTATTCTTCTTGTGTTTGATATATACCTATACAGATATGTTTGAAGGTGGGTCAATAAGTCGGTGATTTCATGCCTCTTAATTTTTTTTCCGCTCGGACCAGTACTCAGAGGATGACTTCTTCTCATGCAGTGCATTGTATCAGAACTAGGAAAATAGATTATGGGGAGGAGGAAAGAGAGAGTAGTGTTTGTCGACATTCGATTTGAATTCCCCCACATTAAAGGTGGCAGAAAAGACCTTTGGAGAAAATTTATTTCACATACGAATTGTTCTGCTAAAAAACGAATTTTTCCTGTAATTCGCAGTGCAACGCAAAATATACGAGTTTCGGGTACAAGTTCCCTAATTTCGTTAAAGCACTTACCATTGTAGTAACGATAAAACAATGAAATACAACCTACATGGCATCGATGCTCTAGGGAATGCGCTTAATTGAAATGACAACACTGCTCCTGTGTTTCAACTGTCAGTTGACTCCTGTCTAAATTTGCTTAAGCTGTGTCATTTAGTTTGTGTTTGGCAATCGCTAATGGCAAACTTCCATGCATTTGAAGAAAAAAATTGAATAAGTAACTTTCGCGCTGTTTTAACTCCGGTGTGCTGAGGCGATTCCACGTTTCGTGCAAAAACTCGTGCATATTGCGTGGATCCGCCACACCAATCGGAGACCAAAGTTACAGCATATCTATACTGATATATGCGTAAATTTTCCGACGGGGTTTAATTTACTTTTATTTGGGTACGGTTTTCCGTCGACCCTCGTCAAACCGTTTTCGGCCGTTTGCTATCTTCAGTGTTCTCTTCGTGTTCTCTAAAGACGGCAAACGGCCGAAATCGGTTTGTTCACAAACTAAATTTGACGAGGGTCGACGGAAAACCGTACCCAAATAAAAGGATGTCTATACTATGTAGCATCGCGAAAATGTTACTCTAAAAATTAGAGCCGAAAAATTACAATTCGCATAATTTTTTTTATGTATTTGTATGCAAGAATATTTTTGTTTAATGTTTTTATTTTTTAATAATTTAGTCTATATTATGGCAAAATAAAACAAATAACAAATGGAAACAAATACTTTAACATGCTTATTTTATAGCGATGCCGGAGAATGATCCTAATGACAAAACCTTTTAAATAAATTTTTGTGGCTTTAACAAATACAAATACTAGCTTTAATAAGACTCTACAATACATTTCCAGGGCTGAGGGCGGGTCAATAACTCCATGATTTCAAACCTCTAAACTGAAATAGCAACACTGCTAATTTTCAACAGGCAACTGTTAATTGACTCCTGTCTAAAGTTGAATAAGCTGGGCAATTAGTTTGGGTTTGGCAGCTGTTGAAGGAAATGGAGAAAATTGGCTTTCTTCCTGCTTAGTCTTCGGTGTGCTGTCATGAATTCACATTTCGTCTATGGTTACTAACGATGCAAAAACTCTTTCATATTGCGTGGATCAACTACACAAACCAGAGAAACAACATGAAATTCACTTTTTTTCATTTTCTTCTCTAAAGAGGCGTGAAAATCAAAAAGTCACGATATTATTGATCCCACCTTCGTACGTCAAATCATTTACTTACAAATTCTAATGGCATTATTCATACGGTCTCTTTGCAAAATATTAAATTTAAATAAATCAATGAACCAATAAAACAAATTTGGTCTTCCTGGTCCATATTTAAATCAAAAGCACGATTGCAACTCTGCAATAGCGGTGTAAATTTTTAGTAGAATATTCCGATGTAGAATATTCTATTTAGAAATACCCAAACTATTACGACTTTTTAAACAAATCACACACTCTGCGATAATAAAGGCATGGAACGTCTTATAATGCCTAAAAATTATGGATCATGTTTTTTCGCCCCTTTGCAAAACTATTGATTTACCTTTTTGCTTAGGGAATCACATTTGACAGGATTTATCTTAAACTAACGTTCCCCATAGTATTTGCTTTTAATACGTAATTATCTATAACGTGTGATTAGATTTACATCCGCGCCTGGCCATGAAGCCTTAATCATATGGTGGATCAAACCACTGAATAATTTGGAACGTCATGCTCGTCCTAGGAATCCGAAGCCATAATTCTATGCAACAGAACTTTCTAGTTGCAACTTCGATGATTCCAGAGCAGGGCTGCAAATCATCACTCCTTGCTTAAGAGTTGGAGACTTTCCAACTCCCGTCCAGAACACATGTCTAGCATGCTCACTGGACCGGATCATTCACCTAGCGTGTCATTAACGGCGAAATGATCCTGGCCACCATATTAAACCAAATACCTTATATGGGGCCGCGAAACCACAACCACCACGATACTCCCATAAAGGGCCAACCTCAGTAATCAGTCAGAGAACTATTAAATGTCTAAAGAGATAAATAATGAACTCTGCGGCTTACTGGTTCCCGTGGAAATAAAGTGGAGTTCCCAGTTGTACCCCTGCTGACTTCAGGGGACTGGGCTTCCTTTTTCCCCCAGTTGCACTGTATCTAGATAGTCGAAGTTCTATAAAGACCATATTTATGTGCCCCGGGGGGTACGTAATTAACTATAAGCTCTATATCAATCTCAGGCAGAAATTGACATTAATTGCTATGCCTTGTCCCCAAAGCAATAATCGGGTTTAGGCCGCGACAACCGCCACCAAGTGCTAGTTTCAGATTCCTTGATTCCTTAAGGCTTATTAATATTAAAATGCATATAACGGCCTCCCGCCTTAATTAACAAAATTCAACATTTGTAAGATTTTAGGCCACAAATAGTAAAGCGCATCATTTTATAAATTAAAAATGTGTTTCAATCCACATCAGCATTACCTAGTGAATATAAAAATATCACACTTAAACTAAAGCTAAATTTTATCCTATTTTATTCTTGGCACAATACAATGAAATCTTCTTATCCATTCAGCACAAGCAACAGCCATTAAGCCCAATTCTCACGAGTTACATCTTCATTTGAGTTATCATGGTGACATTGCTTATGACATACAGAATAATTTTATAAACGTAGAACATCGTAGAAATATATATAATTACAATATAATATAATATAATAAATCATTAATAATAATGACAAAAGTAAACTTTTTATCTCTTTATACAATAGCAAACTTGAGCAGAGGTTAAAATATCTTTAGTGTAAAGGATTCTTTAAGTGAACGCTTCTCTTAATGGTTGCTCTGTTCGGTTTTAATTGTGGCTAAAATTCTTTCCCTCGAATTAAAAAAAGAAAAAATTTATTGCTATTAAAATTTTTCAAATCTTTGATTGTAATTTGTTGCATCAAATATCAATCAATTTGACAATAAATTATTTAACCTGGCAACAGTGATAGTAGTATGTGCTAAACGAATCCTTGGTAAAAAGAAAAGTAACACCATAACAGTGCATTAAGGTGCCCCTGTAGGCTAGTAGGTAGTGTACTAGCTTGTCCCAACAAGGACCTTGTTTTTTTTTTTCACTACAAAAATAAAAATTGACTGTCGGTGGGGCTGCTCAGCGATGAATTCATAGTCACTGGTCGCTGTGCTGTCTTATAAACGGCAGTTAGTTTCCGACTATCCTTCTACTTTCACTACCTGTTTCAACTCTTCTCTATCCCTTTCTTAAAGATTGTAGCACGGTACTTGACTAAAGAGGCATTGTTGCCTGAAGTGCTACTTCTCTTTTAAAGAAAGAAATATAAAAATTATAGTCAGTTGACATACATCGCGAATTTAATTATCGCCGGTACCACAGAGAATCGTGATCTGGATGAGGAATGAAAAAGCAGAGGAATAAAGAACTCTTAGTCAGACCCTTTTTCTAAGGTTATGTTGCTTTACTTTGATAACGCCTTAAGTTTTTGGTTCCTCTAATTGGAAATTTTTCGCAAACACACGATGTAGCACTTTTTTCAACCCTTATATGTTTTTCCATTGTTTCTCATTAATGGACCTTTATAGATTTATTTATTTAATATGCATATCTGCTATGAAGCATATCGCTTATTTCCTTTCAAATTTAATTATAACTCTGAAAAATCATACGATGTTAGTTTCTCAATTTTATTCTAATTTATTTAAGTTGACGACCTTAATTTAAGTAACAGGGCAAAGTGAATGTTTTTTAATGCTAAAATAATGAGTTAATACAAGTGATTTCATTTTGAAAGTAAAAGTAGTTTTGTTGCAAATAGAACGTTTTACTTGCCTGCAAATCGGTACTTTAACAAAATTTTTATTTAATTCAATGATTTATTTAATAATTTATTTGTTATTTAATTGTAAAAAAAAAAATCTTTAAAAATAGTTTTTATATACTTATGCTTTCACAGATATATCGTTTTTCTTCTAGAAAAGTTTTATAAAAAGTAGAATAGCACTAAGTTTACCATGTCTGGTCTATCAATTGGCTTGTTGGCTGGCTGGCTGGAAACATGTGTTTGATAAAAGTTGCAACAAAAGTTTTTCTTTTTAATGGAAAACACGAATTTTCTTTTCTTCTGTCTTCTCTTCAGTTAAAGTTTCGTTCAATGAACTTTTTGCAACTTTCCATTTTATGTTGTTTTGCTTTCATAGCAAACTTTTCTTATAACTTTCTGATTTATTTAATTTTTTATTTGTTTTTGTTTTGAACGAAATAAAATTGAATTTACAAATATGGCCAGTTTCCATTAGCAGAATGTCTCAATAATTTGAATAAGTAATTTCAGCAAAAACAAAAGTTATTTATATAAACTTTATTTTAAATACAAAATTTCTAAAAAAATATTCCATAACAATATGGAAATGGGCAAAATGTTAACTGGCATATAGTCGTATGTAGGAGTTTTGGTTAGATAATAAGAAACTCTCCTACATTTGTTGTTAGATTTAAAGAAAAGTAAAGTGTATTTCTTTTTTATAACTGCCCAAACCAGTATATTTATTATTATTAAAATAAAAATTAAAAAAGTAGAAATCTTTTTGGGAAATTTACTCAAAAAGTTTATTTCTTGAATGAAAAATTTAAAGAAGTTTTAAATTAATCTAAATGAATTACATTAATGCAATTAAAATATTAAAAATATTCGAAAATAGTGTAAAATAAAACAAATTATTTTATTTATGAATTAACATAGTACTTGCGATCTTGTACTTTTCGCATAATTTATAGAAAATGAGAGTAATTAAAAATATTTTAATTACAGGAAAAATATCCAAAAGCGTGGCAACACTAAAAACAACTTCCTATTCTAAAACGAGATGCCAAAAATGTTACACAATCATTTAAGTTTTTATCTTTCTATCATATTATTACAAAGACGCTTAGTTAAGTTTATAAAAAGCAAATAACTAATCACCAAAAAACTGAAATGACCTATTGTGTCTGTTTACAAATTAAGAAGCTTCTAAGAAATATAATAAATACAATATAACAACAACATGCTAGAGTAAAATTCCATGATTTAAGTTTAACAATCATAAACTAAAAGCAGCTAACAGAACAGAAAGACATACTACCCACCAAACAAACACCAACAATGAATAGTGATAACAACAACTGCATGTGATGAGGCTGAACGAGAACTCTACTCTCGAGTAAATGCTAAAACTAATTCAAACAGAATATATAAACTCACTCTTTTCGTAAATACCACAGTTGAAGTGTGATCATTATCGAGTAAAGATAATATAGCAACTTTAAGAATAAACGTAACAAAAATAATGGCTTGACAGCTAAGAAAATTGCCATTAGTTAAAAAAGTGTTGCCAAATTAAAATTTTATACCTCTATAAAAAATACCCATATTTATCTAACATTAAACACAACATTCACTTAGAAAATAAAAACATCTAACACAGAATAAGACACATACCCAAACAAATAATGATAACATCATTAATATGAAATGAAATTAAAATAGAGTTTTCGATTAAACGCTAGAACTGCACAAACAGAATGTTAAAGCTCCCTCTATTGGGCTATAGTTTAAGTGTGAACGTCGTCGAGTGAAAATACAACAATTGAAAGGCAGTATAAGTGCGAACGTTGTCGAGTGCACATACAACAGTCTCGCAACAGTTGCGAGCCAATTTAAGTGTGAACATTGTCGAGTGAAGACATAAAGTTCATATAGCAGCTTTTAGGTGTTAACGTGTTATGGCACCATCGTAATTTTTTTTTAAGAGAAGTGACACTTCAGGCAATAATGACTATTTATTCATAACAGTGCATAACATTCTTTAGGACAGGGATAGAGAAGAGATAAGAGAGGTGGTGAAAGTAGAAGAATAGTAGTCTTCATACTTTTATTTTTGTGCTGAAAAGAAACACCCCTATATTGGTAGGCTAAGAATACTAGCCTACCGGGGCAGCTTTCATTTCTATAAGGCCAATGTTATCGAAAATAAACTGTCGTATAAGGCAGCACAGCGACCAGTGACTATGCATTCATCTCTGAGCAGCCCCACCGACAGTAAAGTTTTATTTTTTGTAGTGAAAACAGCTAAGGTCTTTGTTGGGTATCGAACCCACAACCTCCAGACTGATAAGCTAGTATACTACCTACTAGCCTACAGGGGCAGAAATAACTTAATTCAAAACCCTAAAGCAGTGTGCGTAATAATTTTGCACATGAGACTTATAATTTGTTGTATTTGCTATTGTTTACCTCTTAAGCAGCTTGCAGTATACACTAGTTACCATTACTAACCCGAAGAACAATCTTAAAGGTGGTACGTACAAAAAAAGGAGGAGGTGAACCGTCTCTCATTTACCCAAACTTACAGTATGAGAGGAGTTTTCGTTACGTTAAAGTAAAACTGACAACTTACCACGTAAAATACTGACATAAAAATGTCTTTAATAAAATGTCCATATTATTACGAAGCTTGAGTAAAAAAACTCAAAAAAAATGAATTATTTTATAAGTCCCCAGAATAAGTTTACGCCAAACAAGTTTAGGATCTGCCACATTTAGCGAGAAATCGCTTTGCTGACTATCTCTGGCTGCAACACATATTGCATATATAACACATTCATTACATTGCATGGTGATTTGAATTAAGTACGAGTATATTTTTTTTAATGCATTCATGTTTTCTGATCAGATACTCAATTATTTATTGCGTTTTATATATTTCCGGTTAAAGTTTCAATAAAAATAGTAAAGTATTCATTTTTCATTTCATTCGATAAACGTTTTCCTGCATGCAAATAAAAACAAACAACAGCCACAAGCCGGTGAATTCATTTATACAATAAGCCAATCGAAAGCTATTGGAAATATGTCAAAAGTTATAAAAAAAATCTTACTTTTTATACTTACATATAAATAAATATCTTCATATTATTACTTTAGAATTGAATCATTTTAAAACAAAAAATATATAAAGCTTAAGTACATTTGCAGTATAACTACTTTTACTTCTAAAATTAAATCAACTGTATTAACTCATTATTTTTGCAATAAAAAAAAATACACGTTAGCCTGTTACTTTAATTACGGTCATTAACTTAAATAAATTAGAATAAACATGCGAAACTAACATCGTATGATTTTCAGAGTAAATTTGAAAGGAAAGAAGTAATATGGTAAATAGCATATATGCATAGTGAATAATTAAATCTCTAAAAGTTCATTAATGAAAAATAATACAAAAACTAATAAGGAAAGGAATGTTAAAGAAAACGTCACATCGTGCGTTTGCGAAAATTTTTTAATTAGAAGGATTAAAAATTTATGGCGTTATCAAAGTTAAGCAACATAACCTTAGAAAAGAGTTATTTATTCCTGTAATTCTTCAACCCTTATCCAGATCACAATTCTCTATAGTACAGGCGATGATTAAATTCGCGATATTTGTTAACTAACAATTCATATTAACCAACTAAGCCACCACTATACTAGACTGTTATGGTGTTACTTCTCTTTATATCAAGGATCCGATTATCTTACACTACTAATACTGTTGCCGGGCTTAATAGTTTATTATCAGATTTATTGATATTATTACGTTTATACCTTTTATAAACGTTTTTTGTGAGTTCTTTCTATTGCAAAATAAATAACGCCAGTTTTTAGAGTTTTTAAATTAATAACAATTTTATTTATTTTAACTACACACAAAGTTGACACTACTTTTCATTACGTTGTTTAATTTTACACTGACTGACACTTTTATATGTGTCCATTAAAAGTCTACAAAATTTAAGAATCTTTATATCACATTTTGTTGTTGCATGTTGTTTATTCAACGTATAGGCTCCAGTATGTCTGTGTATATTTTTGTTTTTGTTTTTATACTGATAAAGTTTTTCTTGGAATTTATTTTAATATATTTGTTGTTGTCTTTTGTAGAAAAGGTTTCTTAGAAAACTACCCAGATGGTAAACAGGATACATGTTTGTTGTTGTCTTGCGCGTATAAAATTTCTACGCAGTTAGTAAACAGAAATTTGTTTTTGTCTTGCATGCCACGCAGTTAGTAAACAGCATATCAAATTGTTGTTGTTCGCATGTATAAAATTTCTACGCAGTTTGTAACTAGAAATTTTGTTGTTGTACCATAAGTTTTCTTCTCAAGCCACGCTGTTCGTAAACAACATACCCAGTAGTTTGCTTTATTGCTTAATTATTTTATTTTAAAACTTAAGCAAGACACATCCGTAACAATAGTCAATGCAAAAAATTGCAATCAGAGAGGGATAGAATTTTAGCGATAATTAACACCGAACAGAGCAAACATTAGGAGTAGCGGTCACTTAAAGAATCCTTTACACTAAAGATATTTTAGCATGTAAATTTCTGTTCTCACCTGTGCTCAAGTTTGCTATTGAGTAAAGAGATAAAAAGTTTATTAATGCTTTATTATATTATATTATATTATATTATATTATATTATATTATATTATATTATATTTTATTATATAATATATTGTTTTCTAAAACAAAATAAAACAAAATCTCGATTAAAATGTTTCAAATTTTTATTGTATTACAAAGAGAAAAGTCATGTCATGTCATTGTTTTTTATAGTTTTTAATCACTTTTTGGCAAAATGGCGGTCGTATTACGTTAATCACATCACGGATTTTTAGTGTTAAGGCTGAAATCGATTTGATTAGCACCGTATAGGCTACAAAAAGTAATTCAATGGTTTTAAATTACACGATCTGGCTGGCCACTTAACTGATAATTGTTTTGAAATTATGCTATCGGGAAATTTGGTTTGTAATTAATTGATCGTTTCATTGGGTGTGTAACGTGTGGCACCGTCCTGTTGAAACCACATATCAGTGATATCAACGCCGTCAATAATAGTTCAAAATTGAGTTGCTAGTTCGAAAAAAAAGTGGCGCAGTAACAGCTTCAAAAGTTGAGCATGCAGAGGCTTCTCAATAATTTCTGTAGGATTACCAGAAGCCCAAATGTGGTAATTTTACTTGTTGACATACCGTGACAAGTGAAAATGGTCTTCGTTTGAAAAAAAAATTATAATTTGAGCGAATCTACGGCAATATGAATGGTCGGTCGGGTTCAATTCCCGTACCAGTAAAACCGTGTAAGGCTTCAAAGTCAAATCGTTATGCAAAATTCGCCATGTGGTGGACTGTGTCTCACGCCTGCGACGTTTTCAGTAGCACGATCCGGTGAAACACGCGTTTATGTTGGCACATTTTGTGTCGGGCCTTTCGATTCAAATTTAATTACCAAATTCTTAATAGCGGTCTCAAAAGACGAAAGTAACTTTAACATGACCACCGTTTCCGTAATGGATTTTATTTATTTTAATCCGATTTTCCTGCAAAGTTGACTTCATTGTAACAATTGTCAAAAAATAAATGTCAAAAACATCATGTTGCTGGTGTTGCCATAATTAAAAAATAACCTTCTGATTAAAAAAACCGATATAAAAAACAAATTTACTTCACACTTTTCTTAAATAAAAAAAATTCTTTTTAGAATTTTTATAGTTTTTTTAAACGATCATTTTTATCTTTAATAAATATCTTTTTTCTTTTTTTAATATAAAAATTTTTTCCTGAAGAAGCTTTCGAAAGGAAAGCGAAATATTGAAAAGAAAAAATATATAAAAAAGATCTTAAAAAAGAAAAAAGATATTTATTATTTTTGGAATTCTAATTTAATTTATTAATTGTTTTTATAAAACTCTATGACTGTAAGTATAACTGCATGACTCTATAAGTCACTTGGCTACATCAAATATTTAATATTATAAATTCATTCAAATTATTTTTAATTACAATAAGTTATAGTTAGTTACAGCGTACTTCGTGTGTTTGTTTGCTTGTTTGTAAAATGTAGACGAATAACAGTCATCTTAATGCCCTTTTGATTTCACTTTATTTTCTTCAGCTTTCATTACACCTGTTAGCTATGAATTGTAAATTTTTAGAATTTAAAAACTTTTTAAAAAAGAAATGAAATACGTTAAATTATTAATTTAAAATTTTGTATTTTCTTTGTTTTATTTTTAAAATAATTCTTCAATTCAAAAGTCCCTGCTTTCATGTTATTCTGGTAAATGTAAACTTATTTTACAATAATTTATTTTTGATTTAGTAGTTTTTATTATTAGAAATAATACAAATTCATTTTAATTGTTTTGAAATTTTTGCAACAAAGTCGTACCTGGGACTAACTTATTTATTTAGAAGTTAAACATGTAAAACGAATTGAATCTGTAGCCAGCAGTTGTTATTTTGGGCGACATTTTTTTGTACGTAATTATCAGCTAAAGTTGCAATGCCCGATTTAATTGCAGACTAATTTTTAAGAACTAAAAAATCAAGGTTTATGAACTTTTAAATTGAGCAATTTCTTTCTGAAAAAATTATAAATTTTACTTAATTATAACTAAATATAAAAAGATTCTTTCAAATGCGCGCTTAACAATTTCTCTGTTCAGATCTAAGCAATGACTTTCAGGAAGAACCGCCCTTTTTCGTTTAAATAAAGTCACATCCCAAATTAGAATAAAAAAAATCAGCGATTTGGCTATGAATTCGCAACTCTGGCATCTGTCAACAGTAATCTAATCTTAACTTAATCCTGACTTGTCATCTAGAAATAAATTTTATATTTTTATGGTCAGAACGTGTTTTCACATATAGGAGCAGAATTATAAAACGTACCACATTAAGTTGCCTTTTCGAAAGGACTTTTAAAAAGATCAATTGTTGAAAACAAAATTTTTTTAATTTATGGAAATTCGCTTTCTACAAAATATTTAAATAAAAAATTAATATAAAAAAATATTTTGTAATACATTCTTCTAATGACGCCTTTTTTAATATTATTTTTTTTAATCCCTTTAAAAGTGCCTTTAAAAAAGAGCACTATTCAAAAAAGTTTTTCTTTAAATAACATTTCCAACAAAAGTACTTTCATTAACAATATTTTTTTAGGAATTAAGAAAATTAAATTTTCTTTTTGTTCAACTTAAAAAAGATAAAAATTTAAATAAAAATCAAATATGTACAGTATATTAAGGGTAAAAAAAGGTACTGGAAAAAGTAGTTTTTGAAAGATTTTTTAGATTTCGTAAAATTATTTTTTGTTATTTAAACAAACTCTTTGGAAAAAAACCTTTTAAAAATTTTTAATGCTAAAAAAAGTACATTTAAAATAGTACCTTTATAAAAAAAATATTTTTTAACAAAATACAACATTCTCTTCAATAAATATGAAATTATAAAAGTCTTTAAAAGGCAGATTTTCAAAAACTCTTTTTTTAAGTCGCCTTTACGTTGTGGTTGTTTTTTTATTTAATCTAAAGCAGTACTTTCTATAAATGCTTTTTTAGAAGGACGCTCTAAATAGTACCGCAAAAGCTCAAACAACTTAATACCAAAAATATTTTAATTTATTTTTTAAAAATTATTAAGTTGGCTCATGAAGAAAACATTCTCTACAGAATATTTATAAAAATATTCAATACGGAGACTGCACACTAGTATAAAGAAATTTCTAAAAAACTTCAAAAATAAGAAAAAAATTATATAAAGAATGAAACATAATTTTTAAACATTATGACTGTGATTCAAACATTTTTAAAAACATACCTCGTACATCAGAAATCTTTTATCTTACGCATGCAGCTCCTTGTACGTTCAACCTCACACAAACCTTATTCGTAAATTGAAAGCCAAGTTGCATTGCATTTGGGTCACGTTTACGGATATCGACGTCAATATAATTTTATTTTTTTTTTGTGAATACGTGATTAAAATTATAAACAAATTATTCATACAACCGATAAAATTGCAATAATAAACATTGTGTGTTATATTTTATTTGTTTTAATTTTTGTTTGATAATCAAGATCATTGTTGTGTACAGTGTTTGGTAGAAGATATCGGATTATATAATATGCAATGATTTCTATGAGGAAAAGCAAAC
This sequence comes from Trichopoda pennipes, assembly GCA_030448955.1. NCBI lineage: Eukaryota > Metazoa > Arthropoda > Insecta > Diptera > Tachinidae > Trichopoda > Trichopoda pennipes. The sequence goes on along the minus strand of JASKUP010000070.1, from coordinate 2,075,353 downwards.
AAATTTTAATACTTAAAAAAATGCTCTAATAAAAAAAAATACGTTAACATATTGTTAAAGCTACAATGTCTGACTATCTATCTGTCTGGCACAGACCTTTATCTCTGACACCATAACAGCTAAGAATCGACATCTGTCAGCGTGGGGAGGTCATCTATTGCTAGATATCCTTTTCATTCATAATTGACGAATTTTTTCTCTTCGTAAAACACTACAAATTTAAATCATCTTAATCTAAATTTATTGTTTTACTTTGTTTTAGAAAACAAACTTATTGTTAAAAAACCATTTAGAACTCTAAAAGAAGTGAATGATTAATAGTGCTTTTAAAATACATTATTGATAATACCTGTGGCAACAATTTCTTCTTCTTCATACATAATCCTGCTGAGTCTTAGGCCGAAAAGAAGATAGCATTTCATGCGTTTCGATCTTCTGCTCTTCTTCTCCAAGTTTTAACATTTAGGTCTTAGAGATGTCATTGGACCTGATATTTTCATCGGAGTTTTGTTCGTGCTCTCCTCCGGACGCCTTCGGTATCATATTCGAAAATTCTCCTTACAGTTGCTTCTGTACTCATTCGCACAACAGATTCCAACCCGCACAGTCTTTGCAGTTTTATGCGCTGGACAATGTCAATATCACCGTACAGTTCATACATTTCATGATTCATATGATGCCGATAGTATCCACTTACACAAACTGATCCGTATATTCTACGAAGGATTTTTCTCTCGAATACGCCAAGTACGGGTTCATCTGTTTGCGCAAATAGCCATGCTTCTGCACCATATAAAATAACCGATAGAATGAGTGTCTTGTAGAGTGTTATTTTCGTAATTTTATAGAGAGTTCTACTTTTAAATTGTCTGTTTAGCCCAAAGTAGTAGTTTGCCAATATTAGTCTTCTTCGTATTTCCAGGCTGATGTTATGTTGTTGTTTCTATTTATGAATGCCCCGAGATATAAAAAAATCCTCCACAACCCCAAAGTTATAATTGTCAATGTTCACAGTTTCACCTAATCCAGTTGATTTCCTGTTCGTTGCAACCATCACCTTGGTTTTGCTTTCATTAACTGCCAAGTCCATTATTAAGGTTTGTAAAGGCAGTAGTTACATCAGCCAATATCCTACCAATGATGTATGCGGCACCAACAGTGCAGTAATTTACACCAGAGGCAAAACCGCCTCTAAGATCGCAAAACCAAATAAAGATAATTTTTCTTTTTCATCCTGTTAATTACTTGAATCTTATTTCCTTTAATTTTCTAATTATTTGTTGAATAACTACAAACCTTAATAATTAATACCAGAAGTTGTCGAGGTATTCTTGCACGGGCAAATGAAAATTTCCATTTCTAAATCATTCTTCTCTGTTGACACGACAATTAATCAATGACATGAAGAAACTTAATGCTAGGCTTGGACCTTCTGCTATTTTAATTAGGGAAATACAGAATTTAATTTCTAAAGTGTTTCCTTATTTTTTAGATTTAACTGTTTGGCAATTTCTGGTTCCAAATCGGTCAAAAATTAGGGTTCAAAAGTGTTTTATCTATTACTTTTGTTTCCAGGTCCTACCAAAGTTTTTCGTGCGGAAATTTCAAGAAAAGTTATTATCATTAGGATGAATATGGTGGTAAAAGGTGATTTAAAAATTTCAAATCTTTGAAAAACCTATTATATTTAATTTTAATTTAGTGATTTTCGCACATAAAACTCTAGATCTTTCTCTAATTTTACACCCCCACAAGTATGAAGTTAGCGTTTGTGCACCTCTCGGCAACTTCGACCATTGCACCATCTCCCCCTCTATTTTATATTCAGAGCATCAAAATGTTTCGTAATCAGCTACAAAACCCTTAAAATATATTTATGAAAAAGCTGGTTGGGCTGAGCTCAACGAATTTTTTAAGTAATTTAATTGGAAATTATGTTTCTTGAGTAATATTTTTTTTTTTAAAGAGAAGTAGCACTTCAGGCAACAATGCCTATTTAGTCAAGTACCGTGGTACTTTCTTTAGGAAAGGGATAGAGAAGAGATGCAACAGGCGGTGAAAGTAGAAGGATAGTCTATCGTATAAGACAGCCCCACCGACAGTCAATTTTTATTTTTCTAGTAAAAAAAAACCAAGGTCTTCGTTGGGAATCGAACCTACAACCCCCATACTGACAAGCTAGTGCACTACCTGCTAGCCTACAGGGGCACCTAAATGCCGATCCCATAGCGGAAATGGTTGTAAACATCATTTAGTTTGGAATGAAAATTTTTATTTCATCTAAAGAAATTCTGACTAAAACCACATCGAAGTTGTAGTTTTATCAGACGTGCAAAAATGCAGTCAGATTAAAAGAGGAAGCATTAAGTATCTGGCGTGGAAACAAAAACGCAGATACTGATTTGGTACGCAAAAGGGCGAGATCTTCCCGTGCCAATGTACTAAAGAGCAAAACAGATCTGCATGAGGAGCGCCTTCGTGCTAAAGTTCTTCCTATTCCTTGCGGTAGTACGAACTTTCAGTCATTTGCTATAAGAGTAAAGGATGATGCTAGCTCTTCAATTTCGAATATTAAAAAAAAATGACCAAATATTCACTGACACGGTTAATAAAGCTAACTTCCCGGGGCTATTGTATTTGTAAGTAATTCTTATTTGCTAGAAAGCAGTCAACCACTGCATGGGCTCGACAGAGAATCTATTACTATGCCGAAGATATTCTTTCCAGCTCGAGCGGTTTTAGCAGATCTCAACATTAAGGAGTCTCCTGGGTCCGATGGGATACTAGCACAGTTCTTAAAGCACTGCAATTCAGTGCCCGTAGATGCGCTTTATAGGAGACTTGCTAGCTTTCCTTTTGGAATAATGCTGCAACTGGATATATCAATTCGGGGAAAGTAAGGTGGTGTCTGTATATATTTTTAAGGAGTTTGTTAGAGTGTGACATGATGCGCCTCTGTCAAAACTAATTGCTTTTGGTGTCAGTGATAGGTTCTTCAGATTTACATTGAATTTTCCCAGGAATCGCGCTATACGAGTTGTTATATATGAGATTTCTTCAAACGAGTTTAAGATTAAATCAAGAGTACCGCAAGGCTATGTTCTTCATCCTACCCTATTTCCTTCTTTGTCAGACTTTCAACCCTATATACTCATTCGCAGATATATGAATGATATGCCCAATCACAATCTCCTAACAATCTCCAAATGGGGCCAAGTGAATAGAGTCGATTTTAATACCCATATGACTCAATGTTGCTTGTTAACACATAGATCTATGTTTAAAAATTATGTTTAATCTGTTATTATAAGTGATATAAGTGCTATGGAATCAGAAGCTCTTGATCTTCTTACCATGAAAATACAGAATGCTGTTCAATGGACTAAGCACATTTATCAGATTTCTAAAGAAGTTTTTAAGTACCTCGGTGTTCTAAAACGATATTAATGATACTTCACTCCAAACGATCTTTGGAATTGCTCAATCCCGTACAAGAGAGGGCCAAGAAGCTCGTTCTCTAGAGCATTTAGGTGCCCCTGTAGGCTTGTAGGTAGTGTAGTAGCTTGTCAGTATGGGGGTTGTGAGTTCGATTCCCAACGAAAACCTTAGTTTTTTTCACTACAAAAATAAAAATTGACTGTCGGTGGGGCTGCTCAGCGATGACGGCATAGTCACTGGTCGCTGTGCTGTCTTTATACGGCAGTTAATTTTCAACTATCCCTCTTCTTTCACCACCTGTTTCATCTCTTCTCTATCCCTTTCCTAAAGAAGGTAGCACGGTACTTGACTAAATAGGCATTGTTGCCTGAAGTGCTACTTCTCTTTACAAAAAAAAAAAATACAAAAAAAAGAGCCTTTGCATTGTTGTTGGTTTTTTCTGTTTTATCATTACTACCAGGGTAGGTGCTCCAATGAAATTGGGGAACTTGCTGCAATTACTTTCATGTTTTTGCATTTAACACTTTTCCTTGTGAGCTAATCCCTTTGAAAAAGGGAAAATTCGCTTTTTAGCAGAACAGTTTGTATGTGGAATAAACTCGCTCCAGACGTCTATTCTGTCACTTTCAATGTAGAAAAACTCATATCGGATATCCACAAACACTACTCCCTCTTTCCTCCTTCCCATAATCCTATTTTCTAAATAGTTCTAGCAGAATTCCTTGCATAAGTAGGGGTGCTTCCCGAGTGGTGGTTCGAAAAAAAAAACCAAATTAAAATTGTATAAATAAAAATCAAATGAAAACAACTCAAAACTAATTATTCCATTCGCTCACTAGTTAATTGTTAAACAGAAATTAGTTATTGTAAATAAGCGTCATTAATTATCATCACAGTGTGCCAGTTTAAAATACAGACGTTGTTTAAGCAAGACCACTTTTCTCGTCAAATCCACAACTGTTATCCGTTAACTTTTCTTAATTTAGTTAATTTCACAAAATATTTTTGCTCACGTTTCTATTCTATTTTAAAATTTGTGCTAAAAGTCACGTAGTCGAGGCTAGAAAATACTTGTTTTCCTAAAGAAATTTATAAGTTTTATCTGGAACAAAAGCCGCACTTAATTAAATTCATATTAAAAAATAGATTGTAAATTATTTTAAATTTTTTAAATACCATTTTATTTAAGTATTTAACGACACCTTATATTTTTTGTATTTTATTGTATTGTATTTTGTTTAAACAACAATAAAAATTAAATTAAAGTGAAACTTGAAATAGACGCCAAGAAGCGATATAAATTTTCGAAAAACTTATTTTGAAAATATATGATAAAAAAAAGATGTTGGGTTAATTCTAAAATAAATCCACAGAATTGTAAAATAAATGGTTGGATTTGGGAAAAAGATAGCCTTGAACTTTGTAGGTGCCTTATTTTTATTGTTTTACTTTTAATTTATTTTTTTAATTTCATATAGTTTTGGATTTGTAAGTAATTTTATAAAAGTCCATTGAAATCGTCACTGACGGATATTTACGTGTCGATTTGAAGTTATTTTGTTGTTTAATAAATTTATATTTCATTTGTTATTTAATTTTACTTCAAGACAAGCTTAAGGAAATTTGAAACTTTTCTGAAAAACTAAAAACCCTCGAAATGTTAATTCAACAAACAATAAAATCAATTTAATTTAAAAAAGTTTGTCTATTATTCAACGTATTTTATTAAAATTGCAATATTTCTAAGGTACACACACGTGCAAATATAAATAAATCAATGTCGTCTAAATTTAATAGATTAATGTCACGTATTACCTGCAGAATGTTCTACTCAATCGACTACTTTGATTCTTTTTGTATTTATTACCCTGGTTTCTATGAAAGCTATCAACTATTTAAAATTATTACTAAATCAAACTTTAAACGAACATATTAAGCACAAGTTTATCACGGAAGAAATGGCGTATTAAGTCCCAGCTTTAAAATGGTAAGATATTTATTAAATTAAGGAAGAATTTTGGTAGCATCGATTTTTTATTATTTTCATTTAAAAACTGTTTTAAGATACAAAATTTTAGTAATCTTCAAGCGAATACAAACATTGTTTTAAAGGGAAACATTTTGATATGTGCTTAGATTTTCCGACGGGGTTGATTTTTCTTTTATTTGGGTACGGTTTTCCATCGACCCTCGTCAAATTTGGTTTTTGAACAAACCGGTTTCACCTGTTTGCCATCTTCAGTGTTCTCTTCGTACTAGTTGCGTTCTATTGTCAGCTGTGTTTATATAGTTCGTCTTGTTCGTGTTTCCCTTTTAGTGCCAAACAGCGACCGAATTTACAATCAAAAGAAAGAAAAATATAAACCGGAAAGCATAATAATACGAGAAACCGACTATCTAACATTTGACATCTTTAGGAAACCCCCTACTACCGACAATACGTTTCACATCACCTCGAATCACCCCACCCAACGGTACAACACGATGGCATACTTTTACTTATAGAGGACCAGAAATATATAAATTAACTTACCTTTTCCACAAAGAAGGTTTATTCATAGCATTAGAAACCAGCACTACTCTGAGATGTAATCTCAGAATTTCGACAGAAACAACTGACAAATTTAGCTCCAGCTGAGTATATAAACTTGCTTGTACCCGCCAATACACTTATATTCAAGTAAAGTTACTTTGACTTTCTTCTGAAGCCAGACAGCACTAAACACGATTGTTCGACTCCTCAGTGCAGTGTTGGAACTCCGATACGGGAATAGCCTTCAACTAGTCGTTTACAGCCCTTTAAATGTGTTCGATTGTCCTAAAATGAGTTTCCTTGAGATGATTTTTCAACTTCGGGAAGAGGAAAAAATCACATGGGCTTAATTTAGGCGAATATCGAGGCGGAAGAGGCACAGAAATGTTTTTACTGGCATTTATAGAAATTGCTGTGTGACAAGTAGCATTATTGTAATGCATCATCCAGTTTTTCTTGATGTTTGACCTCACACGAATGACCCTTTTTTGTCGTCTTTCAAGAATCTCCTGGTAAAAGTGTTGATTGACTGTTTGGCCTTGAGGTTCATACTCTTTATGAACGATTCCATAGATATCGCAAAAACATCTCCGCATGCATCTGATATTTGACTTCGCAATCCTTCTATTTTTGCGCCTTAGAGAGGTTTAATTATGCCACTCCATACTCTTGAGCTTGGTTTCTGGTTCGTATTCAAACACCCAAGATATATCACAAGTAATGACACATTCTATGAGGATAAATTTCATTCGAATAAAAAAAATATCTTTCCTTCCTAACGTTCTTTCAAAAGACTTTTTTAGAACCGTTTTTTCGCAGATTTTTTCTCATCTCCAATTCACTGGTGAAAATCTGATGAACGGTAGTAGGAATTAAATTTATTTATTCCCCAATCATTCTGACTGTCAACCGACGATGTAAACGCACCGGATTCTGTCGACATTTTCTTGAAGATGAACCTACCGCCTCGTAATTCATCTTCAATCAATTCTCTTCCTTTTGAAAATGCCTTAAACCACCGAAAATTCTGGGCTCTTGGCAGAACACTATCTTTGTAAGCTTGCTAAAGGCAAATTACATGTTCATCCGTAGCGCCTCCAAGCACAGCGTCTTCAGAATTGCCAGATCGAACGTAACGTTGCCAGTCTCATTACATAATTTACAGACCTCGTATATTCTTTCATTAAATAAAAAATAAATAAATTATCCGAATCAATAAATTTAATTGTCGAAATTATTTCAATTGTACTAGTTTGTTACTAGTTTGAAAGCGGGTTAATAAGTCCGTGACTTTTTGAATTTTCCACCTCTTAATTGCTCCTGTCAATAGACAAATCTCTGTTGACTCCTGTTTAAATGTGAACAAGCTGTGTTTGGCAGCCGTTGATAGCATTTCGTGATAAGATTTACATCTACACCTGGCCATGGACCTTAATCAGATGATGGCCAAACCACTGTGAATGAAAAGCAATGCCATTCACGCCCTAGAAGTCCTACGGATACGTATATCCTCCGGTTACTCCTAGTATCAATTTCGAAAGCCCGAAGTAGACTGCAGCCCCCACTCCTTGATGAAGAGTTGAAGACTATCCAACTCCTGGTCCAGAATGCGTGCTTTATATAATTAAGAACACGACGGCATTTATACTCACTGGACCTGGACCATTCGTTGTATTCATTGTGAATGATCCGACCCACAAACTTAAATGAGTGCCTCGAAACACACAGCCACCACGATACTCCCGAAGGGCCTACCTCAATAATCAGCCAGAAAACAGCTAAATGCCTAAAGAGACAAATAGCGGAACTCTGCGGGCTACTGATTCCCGTGGGAAAATAGTGGATTGTCCAGTTGACTTCTACTAGCCTTGAAGGGGACTGAGCTCCCTTTTACCCCACAAGACACAAGTCTAGATGGCTGTTGTAGGATCCATAAAGACTATCATCTGCTCCCAGGGGGAAGCCGTTGATAGCAGCCGTAAACTCACGTTTGGAGAAGAAAATGGAAAAAAGCGTGTTTTGTGCTACTGTTTACTCCCCGCTGTGGTGTCGTAGCTCTGCGTATTGTCCACAGTTACGAAAAGGCTAAAAAACTTGTAGATATTGCTTGCATTCAGCATAACACAATGGAAAACCATCCTCGTATATTCAAGACATTATATGTATGCGTGACGAATCTTATATATTCTTCACCATAGTGAGGTTAAATATTCCCTTACGGTGACATGCTGCCTACATTTACAGCAAGCTGCTCATCCGAAACTAAGACTTAAGCCAGAGCAAAATTAAATTATTTTTTGTAGTAGTTTTTTGTTTTTTTTTTTGACGAAACTTTTAATTTTATTGAAATTTTCGGTTTTTAATCAAATTAAAATTATTTTAAATTTTTAAATGATGTAGTGGTGAAAATGTGATTTTATGCTGAATTTTCAATTGTTAATTGAAATACCGATCTCTTGGTTTGAAATTCATTCTGGTGTTTCGTCTTACAATAGAGTAGAGACAATCACCTTATTCCAAACAAATCGCCATCGTAAATACGCACATTCCACGCACATTCTTAAAACTATATTTGCCAGATTTATGGGTCTAACTCTTTAAATGCCTTGGCAACATTAACATGGACGGACTGGTAGAAGGATATACCTAAACCGACTTCCCTATATAAAAGGCTCCAGAATGTGTATTATGCTCAGTCGGGTTGTAAATGAGTATTACAGAAATTACAAAAGTGTGATTGCAATTTGTCGGCGATTTGATGTCGGAGTTTTGATTCTTTCAAAATAGAAAAATTCGGCAACTTGGTTTCCTAATTTCTTGTTATTGACTTAATGCGCACTTTCAATAGAATTCTGAAGCAACAATTGAAATCAATTTTAAACCCCTCCAGAGGTCTTTCCTTTGACTTTCAATGTACGAAAGTTCAATTTAAATGTCCATAATGCCACTCCCTCTTTCCTCCTTCCCATAACCGAATTTCCTAGTTCTGGCACAATGCATTGCATGAGCGGGGGTTATCCCCTGAGTGGTGGACCACAGATTTTGATTGTGACAACGCTGATGAGAAAACGTGTATTTCAACTAACTTGTCAGTTAAAAAATACAACGTATGACGGATGACGGATGACGGATTCTATGTTATTCTAATTGGCATTTACATTTGCATGCAAATTAATGAAAGGAAATTGAGATTATAAATAATTTTCTTATTAACAGACCTTTTTCCACAAATCAATTCAATTTAAAGTAATCCCTCCATCAAATACACAAGACGGCAAATTTTATTTTCTATTTAAGAGATAATTCGTTTAAATTGAGATTAATTAATTATTTTTTAATTTAATAGAATAAGTAATGTTTAATTGAAAGTGTTCACATAAATACTCCATTTCCACGTTTAAATCTTCGGCGTTTGTCTATTCGGTTTACATACGAGCATGTTATCGAAATGTCAGTAACCGATGATAGTAAGCTTTCAATATGTCGGGTTTTTCAATTGTGGCAACACCAACAACATTATAGTTTTGAACAGCCGGCTGATTTGACGAAGCCCATTTTTACTTGTCAGGGTATGTCAATAAGCAAAATGGCCGCATTTAGGTTTCTGAAAATCCTAGAGCGATTATTGTTTATGCATGCCAGTTTTTCTTTTCGAAGATGGGGCTGGAAATTAGGTACCGTTCAATGCATCACGCTATAGCGAGATACTAACAACTCAACTTTGGCCTATTATGGACGACGTAGATATCACTGACAAGTGTTTTCAACATGACGTTGCCACATGTCACACAGCCAATGAAACGATTAATTTATTGCAAACCAAATTTTCCGATCGCATAATTTCACGACAATTAGCAGTTCAATGGCCAGTTAGATCGTATGAATTAACACCATTAGATTACGTTTTGTGGGGCCATGTTTAGAACAGAGTCTATACGAAGCTAATCGAATCGATTTCAGCCTTAACATTTAAAATCCGTAATGTGGTTAACGAAATAGGACCGCCATTTTGCCAAAAGGTTAATAAAACTTTTATGAAAGAATCAATATCTGCCATCGTGGTCGTAGTGGACCTTTGCCAGATATCAGTTTTCATTCGATTCGAAAAATTTAGATTATAATGATTCAAATTTTTATTGTATTACATATATTGTTACGGATGTGTTTTGCTTAAATTTTAAAAGAATATAATTAAGTAATAAAGTCAACAACTGGGTGTGCTGTTTACTAACTGCGTAATTTGCTAAGAAAACTTATGCACGCAAGACAACAAGAACTTTCTAGTTACAAAATTCTATACACGCAAAACAACAACAGTCGGGTATGCTGCTTGCTAACTGCATACTTTTCTAAGAAAACTTATGCACGCAAGACAACAACAACAACTTTCGCTCACTATTCTGGGCTCTTCAAGGCGATGTTGTTACTTCCGGTGACAGACAAAGAGAAACGTTTTTGCGATCATTCGGTTACTAAGAAACTTCGGTTATCACATTACAAAGTAGTTATAAGCTCAAGCAAATGCCCACAGGGTGGCCCTCAAGTTTATATGTTTATAATTGCTAGAAGAAACGGTTAGCAGCTGAACTTCACCTGCTAAGCATAGGCAGTCGCTGATTTCACCTGTCTAACATAAGTCAAGATATTCCATAACATGTACGAAATAAATATTACAGATCTGCGTAATTATATATTAAGGGTTTTCAGTTTACGTTAGGGTTATTTGAAAATAAAAACAAAAAACTTTCCTGGAGATAAATAATGCCAAAGACCAAAAACAAATGTGGAGAGAAATCAAAGACTTAGTCCTTAAAAAAAATAAAGATGTGATAAAAGGTATGATATTTAATGATATAGAACATAAGGACAACTACCAAATAGCATTCCAATTTAATAAGTATTTTGTGAATAGTATTAAGTCAATAATAACGATACAATAGAAAATGTGCAATATATGAACAGCATACATGTGATAAAAAATAGATTTAGATTTCGTGCAATAACAATACAGGAACTTCAGAATATTTGTAAGAATATGAAAAATAAACCAGATTTCAACAACGTTACGATTAAGCTCATTACGGGCAAATGGATGATTATTGGAAAATCAATGCGTGAAATAATAAATGAGTCACTTGAAACAGGAGTTTTTCCGGATAGTTGGAAATATTCAATGGTAACACCAATTGTAAAAATCGCAAAAACAAATAAATGTGAAGAATTCTGCCCTGAAAACGTGTGAAAAAATTATGGAGAAAATTGTTAAGGAACAATTAGAAACGTATATAGCGCAAGACAACCTGTTTTCAAAATATCAATCGGCATTCAGAAAGAAATTTTCATGCGAAACAACAGTAAATTATGTGATAAACAGATGAAAATAAAGGGTGTTTTTTTAAGCCCGATAGAACTTGAAATTGTAAAAAATAACACAAAAAATTAAATTGTAATCAAAATTTCTTTTTTATTCGAAGGATCAATACGTGACATTAACATTTGAAAATGATTTCGGGCATACGGGCACCGCGGCTGATCTTGACGAAGCGCATTCTGGACGTCCAATTTTGGGCCACTTTTTCGAGCACTGCTGGGCGTATGTCACGAATAACACGAACAATGCTGTCCTCCAAGGCGTCAATTGTTGCTGATTTATCAGCATAAACCAGTGACTTCACGAAACCCTCCACAGGAAATAGTCGAGTGGTGTCAAATCGCACGACCTTGGAGGCCAATTGACAGGTCCATTTCTCGAAATCAACTTATCGCCAAATTTTAATTTCAATAAGTCGATGGTTGCGTTCGCTGTATGGCACGTAGCGCCATCCTGTTGAAACCACATCTCGTCCGGATCAATGTCATCCATATTTTCAAACAAAAAATCATTGATCATGGCGCGGTAATGATCTCCATTGACCGTAACGCGAGCTCCGGCCTCATTTTTAAAGAAATAAGGTCCGATGATGCCACCAGCATGAAAACCGCACCAAACGGTGCATTTTTCTGGATGTAATGGAGTCTGTAGGGTCTGTTGTGGATTGGTCTCACTCCATATGCGGCAATTTTGCTTATTAACAAACCAGTTAAGCCAAAAATGCGCCTCATCGCTGAACACAATTTTGCGATAAAACAACGGGTCAGTTGTCAACTGCTCTATAGCCCAATCGGCAAAAGAACGACGCATATAATGGTCTCGTGGCTTCAATTCCTGCACCGACGACTAATTGATCAATTTGGATCTTCTTCCACACTTTCGTTTACAGCGGCGATATTCTCTTCAGTACGCACATTCCTTCGACGTGTTGGTGTTATTGCATCCTCTAGAGAGTATGTGGTACGAAATCTATCGACAGTTCGACGAATGGCTTGTTCAGATGCACGATTATGTACGCCATAAAAATGACGAAGTCGTCTATAAGTTGCGCGAATCGACGACTGATTTTCAAAGTAAATTTGGATAATTTCGTAGCGTTGTTCAAGCGAGAGTCTATTCATGATGATTTGTCAGAGTATACTGAAACAAATAAAAAAAAATGTTTCATCAAAATTTCATTTTTTGTGTTACTTTTACAATTTAAAGTTCTATCTAGCTTAAAAAAACACCTTTTATATGGATAAAAGGAAGAAAATAATGGCAATATTTTTGGATCTCAAAAGAGCATTTGAGACCATTGATAGAGAAATACTAATTAGGAAATTATATATATATATGGCATCAGGGAAAGTGAATTAAAGTGGTTTAAATCATATCTTGCAAATAGGATGCAAATCACAAGAGTTAATGGTATAAGATCAAACAAAGTAGGAAATGAATTTGGAGTACCGCAGGGTTCTATTCTGGGCGCACTATTATTCATAATATATATAAATGATATGCCGAATATACTGGAGAAGTGCGAAATAATTTTATACGCGGATGACACATTAATCTATCCGGAAGGAGACACAGATGAAAAATGTAAGGAGAATCTGATGCACGACATAAATAAAATAAATAAATGGCTTAAAATGAATAGATTAAAACTTAATGAAAGCAAAACTAAATTATTGGAAATGAATATGGAAACCGAAACAATAATTAAAATTAATGATAAAGAAATAGGAAAAGTAACTAAAATTAAATACCTCTGTTTTATAATCGATAAAGACTTAAAACTAAAGGAACACGTCGATTATATATGTAAAAAGATTGGGAGGAAAATTGCGTTTTTTAAACGAATTAGAAATAAAATATCTCGGATGACGGCGATACATATGTATAACATAATGATAAAACCACACTTTGAATTCGGCTCCACAATAAAGCTATGCGTTCGATACTAAGATGCAATATATACACTCCAGTTGTACTAATGTTGGACACACTGAAATGGATGGATATTCATCAGAGACTGGAATTGAACACACTCCATTTCATTCAGAAAATTTAAATGGGAATTGCACCGGATTACACAGAACGGCTTGACTATGTGAGGGAAGTACAACCATACCATCTTAGGAACACTGAAAATTTCCCATTACCAAGGGTAACAACAACAGTAATGCAACGATCTCTGTTCTTTAAGGGACCTAAAGTATACAATTTGTTACCAAATGATATGAAAACAGAAAGGAATATTAATATAAGTAGGAGAAAGATAACACAATTTGTGAGGAATAACATGGTAGATTATATATAGTAAGGAGAGAATAATTATGTATGAGAAATTTTTAATTATAAATACTACTGAATAAATAAACTAAACTTAATATAAATGAAAAAAAAATCTCTTTTGCTACTTCTCATCGCTTTAGAGATTTTTTTTGGTTAAACTACATTTCATACGCTTGTATGTTGTATATTTCAACCCCGTTTTATATTAAAATTTAATAAATATACGTTTTATAAGTTTTTCAAATATTCTAATTGCTCTTGTTTTACTTTTTTTATTAATAATTTTTGAAAAATAAATTATTTTGAGCGAAAACGCATTGAATTCAAAGACTTTCCCTAAAGGAATTGTATTTAAATTTAAATTACTATGCTGCCTGCAACTTAAAATTATTTTATTTATGTCAGCAAACTTAAAATCAAATAATATTTAAGGCGGATATCGAAGTTGAATAATGTATTTTGTTGCGAAAACGATTTGTTAAGTTTCAAAACAAAATAATTAACTGTAAACAAGAGTAAACGAAATGATCTACTGTGCATTTTACAGACTACGTAGTTTTCTAAGAACTCTTATACATACAAGACAACAACAACATGCTTATAAGAAATTTTATGAAAGAAGATAAATAACAGAAAATAAAAACAAAACACACATCCAAGCAGGCGACTAAGCTGAATGATAGTAACAACAATAATATGAGGTGATTCAAGTTGAGACATCATTGAGGAAATACAACAAAATAATAAAGCATATTTTAAGGCGTAATAGCGGTGAAGTTAACATCGTGTTTATTTTGTGGTTATTGAAAGTTATTAAATTGTTTAATTTAAAACTCTAAAGCGCTGTGTTATTATTTTGTAATAAAATAACTGAATTTAAGAAAATTTTTATTATAAAGGAATAAACGTAACAATTTTTCAATTTAAGAAGAAATTAGGCATGGTTGTTGATTATAAGACAGCTTAAAGTTACAACTTTTTATAAATTTTCTAAACAATTGCTGTGACAAGTTAAAAGCAAAAATTACAACAATAATTAAAAAATTATAAAACTTTAAACATGTTTTTGTCTAAGCCACAACACATCAAAAAGTTAATTCACTTATTAAGACATTTAGTTTTAAGTTAACAGCATGCAAGGCAATTAAAAATACAACAAATATATAGTAAAGAGAAAATAATTATGCATGAGAAATTTGTAGAGTATTATAAATACTACTAAATAAATAAACTATTATTATTATTGTTATTAGAATACGAGTATGTAAGGGAAATAAACCAGGTTAATTTATTCCTCAAAAATAATATTTAACTAAAGCTAAAATCTTACATTACAGTACAACCCAATTCGTAGTTCTATAATCTTTTTACGTTTAAGCTAAATTAAAACACGGAAAGGAAATGGTATTTAACATAAATTTCGTTTTATGGAATTTGAAAATTTCTATTTACATGAAATCTGTAAAATATTTATATATATTAAGCCAGCGATTACTGGCGCCATTAGCTGTCAGTTTGAAATTTTAACATCATCGTTAATGAGAATTAAAATTAAAGAAAAGTTGTTGGAAACAAAAAAGATTTATTTCTTGATTTAACGAACGTGACAATGATTCTAACTTTAATAAAAATTATTTTTAATTAAAAATTAAGTTTTCTTGAAACACACACCAGACAAATAAAATAAACAAAATAATTATATAAACAAGCTAAAAGCAAATAAAGATCCAAAACAAAGGAAAGAAAGAGGAAAAAATATAAGAAATAAGACGCAAATGTTAAGTTCAATAAACTTTTACCGGCAATCGTATTAATGTTTTGTATTTTTTTTTTTAATTAAATTTATACATAATAATACGTAAATATTAATAATATTAGTCGTATCGCTAAATAGCTGTAATTATTTTTTTTTTTTTGTTTTTATAAAATAAAGAGCCAAAACAAAATTGCTGATTGGTATTTAACACAAACAAACTTTAATAAATACACACAGATCGGGTTGGCGCACTGTGGGGCAGTTACAAAATATTTTAAAAAGCAAACAGCAATTTCTAAGGGAGTTTGTCTCCCTTAAATAATTTTGTAGTTTTAAATTATGAGTACGTATCTTAGTGCAGCACCCATCAGGATTATGAAAAATTAAAATCGTTATAATATTCTTATTATTTTTTACTGTCTTGTTTTTCCCTACCCTGCTCTAGCTTGTTTTCTAGCGAAGACTAAAAAAGCCTCTCCAATTTTTCTCTAGAATTTTCAGATGGCCAAATGCGGTAATTTTGCTTGTTGACAAACGCTGACAAGGGAAAATAGACTTCGCGTTAGAAAATTATTTTTTCAGATTAACCAGCCGGTTGTTCCTGAATGACTTAAGCGAATCTAAGTCATTGTGAATGCTCACACTTCAATTCTGGCACCAGTTAAACCTTGTAAGGTTTCAAAATCAAATCCTTTCGAAAACTTCACAACATGGTGATTTTGGATAACCCCAATTGTGGAGAACATCGAAAACTTGAGAAATTTGGATCTGCTTCAACATTGTGGCTCACGGCTGCGTTGTTTTCAGTTAAAAGACCCATTCGAATAAGCTTTGGCGTTTGCACATTTTGTATCGAGCCTGTCAACTCAAATCTAACGACCGAATACTTAATAGTGGTCTCAGAAGCACTTTTACGAAATGTAATTTTAACAGAACCAACAATTTTCAGAGTGGATTTTTATTATTGTAATGCGATTTTCGTGCAAAATTGAATTCGTTGTAACAATTGCCAATACATCTACTACGACTACGTTAAAAAACTATATGTCAAAACTATCACTTTGTTGGTGTTGCCACCATTGAAAAACTTCTTGTTAAAAAACCGGTTATATGTTTCTAATTTTATTAAAATTGCTTCAATCGTTTAAAAATTATAGTTTCCCGATTTTCTGCCCTCTTGGTATACTGCCTGCTCGATAGTATACCGTGGTTGGCATGCCACCTAACAACCAAACAAACTTACAAAGAGATTCATAAAATTTCAAAATATATTAATATTTGCCCCACTGTGTAATGTTTTTTTAATTTTATATTCAATAATATTTAAGTATTTATAATTTAATCTGACCCATTACTGGCCTTTTGTTGTTGACTTGAAATACCAGCTGTCGATTGGATTGATGCTATTTAAAATTATTTTATGAATAAATTTATTTAATTAAACTTATTTTCGATTGTATGCGCTCACGTTGAAATTAATATCGTTTAATAACATTTTTATTTTATAATAAGCTAACAGGGGCTCAATAGTATTTGCGGGATCAATAAACACAGGATGGTGGAAATGCAATTGCATAGTAATTTCATGATGTGAACGTGCCTTACTATTGCATTAATGACATTAGCTGTAATTATATTTTTCCATGTAAATACATGGCAGACAGATAACGCATTAGGTTATGGCCATCTGCATAACTGAAGCACGTGAAATTGTTATTTTAGGTTTTGAACTTGTGTAGAAAGAAAAGTTATTTGTAAATGCTGGCGTTTGTTTTTAAATTAAAGAGTTTGCTAAGGATGGGTGTAGGGATTCTGAAAATGCTACATTGCAAATTGCTGGTTTAACTTTGCTTTTGTTAATAATTTTATAAAATTTAAATAAACGTGATCTTTAGTCAGATTAAAAATTATTGAAGAATAGTTCGATTAATAATTAATTTAAGGAATTAAAATATTAAAACTTTTATTTATTGTTTATCTGATAAATTTTCAAGGTATTATTTCAAGCAGCATGAGTATCGCTGTTGTTTTCCCCTCACTGTACGACACGTTTTTCTAAAGATGTCTCACGTGTTTTAACACTTTAAAAACTGTTCATTTTGTGCAGTCATCGAATACTTCATTGTAGAGTGTTTCGCGAGTTGTAACAATAAATAATTCTGAGCGTTTTGAAGTTAAAACATTTATAAACACTAACAAAATAGGAATAGTAAAAATATTGTTACGTTTATTCCTCTTAATAAACGTTTCGTTATATTAAGTACTTTCATTGCAAATTAATAATACAGCACTTTGGAGTTTTAAGTTGAATAAAACGATTTATTTACCTTCAATACACACAAAATAAACATGATGGCAACTTTGTTGTCTTAACTCATTAATGACTCAATTTGAATTAATTCATTTGCCCAGCAAATGATGCTTATATAATTGTTTTAAGCTGTTTTCGCATTTACATGAATACTATACTTCATTGTTGTTGCTATTAACCTCCATTCTAGACGCCTGTTTCACTGTGCGTTTTATTTTTGTGCTGTGTTTAATGTTTTTGTTTTCTATTGTTTAGTTTATTTCGTGGAATTTCTTTTCATAACAACAATTAATAGATAATACCTATTTCTACTGTAGCAGATCAAATGACTCGATTTATGTTTCCTGCTTGAATGTATGAAATGTGGATATTAGGAAGGACGGATATAAAAATAAATTTTAAATTTATTATATTTAAACAAAATACTATATTGGACATTTGGATTTGAAACGCAAAAAACTAGAATTTTTAATTCATGGCTCATCGCATTTTTTACACATAAGTTTGTCTGTCCATTGTACATTTTCCCGAAACATTTTCTTACATTTAGATCTAATTTTGTTGGTTTTATTATTTATTCCAGCTAAACACCCAACGCCCCCCCCACCCCCGGGAGGCACATTGATATGTTTTGATGGGAATCCACCGCCATTACATGTGTCTTCGGGGGTACAAGGAAGGCCTTGCAAGGCTAGCAGCAGCCAACCGGGCTGAAAAATAATAACACAGCACTTTGAACTTTTAAAAATCAATTAAACGATTTATACATTTTCAATATACACAAAATAAACACGATGGCAACTTCACCACTCTAACGCCTACAAATTGCTTTATTGTTTTGTTGTCTTTTCTCAACGACTTTTCAACTGTAATTCTACTGATTTACTCAGCAAATGTTGCTTATTAAGAGGTTCTCGTACATAAAGGAATATTCTACTTTATCACCCCATATTGTTGCTGTTATTATCATGCAGTGTAGACAGGTGCCTGCAGGTATTTGCCTGTGTACTTTCTTGTTCTGTGTTAGTTGCTTTTATTTTCTGTTGTTTAAGTTATTTCGTGGAATTTCTTATAAGGATGTTTTTGTTGTCTCTTGTGTATACGATTTCTTAGAAAACTACGCAGTTTGTAAAATATACAATTTTCCTTTTAATTAATAGTTATTTTCTTTTAAAACTTAAATAAAACATCTTAACCTCCTATCAATATAAAACTTTATAGCCATGAGCCACAGTGTTAAAATTTGTCAATTCCACGTCTTTCTCAAAAATTGGGATTATTCAAAACCACTTGGCGAATTTTGCATAAGGATTTGACTTTGAAGTCTTACAAGCCAACTGCTCTAGGAATTGAAGCCGACCGACCATTCACATGGCGTGAAATCGCTCAGTTCATTCAGGTTTTTCTGAAAAAATCATTTGTTTCATGCGTTCACTTGTATGTATTTCAGGGTATGTCAACAAGCACAATTGCCGCATTTGTGCTTTGGATGCCCTTGCATGCTTCTCAATAGTCGCTATGAGACTATGTTAACGACGGAGCCTATACGGAGCTAATCGAATCGATTTCAGTCTTAAAACTCAAAATCTGTGATGTGATTAACGAAATAGGACCGCCATTCTGCCAAAAAGTGATAAAAAACTTTGATGAAAACAGCGACATCTGTCAGCATGGTCATGATGGACATTTGCCAGATATCATTTTGCTTTCGTAATTGCCGAACTTTTCTCTTCATAAGGCAATAAAAATTTTAATCATCTAAATCTAAATTTTTGGTTTTATTTTGTTTTAGAAAACCAATTTCTTGTTAAAAACCCCTTTAAAATATGGGGTTTCTTTCTTTCTGCATTTGAAAGTATTAAAATTTAAATTATTGACCTGACATTGATTGACGTTTTTACTATAGTAATCAAGTGATTATAGAAGAGATGAGAAAAATTAAATCAAGCGACAAGCAGTCACTTTTTGTTAAGGAATTCCGTAAAAAAATTGATATGTATACTCGGCATTTTGATTATAACTTCTAACTGTCCATGGAAGTTTGTATACCTCGTCCCTATGACACGCTTGCAAGGTCCCAAACTACTTCAGCATTAAAGATATTAAGCAGCACTTTACAGTGGTCATAATTTTGAAACTTATCGCTTTAATTACTACTTTGAATGTTTTTTAATTAATTAAGAACTCACTTCACTTATTTAATTTTTTACAATCAAATATAAAAATTTGTGATGCATTAAATATAATTAATTTACATATCCTTTTCTTTTAAGAAAATAAACAACTTTTTAAAGCATGACCTTTGTAAATTATTCATTGTCAGAGGCATTCATTTTTAGTTTCTTAAAAAATATTTTACCTTTTTTTGGATACCTTTGGCAGAACTTTTTGCATATTATGTTGATTTCTTGTGAATCAAGGTCATTGAAAACAAGATTTATTTACTTTAAATTAAATGGTCAAAACATAATATAAGTTTTATTGCTGTTAAAAATGTGCTGCTAAATCGTGATCTTGCAACATTTGTATTTGAATAAAAGCCTTAAGAAAAATATACTTCTGTATGAATGAATGAATGTATGAATTTACATATGTATTTTTATATTCATATTTGTAGGTATATATGTACGGATATTTGTACATAGGTGCAATATATACGCTTCATTGCACTTTGAATTGAAAGTATTGTTAAATTATTACTACCTGACGTTGCACAGTGTAACCCAAATCCAAAAATTTCCAACGACTGTTGCCACTGTACAAAATCTAATTTAATTTCAAATATTTAATACTGCCCTTTAAATATGCCATCAATATGCCCATGGCATAAAAAACATGTTTGCACTATGGTCATAAATACCACATTATTTTCTCAGCAATAAACTATGCTTACCACGAACAAGTTGGAACATTTTTAAACAGTATTTTTGATAAACAAAATTATTTTTTT
This sequence comes from Trichopoda pennipes, assembly GCA_030448955.1. NCBI lineage: Eukaryota > Metazoa > Arthropoda > Insecta > Diptera > Tachinidae > Trichopoda > Trichopoda pennipes. The sequence continues at coordinate 2,054,714 of JASKUP010000070.1, read as the reverse complement.
AAATTTTAATTACAAAACGTAATGATGTTAATAACAATAATATGTTAGTAACAATAAAAATATGTTATGTTTATTCGTTTATAACCAAATTATAACACATGAATTTTTTTTTTTAATATTTAAGTTCCTCCAGGTTCAGTGATTTGCGTGTAAACTATGTACCTTTCTTTTGAAACCGCTAATAATGAAAATATTAAATCTTGAATAAAATAAAATTGTCAAGAATTTGTTAAAATAAATAAAATAGCAATTCAATTGAAAATTAGTTTAATATATAATTATTTAAAGGACATTTCTAGCCTTTGTTATGATACAGCTCCACTCCGAAGACATATTAAAAATTTTAGAAAAAATGTCACCTACCACAATCAATCTATCAGTACCAAATATATTCACTGATATTATCACGCTATTAAAATGCCTAAAAAATTTGTTTATTTATATTTTAGTTCAGTTTTTAAATTTGTATTATTTTCTTAATTTACGTAATTTTTAAATATTTTTAAGGAAATTTTATTCTGTCACCCTGCATACCAACATGAACACCATGATTTGATTATAAAAGACCAAAATATTGTTACGATTATTCCTTATAAAAATATAAAATCATACCCAAATACCTTATAAAAAATGTTTTGTTTTATTGCAAAATAATACGGTACTGTGGAGTTTTAAATTAAATTAAACGATTTTTTCACTTTCAATACGCACAAAATAAACACGATGGCAACTTCACCATTGTAACGTCTAAAAAATGTTTTATTATTTTGTTATCTTTACTCAACGGCGTTTCAACTTAAATTAAATTTGCCCATCAAGTGGTGCTTAATCGGTTCTCACATACACAAAAATATTTCACTGAAACGTCACCCATCATATTGTTGTTGATATCATCATTCAGTGTAGGTGTGTGTTTTTTTTTTGTTTTCTGCGATTTAAGTCATTTCTTATAAGCATGTTGTTGTTGTTATTGTCTTGTGCGTATAAGAATTCTTTCTTTGTAAAACACACATTTCATTTCGTTTACTTATTTTTGCCACCAAAATTACTCTTTTTCGGTAAATATTTAAAAAGCAAAACTTTCATTTTTAATACTACAAGGTAGTTTCATGTACATAAGGCCCACTCTATGGGGAACTATCCATATCTCATGTGTCCATATTTTATAAAATAAATTTATAATATTTTGGATACCTCTGTTTCGGTTTGTTAAATTTTAGAACTATCACTATGTTTAGGTGTTTGCCAATTTATGTGTTTATGTAATGTAAATGTATGTAATTTATGTAATAGAATTATTTTATTATCTTTTAATAAAACACCGACTGGCTTCACGCAAGTTTTAATTACAACTATCGATATTGAAAGCTCAATCATCGAGGAAATCATTGATAGATATTCTTCATACCTCAAAATTATTCGAATATTGACCTACGTTTTTCGGGTCTTTAACAAATCAAAGGTTAATCGATCGCTAAAAGTAAATCATATTATTCATCTTTCGCCGTATGAGACGGAAGACACATTTTGGAAAATTGTGGCACATATACAACAAAAAACCTTTGCTGTAGAAATAACTGCTCTTTTAAACAATAAGTTCGTACAGCCGTATTTACAAAAATTGGCACCATTTGTACATCAAATGCAGATTGATAGCAATAACTACAACATTGTTTGAGTCGGCGGAAGACTTTCAAATGCTCCAATCTCTTACGATGCTCGCTTCCCTGCTTTACTGCCAAAAAACCATCGTTTTGTCAAACTCTACATTGAACATTTACATCGATTGTACCTACATGCTGGCCCGAAGGTTTTACTAGGTATACTTCGCCAAAAGATATGGGTAATAAATGCAAGAGAAATCGTTCGAAAGGTGGTTCGAAGTTGCATTCACTGTTTTCACTACTAGCCAAAATTACTTAGCTGATCGCTTAAGAGCACAACGACCTTTCCTGATAACTGGTATCGATTTTTGCGGCCCAGTCATTACATCGTACAGAATTCGTGGCAAAGTACCTTACAAAACTTACATAGCAGTATTTGTATGTTTTAGTTCGAAAGCAATTCATTTAGAGCTCGTTTCGGACCTCTCAACAAACAACTTTATTCTTTGTTTAAAACGTTTTGTCAGTCGGCGAGGCTTACCCAGACGCGTTTTCTGCGATAATGCAATCAATTTTACTGGCGCCAACAACCAGCTCAAAGAGTTAAAAACTAAACTACTTTCAGAAGATACACAACATGACATTAAAGGCCATTGTTCACAAAGCGGATTTGAATTTTGTTTTATTCCCCCTCGTGCCCCACGTTTTGGCGGATTATGGGAGGCAGCAGTTAAGTCGGCTAAAACTCTCCTAGTGAAAAACATTTCTCAAGCCCGGCTCTCATATGAAGAACTTCAAACTCTAATCGTCGAAATAGAAGCCATTTTAAATTCTCGTCCTATTGCTCCAATGACAGATGATCCGAATGACGGTGAAGCTCTGACACCTGGCCATTTTTTAATTGGTTCTTCATTGATTGCTGTTCCACAGGCAACCTTTTGCTCAAATCAACTGTCAGCCATAGACAGATGGCAACAAATTTGTTTTCTCAAAAATCAATTTTGGAAACTTTGGTTCAGAGATTATCTTCACTCGCTTCAGGAACGTGCCAAATGGACACAAATAAAAGCGAATGTCCAAATTGGCGATTTAGTTATCATACATGAAGACAACACCCCACCACAGAACTGGAATCTCGCTCGAGTTACAAAAACATTTGCTGGAAGTGATGGATACATTCGAGTTGTTGAATTAAAAACATCTTGTGGTTCCTTCCAACGACCTGTACACAAAATCGCCCCCACTTCCAAGTATCAAAATTCCTTGAAACACAGCCGTTTCAACAGGGGGAGGATGTTGGAGAGGATTACTTTTTCATCACTAATTAGTATCGTGATTGTTTGCTGGGTTGTGTAAATCCTTTTGTCTTTTCTTTTGAACATATTTGCTTACAAAATTAATGCTTAATTGTACCTCTAATATAATTGTTAAAATAAATATAGTTCAGTTGTAATTAAAACATGCGTGAAGCCAGTCGGTGTTTTATTAAAAGATAATAAAATAATTCTATTACATTACAGTATGATTTTATAAACATAAATAGATGGTGAATCGAATAAATGAATATACAAAAAATTGAAAAACACCAAAAGATTTTCAATATCAAAGGACTTTTCGTATATTATCTTTAAATATTAAATATTATATTATAAATAAAATATTCGTTCAAATTATTCTCTGACAACCAAAAAAGGAAGAGCATAAGAAATGTGTCATTTTAGTTAGTAATTATGTGCTGTAAAAAGACATCAATAGTGTAAAATGATATAAACGCCTGCATGAAACTCTTACTCGAATATTAATCACAAGTATAACATTATCACCATCCGTAAGAAAATGCAGATGAATTAGTTGTCCGGTAGGCCCGGTAAGAGAGCTTCCAAAATGCAAATATTTTAGACATCAAGATTTAACTTAAAGATATTGAAATTTATTTTTTGAACACTGGTAAAAGTTTCATTCATTACTTTCATACATACACTGTAAGAAATTTGCATAAAAATAAAAACATAAAGCAACAAAAAGAAACTTGGTAAAAGTTCCGTGAACTTACTTATTTTGTTTTCTCTTTTTTTTTCGTTATTCAATCGTCATTCTTTATCTTTATTTCTCCAAAAGTGTTTAAATTTCATTTTAACAGTCTTCTGTGGTCCAACATCTTCACACTTGTCCGCATTTTATCTTATAACTGATTAATGTTTCTATCGCATTAACGCTTCATTTACAAACAAGCGATAAAAAATAAAAGCTGAAGTTTTTAATTAAATTTCTTGCTGAATTTAAAATCACCCGGCAGCTTTAAAACAAAATATAATTTCATTATCAGATAATTTAATATTAGGGCAGCACTTGTGGATCAAAATATTAACCATTATAGTTTGGTTGTTAGCACAGCGGTATACAAAATAAGATCGTTCTCATAGCGGAGGCAAAATGAGATATCAGCTGCCAAGAGTTTGGCGACACGAGTTTGGCACTTTATTAAAAAAAAACTGCCTGACTTAGTTAAGAAGGAAATAAGTACCTTGTCGGGTTTTGTACAATACATATATGATTTGTAAACTAGATGGTCTTTTTTCATCTTACATTGTCAGTCATTTTCTTAATAATCGTATCCGATTGATATTAAAATGTTAGAAGAAAACAAAATAAATAAAAGAATACTAAATATTTTATGAAAATGTTAATTAAATAATTGTTTTTAACTTAATGAAGATATATACTTTATGAATTAGTACCAAACTTAAAAAAGCCGAATAAATGGCACATAAAGAATTAGATTTAAAGTTCTTGTTTCAACGTTTCTGTAGTCACTTGACACTTTAAAGACAATTACTTGCTGAGATTATTAAGGAAAAAATATTATGAGTGGTCTGGATACAAAAGATAATATTGATCAGGAAGCCGGTACCAAAATTAAATTTTTTTGAAACATTAAAATTAAGGGGTACGGAATCACATGATCTTGCATTTTGCAGCAGAGGCTGTCAACAAATGGTATGAAAATCGAGAAAGCTGGCATGAACTTAAAAGTACTATTCTTATCGACTAATGTCGGCTAAAAGTTACTACCCCATATACTGACACAAATCTGACTTAGATTTAATTATTTTTTTTTTTTTATGTATGCGCCGAGAGTGAATAACGGTAGCACTTTAAAGCAAAAATATTTGTGTTATTCAAATACTTTGGGTCAGTGGGTTCTGCACTACAAATCAAAATTATTCTTTAACGGCAGGATTCATATGCGAAATAAAGTGTGTGCAGAATTTGTTTCTGTTACACTTTTAAAGTAATAAACTTTAAATAATAAATTTTCTTCAATCCCCTAGTCCAAGTGGATAAGTACGTCAAGAATGTGGGTGGGCAAATTAGAGGTTAGGAAGTAAATTTTCTGTAAAATTATTAAATGTTAAAAACTGCGCTGCCATCCTTGGACATCTGTTTAGTAAAAGGTTGGGAAATTTTAAGGAAATTTCAGAACACTACACTCTTGAGTAAAAAAATTTAATTGCAAAATTAAACCAAAATGCTATTTTCTTGTAATAAGGCTACCTTTGAGACCGTTGTGCACAATTTAATAGTTGACAGAACAATATGCTTTTAGTGACCGTGGCCAAAACACACACGTTGTACAGAAAAATGTTGAGATTGAGCCTGAAACATAAACTCGGTGACGTTCACAACAATTGGGCATCAATAGAGAGATTTTGCACTATATTTTGCATAAAGATCTTTATCTTCCCGCTTATAAAATTCGACTCGTTCAAGAATCAAAGCCGACCAACTATTATTTGCGTCGAACATTTGTGAATTGGCTTTTTGAAAAACTGAACGAAAGCGAAGAAGCAACGCAACGTTGTAACCACAATTGGCTAATGTTGACATTAGTTACCTTAGATTTCAGACAGATGGCGCCACAAGCTACACAGTTGCCCAAACAATTTAATTATTGCATGAGAAATATCCCGTTCGCGTAATTTCTTTATTTGGTGGTGTCTGGATTTTTTTTCTGGAGCCATATGAAAGACCGTTTTTACGTGAACAAAACACTAACAGCTTACGCTTATAATGGGCAAAAAAGCTTTGGTGCAAAATGCGCCTCAAAGTTTTGTGAAAAGAGTGGAAGACATTTGCCTGACATCATAAACCATTATTAATTCCCATATTTCTGCTTTACATTGGCATCAATAAAACTGAAGTTGTCAAAAAAGAAATGTATTTTAAACCGGTTTTTTTAAAGAGAAGTAGCACTTCAGGCAGCAATGCCTATTTAGTCAAGTACCGTGCTACATTCGGAAGTACCGTGCTACGGAAATTAACTGCCGTATAAGACAGCACAGCGACCAGTGACTATGCCTTCATCGCTGACCAGCCCCACCGACAGTCAATTTTTATTTTTGTAGTGAAAAAAACTAAGGTCTTCGTTGGGAATCGAACCCAGAACTTCCATACTGAGAAGCTAGTACACTACCTACTATTCTACCGGGGCACCTAAAATAAAATATATGATTTCAGGGCGTGCATTCAAAATGCATTTTGTGCATTTCGCCATTTTTTTTTATCAGCATAATCGACCAAATGTATGCACAATCGGGAAAGTTAAGTGAAATTGTCTGTATAATGACCACTGTTGTTCACGATAGTGTAGCAGAAGTGCCGTCAACTTCTAACAACTAAACTTCTCATGAACATTACTGATGCGAATTTTTAATTAAGATTTGAATATACGCGCACTCGAGGTTTAATTGACTCAAGCATCATTAATACGGCAAATAGTTGGTTATATATAAACAGAAGTGAATGGTCACTGAATATTATCTTCGCTAACAAGCAGAATTGGCGCACTTGGACAAATGAAATTGAGGATATGGCCCTGAAAGATATGTGGTCGCACAGGATGATGGCATTTATCTCACATTTAACGAAACACTGGCTATTTTGGGCGAGAAATTTAATAGTCGTGTTATCTCATAATGTGATTTCACACCGTTGAACTTCTTTGTTTAGGGATATGCAGAAGAAAAATTAAAAGCACACATATCTTAAGTTCTAAAATTATTTATAATCTCCAGCGAATAATAAATATTAATTTTAGCATTTTGCGAAGCACGCTACAGCTTGGATGTATTTCTATTTTTCTTAAACCTTAACCTTGCGCAATGTTTCATTTTTATGCCTTAAATCCTAATGTAAGTGTTTTTTTTTAATATACCAGGGAGTGATTGTAAAGTTTACTTCTTAACCTCAAATTTGCCCACTTAATATATCTGACCCTCGCAAAACTGAAAAAGATGAAAAAATTACAAGTATCTTCTGATGTGTAAGTGTGTACTATCGAACAATCTAAATTCGTTTCCAGGTCGGACATATTTTAATTTATAAATTTAAATAATATCTTTTGTAAAAGAAAACAAGAAAAATATAAAACAATTATTGCATGCGCTACTAAGACGATGGTTAGCAAAAAGCAAGAATAAATTTATGTGTCGATTAATAAACAGAACAATGAAAAAGCTTTGGATTGAAATGTATTTATTTTGTTTTTGACTTTAAATGCCCCTATATTCCTTTTCAGTTAACAGTATCTATAATGTTAGTAAACTTTATTCCATATGGAAAGAGCTTTAGGGCAAACCTGACGTCTAAAGATTTCCTTTTAAGAAAAAGAGAGATTTTTAACGTTAGGGCAAATGACTGCCTTCCAACTACCAGATTAAGACTGAATGCCTTTCTGATAGAAAGACTTTATTTTATACTTTCTTTTTGTCTATTCATCAATAAAATACACAATAATAGGTAAACATTATTACAAGTAAAGATTAATAAAATTAAAAAAAAAAGAAAATATTATACAAATAAAACTTTGCTTAGGCTAACTTAAATTTAAGTGGGTCTCTGAACTTGACAGTAAACTATAGTTTTGTTTTGGAGTGAGGCATCATATGACAAGAAAAATGTATTTGGCGTGTGCGCCTATGTTTTAAGTTTCAAAATAATTTCGTTATTGAAATTAGAGTGTTTATTTAACAACAATGTCGTTGACATTGCAATGGTCTGAATAATTTACTTATAAAATATGTTTAAATTCGAAGGAATTTGGAGGTGAAGTGAAGGTACTCTACAGGATTCTATATGGACTTCCATTAACCAAAATATTTGTTCTTAGAGGAATCTAACACAAATTAACGTAAATTAAATTAAAAATGACACAAAAAAGTTAAATTGTTTATTTCTGTTCAGGTTGCGCTTTTGTAAATTCTTTACAAACAATTTTTTATTTTCTTTAGTTTTTAAATTACATTTGAATGGCTTCCAAAGGACACCCTTATGTAGAAAGATTGAAAATAAAAATTGTTTTTCTTTTCGAAATGTTTGCTGTGTTTTAAGTTTTGTTGTGGTTTTGCTGTGTTAGTTTAATGAAAACTCTCATTTAATTAATTTGGCTTAAGACTTGGTTTCAAAATTGAAAACATATATAAGTATTGCTCTTGCCCGAGGATTTTGTTTTTGAAAACAAAAAAAAACAAAATTGGCGGGTAAGTTGCTTTGAATTTTTTATACAAAATTTGTGGTAAAACACACTGATGAGCTGCATGAGCAGTAGTGAAATGCTGACCGCTCCAATAACACATTTCATATATATTTTTTTAATAATAAATACTTTATGAGAATATAATAAAATATTTTTTTAAAGGAATTTAGCACAAATTAATGTAGATAATATTTAATTTTTTTATTATTTATTTATTTATTATTTTATTATTTATTTTATTATTATTAAATAAAATATTTATATACTTAATAAGCAGATTTTTAAAAAATAAAAAGAGAGCATTGGCAGCGTACGCCAATTAATTTAGTATTAGTTGTTTGTGAGTATTCCTTCCTCGTATTATTATTTATCCCATTTGTTGGTTAAATAGATGAAGTTTACAAATTATATAAATTAAGGCAAATAAAAAAAAAGAATATGATAATGGGAGTAGCTATCCAAAAAATACTGCCTTACACTCCACCAGTGTGCCATCCTATTTAATTTCTTTACAAAATCGACCAAAATAATCTATTAATAATTTTTGCTTTTTTTTATATAAAATTTAAAATAAACATGAATTAAATTACGATAAACACGAACGTAAGCCGAATTAAATTTATTTATTTGTAATACTTACATTCTCTAAAAAGTAAAAATACCGATAGGTGCCATCCTAATATCTATAAAAAACGTGCAAATTTTAAATGCTTTTATGTTAACAACTATTTAGATTTTAAGCATAATAATAACAACAATGCACTACAGCAAGTTCATTTATAAGTAAAATTTTAATACATTTTCTTGATGCAAACATGTTTATCTTATTTTTGTGATACTTAGTTGTTATTCACTTTAATTAATATAATGATATATCTAGGTGGTTAATAAATTCACACGCTTATTGAAAATAAAACGACAACACCGGAAAAACCTTGAACTCGAAATAAATAAAATTGTGTCGTGAAGTACTTGGATGTTGTTTATAATAATTATTATTATAACTTTTTTTTAACATCATTTACTTCAGTTTGTACTCATAATTTAACAATTTTTTTATGTGTGTGTGTTTTTTTTATAATTATATTTTATTCAAAAGCTAAAAAAAACAACTCTAAAACACTATTTTAAAACAGAAATTTAAAAAAACCATAAACAATTCACATTCAAGTAATTTATTATATGAAACTCTTTTTTTATAATTATTTTAAATGTAAATTATTTAAATGTGTTTCAACGAATGGGAGACTAAAAAATGGTCAAGTTCAAGTTAATTATAATTAAATATTTTATTGTTGTTAATAGTGATTTGTATAATTGTACCAAATCAAAAACTAATTATCATTAGAGTAATTAAAGATTGATGAACTTGGCATATTTCAATTCGCTATTATTACACATCAAGCATTTTGTCACATTTAATATTTTGCCCTTATTTTTTTATTGGTTATTAAATTCAAGGCACAATATATAATATACATTCTACTAAATGCATCATCAGTTTAATTTTTATGCTGAATCTATTTCTATCTATATAATCTATATAATACAATAATCCCTGAAGCTATTTTCGTGCAGTGTAAAAATAATTTATCGCAAATATTTCGGTCAAAACCGTACCAGTTTTGTCTCTCTTGAAATAAGTAGACGACGTTTTATGCGCCCATATTCAAAAATAATTGTTATATCTCATGCAATGTGCGCTCTTAAAGTAAAATTCTTCTTTTATGGATAGCTTAAGGTCAAGTTTCTTCACGTCTTTTATATATATTGTTGGGGTTATACCTTAATATATATTCATATATATATATATATATATATATATATATATATATATATATATATATATATATATATACAAACAAACCCGCCGCCACGTTTTCCACCAGATGGCTTCCTTTTTTTTGTAACATTTCGTTTTGGGACTAAAAGATAAAGAAAAATTATTTTAATAGTTATAATTTGTTGACCTTTTTTAATATTTTTTAGTAATTAATTTTAAGCACTAGGCCTTATTTAATAAAAAATTTTTTATTTTTTTATTATTTTTGTTTTTCCTGATGATGCCAACCAACGGTGTGGCGAAATATCGAAAATATAATAAAAAAATAATTTTTATAGTTTTTTAAACGATCTTTTTTATCTTTAATAAATATCTTTTTTTCTTTTTTTAGATCTTTTTTATATATTTTTCCTTTGGAAAGCTTCTTCAGGAAAAAATTTTTTAAATTTTTGAAAACAAAAAAATTATTAACAAATTGAAAAAATGTTTCAAAACATTTGACAAAAACATAAAATATTTTTTCATACATACATACAAAAATTTTAAATTTTCAAATATTCAAACATACAAAAACAAGGAAACGGAAACAACAAATAAATAACAAACAACAAATAACAAATACTCTCTTATGAAGTGATTATAACAAGTTATGTGTCTTTTTAATTAAGTACCTATAATTCTGAGCTAAATTGTCTGTGTTTGTCTTAAAATTTATTCTCCTTACATTTGGTAAATGTTTTGAAACATTTTTTCAATTTGTTAATAATTTTTTTGTTTTCAAAAATTTTAAAAATTTTTTCCTGAAGAAGCTTTCCAAAGGAAAGCGAAATATTGAAAAGAAAAAATATATAAAAAAAGATCTAAAAAAAGAAAAAAGATATTTATTAAAAAAATAATTTTTTTAAAAAAAAATTTTTTTATTAAATAAGACCTCGTGCTTAAAATTAATTACTGAAAAATTATTTTTTTTGTTTTATATTTGAAAACGAAAAATTTTATTTTTTTTAATTGCACAACAGTAATGAATTAATTTCGATTACAAACATAAAGTGGAATTTAGTTGAACTTCTCTAAATAAAAAATGAAAGTGAATCCAAGGTAAATACTGAATTGAAGGGTTATACGTGTCCGCAAATTAACCATTTCATTGAAGTGCTCTTTGGTAAATCACAAACACTAAGCGATTGGCCTTACGACTTGTCATTGCGAACGCAAGGCGAACCGGAAATTGCAATCGTTCACCTGCGTACTTTAAATTAATAATGGCTGCCTCAATCAAATTCGGCATGTCTTTTCTCCGCAAGTCGAGTACCGTTGCAAAGTCGCGGTGGATTCAAATTACGCAATATCATAATAACTGAACCAACTTCGAGTTGCAAGTTATGTGGTGGAAATCCTGGTAACTTCAAAGAGCTCAAAAACTCCGTTGGATAATTTACTGCATCATCGGGATGTTTTATGGAATCAACGGATTTGTATGTCATCAAATTGCCATCGATGTTTTATTGAATGGTGAAATTCAGTGCGTGTACATCATTATTCTTTGGGGCGAGAATTGCTCGTTGACTTAACCAAGCATAATTCTCACGAAGCCTGAGACCTTTCCAACGAATGCAAAACCGTGGATGGTTCGGTTCGTGCGTTCTGAAGTTAGAGCGTCAGGAAGGAAACCCCGACTTATATTTATATTACAGATATAATTTTGTTGTAAAATCTTTATTGCAAAATAAATAACACTAGTTTTTAAAGTTTCTAAATTAATTACGAGTTTATTTACTTTAACTACACACAAAGTTGGCTTAACAGAACAATTTACTTAAGCTGGACGCCTTTACTTCACGAGATTTATTTTTCAACTAACTAGCTACCCACTCAGATGCTCGCTTTCTACGTTTGTCCACTAGAGGTCAAGAAAAATTAGGAATTTTTCTACTCCCCTTGTATCACATTTTGTTGTTGTTATGATATTCATTGAGTATATAGGCACCTGTATGTCTATGTGTATTTTTGTTTTTATGCTGATAAAGTTTCTTCCTGGAATTTATTTGAAGATAGTTGTGGTATCTTGTGTTTATAAGCTTTCTTAGAAAATTACACAGCTGTTAAACAGCATATTTAATTGTTGTTGTTTTGCGTTTATAAAATTCCTACGCAGTTTGTAAAATTTATTGCTGTCTTGCTTGCATAAGCTTTCTTGGCAAGCCACACAGTTAGTAAACAGCATACGTAGTTATTTATTTTATTACTTAATTATTTTTATGCATCCGTAACAATATATAGAAAATAATACTGGATCTAGCCCACTTTCTTGAGGTATCCCATATTTAATAGCACTACTAAAACTACTCTCTCGATTGACTTCAACATATTATTTCTATATGAAAAGTAACTTTTAAACAGCTGAATCCTTAATCCAAATCTTTACAAATATATTGCGCTACATAAAAAACTATATCCTCAGCACCACAACCTTGTCTAAAACCAAATTAAAAATCATTTTTAATTACTTATTTTCCTCCATGTTATGTAATAAATAAATAAATAAATAATTTTCTCAAAAAATATATTTATCTTTGAACGTAGGGCTATTGGGCGATATTTCTCTACGGTGCACATATTAATATCTTTCGGTATCGGAACAATTGTGTGGATCTTTTAAGCATCAGGGTAAAGATCGGCTAATACACACGCATTTTTCTAATTGAACATCGTCATCAAAATTTAATTAAAAATATTTATGAAACAAGTTTGAAATATTGAAACATTATTTTTATTATGAATGAAAAATCTGGCAAATGTCTACCACGACCACACTGACAGATATCAATTCTTTTATCAAAGTTTTTAATCACTTTTTGGCAAAATGGCGGTCCTATTTCATTAATCATATCACGGATTATTGTTTTTAAGACTAAAATCGATTCGATTGGCTTCGTATAGACTCTGCCGTTAACATGGCCCCGCAAAAAATAATTCAGTGGTGTTAAATCACACACTCTGACTGGCCACTTAAATCTTGATTGTCGTGAAATTATGTGATCGGGAAATTTGGTTTGCAATAAATTGATCGTTTCATTGGCTGTGTGACATGTGACACCGTCCTGTTCAAAGCACAAATCAGTGATATCCACGTCGTCCATAATAGTCCAAAATTAATTTGTTAGCATCTCGATATAGCCTGATCAATTGACCGTTGCCGCTTTTCCAGCCTCTTGTTCGAAAAAAGCACTCCAATCACGCCTTTAGACCGCACAGCACACCATACAGTGGCACATTGAGCATGCAAAGGCTTCTTAATAATCGCTTTAGGATTTTTAGAAGCCTAAATGAGGCAATTTTGCTTCTTGAAATACCCTAACAAGTAAAAATTGACTTCGTCTGGAAAATGATTTTTTCAGAAAAACCAGTCGGTTATTTCTGAATGAATTGAGCGACTCTACAGCGATGTGAATGGTCGGTCGCTTTCAATTCCTGCACCAGTTGAACCTTGTTAGGTTTCAAAGTCAAATCCTTACGCAAAATTCGCCATGTAATGGTTTTGGCCCCCCGGGGGCACATTTATCGATATTTATGGATTACTTAACCATCTAGACCTGTGCTGCTGGGGGTATAAGGGAGCCCAGTCATCTGAAGGCAAGCAGGGTGTCAACTGGAAGCTCCACGTTATTTCCGCAGGAATCAGTAAGCGCCAGAGTTCCACTAATTGTCTCTTAAGACTTTTAGCAGTTTCCTTGACTGATTATTGAGGCTGGCCCTTCGGGAGTATCGTGGTGGTTGTGGTTTTGTGGCCCCCGCATGAACTGATTTAGTAGGCCAGGATTATCTCGCCTTTAATAACATCAATGGGTGAGTGATCCGGATCCAGTGAGCATGCTAGTCATGTGTTCTGAACCAGGAGTTGGTCTCCAGACTCCAGGTCTTCAGCAAGGAGTAGCAACTAAGAAAGACCTGTTGCTAGCATTAGTCCTCGGCTTCCTAGGGCGTGAATGATGTTGCTTTTCATTCCCAGTGGTTTAACCACCATCTGATTAAGGCCCACGGCTAGGTGCAGATGTAAATCGTATCACAAAATGTAGTGGTTTTGGCTAACCTGAATTGTTGAGCACGTCGAGAAATTGACAAATTTGGATCTGCTTCAACACTGTGGCTCACTGCTGCGATGTTTTTAGTTGAACGACCAGGTCGAACACGCGTTGGTGTTCGCACATTTTGTATCGAGCCTGTCGACTTAAATTTAACGATCAAATTCTTAATAGCCGTTTCAGAAGCACGATTATGTTGTCCGAAAATATCACGAAGTTTACGAAATGTAACATGAACAGAACCGTCATTTTCATAGTGGATTTTAATTATTTTAATGTGATTTTCGTGCGAAATAGAATTGATTGTAATAATTGCCAATGCATCTGCTACGAATTCGTCAAAAAAGTAAATGTCAAAACTATCATCATGTTAGTGTTGGCACAATTGAACAACAAATTTCTTGTTGCAAACCCTATATGTAGGCATTTTTTTCAATTGAAACATTTTAATTTTAATTCAAATTTTTTATGTCTCTAGATGAGACTTAAATGTCTAGTTTAGAACATATATTTTCCAAAAAGCTATATTGCCATACAGGTTTCTTAATTTATCGATTCCTCATTACCGTAGTAGCGGTTACTTTGCGCGTCATCGTTATGATTAAGTGCGGTTTAATTATTGATTATAGTGTTAAGCTACAATCAGGGCGGCTAAATTCAAATCGAAAAAGCTATTTCCTAATTTTACAAACTGTTAACAATTATTCTTTTAGTTTTTCTAGCAATTTCCACTTGGTGAGGATTTTGTTTGGCTTCATAAGAATTCATAGTGGTTAGAAAAAAAGCCAAAAAATAACAACATAATAAATTTAAATATTAAAAGTTATTTGTATTCCACATATGTCAGGGCGCTCTGTGCTAACACGTGAATAGCTATATTACATGCATTATATATACAAACATACAAACGTGTATGAACGTGTAAAAAAGAAAACTTTGAATGAATTTTTTTTCCATAATAATAACGCATTTTTAAATCATTAAATTTATCATAAAATTTCAGTTATCTAAAATATAAAAGAAAACCACAAAATGCAAAGTTGAATATTAAAAATTAGTTTGAAACATTGTTAATGTATTCTAATGTAATAAATTATTTGCGCAAAATAGTTTATTCTAAAATTTTATATTGTAATTTTATATTTTTTGTTTTTATGTGTCAGTTCAATTAACATATAAAAACTAACAAGATGACGTTAGACAGCTAAAAATTAAAACTTTTGTTTTCTAAAATATGTTTAATGTCAAGTAGGAGTGTTGGTCGTATTTTTATAAACCATCTACATTTGTGTGTGTGTTAGAGCTTAGTTGAAATTACAATAACAAATACGTTTTAAGTAACCATACACTTCAAATAAAGTGAGTAGTGTTGCCAGCTTAGTATTTTGCTTTAATTAATATTTAAACATTTTTTTTTTGTTTTATTTATTTATTTTTCTTTACATTGTTTATAATAGATTCCGGAAAGTTAAACACAGTGTTATTTACCTTAATAATAATAAAAAACCGGCGAAAAGTTTACAAAAACCGGTTTGTTTTCGTATGTAGGTACGATCTAGAAATAAAAAAATAAGTAAAGTGAAAAATTTGTATTTTTAAAATTTTTAATGCGAAATTTGTGCTCCCAACTACAATTAAAAAAATACTCATATTCGTATCGGGGCTTTCAACAAAAAGTTTGTTTTTTAATTGTGGCAACACCAACAACATAATAGTTTTGACATTTATTTTTTTGACGTATTCTTAGTAGATGCATCGGCAATTGTTATAATGAATTTCGCACAAAAATCAAATAAAAATAATTGAAATTCACTATATAAATTGTGATTCTCTGAAAGTTACTTTTTATACAACTCGTGATATTGTCAGAAAAAATAATCGTCCATCTGAGACCGCTATTAAGAATTCTGTCGTTATATTTAATTCGACAGGCTCAATACAAAATGTGCGAACACCAACGCGTTTTCGACCCTGTCGCTCAACTAAAAACATCACAGCCGTGAGCTACAGCATTGCAGCAGATCCAAATTTGTCAATTTCTCGACGTTCTCAACAATTGGGGCTATCCAAAACCACTACACGGCGAATTTTGCATAAGGATTTAACTTTGAAGCCTCAAAAGGTTCAACTTATGCAGGAGTTAAAGCCGACTAACCATTCATATTGCCAAAGATTCGCTGAATTCATTCAGGAACAACCGCGTGGCTTTTCTGAAAAAATTATTTTGTCAGACGAAGCCATTTTTGAGTTATGTCAACATATGCCGCATTACATCGTCTAAATATCCTAGAGCGATCATCGATAAGCTTTTGCATGGTTAACGTTTTGTTTTATATTGTTCAATGTGGTCTGGAGGCGTGATTTCTTTTTTGTTTTTGTAGATGAGTCAATGGATCAAGCTATCATGAGATGTTAACAATTCAATTTTGGCCCATTATTGACGATGTGGATATTACTGACATGTGGTTCTAATAGGACGGTGGCGCACATGTAACACTGCTAATGAAACGATTAATTTATTGCAAACCAAATTTCCCAATCGCATAATTTCACGACAATCAGCAGTTAATCGTGCCAGCCAGATCGAGTGATTTAACACCACCGGATTATTTTTGGTGGGATCTTGTTAAATCAGAGTCTATACGGAGATAATAGAATCAATTTCAGTCTTAGAACTCTAAATCCGTGATGTGATTAACGAAATAGGACCGCCATTTTGCCAAAAAGTAATTAAAAACTTTGATGAACGAATCGACATGTGTGGTCATGGTCGTGGTGGCTAATATTTCCGATATCATTTTTCATTCATAATGATTTTTCTCTTCGTACTATAATAAAAATTTGAATCATCTTATTCTAAATTTTTTGTTTTATTTTAGAAAACAAAGTTCTTGTTGAAAAACACTTTAGTTAAAATTTCCTTCTATCAACTTTTTGTTATTAAAAGGCATCTAAAGTGCAGGGCCTTGTTTTAGTTTAAGCCGGCACTGTGGTAAGAGTTTAAAGTTTGAGAGTTTAAAAATTGACTGTCCGTGGGGTAGCTCAGCGATGAAGTCATAGTCACTGGTCGCTGTGCTGTGTCTTACACGGCAGTTAATTTCCGACTGTCCTTCTACTTTCAACACCTGTTTCATCTCTTCTCTATCCCTTTCCTAAAGAATGTAGCACGGTACTTGACTAAATAGGCATTATTGCCTGAAGTGCTACTTCTCTTTTAAAACAAAACAACAAAAAAAAGTAATTTAGAATTTTTTTAGAACTGGTTTCGTTGGCTTAGTGTTGTTATTTAATTTTGCCCATTAAAAGTAAAAACGGTAGTTAGCGAAATTTGTTGTCACTAGATTCATATTAAAATTATTCAAACTTGTTTTATATTTATTGTTCTATTTTATTTACACATTTACGATGAATTTTTGCTTTATTTATATATTTTTATTATTACGTGATATTTTGTGGATTATTTTGTTAATTGAAACAAAGTAACGAAACAGTAACTCTTAGAAACACGTTTTAAAATCATAAAACCTTTTGGTTATTAAAAAAAATAAATATTCATGAATTGCTTTTAAAAGAGGCGCCAGAATAAGAAATTCATTTTAAGAGCCGGCTGAATACAATGACTTTTTAGATACACATACAGGTAAAAAAATCACACATACATACACACACATCCAAAAAAACTTTGCCTGAAAATGTTTAAAAGCTTTTAGAATATTTTTTTTTTAAACTGTTAGATATAATTGCTATCAAATAGTTATAAACAGGTTAACATGTCTTATATCACCGGTACCTAAACAAATAATTAAATTTTTTATTTAGAAATTTAATAAATAACATCTACAGGGTATTTTGTTTTTACTGTTCGCTTAGTATTAAGAATTTATTTTTCTAGTTTTTTTATGATTTGTGTCCTTATTCCTTAATGACCTTCATTTTTTGACAGGAGAAAAACTGACTTCTAAAAATTTTTAAATTTATTTTCGTATTAATTTTGACTTTTTGCTTGTGATTAAGCCAAGATTCTTGTTTCGATTGAAAGAAGAACCCGCAAAAAGACTCTGACATATCAGGAGGGCCTTGCTTGTGCAAGAAGCCAACAGGCAGTACACAAAATAAAATATTTCATTTTAAAATTTTATAGCTTTATAGTTTTGTAAGAGACTTCCACAACTATGGGTTGTGAACAACCAGGTCACAAGAGGTGCCCCTGTAGGCTAGTAAGTAATGTACTAGCTGGTAAATATGGGGGTTGTGGGTTCGATTCCCAAGGAAGACCTTGGATTTTTGTCACTACAAAAAAAAAAATTGACTGTCAGTGGAGCTGCTCAGCAATGAAGGCATAGTCACTGGTTGCTGTGCTGTCTTATATACGGCAGCTAATTTCCGATTATTCTTCTACTTTCACCACCTGTTTCATCTATTCTCTATCCCTTTCCTAAAGAATGTAGCACGGTACTTGACTTAATAGGTATTTCTGCCTGAAGTGCTTCTTCTCTTTAAAAAAAAAAATATTTAATATTAAAAATTAAATAAATCTTGACTAGAGCTCATAATCAAATATGCAATTTTCAAAATAAAATAAAAAAAAAAAGAATTTGGCAACGTTTTTGCTTTTTCAAACACACGAGTTGCCCTATTTTAAAAAGCTGCGGTGATGTCTTCATAAGCTCTGGAAGATACAAATATAATTCTTAAGCTCTGATATGCCTATTTTTTAGCTGTTAGAAAAAAAGTT
The DNA here is from genome assembly GCA_030448955.1 of Trichopoda pennipes. Taxonomy (NCBI): domain Eukaryota; kingdom Metazoa; phylum Arthropoda; class Insecta; order Diptera; family Tachinidae; genus Trichopoda; species Trichopoda pennipes. The sequence continues at coordinate 2,035,975 of JASKUP010000070.1, read as the reverse complement.
CAATCGGACCAATCGTTTAGAAACTGCACAATTATTTCCATTCTTTGTAACAAATCACCCATTGTGCCCTGAGATACAACAATAAAAAGCATAAAGTAAGTAGCTTTAAATTTTGAACCGTGACGAACACAGATTTCAAATGTTTACAAAGTGTGTAATAGCATGGCCGCTCTTACCTTAATTAAGTTTCGTAACCAAATAGTAAACAAGTTATTCTCATGCTCCCCCTACAATGTTAAGTGGTGCGTCACAGACCTCTGTACTTGGAATCGTCACAGGAGTATATCCTTGGAATGGGTAGAATCTGGTAACTTTTCCAGAATCCGCTATAGCTGCTATGACAACAAATTGTTAAATTTAAAGGTGTCCCAATAATGATGTCATAATGATAATAATGATTTTTTAATTTCCTAATGATTTGTGTCACGTATAGTTTTTGAATTTAAACTTTTTAAGAAATCATCGCACTCACTTGTTGACAGGAAAATTTTGACCCAAAAATATTTGATTTTTAAAATTAAATTTTGTGTTTGTTCCACCTTGATTCCGAAGTGTCTATTTTTTTGTTTTTTAATTGTAAAAAATTTACTAGTCGTTTAGAAACTTCATAAGTATTTCCATTTTTTGTACCAAATCCCCCATTGTGCCATGGCATACACAAAATGAAAAGCATGCAGTAGCTTTAACTTTTGAACCGTGACGCCATTACATTACAAAGAGTGAAATTTAATGGCCGCCATTATTATCTGTGGGGTTTCGTAATCAAATAGTAAACAAGTAACTCTCATACTCCCGCTACAATGTCGAGTGATACGTCACAGGCCTCTATCCTTGGAACCGTTCCAGGGGTGTAAGTAGAATCCTGTTACTTTTACAGGAGCCACTATAGCTACTATGACAACATTTTTTTTTTAATTAAAGGGTGTTCGAATAATTTTGTTCATCAAAATATTGTGTTTTTTTAGGCAAATGTTTAAAATTTGCATAGCGTATGTAACACTATGTTCGCTATAGCAACAAGTATAACAATAAAACCTGAAATTTAAGACTGCCTCAATTGTGATGTGATTTTATGTGACCTTGTTTTTAAATCGCACTGGGCAAAAAATTTATAAGAACAAAAACTAAAACAAATAAACACAAAATTAAAATTTTATTTTAAAGGTATAATATAATGAGTTTTTCGATAAGAAGTTTGTGTTCTAAAACAAAATAAAACAAAAAATTTAGATTAAGATGATTCAAATTTTTATTTTATTACGAAGCGAAGAGTTTGACAATTATTAATGAGAAATAATTTCCCCAATATGGCGATTCCATCATCCAAGCTTTTAATCACTTTTTGGCAAAATGACGGTCCTATTTCGTTAATCATATCACGGATTTAATTTTAAGTTTGAGGCTGAAATAAACTAGATTGGCTCTGTATAGAGTCTGTCCTTAACATAGAGTCTGTCCTTAACAAATCACACGATCTGGCTGGCCACTTAACTGCTGATTGTCGTGAAATTATGTGATTGGGAAATTTGATTTGCAATAAATTGATCGTTTCATTGGCTATGTGACATGTGGCACCGTCCTGTTAAAACCATATGTCAGTGATATCCACGTCGTCAATAATAGGCCAAAACTGAGTTGTTAGCAACTCGTGATAGCGTGATCCATTGACCGTTATCGCATTTTCAGACTTATCTACACAAACAAACAAAAAACGGGGCAATCACGCCTTCAGACCACATTGCGCAGTATAAAACAACACTTTAAATATGCAAAAGCTTTTTGATGATCGCTCTAAGATTTTCAGATGTCGTACTGCGGCAATTTTGCTTGTTGACATACCCTGACAATGGGCTTCATCTGAAAAAATTATTCTATTAGAAAAACCAGCCGGTTGTTCCTGAATGAATTCAGCGAATCTACAGCGAATTGAATGGTCGGTCGGCTTCACTTCCTGCACAAGTTGAACTTTGTAAGGCTTCACCATGTGGTTATTTTGGATAACCCCAAGTGTTGATAACGTCGAGGAATTGACAAATTTGTATCTGCTTCAAGACTGTGATTTACGGTTGCGATTTTTTTAGTTTTCAGAACACGCGCTGGTGGTCGTACATTTTGCATCGAGACTGCGCAATTGAATTCAGTATAACAATTGGCAATGCATCTACTACGAATGCGTTTAAAAACTAAATGTCAAAACTATGATGTGTTGGTGTTGCCACAATTGAAAACAAAAACTTCTTGTTGAAAAATCCCATATATTGCGTAAGTTTTCCTAACGTAAGTTTTCCTAACGTAGTAGACGCGCAGTTAGAATATACAGAAAATGCTTGAAGGCCTTAGTAACAGACTGAGATGTAATTTTTGCGTAGATGTTCTTAAAAGATATGATTTGAAATATAATAGACCAAAATCAAAAAAGTTATATTTTTTTGGGCACGACTAATATTTAGTACGGACTCCTTCTTAAGTGAGTTTAAATTAATCTTATTTAAACTTTTATTACCATCTGTTTTGAAATCGGTTCTTAAAATTAATTTTCAATATTTTTCTGTTTTGCTTTCGGCTTCGCAATCAAATTTTCTACAATCAACAGCAATTTTTTTGCAAGAAAATCGTTTAAGTAGTCTATCATCATGCTTACCACAATGAAATGAATGAAGTTTTTCGAACGCATGTTGTGACAAATCGGCTTAATATTTCCTTTGTATTTTATAACAGCGAAGCACAATAATCTGTTTCCCGAAAAAATATTAAAATCTTATTTTTTGTTTGCTTTTGTTTCTATTTTACATTTACATTTACGTCATTGCCAAATATAAAGCAAAAATATCGATTGCTAAATGTTTCGTCATATATTTTCGTTTCATTTTTTATTGAACGTAAATTCGTCTCTGCTCTATTAAAGTGAAGTGGTGTTTTTGAAAAATAAAACCAAATTGTACTATTTTTTCTATTAAAAATTATAAACTTGAACGCTATTTCTAAGAACTATAACGGAGGCACATATAACTATAAAATGCGTCATGCAGTATTTGCACTATTTTATGAGCTTAAAAAAAACAATTCCCTCAATTTAGGTAGAACAGATGATTGCTGTCGAACATAAGTTAATACCAATGTACAGTGGGATTGCATTAAACTATTTTGAATGTATTTAATATAATGTATATTGCTACGGATACGTCTTGCTAAAGTTTTAAAAGAAAATAATTAAGCAATAAAATAAACGAAATAACTGGGTATCCTATTTACTAACTGCGTAGTTTTCTAAGAAAACTTATACATACAAGATAACAACAACTTTCTAGTTACAAACTGCGTAGAAATCTTATATACTCTAGACAACAACAATTATCCTCAAATAAATTCCATGAAAAAACTTTAACAGCATAAAAACAAAAACAAAAATACACACAGACCAACAAGCGTGCATATATTGAGTGAATAACATAACAGCAACAAAATGTGATACAAAAGAAGTAGAAAATTCTTAATTTTTCTAGACCTCTAGCGGACGAATATAAAAGACAGCATCTGAGTGGTTAGTTAGTTAGTTAACCTCATGAAGTAAAGACTTGCATCTTTAGTAAATACTTTGTGTAGTGCCAACGTACAAATCTTGCTTTGTGTAAATAAAATTGTAATTAATTTGATAACTCTAAAACCTAGTGTTATTTATTTTGCAATAAAGAACTCAGTAACAACAAAATGTGTACAAAAGGTATAAATGTAACAATATCTTTAAATTAAGAAAAAGAAATGAAGACATTAACACAATTTAGGAATTCATCCTAAAACTTACTTGAAATTCTTACTCCCGAAGGAAATGCAACAAATAAAAATTGCAAATAAGAAGTGTTTTTGGGTTCCAAATGTTTGCTGCGTTTTTGTTTAGAAGCTTTTTTTTCAGTTTTGTTGTGTTTTTCCTATGTTGGTTCAATGAAAACTCTCATTTAATCAATCTGACTTGAGATATAATACTCTTGAATTTACTATACAAAATTTTGGGGCAAAATCCACTGATGAGCTATATGAGCAGTAGTGGACTTGCCATATGGATACGCTTTCCCCCGCAATAATATATTTCAAATAATTTTTTTTAAATAATAAATATTTTGTGAGGATATCATAAAATATTTATTTTTGAAGGAATTTAGCACAAATTAAAGTAGATAAAAATGTTTTTTATTACGAAATTTGAATGGGAGCATGCAAAGGCTTCTCAATAATTGTTCAAGGATTTTCAGAATTCGAAAGGTTGCAATTTTGCTTGTTGACAAACCCTGACAAGTGAAAATGGACTTCGTCTGAAAAGATGACTTTTTCCTAAATGAATTGAACGAATCTACGGGGATGTGAATGATCGGTCGGCTTCAAACTCTGCACAAATTGAACCTTGTAAGACTTCAAAGTCAAATCTTTACGCAAAATTCGCCATGTGGTGATTTTGGATAACCCCAATTGTTGAGAACTTTGGGGAATTACCAAATTTGGATTTGCTTCAACACTGTGACTCACGGCTGCGATGTCTTCAGTTGAACGACCCGGTCGAACAGGCGTTGGTATTCGCCCATTTTGTATCAAGCCTGTTGACTCAAATTTAGAGACCAAATTCTTAATAGCGATCTTAGAAGGGCGTTTATGTTGTCCGTAAATGTTTGTAACTTTAACAGAACCACCATTTTCACAGTGGATTTTATTTACTTTAATGCGATTTTCATGCGTAATTGAATTCATTTTAACAACGAAAACGTCAAAACTCTAAATGTCAAAACTGTCGTGTTGTTGGTGTTGCCACAATTGAAAAACAAACTTCTTGTTTGTTCTAATGAAATTAGGGAACTTGTTCCCGATACACGCACGTTTTTGCTTTTAATACGATTTTCGTTGAGATTGGCCAGTGAATCGCACTACGCATTACCGGGAAAACTCGTTTTTTAGCACAACAGTCCGTATGTGGAATGTAACTTCCCGTAACCTAATTTCCTAGTTCTGGCACAATGCAATGCATGTGTAGGGGTCATACCCTGAGTGCTGATCCGAAAAAAAAATCCAATATTAGTTTGTGACCTAAAAAAGTCACAAGCTAAAATATAAAAGTAAATTGATAATTACATTATATTTAATCCCGTAAAGTTTGCGAACTGCAAGTCTCAATATTAAATGTATTAAGGTCACGAAAAACGTTTCGTTAGCTATGAACGATGACTTTAAGATTTTCACTTATTTTCTAAGGTCACATGAAAGCCTTTTGAACTAAGAAAATAATTTAAATCTTAAAAAAAAAACAAGAAACGTAGCAAGTGCTAGATGCCTTTATTTGGGAATCCCATTACACCGCTTTTAAAAGATCCAGGAAGCTTAAGCCCTGGAATAAGTCTCTACTACACGAATTTAATATTTTTTTTACTCGGCGCAAACGTTCAAAAATTTCGCTTTTATTTTAAAAACCATTGTTTTCTGGCCCACTGTGCAATGTAAAGATTACTTTTTTCCAAACGACTATTAACAAAATAACACAGCTAACGGAAAATCTATGTACAAAATACCGAGTGCTTTTTATAGTTTGTAAGTAGGCAACACTTTTTTAACTGGCGGCCATTTAGAATGATGGCTGATAAAAGCTTCAAAAATGTGCAAATTAGACCCAATATTCCCGATCCCGATTTTCATAAGCGATGATAGCAATAATCCCCCGGGGGCACATTGATATGTTTTGACGGAATCCCACCGTCATTACATGTGTCTTCGGGGGTAAAAGAGAGCCCAGTCCCCTAATAGGCTAGCAGGAGCCAACTGGACAATCCACTAAATTTCCACGGGAATCAATGGAGCCCCAGAGCTCCGCTTATAGTATTTTTATCCTTTTAGCTGTTATCTGACTGATTACTGAGGTTGGCCCTTTGGGAGTATCGTGGTGGCTGTGTGTTTCGATGTCCTCGTTTGAGTTTTTGGGTCATATCATTCACAATGAACACAATGAATGGTCCAGGTCCAGTAAGCATGAATGCCGTCGTGTCCCCCCGCGGGCACATGATAGTCTTTTTGGAGCCTAATATTCCATCTAGACTGGTGTCTTGCGAGGTAAAAGGGAGCCCAAGCTCCTTAGAGGGTAGGAGCCACCTGGACAATCCACTATATTTCCACGGGAATCAGTAGGCTCGCAGAATTCACTATTTGTCTCTTTAGACATTTAGCTGTTCTCTGGCTGATTATTGAGGTTGGCCCCTATTTGGGAGTATCGTGGTGGCTGTGGTTTCGAGACCCTCGTGAGAGATCATTCACAATGAACACAATTAATGGTTCAGGTCCAGTGAGTATGAATGCCGTCGTGTTCTTAAATTATATTAAGCTTCATGCGTTTTGGGCCAGGAGTTAAACAGTCTCCAACTCTTCAATAAGGAGTAGGGGCGTTGGCCTACTACGAGCTCTTGAAGCTGCAACTAGGAGAGACCGGAGGATGTACGTATCTGAAGACCTTCTAGGGTAAGGATGACGCTACATTTCATTCACAATGGTGTGATCCGCCATCTGATTATGGCTTACACAGCTGGAAATCTTATCACGCGTAGCAATAATATTTCCCTCCGGAGGCACATTTAAATGTCTTGACGGAATCTCACCATCCCCTGAAGCCTAACAGGGTGTCAACTGCAAACATCACGTTATTTCCACGAGAATCAGTAAGCCCCAGAGTTTAGCTTTTTCGCCTTTTAGCTGTTCTCTGTCTGATTGTTGAGGTTGGTCTTTCGGCAGCATCGTGGTGGTTGTGGTTTCGCGGCACTCATGAATTTTATTAAGGGGCCAGGATCATCTCACCTTTACTCAGAACAACGGGTGAATGATCCGGATCCAGTGAGCATGCTTAACATGTGTTCTGCACCAGGAGTTGGATATTCTTCAACTCTTCAGCAAAGAGTGGGGGTTAACAGCGCTGCTCCGTAAACTCCGAAATTGCAACTAGAAATGACCTGTTGCTAAAATTATGTCATCGACTTGCTAGGGTGCGGGCGCACGCATCATATAGTACCAGTGGTTTGAACACCGTCGAGTTATGGCATACACACGCTAGCTACCGAGGTAAATCTTATCACGCATCTTATAACAATGGATAAACAAAACTGTTCTTTTTCGAAGAATGCTATTCCTCTAGTCTATGTTGAGACTGCTACGCTTAATTGGCATGAAGTAATTGGCCTCCAAGTTCGTACAATTTAATGCCTACTTTCCGTGAGGACATGTCAAGTCGATAGTCTACGCCGATAAGCCCGAAACGATTGACCATATGGAGGACAATATTCGCCGCATTTTTGCCGACATATGGCCACATATGTTTGTAAACACCTACGGTCGAGACAACGTCTATATTGCAGAAGTCATATTTAAATTATAATGCCAGAAGATTATCTTTCGCATAAAGTAAATTTCATGCCAATGTAAAAAATTCCTATTTACTTCATACCATTTTAAAGTTCTTTACCTCTACAAAAAACACCTTTTAGTAGCACGTTCTAGAGTAATTTAGAGCCAGAAATAAGGCCAAGTAAGAAGTATTATAGAAGTCAGCAAGATTAAAATGAGTTATATCATTCTAACGATTTCTCTCTCACATGGATGAGCGTTAGCCGTGAGTTCTTGTATTATTTGTACTTTATAAAATAGATTACAAATTTACATTTTGCAATAGAAAGATTTTTAAAAAGCTCAAGTTTTTGAATGGATCTTTCTTCCATTAATACACTCCGTACTTCATGCTAAGATAGGCAGTTAGTTTTGCTTCTTCTTCTAAGACAGCATTGGGGCCATATTTTGTGAGAAATTGTAACTTAAACAGCCAATCTCACATTTTATTTCGAAAAATTGTTGAATTCTTCTTCTCTACTATAGTGCAATGGTTTGAAAGACACTTAGTCCTTGATTCCTAAGTGTATTGTGTATTAGGATTTTTGTTGCCGTTAAGGCATTTAGAGCTTTTCCCTGATTACGTTATTAGCAAAAGAGTTAAACTTAAAATAAGAAATCATAAGGGATCATAGCAAATGACGTTAGATTTTTTATCAAATAAAAACCAGTGAGAAACTGAGGCACATGTCTTCTCTTCCTCTCTTTCTCTATCTCACTCTCTCTCTCTCTCTCTCTCTCTCTCTCTCTCTCTCTGCCCTCTTTCACATTTCAATCGCCCTAATCTCCTTAAACATTATTAAAATATTCAACATCTCCTACTCTTTAGGTCATAAAACAAAACGTATTCACTTTCACTTTATCTCGTTGAAAGGAAAAGTTTGTTAAAACAATAAAATTAAATATTCTGAAAAAGAAATATCAATCAAATATTTGCCAAACAGAAGTGTGTGTTCAGTTTATAATTTTTCTGTTGTTTTGCTTAGAAATGTTTTCTTAATATTATTGTTTGCCAAATAAATAAAATTAAAAGCAATAAACAAATCTATGATTACAGTTCAAACATAGACGCATCCATAAAATTTAAACATTCAAAGTTCATACATAAAGATAAACATCAACTACAACAACGTCAATATCCAAAGCAATAAATTCCAAGAAAATTATACAATTCTAACCCTTTTCCAAACATTTGGCATCAAGCGTCGAAGATAAATCTCACACAAAACATTCAATTAAATTTGCTCACGAAATAAATTTAAGATCTTTAATGTGACGGGCAATAGAATTTGTTAAGGAAACAAAAATATTCTTTCACCAGCATGACTCGTGTATAAATGAAACGATATTTTAAAGTAAATTGATTTTATATTTTCCAACTGAAAAAAAAATATAGCTTTTAGCCGATAAATTGGTTTATCCGTTGTTGTTTTTGTCCACTTTTATAAATTTTTTGAAAAAACAAAGGGAAAACTTTAGAATAAATTAAAGCATTTTGGAAGATATTCAAATAACAAATGTTTTCATTCCAAAACGACCGCATTGTCAGCAGTCCTGTTCACAAGTCGTCCACTTGTTATGGGAACGTGTTATGGGAACATACATCTCGCTTCATTGACACCCCAAATAATTCAAAAATGTTGCTGCCATCTTAACATTTTTAATTTTAAGGTATAGTTTTTCAACAAGAAGTTTGTTTTCTAAAATAAAACAATAAAATAAGATTACGAAGGGAAAAGTTCCACAATCACGAATGAAAAATGATAGCTGGAAAATTGCCACTACGACCATGTTGACAGATATCGATTCTTTCATTAAAGTTTTTAAACAATTTTTGGCGAAATGGCGGTCTTATTTCGTTAATTACATCATGGATTTTGAGTTTTAAGGCTGAAATCGATTCGATTGACTCCGTATAGACTATGTCCTTAACATAGCCCCACGAAAAATTATCCAGCGGTGTTAGCCGATAAATTGGTTTATCTACGATCTGGCTGATCACTTAACTGTTTATTGCCGTGAAATTATGCGATTGGGAAATTTAGTTTGCAATCGTTTTATTGGTGGTGTGTCATTTTGCATCGTCCTGTTGAAACCACGTATCAGTGGTAACCGCGTCATCAATTAAAGGCCAAAATTGAGTTATTAACATCTCCTTTGAACGTTACTATATTTCCATACTCATCTTCGGCGTAATCATGCCTTCACACCACATAGCGCACCATACAGCGACACGCTAAGCATGCAAAGGCATCTCAATAATTGCGCTAGGATTTTCAGAAGCCGAAATGCGGCAATTTTGTTTGCTGGCACGCGCTGACAAGTAAAAATAGGCTTCGTGTGAAAAAATATTTTTTTCAGAAAAACCTGATGTGAATGATCTATCGACTTTGATTCCTGCACTAGTTGAACGTTGTAAGGTTTCAAAGTCAAATATTTACGCAAACTTCGCCATGTGGTGGTACGGATAATTGTTGAGAACGTCGAGGAATTGACAAATTTGGATCTGCTTCAACAGTGTGGCTTACGGCTGCAATGTTATCAGTTAAACGAGTCGGTTGAACACGCGTTGGTGTTCGCACAATTTGTATCGAGCCTGGCGACTTAAATTTTACGACTAGATTCTTAATAGCGGCCTTAGAAATACGATTATAATGTCTGAAAATATCAAGAATTTTACGAAATGTGACTTTAGCAGAACCTTTATTTCCATGGTGGATTTTAATTATTTTAATGCGATTTTCGTGCGAAATTGAAGTCTTTATAACAGTTGTCAATGCTTCTACTTGCTGAAAAACCCATACATAGTTTCATGTTTTGGACCTGATAATTGGTCGATAAGCTCGAAACGATTGACCACATGGAAGATAGCATTTTCAATTGTCGATATACGGCCACAAATGTGGGAAAAAATGTGGCGGTAATATGACAAAAGTCATATTTAAATTATAATACCAGAAGATTATCTGTCTATACGTCTATAAGGGGTATATATATTGCATATATATATATATATATATATCGTTACAGATGCGTCTTAAAGAAACAATTAAGTAATTAAATAAACAACTGGCTATGCTGTTAATTACCTGTGTGGCTTGCTAAGAAAACTTATGCCCGGAAGACAACAACAACTTTCTAGTTACAAACTGCGTAGAAATTTTATACACGCAAAAGAACCACAATAAGGTATGCTGTTTTCTAACTGTGTAGTTTTCTAAGAAATCTTATGTACACAAGACAACAACAGCTATCTTAAAACAAATTCCAGGAAGTAATTTAATCAACATAAAGACAAAAACGCTGGCAGACGTACAGACGCCCATACATTGAATGAATAACATAACAACAACAAAATTTGATACAGAGTAGAAGACCTCTAGTGGACAAATATAAAAGGCAGCGTCTGAGAGAATAGTTAGTTGAAAAATAAACCTCGTGAAGTAAAGACGTGCATCTTTAGTAAATTATGCTGTAATGTCAACTTTGTGTGTATTTAAAGTAAATAAACTTGTAATTAATTTAAAAATTTTAATATCTGGTACTATTTATTTTGCAATAAAGAACTCACAAGAAAACGTTTATAAAAGGTATAAACGTAACACCAGTTTTAATTTGTATGCCTGACACAAATAAGATCGGCATCATTAGAGTGTCTTCAATCATGCCCTTCTTCGTAAAGTCTGCTATACAGAGGAAGTATTAAAATAATGTAGATTTAATCAAAAGCTAATCTAAATTAAAAAGTATAATTCGAAGAAATTGTCGCCCCTACCCAATCGGAATTGAGACAGTCATTTGATGGATCGTTTGACCTTCATTGATGATAGATGTATCAATTACTGCGTAGCATAAAGTTTCATTCACATTCTTAAGGGCAAAATAAAAAGCAAAAAATCCTTTAACATCCTTCACTTAAATAGATGTCTGTAGCAAGCAGCATTAGCAAATTGCAAATTGAACTCTGTTAAGCAAGTAAGTGTTAAAACAAGCCAAAATTTAGATTTGATTTACATTAAAAAAAATGTCATTCACTATAATACCAAAAGCGTTACATTGGTAATGCCATTCACCATAAAATTATTGCAAATGTGTGTGGGTATTAGTATCGCATAATCACCTCTTGCCGGCTATTTATTCTCAAAAGCAAGAGAAGTTTTAGTTTTAAATAAAAAAATAAGCAAATAATTTTTAGTATAAAATTTAAGAAACCCTTCTAAACTTAAATAGCTGAAAATAAAAAATAATTATGAGCAAAAAACAACTTTGTTTCTTAGTTTTTTCACAAAAAACCATTTTTATAAAATTGTGAACAATCAAGATTGAAAGGTATTGAATGGGCACACAGCAGGCAATTGTTTGTGTCATACAACACAACAAAGAATGTTTAATAAACTTAAACAAATAGCAAGAAAACTTTTAAGTGCCTGCGGTTGTTATTTTTGGTTGGAAAAATAATGCAGAAAAACACAAATAAGTTTATGCCTTGTTTGCTTACAACACGTTGCGGCAGCATGACCTTGTGGTAACACACATTTTCTTAAATGTTGTTTCTTATTTACAAGCAAATCCCAGTATATTACAATGAGAGTAAAAGAGATTGAGAGAGAGAGAGAGAGAGAATATATTTCATTTATACCGAAATGAAACCAATTAGAAATAATTTTTTACTTAAATATTGTTAACGAAACCAGCTACAATAACAACAACATTAGCAACAGCAACAACGACATAAATTGAAATTACCAAAAAAAAAAAAAAAAATTACAACAACTTTAAACGTCAAGTTTAGATTTTCAATAGTACGAATGGATACCAGCACCGTAATGGAAACTTATTTATTTGAATGGTGTAATATTTTTTTGCTGCTATTGTTTTCTAGCTGCTATTGTTGCTATTTATTTTCGAAACCCATAATTACAGGCTTGACTTGTTTTAAGTTGAAAATTCACGTTTTACATTTAACAATTGGGAAAATTAACTTCAGCTTGTGAAAAAATACGATGACAAAGAGTTTTTAGCTTTTAGTTATTAATTTATTTTATTAACTTTTTTGTGTTCACCGAGGTCTGAACACTGCAAATAAAATTTGAAATAAATTTAAGAAAAATGGGAAGTAAACCATTTGAAAAAAACTATTATTTGTCTTAGAGAATTTAAAAAATAAAATTATGTTCAAAAAGAGAATGGAAGTTCTCAATTCGAGTACGCCACTAGAAGTTCTCCCTTAATACTTAACCAACAATAACTTAATGTACAAAAAACCCGAGGAAATTTTTCGTTGCATCAATGAAAACTTGACGAAATTAACAACTTTTTGAAAAATATATTTTTTATATTTCAAGAAAATTTATCTGATCTTATCACATCAGATAACTCACATTTATATCAGGTATTTAGTACAAGGCAGAGATGGGCATCGCTTATGTTTTTGTAATTAATTTTTTTCTAGCGTGCATGGTTATGAACACTAACTCATGACTAAAAGTTCATGAGTCGAGTTTTCCCATGCTTCATTCTTGAATGTTTATTTTTATCCCTTTTTATGCTCTTGTTTAATTTGTTTTCCCATTTATATTATTGTCCAAAAAAACTATATTGTGCTGTATCAGAAATCTCAACTATAATCTTAAGTGAGTATTTTCTATGACTTCAGCTTAAACGAGCAGATTTAATTTTATTCGTCCTTCGAAATTTAGATTATAAAAGTAACGAACAAAATTAATTTTTTTAATGTCATTTTATGTAATAACTATGCTCTTTAATAAAATTGTCTTCTTAAAAAAAACATGAAAATATCTATTTATGTTTCAACAATAACTCTGAAATATTATTTAAATAAAGAATTTTTCAACTGTTTTCTAAAAATAAAAATTATATGAAGATGATTCAAATTTTTATTGTATTACGAAGAGAAAAGTTTGGCAATTATGAATGAAAAATTATATCTGGCAATGTCCAACATAACCACCCAGACAGATGACAATTTTTTCATTAAAGTTTTTTTATTACTTTTTGGCAAAATGGCGGTCCAATTTCGTTAATCACATTGCGGATTTTGATTTTTAATGCTGAAATCGATTCGATTGGCTCCGTAGATTCTTAACAAAATAGTTATCTAGTGGCGTTAAATCACATGATCTGGCTGGCCACTTAACTTTTGTTTGTCGTGAAATTATTCGATCGGAATAATGTGTGACAGGTGGCAACGTCCTGTTAAACACACGTCAATATTTGGTCAAAATTGAGTTATTAACATCTCGCGATAGCGTGATCCATTAACCATTACTGCATTTCCAGCATCATCTTCGAAACAAAACGGCCCAATCATGATTCCAGACTACATACCGGTGCCCCTGTAGGCTAGTAGGTACTGTACCAGCTTACAACACTAGGGGTTGTGGGTTCGATTCCCAACAAATACCTTAGATTTTTTTCACTATAAATAAAAATTGACTGTCGGTGGGGCTGCTCAGTGATAAAGGCATGGCCACTGTGCTGCCTTATGTGACAGTTAATTTCCGTAACCATCCTTCTACTTTCACCACCTGTCTCATCTCTCCTCTAACCCTTTCCTTAAGAATGTAGCGCGGTATTTGACTAACTAGGCATTGTTTAGAGAAGTGCTACTTCTCTTTAAAAAAAAATGTTGAGCATGCAAGGGCCTCTCAATAATCGCTCTAGGACTTCCATAAGCCCAAATGCGGCAATTTTGCTTGTTGACACACCCTGACAAGTGAAAAAGGGTTGCGTCTGAAAAATGGCTTTAGCAGAAAACCAGCCGCTTGTTTCTTAATGAATTGAGCAAAACTTCGGCGATGTGAATAGTCGGTCGGTCAGTTTCAATTCATGCACTAGTTGAACCTTGTATGGCTTCAAAATCAAAAACTTACGTAAAATTCGCCATGTGTAAGTTTTGGATAACCTCAACTGTTGAGAACGTAGAGGCACTGGCAAATTTGAATCTGCTTCAATATTCTGGCACACGGCTGCGATATTTTCAGTTGAGCGAGCCGCTCAAATACGCATTCGTGTTCGCACATTTTGTGTCGAACTTGTTGACTTAAATTTAACCACCAAATTCTTAATTACAGTCTCTGAAAGACGATTATGTTGTCCGAAAATATTACGAATTTTACGAAATGTAACTTCAACAGAAGCACCATTTTCGTAGTGGATTTTAATTTATTAATTAAAAATTGCTACGAATATGTCAAAAAACTAAATGTCAAAGCTATCATGCTGTTAATATTGCCACAATTAAATAACAAACTTCTGGTTGAAAAAGCCGATATATATAAAATATTATTTATATATTCTTGAATACTGAGTAGGACATTATTTCGAAATAATCGAAATAAATTTAGTTGTAAACTGCTATAAATAACGCTCACTACATAGAAGATTAGAAGAACTTTTCTGATATTATTTCTACATTCATGAATATTGAAGAAAAATTGTAATGTTAAGGAATCTTAAAAACCAAATTATTATTACGAAAATAAGATCTGACAATACTTTAACATGTCTGTAATAATGCAAATTAAATGTGATAAACAGAGGTGAATGCACTTAATTAAAGTATGAGCAAAATTCGTGTGAATAAAATAACAACACAATAATCTAACACATGCTAAGCAACAGCGATGATGTATATTTACAGTGAAATAGATGATTAGGAATTTCATGAGTTCAAGCCCCATACATACATACATATATACGTATAAAGGAAAAATAATAAATTTTGTATGCGATACTAAAACCAGGCGGATTAAATGGAAATACAGCATGAACAAACCTCCCGGAATTTCTCTGTGGATTATATAAATGAAGAAAACTTTATGTGCAACCGCCATAGTTAAATTTATATTTAATAATATTTCATGATAACGGGCAATCCAAGCCGCATGTATAGGGTCCGCAATCTAACGTTTTTTTTTTAACTAGAGGTTATTTCGTCAATGGTAACACATAGCTCATGTTTGATTTGACAGATAATTAGTTTTATCTTTCGGCTGAACGAATATGGTTGTGTGTACGCTTCAACAACGCTGGAAAATAATAAGACATTACTTTGAAAATCATGGTAATGTGCGAAAATTGCATACGAATTTTAGAAGAAGAGAAGCACCGTCAGCTCCGTATATTCGTTATCTTGTAAAAAAAAGTGAAAGAAACTGGCATCCTCATCGATAAACCCAAGCGTGAAAAGCCAAAAACAGGGCGAACACCCGAGAATATTGCTGCTGTGGCAGAAAGTGTGCGTGAAACGCCATTAACATCAATTCACCGTCGTTCTCAACAATTGAACATTTCAGAGACATCATTGAGACGAATTTTGCATTAAGATCTTGGTATGACACCATACAAAATCCAATTAGTTCAAGAGTTTATAGCATTTAAAAAAAAAAAAAGTTGGGTAAAAAGCCTGGATCTGTTAGTGAAAAATAGGGCTGTGAGTGAAAGTTGTTTCTACCGGAGTTACATCGTAGACGCAAGTGTCCAGTACTTGCGCAAGTAAAGAAAGCATGTTTACTTAACGGGCTAGAATAAATCAGCAGCGTTCCTTAGATGGCTGGATAAGACCAGCGCACGTATAATAAGCTAGAAGTCAATTCATAAGATTAAATAGTGCCCGTAGTGCAACACAGTACAATAAGACTAATGAAAGTTTTATAGTGTCACGGTAATAGAGGAATATGAAAATTAACGTGCTGTATTTACTAACACAAGATCCATTATGTTTGACAAAGATAGACAAACCTAACAAAAATATTAATTTTTGTTTCTCTCATACATTCACTTAAGAATGTATGAGAGATTGAAAGTAGTACCGCAATTATTCCAAATGGGGAGGAATATAAAGAAAGCTCTTTTAACAAGTTGCATTGACGAGCACTTTTTTATCACTCAGCTAAAAATACTATTATACTTATCGATTTTAACTATTTTAATCATAATCTACGTTTATTATGTCAAATTACTTTAAACACAAATATTGTATGATTTTCTCATAAGAAATTTACTGCCTGTAGAGGAAGCCTATCCATATGACAAGTAGTTATCATCAGTGGAGTGTACCCAAAATTTTTTTTTCATTCTTATATCTGAAGCGAAATTGATTAAATGAGAATTATATTCAACCAACAAACAGTAACGCAGACTAACCTAAGTTAATGACTCCAAATAATGTTTTATTTAAATAAATAAGTATTTCTCTTTTTTATAAATCTTTTTCAATTAAATTTAACACTTCACCTCGCTATCCCTTGGAAAGCTTCTTCAGGATATAAATTTTTATAAAACAAACAACAATTGCAAAAACAAAGTTTGAAAAAAAAGGCAAAAACATAAATTTTTAAATGAAAATATCAAGATTTTAAAACTGATCCTTTGCGAATAAAAGTGTTGTTTTTGTTTTTAACATTACAACTGTGACATTCAAAAACGAATGGGTGCAATTAAAGGAATGGCACAAGTGAAGGAAAGTGCTTCGAATATTTAACTCAGCGTTTTCCCTTCCTTGAATTAAATATATTTTTATCGTTCGTTATTCTTTTTCTATTATAAAAAATTTTAGTCTTAGTAGATTTATACTTAACAAATTATCAAAATATCGTTCGTTTAAAGAGGGGGGAATAAAATGAACGAATGAACTCGTAAACCTTTAATACTTAAACAAAAATGATCGCTTATAGGAAGGAATGAATTTACTCATGACTGTATTTATGTTTTACTTAAGTTAATAAACAGTTAAGTGTTTAAATTAGTGATATAACAAAAACAACACCTGAAAAGCAGAGGTTAATTTTGTGTATTATATTGCTACAAAGATGCTTCATTTAAAAGAACATAAAATTCGAAAAAGAAGAGGAGGGGAGAATTAATCATCTAGACCTAATGGTCAAGGGGAACATTATCCTGAACAGAATCGAATATGGCATATACAGGGAACCAACAGCAACGGACACAATACTACACAACTCATCAAATCATCCCCAGCAACACAAAAACGCGGCAATCGGTCAGTTGATAACGGGACTCGAAGGAACACCACTAACACAAGAAATGTATATGAAAGAAATGAGAACAATATACCCAATGGCTGAGGACAACGCATACAAGAAGTGCCTGGTGAATAATATCAGGAAACGGATTAAAACGGACAGTGGACAGGGGAATGAGGGGGGAAACTGGGCTACATTAACATATATGGGAAAATCAACGCACAAAGTAGCAAAATTCTTTGGAGAACACAACATCAATACGGCATTCAGAACAAGAAACAACCTAGGCAGAATACTACAGGATGAAACAACCGAGACGAATATACTAGACAAACAAGGAGTCTACAAATTAACTTTTACATGCCATTATAGTTATATTGGGCAAACAGGACGAAAAACTAAGACCATATTTAGGGAACACATAAGAGACTATAACAAAAAAGAAAAACTACGGGAACCAAAATCAACTCCAGAGTCAAATTTTGCGAACCACATATTCAACAACAAATATACACCAGGACATATGAAAACAAAGGTGAAACTGCATCATACACAACACAAAGGAAGGAGTCTAAATGTATTGGAAAACATGGAAATATACAAACAGAAAATATTTGACGGACGAATAGTGAATGAACATATAAACACTGCTTCAGACACAATATTTGAACCGTTGGAACATTTTTACTGAGGGACGAACATTACACTGGCACAAAGACGTTACGCAGGTGCGTAACGTAAACGTACGATTACGGATTATTATGTCATAGGAGAAGACCCAATAGACTCACACATGAACATAAACGGATAAAAAGCATGGTCGTAAAAGAATTTAGGTAGGAAGAGCGACGAATTAAAAAGGGAGAGACAAATTAGGTGAAGACAAACAGACGAAAAGGGAGAGATACAGATAAGAAGAGGGAAAGTGACGAATGGAATAACATGGAGGGGAACACGGATAAGACGAACTATATTAACACAGCTGACAATAAAACGCAACTAATATAAAGAGAACACTGAAGATGGCAAGGTGCCCCTGTAGGCTAGTAGGTAGTGTACTAGCTTGTCAGTATGGGGGTTTTGGTTGTTTTTTCACTACCAAAATGAAAATTGACTGTCGGTGGGGCTGCTCAGCGATGAAGGCATAGTCACTGGTCGCTGTGACGTCTTTATACGGCAGTTAATTTCCGACTATCCTTCTACTTTCACCACCTGTTTCATCTCTTCTCCATCCCTTTCCTAAAGAATGTAGCACGGTACTTGACTAAATAGGCATTGCTGCCTGAGTGCTACTTCTCTTAAAAAAAAAACCATAGCCGAAACCGGTTTGTTCACAAATTAAATTTGCTGAGGGTCGACGTAAAACCGTACCCAAATAAAGATAAAATAATTATCAGTAAAAAAAAGTTAATCAAATGATCTATTGTGTCTTTTTACCAATTATGTAGTTTCTAAGAAATCTTATGCACACAAGACAACAACAGCATGCTTATTTAAAAATTCCACGAAATAATTTAAACGAACAACATTGAACAAAAAAAAAAAACACATACGCAGCCAAATAAGAGCTTATCCTGAATGATGATAACAACAAAAACAATATATGAGGTGTTGAAGTAGAATTTTCTTGTATGTGCGAGAACCGCTCAAAGCAGAATATATAAGCACCATCTGTTGGGCAATACTATTAGTTGAAGTAAAAACATCGTTGAGTAAAGACATAAAGATAATAAAATAACTTCTAGGCGTTAAAGTGATAAAGTTACCACTGAGCATTTTTGTGCATAAAAAAGTAAGTAAACCGTGTAATTTAAATTAAAGCTCTTTACTAAACATAAATCACTTGAAAGCTGAGAAAATGGTCTCTAGCTTAATAATGTTGCCAACTTCCGTTTCTATCGCTCTATAAAAATCCAATTGAAGTTTTCACCCCTTACAACGTGAACATTATTTTATCACTCAGCTTAAACTACTATGTTATTTATCGATTTAAAGTTTTTATCCGAATAATTATTTTAATAAAAAATCTTTGATTATCAAGATTATATATATTTCGATTTATAATTTCTATTTAACACTGATTTCGGTTTCGACATTTTTCTTACGAATAAAAATGTTTCTTGAACTAGAAAAACGGGTGCAATTAAGCGAATCGCTCAAGTGAACGAATATGAATCAAATATGTCACTGAGCGTTATATTTTGCAAATGTATAATTTAACATTTTATTTCAAAACTATTATTTAAGAAAACAAAATTTATAAGTTTAATAATTTAAATGATAATTTCTCGAATAACTTTAGGAATCTGAAAGAAAAAGATAAAAGAAAGACAAAATTTAAGTTAGGTAGGAAGTCGTCTTTAAATTTATTTATAACTCGTTAAATATAAATATAACAGTAAATAAAACTATTTTTGTATTATTATTATTCACTCAAAACCGATAAACCGGATTTGTCAACGAAAATCGATGCCGGTTTAAAAACTAAACGCATTTTTTCGCTTAAATCAAAGTGCACTTTCAGGAAATGGTCAGTTTTTATGTATGTTATCTTGATGAAATAAGGTCAGTTTAATATTATCTTAAGAATAAACTGGTTAGTATCTTAATAGCATACTTAAACTTGCAATAACATGTGAAATGAATATTGATTATGACTTATTGAAAAACTAAAGAGGGTCTATGTTCAGCACACAGTGTATAGTAGGAACACTGTAAGGAATCTTCGATTAATACTCGAGTGCACGCTTATAGATAATAAAAAAAAAACTTCCTCCTTCTTAAACCAAGTTTAACGAACTTAACACAAAAAAGTTCACGTTAAAATATTTATAAAATTTGAATATTAATTTAATGAAATATATTAATTTAAATTAATGTTGAATTTGCTAATTTTTAAAAATTATTATCAAGCTATATTGAATAGCTACAAGAGAAGCATACAATAGATATAATAGAAGTAAAAAATAGAGTAAAAGTTTTTTCAACAGAAAATTTATTTTCTTAAACAAAATAAAATAAAAAATTTAGATTAAAATGATTCAAATTTTTGTTATATTATGAAGAGCAAAGTTCGAATGCAATATGATGACTGATAAATGTCCACCACGACCACGCTGGCAGCTGTCGATTCTTTCATCAAAGTTTTTAATCATTTTTGGCAAAATGGCGGTCGCTTTCCTTTGGAAAGCTTCCACAGGAAATTAATATTTATAAAACTTTTAATAATTAAATTTAATTAAAAAGCCGTTAAAAAGAATAATACATATTTATTTAAGATATAAAAGGTCGATTTAAAAAAATAATCAAAGGTCCTATTTCGTTTTAAGGCTGAAATCGATACGATTGTCCCCACAAAAAATAATACAGTGGTGTTTAGTCTCACGATCTGGCTGGTTACTTAACTGCTGATTGTCGTAAAATTATGCGATCGGGAAGTTTTGCTTGCAATAACTTGATCGTTTCATTGGCTGTGTGACATGTGGCACCGTCCTGTTGAAAGCACCAGTCAGTGATATTCACTAATTGGCCAAAATTGAGCCGTTAGCAACTCGCGATAGCATTACCGCCTTATTTTTGGCAAAAATCACGCCTCTAGACTACATAAAGTGACACGTTGAGCATGCAAAGGCTTCTCAATAGTCGCTGTAGGATTTTCAAAAGCCGAAATATGGCAATTTTGCTTGTTGTCATACCGTGACAAGTGAAAATGGGCGTCGTCTGAAAAAATCAGCCGGTTGTTACAGAATGAATTAAGCGAATCTACGGCGATGTGAATGGTCAGTCAGCTTCAATTTCTGCACCAGTTGAACCTCATAAGGCTTTAAAGTCAAATTCTTATGCAAAATTTACCGTGTAGAGCATTTTTATAACCCCAATTGTTTAGAACGTCGAGTAAATGACAAATTTAACACTGTGGCTCACGGCTGCGATATTTTCCGTTGAACGACCCGGTCGAACACACGTTGACGTTCGCACATCGAGGTTTCAACTCTACTACGAATATGTTAAAAAAATGAATGTCAAAAAATCACTATTGAAAAAAAAAGTTGAAAAGCCTGATATTTATAAAATTTTAATATTTTTGAATAATGAATTTACAAAAAATAGATATAATAGAAGTAAAAAGTAAAGGAAAAAATTTTATTTAGATTTTTAAAATAAATTTAAAATAAAACAAAAAATAGTGTCTTAAATTTCATACAAACTTGTTTGTATAAAATTATAACTAAAGTATATCTATGATTAAAGGATACTTAAAATAATAATATTTTGTTTTTGTAAAATTATTATTATTAAAAATTATAGCAGAAAGCAGTTGGCGATAATTTATAAACGGTAGAGTGGCTACACTTGAACTTTTTGTACAAATGAATTTTAAAAACAATTTTTTAATAAATAATAACAATAATTAAAAGCAAATTAATTTATTTTTATTAATGTTAATGCAATTTAAGATTAAAAAAATTCATTTCATAAATAACGTTTGCCATCTCTGATGCAACAAAAGAAAAAACGGGGCTATAAAAACGTAAATGAAACTTGATATAAATCACGAAAAAACTATACTTGATAAAAGTATTGTGCGTACGCCTTTCGCTTAATAAAAACCAGCAAATAATAATACAGTTTGAAAAATTTGCCCAAAAAGAAAACTAATTTTCACAATATCCTACTAATGAGCAATGCAAAAGGGGCAAAACTAAACAACAGAATTTATAAGTAGCGAATCGAATTAAGTATCTGATTTTTGTGTACACAAAAAATATTTATCTACCTCTTTAAAATGTTTCACTATTTTTAATAATACTGGAATAATATAATTGTTTAAAACGGCTTTTCTTTTGATAATAACACCACGAAAATTTGTACCAAATTCTCTAACTCTATTTGGGCAGTTTTTAAACTTCAAAATTGAAGCTAAATTTCTTTGTTTTGAATTATTCACAACTTCATGGAATTTTCTAAATATTTTGCCTAGTTAAAACTATAATGTATATGTAGAGGTACTTCGTACTATTTTTACCACCTATATCCGTCCAAAAATAGAATACAACACTCATATATGGGCGGATGCCCTAAAATCTATTTTGGAGTTGCTTGACCGCATACAAGAGTAGGCCAAGAGACTAATTGGGGATAGCAGGGTATACAGCTCTATTGATTCTATAGAGCATCAACGCAATATATGTTGTATATAATCCCGTGCGACATCCCGTGATTACTGGTCCGAAAAACAAAAAATAAATTATTTTTGAGCTGTTAAAACTAATTGTGGTCTGAGTATTGAGTATGCATCAGAGATAAAACTTATAATAATAATAGGGCATATTCAATGGAAAGAATCTCCCGTTTTAATATTAAAAAATTTTCGATGGATTAAATTGAGATCTTTTCAAAATACCCAAAGTCAGTTATTTACCCAAATTAAATTTCCACGAGCCAAAACTATCCCCTAAAAAAGAAAAGATTCATAGCCTTATAATACCAAGAGTTTTCTAGATTTTGAAATAATCGAAAGAATAATTAGGATTTCGGGATTTGGAAAAACGCAACTTCCAAAATTTTAAAAAATCAATCTCAGTTGGTATCCCTAGTTTTAATTAAATAAAATGCCAGAAACTTCTTTAAATATTAGAAGTAATAAATTTGGGTTCCTCAAAATCAGTTTCAGTTTATGCTTGACTATTTCTGCAGTATTCTATTTTATAGATAATATATAATACAAAATATTAAAAATGTTAACTAACTATAATTATTATTCAACAAGTACCACCACTCTGATGATTAAAGTATTATTTTTGTTCTGTCTCAAAATCATTTTAACTTAATCATTCTTGCTGTGATAATTGCGATAAAATTATTATAGTTATTAAAATCATTAAAACAAAAAGTACCAATTTTTTGTATTTTCCCTTAATACGCTTGTTTTTAAATAATTTGTATATGCATAAAAATCCCTATGTTTGAAGAATTCAGGACCTAAACGTTCTCTTTACAGACATGTTAATTCTATACTATAAAGTAGCTTAGTACTATTTTAGTACTATTTTATGTTATAAAAGTACATTTTTCAAGCTTCACAAGAAACGAACATTTTTCCAAAAAAACGTTCATCATATGTTAATATACTAAATCAGAAAACCTAAATTCCTAATCATATGTTGTATCAATGCACAAGAATGTAATAATAGATTTATGTAGAAAAAGTGCCAAAGTACAGTGAAATTTGTTGCTCTAATATATTCGCATTTTAAAAAGTTTTAAAATTTTCATGATTTTTATAACTATTTAAAAAACAAAATATATTCCAAAAAGTACCATCCTTAAGCTTTAACTCCTTTTCTCCTAAATAAATATTTAAGAATAACGATATCAGCTTTTATTATTTTGTTCGTTAGCAGATTTTATGGGTTTGCCCCCCTTTTTATCCCCTTAAAGGTAGAATTTTCAAATATTCACAGCAGTTGGCTGAAATTTTCACACTTTTTCACTAGCGATTGGTTGAGTGAAATAGGCTAAATTTTTTGCGATGTTTGAGGTGGGTACTAACATACCCACATACCTATTAAAATATTGTTATCGTATACCTGCAGAATTCTAATATTTAGAGTCTTGCAATATCAATTAAAGAATAGCCAAGCGAAATACTGGCTTGATTCGAAGTGTGGTCGGCGAACCTTCCACATCGTTTAAGGAATTTTTATGGTCCTAAAACTTTGTACAAATGACTCTGCATTAATGAGTGAAATACCTATTGACCAATTAACGAAACGCTATTTCGAAAATTCAACGTCCTTCTCAAAATATAATTCAACGAAATTTTTAAGACTAGAATACCATGAATGCCAAGATTTGTAATTTGAACGCAATAGCTTTTTATGGGAGGTGCCACAGCTGTATCCTAGTTTATTAAAAATAATCGATTTTGTAAAGAAATAGATATAAAAGTTTCGAATAACGTAGATTGGTTTTTTTACTCTAAGCTCAGTGCAAAACTGAGCCAGCTTCTTTGATAACTCCCAACATTTGGCATGTCTTATTTTTTCTTTTTCTTTTTACCAACACTCAGGGCATGAAAACTAGGGCAGAACTAGTAAATTTGATTAGGGGGAGGAGGAAAAAGGGAATAGTTTTTGTGGACATTTAAGTTCAACTTTCCTACATTGAAAATGACAGGAAATAGCTCTGGAGGGAGTTTATTCCAGATACTGACTGTTATGCTAAAATGAATTTTTCCTATAAAGCGTAGTGCGATTCACTGGCCAATCCATCACAAATGGATGCGCTCTCAATGAAAATCGAGTTAAGCACAAAAACATGCAAGTAACGGTAACAAGTTTCCTAATTTCATTAAAGCACTTATCATTGTTGTAGCGATAAAACATTTAAATACAACCCACATTTCGTCGATGGTCTAGAGAATCAATAGTGTTGGACATCCATCGATAGTGTGGTTGGCCAACTTCAAAATAGACTTTGGGACGCCGGCTGATACATAAGTGTTGTATTCCATTTTTGGACGGAAATAAGTGGAATAAATATTTCGAAGATCGGATAGAGTGAAGTAGCTCTAACACCGTTTTAGAAAACCGAGGCAGTTGAAAGCTTCTTGAGAAACCTGAAAAATGTGCTTAGTCCATCGAACATCACATTGAATTTTCATGCCCAGAACATCAAGAGCTTCCGATTCCTTAATATCACCCAAAGCAGCAGATGCAGCACAATTTTCGAACACAGATCTATGCGTAAGCATGCAATATTGTGTCTTAAGGGTATTAAAATCGACTCTATTCACACAACTCTATTCTGAGATCGTGATTGAGCGTATTAATCATGTTCCGCCTTTTGGAACTCACCTTCAACTAGTTCGGTCTATTACCAATTGAATACGTGCTGTCATCTGTGAAAGAGTAAACAGGGTTGAAAGTTTAACAAAGAAGAAAAATAAAGAAATAGGGTAGGAGAAAGAATGGAGTATTGCGGTACCCCTGAATTAAGCTTGAACTCGCCTGATAAAATGCCATCTATAACAAGTCGTATAGTGCGATTCCCGAGAAAACTCAACATAAACCTGAAGAAATTATCACCGACATCAAATGCAACAAGTTTTGACAGAAGTGCTTTAGGCCATACTCTATCAAACGCCACCAACTTACTTTCTCCGAAATTACGTGATAAGATTTACATCTGCGCCCGGCCGAGAGCATTAATCAGATGGTGGTCAAACTGCTGTGATGGAAAAGCAACGTTATTCACGCCCTATTAAGCCGAGAACTAATTCTAGCAACAGGTCATTCCTAGTTGCGATTTCAGCGGCTCCGAGCAGGATTGCAAACCACTACTCCTTGCTGAAGAGCTGGAGACTATCCCACTCCTGGACCAGAACGTATGCAGCTTATTATAATTAAGAACACGACGGCATTCACGCTCATTGGACCTGAACCGTTCATTGTAAATAATCCGACCAACAAACTCAAACGAGGCCCTCGAAACACACAGCCACCACTATATTCCCGAAAGGCCAACCTCAATAGTCAGTCAGAGAACAGCTAAATGGCCACAAAAAGACAAATACCGGAACTCTAGGGCTTTACTGATTCCCGTGGATATATAGTGGATTGTCCAGTTGGCTCCTTGCTTTGAAGACACAAGTCTAGAGGATTGTGTGATCCATAAAGACTGTGCCTCCGGGGGAATTTCTCCGCAATGATGTATAGAGTTGCACTATTGTTTCGACAGGAAAGGCGGCAAGTCACCCGTAGAGCGCCACCTACAAAAACCACACCATCGGTCGCTAAGTAAGCTGCTGGACTCCAGGTACCTTACAAGACGAAAATTAATCATTTTTTCCATCATTTTAGAAAGTGCGGCACGGTATTTTCAGGATTGTTAGCCTCACCCTTTTTGGGGTTCGGAGTTATATTAGCAGCCTTCCAACACTTTGAAAATTCGCCAGCATATTACAACGTGCTGAAAAGGGCTGCTAACGAATGCGCCAGCATGGAAGATCATTGTTTCAAGACCAATGCTCTAGAATCTGCTAAAACTTTTTTATGCGCAATGCGGTATCTTTCCCTTCGTATTGCAGCTAGTCATCATGTTTCTAAATGTGCGCCTGTGTGTGTGTGTGTGCACTTTTCTAAGCCAATGTTAACAACTAAAAGTTAAACAAGTATGTCTTCAATTTCAATACTTCATCTATGTATTTCTCTACATACTTCTTAAAAGTTGTTTTGGTTTTCATTTATTTATTTAATGTTTTATTTTTCAACTGTGTGCAATTTTCCAATAGCTTTTTTTCCAATTATTTTTAAGTTTAAGTGTCAGAATGTTTCCAACAATCAAGCGGTTCAGTACGCAAAAAGATAAAACGCGCAGTGGTGGCACAGTTAAACGAACAATAATACGGGTTCAATGAAAACAACAACATCTGCAACAACACAAATTAATAAATAATTGTTGGCAGTTTAACTCCTTTTTTAGTTAGACAGGCGACAGCAATAAAATTTGCTGCAAAAATCAAAGCCTCATCTTACAACATTAGCGCCAAATGTTAACTCGAATATTACAAAAATAAAATAAAAAATAAAGAAGTGGTCCATGAAACACATTTTTGTGGCACAAATATAAATCTTTAAAAATGCCACAGTCATTTTACAATAACAAAAATTTAACAGTAGTCTTACTTCGCCTCTAATGTCTTGAGCTTGACTTTGTAAAGAATATGAAAAACGAAATAAAAACTTTAACGGAATGACTTTAAAATTTTGTAACTCTAATATCGCAGCTGCAACAAATAACAACAAAACTTAACTTAAGTCATTTATGAACTCTCGCACAAGATCAATGAGGCGTTTAATTTTGTTTTGAACTTTTGTAACAATAGTGTGTTCGTTAAAGTTAAAGTGCTTAATGCGAGTAGTTTACATTCTTGATTTCTTTTAAAGTTTATTTCGTGATTATTTTATTAAAACTTTTACACTTGATTTTATTTTTTGTTTTTTTTTTGTTTTTTATATTTTATTACATTTTCCGAGATGAGTATAAATCATGATGTTTGTATATGTTTTTTAATATTTCAGTTATTATTAATATAAAATTTTAATATCGGGTGGCTGATCAATTTTGCTACATTAAGAAACTCAAATAACTTTTTGAAAAGTTTATGTGATTTATTTTTTAGTAATTCATTTGAAAAATAATACATTCATATCATGAAGTTTTGAACTTAATTGAATTCAAATGGCCTCCACCTTCGGTGACACATGTGCGACATCTTATTAAAAAGTTATTCGTTACTGCCTGGAGTGTTGCAGCGGAAATTACCTCAATTACCGTTCGAATGGATGGCTTTAATTCATTCACATTTGTTGGGTTTCTTTTGTAAACTTCTTCTTTGCAATAAATCCACAAATTTACCCCCCCCCCCCTCGCGGGAACATTTGTCGGTCTATATAGAATACATAACTATCTAGACCTGTGCTGCTGGAGGCATAAGGGAGGCCAGTCCCCTGAAGGCAGCAGGGGTTAACTGGAAGCTTGACGTTATTTCCACGGGAATCAGTAGCCCGCAGAGTTTCCGCTATTTGTCTCTTTAGGCATTTAGTTGTTTCTCTGACTGATTATTGATGTTGGCCCTAAGGTAGTATCATGGTGCCTGTGGTTTTGCGGCCCCAAACAGGTATTGTTTTATAGTGGTTAGGATCATCTCACCTTTAATCACACCTATCTGTTTAATGATCCTAGATCCAGTGAGCATGCTAATCATGTGTTCTGGACAGGAATTGGATAGTCTCCAGCTCTTCAGCAAGAAGTAATGGTTTGCAGCTCTGCTCTGGAACCACTGAAATTACAACTAGAAAGATTTGTTGCTAGAATTAGTTTTCGGCCTCCTGGGGCGTGAGTGGCGCTGCTTTTCATTCACAGTGGTTTGACCACCATCTGATTAAGGCCCACGGCCAGGTGCAGATGTAAATCTTATCATAAAAAAAACCCCACAAAAACAAATCAGGTGCAGTGAGGTCAGGAGACCTGGGAGGCCAACGGAATGTGGAGTTTCTTGAAATCAGTTTATTGGAGAATTATTGCCGCAATTTTGTCATAACAGGTGTGGCTATGTGACAAGTTGCTGCATCTTGTTGAATCCAAACAGAGTTGAAAGGGATTCTCTTGCGGCGTGATCCTGGAAAGAAAAATTATTTCAACGGTCTCCATTGGCCGTAACAGTAAGACCGTTTTCTTCGAAAAAGTAAGGCCCGACAATGAACCTTGAAGAAATTACAAACCACACTGTGACGCGAAGTGGATGTAATTGGATCTGATGAAGGATCTGTGGGTTAGAATTATTCCATATTCGTTTCTTCCATATTTTTTGTTTCTTAACATTGCCATTAAAATTGAAACGTGTCTCGTCGGACATAAAAACGCAGTTCAAGACGTCTTCATTCTCTGATGCCATTTGAATGATCTTCTCATAAATTCCAAGCGAATCGGAAAGTCTCTTGTCTTCAGTTTGTTTGTTAAATGAATCCTATATGGAAATCAGTTAAAATCTTGGTTCAAAATTGTCTGCAGTGACTGTCTGTTGACACCCATTTGAGCAGATAAACTCCTTGTCGAAACTCGAGGATTGGATGGTATGGCAGCAGCTTCAGCAGCAATAGCATCCTGCGTCTGAACTGAGGGATCTCGATGATAAGGGCTTTCGGGCAAAATTCTTCACGAGCCTCATTATAGTCCATTTGCTAGTAGGAGTGTCACCAAACGTGCGTCTATATTCTCTTTGGACGGAAACTAAAGGCTCTAAAGCATTGCACTATTAAAATTCTTGTTGTGTTGTCCCAATTCTCCATTTTAGTTAAATCTGAACATCAATCCATAAAGTAAAATAAAAATGAAACAGATTGGTTGCACAGAAAATAAGTTATTACATTTTTTTTGCTAGCAGCTTTTATCAGTCACCCTGTATAATTAAAAATTAAATTATTAGGTATTAAGTTAACGTTGGCTAAAGCGCCACAAAATAAATTATTTGTTTAACATTCGTCTGCATTTAGATTTTGATTGAGGAGTTAACATTTTTTTATTTTATATTCGAACCAAAAGAAGTTATATTGAGTTCTATTCTCTATTCGAACCTGAATAGCTTTTATTAATTTTGAGAGTTTTTTGAAAGTTAAATGTTCGAACTTGGACACCCTTTCACCAACTTAAGTAAAAAATAATCAACTTTTTTACACAGCGTGAACAAGAGCTACACATAATATTTTTCATCATTCACTTTCTCAGCTGTGCGAACAGCTAATTAAAAGACTACAAGGGAGACGTGGTCCACTGTCCACCACGACCGTACCGACAGATGTTGACTTTTTAATCAAAGTTTTTAATCACCTTTTGGCAAAATGGAGGTCCTATTTCGTTAATGACATCACGGCTTTTGACTTGAATAAGTTGAAATTTAAGTTTGGATACGGTTTTACGTCGACCCTCGTCAACTTTGGTTTGTGAACAAACCCGTTTCGGCTATTTGCCATCTTCAGTCTTCTCTTTATTTATAAATTAAACCCCGTCGGAAAACATACGCACATATATTGAAATTTAAAGTTGATTTGATTTGTTCCGTATAGAGTCTATCCTTAACATAGCTCCACAAAAAATAATCCAGCGGTGTTAAATCTGGGCACTTAACTGTTGTTTGTCGTGAAATTATGCGGTGGGGAAATTTGGTTGGCAATAAATTGATCGTTTTATTGGCTGTGTGGCATGTGGCACCGTCCTGTTGAAACCACATGTCCAGTGATATCCACGTCGTCAATACTAGGCCAAAGTTATGCTTGTTAGCATCTTGCGATAGCGTTATCCATTGACCGTTATAGCATTGCCAGCCTCATCTTCGAAAAAAAGAACGGCCCAATCACGCCTTTAGACCACATAGCGCACCATACAATGACACGTTAAGCATGCAAAGGCTTATTACTAATCACTCTAGGATTTTCAGAAGCCTAAATGCGGCAATTTGCTTCTTGACATACCCTGACAAGTGAAAATAGGCTTCGTCTGAAGAATTGATTTTTTCAGAAAAAGCGAATTAAGCGAATTTACGGCGATGTGAATGGTCGGTTGGCTTCAATTTCTGCACTAGTTGAAGCTTGTAAGCCCTCAAAGTCAAATTCTTACGCAATATTCGCCATGTGTTGGTTTTGGATAACCCCCCAATTGTTGAAGGAAGGAATTAAGGAGGAATTGACAAATTTGGATTTACTTCAACACTGTGGCTCACAGCTGCGATGTTTTCAGTTGAACGACCTGGTTGAACACGCGTTGGTATTCGCACATTCTGTATCGAGGCTGTCGACTCAAATTTTCCTAACAAATTCTTAATGGCGGTCTCAGAAGGACGATTATTTTGTCCGAAAATTTCACGAATTTTACGAAATGTAACTATAACAGAACCACCATTTTCATAGCGGATTGTAATTATTTTAATGCGATTGTCAGGCGAAATTTAATTTATTGTAACAATTGCCATTCAGTTATCCAGGCAAGAACCACAGAGGACACTCAACATAAGCTGCGATAAGTCATGATAAGTACCAAGACATGGCTTGCAACTCGCTACACATAAGATGGATCTTCTGCTGTTACTAGGCTACAAATTCCTGACGAGATGGATCTTCTGATGTAGTGCTACGCACTCGGTGCAAGAACTGGACATCAAAAGTGGCAAAGATAACGGCACAGCTCGGCCGACTCATGGCATATATCGGAGGACCCTGAATAACTCGGCGGAGTTAAAATTAGACGCAGACATTGAGCTTCAAACCTAAGGCAAAGGCTTGACTGTCAGTGCAAAGAACAACGACAGTGTCGCTTCAGCTTATTGCACTGTATCGGCACCTGTTGTTCTCTTAATGACCCGAATGCGGCCGATAGATTTGATGGTGATACAGCAAAGGATAATCTACAATGCTAGACAGAACTACTTCCTAGCATCATCCCAAATAGCAGCCATTAAACCGAACCACGAGAGATGGACGTACCAAATGATCGCAGTTTTGGATAAGACAACAGCAACGGAGAAATAAATTTCAACTTAACGCAGGTGATACCTAGGCATGGCTACTTTCGGACGTAACTGTGCGATAAGAGGTAATGCGACACTCTTTTGCTTTTGTATTTACGAGAGGAAAGACGTGGTACACGACGGTGAGCACAAGTTTTTTAAGTGCCACCGTTAATCTGAATACTGCACGGAGATGGAGGCGCGAATTCGCCGAAAAACAGTAGGGAATATAGTCGATAAAATTGTTAGCAATCGCGAAAACTGGACGGCTGTGGCGGAATATATGGAGCGTGTGCTCCGAAAAAAGAAATGTGGCGTGGACATGGTGGCGGTGAACCAGCACTGAATCAGAATTCAGAGTGGGTATGTAGACACGGGTTTAGTAAAACAGGGGCATAATGGCTAAATATTGAGCACCTCGAAGTCATGTGAGAGCGGTACCGAGGGGGACAGGGTAAAATATCCCGGACTAAAGGTGGGTTTTTAGCCGGTAGTCACAACGGAGTCCGACATAATGCGGAATGTCGCTAGATGGGTACCATATTTTCCGATCTTAAACCCAAAAAATAATATACATATAAAGGGTACGTTTATAGAGGTATAGAATTTTTAAATGGATTAAAACAAGGTTGAGTCTTTTAAATTGCCATGAAATTTACATTATTCGAAGGATAATATTCTGGCGCTGTAATTTATATATGACGGCTGGCATATGACCATCACGGCTAGCTTGGACGTGGTACTTCTTGATTACCTAACATCTTTAAAATAGCTGTCACAGCACTCTTTGCTTCGGTACGTTTTTAACCTCTCTTTAACTTCCATGCGATTGCTTTCTTTATACCTCTACAGTCGTTGGCAATTTGTGTTGTCAAAAAATTTTTAGTCAGCGTTGTTACACTTATTTAGGGTAGGGCTTCAAAGATCAATCCTTGTACCACTCGTTATTTCTATTTATGCTTTTGTAGTGCAAAATCCATATGTATTCAGACAATATGCAGCTGCAAATTGTCTCAATTAGTATGAAGAAAGGAGCTCGGAGCATTGCACCATTTCTGTTTCTTTTTCACTTTCGGAGCTTATGCTAAATTTCAATAGCGGGCAAGAATCTTTGAAATTATATGTACAAAACACCTCTAGGGCTGAACTACACCATTTTTCTGGCATTTTAATTGGAAGCCTTCTTTTTTATAACGTGAAATATTAGTAGGCATTTTTTCAGGGATTAAAAACTTTAATAACATTACTGCTAGTTCCTTAATTCCGTATCTTCCAAGGGATGATGAAATTTCTAACGACCAATATACAATATACAAAGCTGGCCTCCTGTTTGAAATTTTTGCAAATAACTTCCACTTGCGTGAAAGCCACTACCCGCACTGGAGAGAGTTTAGTTATTAAGCTTTTAGTAGATCTCAACATAAATAAGTTGTTTGGTCCGGAAGAAATTCCAGCACTGATTTTAAAGCAGTGCTTTTTGACGCTTACACTAGCAAAACTAATGAAAATTTGCCTATGCTGCGCTAGTCCTCAAAAAATTTTACGGCTACCGCTCAATCGCAATTTGCCTTGCATTCTCTAAAATGTTTAAATTTCATCTTATGAGTTGTCTAAGTGCAATAGCTTACTTAGGAGTACGCAGAGGAAGCTCTACAGATTTACTGACTCTCCTTTCCGAAAAATGGTATCAATCAATTTTATATTTTGGCGAAAAAAAAAGTTAGTGGCTGTAGATATTTTTAAGCCTTTCACGAAGAGTAGGTTAGGGCTCTCGTATCAAAACTTACAGCTTTTGGGGTCGATTGACTTATATCAAGTTTTCTCACGAATCTCACTATTCAAGTTATAGCAGATGGGGGCTGAAAATAAATTCAGGGGTACCGCAGGAGTTTCTTACTCTATTTTTTATTTTTATCAACGACCTTTTGCGTCAAACTTCAAAATCTCTTCTTTCGTAGATGATAGCAGCAATAATGATTTCGCAATAAGTCAATTCTTTAGAAGATTGCTATAAGATATGCGGCAGTATATAGATGATGACCTCATTTACAATCTTTTGGCAAATCTCTGAACAGAGTTTAAAGTTAAATTTCTGTGCTTTCAAAGAGACGTACATCTGAATGCGTTATCTCATTCAAATTTAATCAAAAGCTCTAAATGTTCTTGGCATACAAATTCAATCTCATATTTGATAGAATTTTTCATATTGCAAGGAAGAATTCAAGTGTCTGCGCTTTCTAAAACAGTGCAAAGGATACTTCACTACTCCTTAATATCTATTTCACTTTTATCAAAATGAATTTAGAATATAACTCTCATTATAACTCTCGTATTAAATGGTACTTAAAAGACTATTTTGAAGTTCATCAGTAACAGTGGCTTAGCCAGCTCGGAAGACCCTCCGTAGCATCAAAGTCGATATATGCTGTAAATAAATAAGAAATATGGTCTTAAAAACTGAAAATTTCGTGCGCGAAACATGATCTTCATCAGAAGCTTATCCCCTTGCGGTCGATTGACCAGTAAATCGCTCTACGACTTCGTTTTTATAAATAAGAAGTTCATATGTGAAATTAAATCATTACAAAGGTCTTTTCAGTAACTTAAAACATGCAAAGATTCAAATCGGTTTCGTTGCATGAGTAAGGCTTGGTCCTGCTCCCACTCCTACTAAAAAAACAAAAAAAACATATATGATCCTTTATTGTTCAAATTTCTATTACGTTCGTCACAATTTATATAAAAATAGCAACACAATGCAAACAATGCATTCTTTGTCAACTCTGATTTTTTTTTATCAAAATATTAGTTTAATATTCACAATATTTATTTTCTTCTTTCATTCACATGACTTTAAAATTAGATTTTCATTTCATTGCATTTGATGTGATTTTCTTACAGATAATTATAACCGCCATGGATCGTTTTGTATGGTTCGTTTTGTTAGTGGTCATTTCACATCTTGTGACTGAATTTACTCGCGCCACAGTTTATACCAGAGGGTCTCGCCAAGATGCGGTCGTGGTCAACGACGTAAGTAAGTAAATGTTGTGTCTCTGTTTGTTGCCATTTTCGTTGTCATTTCATTTTATTTCTTTTTGTTATTTAAATATTTATTTATCTTTTAGTTTATGCAATTTCATATTTATTTAATTGCGCTTCTTAATAATGAGTTGCAGCTTATAAATATTTATAATGCACTTGAAAATAAATTCAATTTTATTTGGCTAAAATGACTAAATATCATAGCCATAGTCATAGCATGAAGAAGAAGAAGAAATTGTGTCATGTAATGTCTTTCATATTTGCTATGCATTCTTAAATCCTAAAGTATATTTGAATGCTTCGACATACAATATGAAGCAGGTTTGTTGCTCTCAGTTGTTTGTTTTAAATACAGTCGTTGCCATAATATTATTACCTATATTTTTAAATATCAATTTGTGAATTTTTTATAAAACTTCATTTTATAAAAACAGAAAAAATATTGATAATTTAAAATAATATATAATTAAATTTAAACCTTTAAAAGAAGTATTTCTCTAGTATACAAACTTACATTTGTAAGGAATGTCTAACCAGCACATGAACCGAACCAAAACTTGTGTACAAAAAGCCTTTAATTACCTTATCCCGCAGCTTTGTTAAGTTAAAGAAGAACTTCAAATATTATTCGGAACTGAGGTATTTTCATTAATGGTATCTTAAGATATTCTCCAACGTTATTACTTTTAGACGAAACTTGTGATACGATTAGTTTGTATTAGAATTTTTTAAGCCCCAATCCGCATTTCCAATTTTTGACTAATTTAAGCAAATGACAATATATCGGATTTTTCATCAAGAAGTTTGCTTTTAATTGTGGCAACACAAGGAACATGATAATTTTGACATTTAGTTTTTTGCCGTATTCGTAGTAGATGCATTGGCAATTGTTACAATGAATTCAATTTCGTATGAAAATCACATTAAAATAATTAAAATCCACTATGAAAATCGTGGTTCTGTTAAAGTTACATTTCGTAAGTTCATGATATGACCGTCCTTTGAGTCGACAGGCTCGATACAAAATGTGCAAACACTAACGCGTGTTCGACTAGGTCTTTCAACTGAAAATATCGCAGCCGCGAGCCACAGTGTTGAAACAGATCCAAATTTGACGTGCTCAACAATTGAGGTCATTCAACACCACCACATTTCGTGATAAGATTTACATCTGCACCTGGCCGTGGGCCTCAATCAGATGGTGGTCAAACCACTGTGAGTAAAAAGCAGCGCCACTCACGCCCTAAGAGGCCGAAGACTAATTCTAGTTGCAATTTCAGCGTTTACAGAGCAGGGCTGCAAATCACTACTCCTTGCTGAAGAGCTGGAGACTATCCAACTCCTGTCCAGAACACGTAACTAGCATGGTCACTGGATCTGGATCCTTCAACAGTGAGTGTTATTAAAGGCGAAATGATCCTGGCCACCATTAAACAATACCTGTATGGGGCCGCAAAACCACAACCACCACGATACTCCTGAAGGGCCAACCCCAATAATCAGTCAGAGAAACAGCTAAATGCCTAAAGAGACCAATAGCGGAAACTCTGCGGGCTACTGATTCCCGTGGAAATAACGTCGAGCTTCCAGTTGACCCATGCTGCTTTCAGGAGACTGGGCTCCCTTATACCCTCAGCAGCACAGGTCTAGATAGTCAAGTATTCTATAAAGACCAATAAATGTGCCCCCGGGATACCACATGATATG
Organism: Trichopoda pennipes; assembly: GCA_030448955.1. Lineage (NCBI taxonomy): Eukaryota > Metazoa > Arthropoda > Insecta > Diptera > Tachinidae > Trichopoda > Trichopoda pennipes. The sequence continues at coordinate 1,999,750 of JASKUP010000070.1, read as the reverse complement.
ATTTGATTTACATCTGCACCGACTAGGTAGTCATAATCAGATAGTGGTCAAACCGCTTGAATGATTTGCAAACGTCATTCACGCCCTAGGAGGCCATCGAATACGTATATCCTCCGGTCACTCCTAGTAGCAATTTCGAAAGTCCGAAGTAGGCCGCAGCCTTGACTCCTTGCTAAAGAGTTGGAAACTTTCCAACTCCTGGTCCAGAACGCATGAAGCTTAATATAATTAAGAACACAACGGCATTCATACTCACTGTACCTGAACCATTCATTGTGTTCATTTTGAATGATCCGACCCACAAACTCTCACGAGGGTCCGAAACCACAACCACCACGATACTCCCATATAGGGGCCAACCTCAATAACCAGTCAGAGAACAGCTAATTGTCTCAAGAGACAAATAGTGAACTCTGGGGCGTACTGATTCCCGTGGAACTACTAGCCTTTGAGGGGCCTGGGCTCCCTTTTACCCCGCAAGACACCAGTCTAAATGGAATAGTAGGTTCCAAAAAGACTATCATGTGCCCCCGGGGGGACCCCGGGATACCACATGGCCTATTTTGCGTAAGAATTTGACTTTAAAGCCTTACAAGATCCAATTGGTGCAGGAATTGCAGCCGACTGGCCATTCACATCGCCGTACATTTACTTAATTTATTGAGGAACAACCGACTGGTTTCTCTGAAAAAGTCATTTTTTCAAACGAAGCCCATTTTCACTTTTCACAGTATGTCAACAAGCAAAATTGCTGCGATTATTGAGAAGCCGTGTTGACGTATAATGCACTATGTGGTTTGGAGGTATGAATGGGCCGTATCGTGAAATGGTAACAACTCAATTTTGGCCTGTTATGGATGACGTGGATATCACTGACATGTGGTTTCAGCAGGAGGATGTCACATATCACACAGCCACTGGAACGATCAATTTATTGCAAACCAAAATTCCCCGTCACATAATTTCACGACAATCAGTAGTTAAGTGGCCAGCCAGATGTGTGATTTGACACTGGATTATTTTTTGAGGGACTATGCTAAGGACAAATTCCATACGGAGCCAATCGAATCGATTTCAGCCTTAAAACTCAAAATCCGTTTTGCGGTTAACGATATAGGACCGCCATTTCGCCAGCAAGTGATTAAAAACTTTGATGAAACAGTCGACATCTGTCGGCGTAGTCATGATGGACAGTTGCCAAATATCATATTTCATTTTTCGTTCTCAATTGCTGAGATTTTCTCTTCGTAGTACAATAAAAATTTGGATGATGTTGACCTAAATTTTATGTTTTAGAAAACAAACTTCTTCTTTAGTACCCTGTAGGTCATTATATAGAACTGTGCTATAAACCTCTAATTGTAGTTTCAAGAGACGATCGGCCGAACAATTTCAAAGTTAAATGCCAAAGATGAAGGAAGTTTGTATAGCACAAACATTGCTTGAAATGCTCACTTGGGACACTCACAATGTCCTCGAGCCTGCGGGGGACAGCTTACTTGTTATAATCTAGACTAAAAATTTTTCGACGTTTTTTTAAAGCCAAACTCTCTTCTTCAGATATGTAACACTTAATTTGTCATCAATAGCATCAAAGAAAATTACATTTATTTGTGATTCAGGGAAATTAACGAAAATCCAATAATGGGACTACAAAAGAGTTTAAATTTTCCGCTAATTTATTTTCTCTTTCACTATTTGCATCAAGTCACTAAAATAATCAAAAACACAATAATCCTTGCATTTCAAAAATAAATAACTTTGTATTTTTCTATTTTATTTCAGCCTTCAACTCAACCTATAAAAGTACAGAGTCAAGTATTGTATCCTGGACTTTACGAGCAGCAAAACCAACAGTCCCTCAACGGCAACAATCTCTACAACAACTACGCCAATAACAATAGCAATCGTCCCAACGTTAAACACTATAATTTTTTTAGTGATTTATTTAATCAATTTACCAATAATAAACAAAATGGAGAACAACAGGTCCAAACGCATAACAGTGGCAACAGCGATAAAATTCTTAACATGTCTAGTGACCAAGGAGATTTTAAAACCTTCAATTTCCGTCCCATTATTGATAGCATATTTGAGGTAAAAGTTGTGATATGAAAATAAAAAATAATTTATTAAAAGACAAATGCATACGAGAAGAGTTCAAAACGTCTTTACAAAAAATATGGAAAAAATATTTGATAAATAAAAATATAATTTCTCGGCGAAAAAACATTTTATTTCCCAACAAAATCCTTTTGCAGTTCTAAAAATTAACTTTAAATTCAATGAATACCCTTCTTGTTTGGCCTATATCTCTTACCACCCAGTCATAACTTAAAATTTTGAAGTATATAAGTTGCAATGGTTTCGGTTTCTAACCTAATTCATGATTCTTACAGTCAGTAGCTAATATCATAGCGTCCCTGCTTTTACGTGATGGAAGAACACTTTTTTATTCGCCTGCCAGTGTCCCTTTTCCTCTGATAAATATCTGTGGTGTCAACACTTAGCAAACAACAAAAAAAGCAGACCGATTGTGAGTCATCATCACCAAACACTACTTGAAAGGATCACAAGAATATACTATGTATTTCATTGTTTTAAAGCTTTTAGAAATAAAACTGTGGTAGGAACTTCAAATCCCTTTTAGTTTGTCACTGAAGCAGCCAATGTGTAAATCCGAAAGAAATAATAATTTGTCACTGGTTCATCACCTAGTTTTTGCGGCCAAAGACCAAAGGTTATAGAAAACGTGGCGACTGTACTTCGAGTGGTCTTAAATGATCTCATTAAGTTTAACTTGTCATCAGTAAACTTTTTATGGATTCTCAATACAAATATTGAAAGTATAGACTGAGTTTAGTCATTCGATTTAAATGGACTTGGCACCACAAAATAGGATTACTTTGTGTTGGGTTCGTGAATACAATTGAATGGAAGGAAATTAAAGGATAGACAGTCTGGGCAGAACACTAGAATGTATATTCTTCATAGGACTTGAAACTTTTTGTGGTCTTAGAGAGAACAAACTCCAAGAGGAAATTTGAGGATTAGGTCAAGACCAGCATTGAATACAACTCTAAATGAAAACACACAGAAAATGCTCACTTCCTTCCCCACAGGTCAGTTTAGATTGAGGAAGAACTTAAATTAATTTGGCTTTCAGTCATCTCGTCATTTTCAATTAAATTACGTGGTTTTAGAAAAGTTGTGTTTTTTTTGTTGTATTGCTATTTAAAAGGGCATTATGGAATCATTGTTTTCGAAAGACGTAAATTCAAAAAAGGGTATCTGTACCATTTAAATAGACAGTAGCAGATTCAATAGATTTTCTTTCGCCTTGTCACATCTTTTCCCCTACATAATCATTCTCATTTGTTAAACATTCGTCAGTGTATTGCTTCAACTAAGTAAAATTAATAGAATTGTTAATAGCGAACCCTAATGTGATCTTGATAACGGGATAACACCATGCATCTGCTAGCGCCCTCTAAGTACATAGCGACACTCCGAAATGAAACTTCAAGAACACAGACAGCCTGGCCGTACTTTAGCTTTTTCCTGCGAGGTAAAGACTATCAAAACTCCCGCAAAACCATTGGCGGCATTCTTTTGAGAGTGCAGAAGCAGATAGGAATATAATCTAACCACAGCCACCATTTTACTGCCCAAATGATCTCACGCAATCTGGTACAGTAACCGTAATTTCTGCGGAGTACTAGCTATCATGGCACCAAGAGTTAAGTTACTGGTCTGACATCGAAGGCCCTTATCTCTCAGTTTCAGGAGCCCGCAAACCTAGGCGACTTTATACCCCCAATACCACAGCGTCCAGGTGTTGACATTCGTCATGACTGCGAGCCAAGGGGGAAATAAGACTGTCACGAATATTTGTCCCCGAGGCACGCAGTTTTGATTGATGTCTTCCCCATTTTGAAATGTGCTTCCCCAGGTAAAAGGCGGCATCCTTCGCCTGGCTAGCAGAAGCACGAAACTGGAAGAGACATAGGATTCTTAAAGCCGGATCAGTGAACTTTAATAGCACACACTGGTACCACGGAAAACAGTTGCCTGCAGAGCTATTGCCCTGTTCTGGCTATTAGTGAGGCCTCGGAGTAGCAACGTGGTGGCTGTGGTTTAATCGGGCTTTAAAGAATATTCCGAAGAGATGTTAACACAAGTTAACATTCAATGTCCTAACTTACTCACGCAACAGGACTAGGAGCTGAATAGTATCCAATTCTTTACCAAGGTGTGGGAGCACGGCTCTACTATCCTGCACTCAAAAAATGCACCTGAGTGTGTATGCGTCTTAGCGCGCAGGTGGATACTTTATCTACAGTCAGTGGTAAGACCACCGTCAGGTTAAGGGCTCGTGGCCAGATGCTGACACTAACGTAATCACGAACGAATCTGTCACCAATATTGTGCAACTTATCTTTGATATTTAAGCAGATTTTTTATCTTGATTAATTTTAAAGTTCTCCTTTAAATATTTTTGTCATCTTTTAATATATTCCGCGTTTGTCATATATTTTTATAAAGACGTATCAATTAACTCTCGAAGCCTTTGTATTCCGGGCTGTAGGAATATTTCCTAAATTTTATTTTAAAAAGAAAAAAATTTTAATCTTTTTACTCGGTCCTTTAAATTATAACGATTTATTTTTCTTTTTTTCTCTCAATATTTCGCTTTCCTTTGGAAAGCTTCTTCAGGAAATTATTTTTTATATTTTTTTTTAAAAAATAGTTTCCTGAAGAAGCTTTCCAAAGGAAAACGAAATATTGAGAGAAAAAAAGAAAAATAAATCGTTATAATTTAAAGGACCGAGTAAAAAGATTAAAATTTAATAGAAATTAAAAAGAAAAAATTTTAAAATATCAAAAATTCTTTTTCTATCTTTAATTAACACAGATACCCATATCGACGTTACGAGCAGTGAACGATTTATTAAGACGCTTAATTGGCGGTTATCAACATAAACAACACGAACAACATCCTCAACAGTTGATGCCACAGCAGCAGCCACCAAAATACTACTCTTTCCCCACTTATCAAAAAGAAACTTCACACGCACATTTTGGACTGCAAAAATCTGGTGATGCAGTGCAGCCAAAATCACAATTTGAAATGTTAAATCGTACACACGAAACTACTGAAGCAAACAGTTCTACTATAAAGGAAAATAAATAGAAAAACCTTACCCGCATGGTGGTCTAGAGCGCTGAGAAGCAAACAAAAAAAAAAAGGATATAAAACTATTAAGTGACTCTAAAGAAAATTATGTTTAAGCAATAAAATGTTGGCACTGTTGGTACCATCAGCACTTAGTACACAGCCAATGTTCCTGTTGTCCTTTATAGCAGCAGCTGTGTAAAAGTATTTTTTATTACAAGAATTTAATTCAATACACTTCGATGCAAGAAATTTGTTCCACTCTAATAACAGTAAAGTAAAAAGGCACGAATGATTCGAAAGCTTTAGGGTATTCTTTATAAAAAACAATATGTTTTTATTTATTACAGAAAATTAAATGCTGGACAAGGATAAATCAATTTTCATCAATTTAAAATAAAAAATTAAATATATTTATTATAACACACTTTTTTAAGGCATTAATTCCAATTCATTGGGGTAGAAATGTTAAATTTTAAAGTTTTACAGTTTGATGTTGCGTGTATGATATTAGATATCATAAAGTTGGGTTGGGTCTCAACTAAATAATACAGTACTAAATAATATATAATTTTCACCACTTTCTAGTGTGAGGAGTATGAGCGAAATACAGGGAAAAATTAACTAACTAACACGTAGTGATATACTAAAAGAGGAATATCATGGTTGAACTCCAAACACAGCCTTTTATATGATGAAAAAATTTAATTGTAATTAAGTCTTTGAATGAAACGCGCATTAGAGCAAAGTACAAGTTCGAGCTTTCCAGAATTTTGTTAAAGAAAAAAAAAACTCAATTGTTAAGATAGAAGCACGTAATGGCCAGTAAAAGAATTTTGAAATAAAGAATCTACTTAATTTTTAAATTAGGATCAGAAGAAGCCTAACATGGCTTTTATATTCTCTGTAAAGACGCAGGAATGAATCTGGTATATAGAAAAAGATAATTAAGTGACATAATCAACGAAAGAAGGAAAGAGAAAGCTATAAAAGATATTGATTAAGAAAATAAAATTAGTAAATCGTGTTAGTAAAGACCCATTTTAAGATCTTTATGTGAATTTTTCACGTAATATTCACCATTATTATGTTTTAAAGAACCATGTATTGGATTCGGAAGCCAAAGGAATAAACTTCTATCTAGGTGTATTCCTATATTATTATTCAATCTAATGTTCAGAAGTTTAAGCTCGCTAAGCTTTGTAAGTTAAGATCAGAAGAATTAGGATCACGAATGAAGCTGGTAAAGGGTTTTTTAACAAGAACTTTGTTATCTAAAAAAAAATAAAACAAACAATCTAGATTAAAATGATTAAAATTTTTATTTTATTATGAAATGATATCTGGGGAATATTCAGCACGAAGACACTGCTGGATGTCGTTTCTTTCATCACAGTTTTTAATTACATTTTGGCAAAATGCTATCAAATTTCGGTAACCACACCAAGGCTTTTGAGTTTTAAGGCTGAAATCGATTCGATTGGCTCCGTATAGATTCCGTCCTTAACATAGCTCTACAAAAAAATAATCCAGTGGTGTTAAATCACACGATCTGGCTGGCCATTTAACTGCTGACTATCGCAAAATTATGCGATCGGGAAAATTGGTTTGCAATAAATTGATCGTTTCATTGGCTGTGTGACATGTGGCATCGTCCTCTTAAAACCACATGTCAGTGATATTCATGTCGTCAATAATAGGCCAAAAGTGAGTAGTTAGCACCTCGCGATAGCCCCCCCCCCCCGGGGGTGGCACATTTATCGGTCTTTATGGATTACTTGACGATCAAGACCTGAACTGCTGGGGGTGTAAGGAAGCCCAGTCCCCCGAAGGTAGCAGGGGTCAACTGGAAGCTCCACATTATTTCCACGAAAATCAGTAAGCCCCAGAGTTCTGCTAATTGTCTCTTTAGACTTTTAGCTGTTTCTCTCACTGATTTTTGATGTTCGCCTTTCTTGAGTATCGTGGTGGTTGTGGTTTTGCGGCCTTCGCATGAATTTGATTATGAGGACCAGGATCATCTTACCTTTACTAACACCAACGGGTATATGATTCGGATCCAGTAAGCATGCTAGTCATGTGTTCTGCACCAGGAGTAGGATAGTCTCCAGCTCTTCAGCAAGGAGTAGTGGTTTGCAACCCTGCTTTGGAACCGCTGAAATTGCAACTAGGAAAGACCTGTTGCTAGAATTACTACTCGGCTTCCTAGGGCGTGAATGACGTTGCTTTACATTCCCTGTGGTTTGACCACCATCTGATTAAATCTTACGGCCAGGTGCAGATGTTAATCTTATCACGAAATCTTGCGTTAGCGTGATTCATTGAACTTTACCGCCTCCAAAACGGCCCAATCACCCTTCCAGATTACATGCAGATTTTGAGAAGTCCAAATGCATTCACTTTGCTTGTTGACATACCCTGACAAATGAAAATGGGCTTCGTATGGAAAAATATTTTTTTTTTAAGAAAGACCAGCCGGCTGTTCCTGAATGAATTGAGTGAATCTACGGCAATGCGAGTGGTCAGTCGGTTTCAATTACTTTACCAGTTGAATCTTGTAAGGCCTAAAAGTCAAATTCTTACGCAAAATTCGCCATGTGATGGTTTTGGATAACCCCAATTGTTGAGAACGTCGAGGAAATGACAAATTTGGATCTGCTTCAACACTATGGCTCACGGCTGCGATGTTTCAGTTGAACGTCCCGGTCGAACCACATTTTGTATTGAGCCATTTGGCTCAAATTTAACAACCAGATTCTTAATATAGGTTTCAGAAGGGCGATTGTGTTATTCGAAACTTTAACAAAACCATCATTTTATTAGTGAATTTTATTTATTTTAATGTGATTTTTGTGCGAAATTGAATTCATTGTAACAATTGCCAATGCATCAAATTGAATATGTTAAAAAACTAAAAGTCTTGTTGTTGGTGTTGCCACAGTTGAAAACAAAATTCTTGTTGAAAAACCCAATACATTATTCTATGACACATACAGAGTGTGATTTGTTTTACATCCGCGCCTGACTATGTAGTCTTAATCAGATGGTGGACAAACCACTATTGTATAATTTGGAACGTCATACATGCGTCCTAGATAGCCGAAGCCATAATTCTATGCAACAGAACCACCTAGTTGCAACTTGAATGATTTCAGGGCAGGTCTGTAAACCATCACTCCTTTCTTAAAAGTTGGAGACTTTCTAACTCCTGTCCAGAACACATGTCAAGCATGCTCACTGGAATGGATCATTCACTTAGGGTGTCATTAACAGCGAGATGATCCTGGCCACCATAAATTTCATAATCCCTTGTGGGGCCGCAAAACCACAACCACCACGATGCTCCCATATAGGGGCCAACCTCAATGATCAGCCAGAGAACTATTAAATGTCTAAAGAGACAAACAGTGGACTCTGCGTCTCACTGATCCCCGTGGAAATATAGTGGAGTTTCCAGTTGACCACCTGCCTGTCTTCAGGGGACTGGGCTCCCTTTTTCCCCAGTTGCACTCAGTCTAGATAGTGGAATATTCTATAAAGACCATATTTATATGCCTCTGGGGGGGTCTATGACACATACAATGAAAGAAGGAAAATGGAAGCTGTGAGTGATGTAAAGTATATGTAAATAAATACCCGAGAATATTATCTGCGTTAATACCCCCACTGATAGAATTATCATGTCTTGCTATTGATATTTGGAAAGTTTATTAAAGACATAGATTAGAACTTTATGTGCATAGAAAGCATTCGCCATAGGGAGGATGTATTGTGTTTAATTCAGGATCAACAAAGCTGGAGTTTGGCTGTAATAATGGTGATTAATCAAATCCTTGGTTTTTTTTTCACTACAAAAATTCAAATTGACTGTCGGTGAGGCTGCTCAGCGATAAAGGCATAGTCACTGATCGCTGTGCTGTCTTTATACGGCATTTAATTTCCGACTATCCTTCTACTTTCACCACCTGTTTCATCTCTTCCCTATCCCCTCCCTAAAGCACGGTACTTGACTAAATAGGCATTGTTGCCTGATGTTCTACTTCTCTTTAAAAAAAAATGCATTACAGAACATTCATAAATTGTAGCGCCATTAGCTCGGTTATTTTTCTTTGAATTTCTATCGCAAACTAAAATAGAAGATGGTAATTATTTTGGAATGTTTTACTCATTGATGGCTAAGAACTTATTCAATAATAAATTACACGATTAATTACAACACTCGTGTCGAGCTCATAAATATTAGAAGATGCGTCGCTTTCATTTCCCGAAAAGTCATCATTCAAGCTAAAATATCTTAGCTATTAATTTTCTTAAATCCTGGATCGAGTAAAATTGAAAATAGTCCATACTCCTAAACAGGCTCAAATTTTATTTTAATTTATTTTCCACTACTGTATGAAATTCAGTCACATTTTATTTTATTCACCTCAAGCTGATTATGAAGTAATCACATGTATTTGGTTTCGACTTATGAACCCCACAGTATTCATATACAATTAAAGTTTGTTAGCAGTTCTAAGTGGTGCAGCTGGAAATTGCTCTGCCAGACTGTCCTTTATTTTCATTCGTTCTTACATTTTGTTTAACGTTTCTCTATCCTTCGTCCTTCGCAGAAATAAGGCTTAGGGAATAAGAATAAATTTATATGAATGCTACAGTAAATTTAAATCTAAAATGTGTCCTAGAGCTCCCAAAGCTCATTTTATGCTTTAAAAAATATTTTCTTTATATTTTATAAAAAACGTATTTAAATTTAAATCTTCTAAATATTAGTATAAAGACATAAATAGAAGAAAAACAACAAAAATATCTCTAGGGGTGTATTATAACTAATATGCAAATGTAACAACCCTTTTTCTGCAAAAGAGTCATATTTCAAACAAATTCGAATTGCTAAAAATAAATACGCTTAAAGTTTGGAATGTTGTTCAAAATGAAAGTTAAAATTTTCATGAGATAGCAGTTTACCACTGAATAACATTTCTCTATGCGGAAGTCAAAAATTTTAAATAATAAATTATAACTCTCTTGCAGGAGGGGTTCCATATATGCATCTCTCTGTATGTTTATCTCTGTAATATTCATTCAGTCCCAATGTTTTGATAACTACGGGAACAAAAATTATTTAAGCCCAACAGCAGCAACAAAATCATAAAAACATGTTGTCCACTTAATGCCAAGCATTTTTAGTTGTATATTTAATTTTATAGGTGCCTTTGTATGTGTCTTTTGCTTACATCCTTGCGCTTATTATACACATATGTAGCTGTATGAGTATTTATAAGTTTAGAAAATAAATTATACTAAATGTATGTGTGTGTGTGTGTGTGTACATGTTTGTACTTGTAGTTGTAGGTAATTTTAAACTTGTTATAAAGTTTAGCTGAATGTATAAATATCTCTTTTGTAAATTTTATGTGTTGTAAGTTGTAAACTAATGTAATATTATTAACAACAATAAATTCTATGGTTGTATCCTTATTATCTGTATATTTGTATGTAACTCATATGTAAAATTTTATTTATAAAAAATATTGTGAGTTTTGTTGACCAGATTAGTTGTGTACCTTTATAATACACGTAAGTAATAGTTAGTGTGTTAAAGTTTTAGTCCGCTTATTAATAATTGTAATTATAATAATTTATATATGTTTAAGTTAATGCTTATGCAGCTATAGAAATATATATGAGTGCGTCTGTTTTTATATATATTTAATATATTTGTTTAAATGATTAAGAAGATTGTAAAAAATTATGGAATGATTTCAGTAGACCAAGAATTTATTAGAATTAATTTTAATTAATTATTTTGTAAGAAATGAAAAATGATTTATTAAATAAAAAATATTAATTTAATCTACGTTAATTTGTACTTGATTTCTTTAATAAATATTTTGTGATATTCTCATAAAATATTTATTTATTATTTATTTATTTATTAACTATCATAGGTACATTATCTTTAATAATATTTACAGTTTTTGAGTTTCTATCATTATTAAACACTTATTAAGTTAATCTATTTAATAGGAAAAAGATAGTAAAAATTTAAGATATAAATTTACAAAAAAAAATTAATTGAGAAGCTCTAACACAACGCCTACTGGATACTTTACTTGATAGCAAAGTTAAAATCAGATATTGTCAAATCAAACCTCTCAGATGGGTGTAGTTCGACCTTCTGCATTTTTCTCTAAATGACAGCGCCATTGCAGGTATGCAATTTACAATCGCCTTTACTTCTGCTTTTGAATGCAATTCGATAGTTGGGAATCTTGAAGGCAGATTGTAAATTATTTTAAAATTTTTATTCTGTATTACTTGTAGGTTTTTAAGGTGTGTTTTAGCACATTCATACTAGATTTGGCAGCCATACGTAAAAATTGGTCTTATGCACATTTTAAAAAGTAGTTATTTATTTATAAAACTCAATTTTGACTTCCTATTCAAAATGGGATACAAGGATCGTCCGCATCTGATTGCTCTAAGATGTGCACTCTCAATGTGCTCATTGAAGTTCAGGTTCTGGTCCAAAGTAACTCCAAGATACTTTACGGATTTCGAGAACTCTATTACATTACCTTGAATCCTGAGATTTTTAGTAGGAACTCTCCCAGGAGACTTGTTGTAGGGAAACAAAATGGCCTGCAATTTATTTTCATTAATCTTTATTTTCTATTTTGAAAAATATTTTGTAGTTGTTAACAAAGCGTTCTGAATCCTGTTCACAATTGAACTAGAAACTTTACCGTGACAGATTATTGCGCTATCGTCAGCATAAAATGCCAAGTCGTTGCCTCTGGAAATTTTGAAATCGGATATGTACAGAGAATAAAGCAATGGTGATAGAACAGAGCCTTGGAGAACACCAGCTGGTATGTTACGCAGGGTTGAATGATTTCCGTCAACATCAACCAAAAACGTTCTGTCTTTAAGGAAATTCCTTAGAAGTTTTGTTTGGTATAAAGGAATATTCATTTTGTGAAGCTTATATAAGAGGCCTTTGTGGCAGATAGAATCAAAGGCTTTTTCCACATCTAGTAGTAGGATGTCAGTAGAGTACCTTCGACTTTGTTTGACTTAATAATATTAACCACTCTCTTAATCTGATGAATGGTAGCGTGTTCTGCTCTGAAACCGAACTGATAACGATAAATCAGGTTATTACCCTCTACAAATAATTGGAGTCGATGATGAATAATTTCCTCAAATAATTTCCCCAAGGAGCTTAATAGGCTTATTGGGCGGTAATTGGATGAAAGACTTGCATTCTTGCCTTTCTTTGGGATTGGTATAACCTTAGCTGTTTTAAAGGTACTTGGAAAGTTTATAAAATATTTATAATTAAAAAAATATATTAAATATAATAAATATTTTATGAGAATATCATAAATATTCAAATATTCACTGACCCGGTTGATAAAGCTAACTTTTGGCTTGCACATTTGCAAATAATTCCTATTTGCTGGAAAGTAGTCCACCACCATCCAGGCTCGGCAGAATATCCGTTACTATGCCGAAGATTTTCTTTCGAGCTCGAGCTTAAAAAGTTTTGAGCAGATCTCACCGTCAAAAAGTGTCCTGGGCCGGATGGGATACCAGCTTTGGTCTTGAAACAGTGCCCTTCGGCGCTAGCTCGTCCGTTATTAGCAATTTGTATCATGCCGTGGAATTACCAAAGTGTTGGAAGGTTGCTAATATAACACGCCAACCCCCAAAAGGGGTGAGGCTAACAACCTTGAAAATTACCGTCCAATTGCAATTTGTTCTGCACTTTCTAAGGTAATGGAAAGTATGATTAATTTTCATCTTGTGAGATACCTGGAGACCACAGCTTACTTAGTGACCGACAGTATGGTTTCCGTAGGGAGCGCTCTATGGGTGATTTGCTAGCTTTCCTATCAGAACAATGGTGCAACTGCATACATCATTTCGGAGAGAGAAAGGTGGTGGCTCTTAATATATCCAAGGCGCTTGATAGCGTGTCGCATGATGCACCTCTGTCAGAACTTTCTGCTTTTTGTGATATTTCTCCAGATTTATACTGAGTTTTCTCAGGAATTACACTCTACGAGTTGCTTCCCCCCGGGGGCACATGATAGTCTTTTTGGAACCTACTATTCCATTTAGACTGATGTCTTGCGGGGTAAAGGGGAGCCCAGGCCCTCAAAGGCTAGTAGGAGTCCCCTGGACAATCCACATATTTCCACGGGAGTCAGTTGCCCCAGAGTTCACTATTTGTCTCTTGAGACAATTAGCTGTTCTCTGACTGGTTATTGAGGTTGGCCCCTGTATGGGGGTATCGTGGTAGTTGTGGTTTTGAGACCCCCGTGATAGTTTGTGGGTCGGATCATTCATAATGAACACAATGAATGGTTCAAGTCCCGTGAGTATGAATGCCATCGTGTTCTTAATTATATTAAGCTTCATGCGTTCTGGACCAGGAGTTGGAAAGTCTCCAACTCTTTAGCAAGGAGTGAAGGCTGCGGCCTACTTCGGGCTTTCGAAATTGCTACTAGGAGTGACCGGAGGATATACGTATTCGATGGCCTCCTAGGGCGTGAATGACGTTTGCAAATCATTCAAGTGGTTTGACCACCATCTGCTTATGACTACCTAGTCGGTGCAGATGTAAATCAAATCACATCTACGAGTTGCTATAAATGGGATTTCATCAAACGAGTTCACTAGGCTCCGTTCTTTCTCCTAGCCTAATTCTTATTTTTCTAAACAACCTTCTTCGACAAACTTTCAACCCTATGTACTCTTTCCCAGACGGCAGTACCATTTGTCATTCATATTCAATTGGTAATAGACCGAACCAGTGGGAGGTGGGAGCCAAAAAGCAAAACATGAATGATACGCTTAATCATAATCTCGCAACAATCTCCGAAAATGGTCGTGTGAATAGAGTCGATTTTAATGCCCGTAAGACGCAATGTTGCATGTTTACGCATAGATCTGTGTTCGTAAATGGTGCTGCAACTGTTACTATGGGTGATATAGGTATTACCGAATCGGAAGCTCTTGATATTCTTGGCATGAAAATTCAGTGTGATATTCTATGGACTAAACACATTTTTCAGGTTTCTAAAGAAGCTTTCAAGTCCATCGGTTTTCTAGAAGAGTGTAAGTGATACTTCACTCCATCCGAACTTCATACTATTTATACCATCTACATCCGTCCACAAATGGAATACAACTCTCATGTATGGGCCGGCGCTCCAAAGTCTTGTTTGGGGCTTGCTCAAACGCGTACAGGAGGGGGCCAATAGGATCATTGAGAACGGTAGACTATCCAACTCTATTGATTCCCTAGAGCATCGATGCAATGTAGGTTGTATTTCACTGTTTTCGTTACTGTAATGGTAAGTGCTTTAACGATATTAGGGAACTTGTTCCCGAAACTTGTATATTTTGCGTTTGACTCTATTTTCGGTGAGAGTCCATCCATTTGTGGTTGATTGGCCAGTGAATCGCTCAGAAGCTGTCTTTTATGTTTGTCCGCTAGATGTCTAGAAAAATAAAGAATCTTCTACTTCCTTTTTATTACATTTTGTTGCTGTTATGTTATTCAATGTATAGGCGGCTGTTTGTCTGCGTGTATTTTTCTTTTTATGCTGCTAAAGTTTCTTGATGGAATTTATTTTAAGATAGTTATTGTTGTCTTGCGTGTATAAGATTTCTACGCAGTTTGTAACTAAAAACTTGTTGTTGTCTTGCGTGTATAAATTTTCTTAGAAAACTATGCAGTTAGTAAACAGCATACCCACTTATTTCCTTTACTTTATTACTTAATTATTTTCTTTTAAAACTTAAGCAAGACGCATCCGTAACGATATAATACATATTGCCTGATTCTTTCACTCTAACTAACATAAGTATGACCTTTGGAAAAGATGCGTTGTGAGCTTTAAAATTTCTGTTTTGCATTCTTTTCAGCTGCAAGAAAATGTTTTATTGTTTTATATGTAGAATTCACACTGCTAATTCCGTCATAAACTCGAAATTCAAATATTCCATGAATTAGCAATTACAAATTTTTGTTCATTATCTTTATTTAAAGTATGAAATAACAACCGTTAAAACTGGTTCAAGTTTAGTAATTAAATAACTAATAAATACAAAAGCATACAAATTTAACTAATTTAAAATTTTTAACTAATTAAAAATCCACTAAAGAATAAGATAATAATTTATTTATTTGTTAATTAAATCGCTAATTTTGCTAAAGCATACTCGCAAAATCTACAGCTAAAGCTTAGAATGTTCTGTCCCCTGAGGTTCTTCCTCAAACTAAAATAGTGTATTGGAAAGAAAATGAATATTATTTTTTGTGTTTTGATTTACAGTTGTATTCATTGCTGCTCTTTATCTAACTCCAGATTTTCTCTAGGATTCTGTTCACTCCCAGATCACAAAAAGTTTTAAGTTCTGCAGAGAGTGTTCTTTCAACTATTTTACCCAGACTGTCTGCCCCTTAATTTCTTTCCACTCAAATGTATTCACGAACCCAACAGAAATATAAAATATTTTTTTACAAGAAATTTATCGGTTCATATAATAAACGATGTTTTCTTTAAATAACACATAGGGAATCTTTGGCAACACGCCACATAACGCAATTGGCAGGGCATTAGATAAATGAGAGCATTACAGCATTAATTAGCAATACAACGTAAGCAATGCCTACATCTAGTTATTGCCCACTAGGCGGTCTGCAATTATTTTTTCTATGGTAACTGATTGCTGATAACCTACTTAAACAATTAACAACCTCAATATGGGAACGTGTGGATCGCTGTCGAAATCACAAGTTTTGTAGTTTGGTAAAACAATGCAATCGTATCGACAAGGAAGCAATTGGCTCTCAATCTAACTGACAAGCAATACGATTTTAAAGGCCCATATATGAAATTTAAAAGATTTTGAAATTTCAGATTTGTTAGACCGATATTAAATGGCCTGGCAGCAGAAATATCTTGGAGTCATTCTTGGCCAAAATTTGATGAATTAAAACCAATTATGTCTACTCATACTATAACATGCGATAGTTATAATAACAACTTTAATATATGCGGCCTGTGTTTGGTGACTGAAGGCTACAAATCTGAAGACCAGCATTTTTTTCAAGATTTAACAACTCACTGGTGTTTTCAATGCTAGGAGCATTAAGCCTTCCTATCTCATCTATTCTTTAGGCGGAGGCTGTGTGATATTCTATTAACAAGACTTGGAAAACTTACAAATGCTTCTACTATTTACGTTAGCGTTTCTTTTTATACTTAACGCCAGCAGATTCCATTAGGGTTGGTGGCGAAAATGAACCCGACCAGTTGTATTTAACAGTTGTTTCCAAGCAGAGAAGTGGTGACCACAGAAACTGCTATCCTTGGCGCAAACTTTAATAAGTTCTTTGTCATGAATTAATACCTAACCGTCTTCCAGGCAGAAGTATATGGCTTTACTCATCTGAATATTATTGTTATTATTTCAAATAAGTTTCAAGGACTACACTAAGAGAAAAATTGCATTTTAAAATCGAAGCATATCGTAGTTGAAACGAACTAAAATAAAACAACCTTGAAATAAAGAAAAACCACATGAAATCAACATAGTGCAATCATAAAACTGATACAGTGATCTCGCGGAAACGTGAACTAATTTTTACTGAGGGTGTTCGCGTTTTCAATTTTGTTCACGTTTTAGATTGCATATTTTAAATTCATTAAAGGATAAAAAGAGACTAATTTTAATCTTTTATTTAATTTAAAATAATGTACGTTATTTTTCGCTTATGAGACATATTTTGATTCTACTTTTTGTAAGTTCCTGCCATATTTTAATATATGTACTATGCGCTACTTTGGGTTGCAAAAGGGTTTCTAAGTTACTAATTCCTAAACTAGTACAGAGATCTTTCCATTTTTGGAAGCTCCGAAAAATGCAAAATTTACCGTTTTCCAGGACCTGATAATGTATTATTAACACATTTCAAAATAGCATCTTTTTGTTTCTTATTGAACAAATCGTCGATTTGATGACATTATAATTTTTCGACAAACCAGTTACAGGTCAACCTTTCCCTAAAAGCTCTAAAATATCTGACTTTTCTTGAAGATTTGACACTTTTGGTTTTTTATTAGACATATTTTCAATAAAAATATTTTTAGAGATCACTTGTTTATATTATTTATATGTATAGTCAGCACAGAGAGATACTTCCAGTAGAACTGCTGCGTTAATACCAAAACTACTTATCATGCAACAAAAGTTGTTTACAACAAACAAACGACGAGATTCTTCTCCGGGGAATCCCAAAATGTTTAAATAAGGTTACAAAATTGAATTTTAACCTTCGATTAAAGTTCACGTTTTAGAGCCTTTAGAGCCTTTGTTCACGTTTTGGAGTAGTCAATGTAAAAAAAAAATGTTCATGTTTTTTGATGTTCATGTTACTGGGTGTTCACGTTTTTGCGAGTTGACTGTTTTTGACTAAAAGACAAAAATATATTTTTTTATTTCTAAAACGTTCAACATTGAATTAAGAAAAGACAACATGAAATTTGCAGACATGTTATTTTTACAAAGTCAATTTTGATTCAAAAATAAATCAAAATTTTTTCAATTAAAAAGAAACTTTAGTTTAAAAATGCATGCTGATACATTTAATGCGTGCGTCTTCGAATTTATTAATAAAATGATGGATTCAAGACATCGGCAACTTTACTTTAATGACGTGCGTTGTTTAAATCATTTAAAATACGAAGTATTATTAAATTAACGCCATTGCATTCTTAAAGCAACAATACATTGTTGCATTCATGTTGGACGTTTTTGAAATGAGTTTGAAAATTTTACAATCAACAGGCAGTGAAAATAGGCAAAAAAAGTGTTTAATCTTAATGTTTATTAAAACTATTAATGGAACTTAATTTAATGCAATTGTTGCCAGTACATGGTGCAAAAGTTTACAAATTTCAGCATAGAACCTAACATATCGGTGCTTACAATATGTCAGAAAAAAAGACCTCGTCGTAGCGATTCCACACTTAGGCCTGCTATTGAATTTAGGGAGAATTTATTCATGTGGCGTAAAAAAGAGGTGATTGAAATCATAATTCTTTTGAGAATTAAATGCATATATTTAGCATGCATTTATATTTTTTCAGTTTGAAACGGACGACGAAACTATTTTTAATGCGATGAAAGTCCAGGCATGGGTTAATAGAGATTTTTCGAATGTGGGATCACCATTTTCTTCATATCTTCAACAAGGTTTGTAATGTAAAATTAATTAACATACACGCATAATTTTTTATATTTATGTCTGCACTTTCATTTTTTTTTTTCAAGGATTTACTAGATATATTAAAGCAAAGACCTAAAGGCCAATCCTGCTTAGATTTTTATAAAGAGAACAAAATTCTAACAGATAGATAGAGGTGACGTCATTATAAACATTATAATTGAAGAAATTGTCTGTAGTGAAAAATCGATTCAGTCAAATGAGATTCTTGGCATTGTTGATGACATACTTATATAAGATTTTTCCCAGTGAAGTGACGGCAAAGGTAAACAAAATTCTTTCAAGTCGGTCCAAATGTTAAATGAAATATATGTTTTATGTTAAGTCAGTCAGTTTGATACTTATTTTCAATGTTATGAATTAACACAAAAATTTGATGAAATTTATGTTTTAAATATTACATATTTTAATGGATTCCCTTTTCATTCATATCTAATAAATAACACAGACTTATATACGACCAAATTACTTTTTGTAAATTTTTATAACTGCTATTAATTTTTATTTTTATTATATTATTACATTTTTTTATATATTCACTATATTTATAATTTTTAATAAAAAAAAAGCAAATCATAAAATAAATTTTTGATTTATGAATGATAAAACTGTTGGTAAGTATATTATTAAAATATAAACCTCTGCCCCACTGTAGTGGGAAAATATCAACCTTAAATCGACGGTAGACGTTTTTAATTCAAAAACGCTACCATGTTAAAGCGAAGCTGTGCACTCTTAATTTAAATATGCACGTATTTGATTTGAAAATGTTTCTGTTTTAAATAGACGTAGAAAATATTTGATTCAATGTCACTCATTTTTGGTTTAAAGATGCCATTTTTTTAATTTAACTCCGAGAATTATTAAATTAGCGTTGAATCTATCTCGATTTCGGGTTAACGTTGTTTTATGTTGAACGTTGTTAAATATATAATTTCCAACCTTAGCTCATTTTCACGGCTGGTTTTTGTTGATTTAAGGTTGAAATTATTGATTTCCAGCTATTTTTTCTATGAGTGTATATATGATGATATATTTGATAAGTTTCACGTCTGCGCCTGGCCGTTTGGCCTTCCTCTGATGGTGGTCTTAGCACTGTGTGTATGTAAAACATCTACTCGCGTCCTAACATGCAGACGCCTTAGTAGCAATATTCAAGTGCACGCCTGTACTCCCACTCCATAATAAAGAGTTGAGCCTGCGTTAACATCACTTCGGAAGCTTTTTAAAAGCAACCAGTTCGGGCTCCAGCTAACCCAGGCGACTGGTGTTGCCTTTTAACCCCAAAAGCACATGTCCAGATGGGGAAAAGATCTATCAAGACTTCGTTGTTATGGACTTTTTATAAACTGAAATCCACAGCATAATAGCACTATGATGGATTTCCATTCATGAGGAGACGAATCTCAGAAACCAATACCCTTCGTTGTTATATCTGTTGCAGGAAAATAATTGGCAAATAGAAGTTTATATACCATTGGAGAAATATGACAAGTAGGTACAAGGTTTTGTTAACAAACGCTTACGTAATTTAATAATAAAATAATACTAACGGAGCATAACGTTACTGTTCAGACTAAGCAAAGTTTTTAAATTGAAAAGAAACAAACCAGTTTCAACAATTTCTCGAAGGATTTTAGGTTAAAGGGCAAAAGTAACAAGTTGCATTAGTTCGCCTTAGTATGCAAAAGCTGTTTGAAGCCTTCAGATTTCCAGCGTTTCAATACACAGTCGGTGTTTTTACTATTTTAAAT
Source organism: Trichopoda pennipes (assembly GCA_030448955.1). Taxonomy (NCBI): domain Eukaryota; kingdom Metazoa; phylum Arthropoda; class Insecta; order Diptera; family Tachinidae; genus Trichopoda; species Trichopoda pennipes. The sequence goes on along the minus strand of JASKUP010000070.1, from coordinate 1,979,511 downwards.
CGTAATCTGTAATTTTAAATGATTTTCATGTGTAATCATACTGGCAAAGGGTTCGGTATTATACAAAGCTATGGCCACTATGTTGCTGTTATTGAGCGATAACAAAATCATTCAAAAAAAAAGCCTGACATTAAATTATTCAATCGGTTAATTATACACAACCGATAATTTCTTGCTATTTTAGTTTTTTAGCTTTAAAAAATTAAAACAATATCATGTTGTATAGAAACTTTTCTCATAACTTCGATATTATTGAGCTTCTTAAAATGATTGTGCAATCACTTTAAAGTGATTTATACTACAAAATCGGACAAACGGTTATTGAACATCTGTAAGACAACCATATCACAAACCTTTATAAATTAAATATTTTTAAATATTCACGGTTATTAGTGGGTTAGTGGTTACACTTTTCTAGAGTTTTCTCCGTAGGTTTTTTAAAAAGTAAATAAATATAAAAAAAAATAAATTTCTTGCTCCTTATCATATGCAAACAAATTGTTAGAAAAATTGCTTACAACTTATTCGATTTAAATATTAAAATAAAATATAGATGATCCTAAAAGTATACACAGAAATCATGTGAAAATCATGAACTATAAACTTCATTATTTGAAAAAGGAATTTTGGCTGACCATAAAAGTTTTGAAACTATTATCACCTAAAATTGTATTTTGTTGTTTTATTTTGATATTCTTTACCAATGCCTTTAATAATTAGTTATACAATATAAACATATTGTTACGTTTATAACTTTAATAAACGTTTTGCTGTGAGTTCTTTATACTAATAAAGTTTGTTATACTAATAAATATTTTTTTCATTAAATTATAATTCTCGTATTATGCTTAAATGGATAAAGCACTACACGAGAAGTTTGACGCGTAGATAACCTCTGGAGGGATATTAAAGGAATGCATATTGAACAGAAATTCGTAACATAGTGTGTGTGTGACCAGGTCTCAGTTGAGTTATAATAGCGATCGAATCTAATAACGTTTGAACTATAATCAATTGATAGCATATGTGTATTTAATATTACTGCTAAAAGTGGTGAAGTGTCGATTATATGTAACCACTTTGTTGTTTTAAATTAGGAGAGGTGTTTTTTTTTAATTATATATTACAGATCTATGTTTCCTTAAGTACATAATACCAAAAGGGTATATTGTTATGTTTATTCTTGGTAATAAACGTTTATTGTATTGAGTTTTTTTATTATAAAATAATTACACTCAACCCTTTAGAGTTTTAAATGAAATCGCACGATTTATTATAGACGAGCCATTTACTTGTATACACTCAAAAATATACACTGGCAACTTTACCATTTTAAGGCCTAAAAGATACTACATAATATTTATTTCTTTACTCGGCAGCGTTTATACTTAAGTACTGTATTGCCCAGCAGATATATATACTGTTTTGGGGTGTTATTACAAATACAAGAAAATTCCACTTCAACATTATCACATATAGTTGTTGTTATCTTGTTGTTGTTGTCTGCTTGTTCTGTGTTAGTTGCTTTTATTTTCTGCTTAGAAATTTAGTTCGTGGAATTTTAATGAAGAATTTTGTTATTGTCTTCTGTTCAAAAAATTTCTTAGAAACTTTTTAATTTGTATACTTTCACAAAAGATCATATCATTCACATTTTTAGTGATAATTAACAATATTTTTTTGAACTTGTATTATTTCGTGTTATGTTTGCCTTATCTGGAAAATTTGTTAATATGTAATCAATTTTAAATTGGTTTTACAGTTAACATTTAACATCTAATAATAGCTCTGTTCTTCACCTAAATACAAATATGTCTTAATGCTTTATTAATACTTTTGATAATTTCTCATTAACTTAAACTATTCTAAATTTAAAATTATTGAAAGTAGAAGTTGAAATATTTTAGTATAAAAATTAAATGATAAACTTTAGTTCGGCTTAGGTTCACGTATATTTTAGCTTCAAAATTTATTAAGAAAATTGAAATAATTAGACAAAAAAAAATAGCAGATATAGTGGTCCAATATAGCATATATTCAAACGCATATATATAAACGCATTTCTTGTAGTCCTGGGTTTTGTAAAATCATCGACTTATTGCAAAAAATAACAAACTCTAAAACGAAGCTAAAACAGATTTTACTGTATAAATTAGAGCCAAGCATATTGTTACTTCTACCACTAACAAGTGTGGGGTGTATGGAAAATAAACAGCCATAAAGTTTAGTGCTTACTCTTCTCAAAACCAAAAGTAGCGTTACAATACAGTACCCAAGCATAAAGCGACTAAGGCGGGTAAATTATAAGCATCTTTATAGCTGTTTTATTTTTCAGCATGTGAAAGAAACTTTACATATTTTCACATACAGATTACTTAAATTCCTACCTTGTGGATGAAGGGCATTCATTAATACCATTTATTCTGAAAATGTAAAAATAATATGGACTAATTGTTGTTGTTTGTTTTTTCTTTGGGTAAAATTAAAAACAATAAAAACGTTTGCAAAACTAACTGCAAGAATAAGATATCTGTACCTTAACTTCACATCTCTATAATATTTTAAAAGCCTTAAACCTTCCTCTAACCAATAACTTGCAGGCAGCATGCAAATTATGTAGCGCTGTAGAAAGATAATTATATCAATTATATTTGTACGACGCCTTAACCTGACTGAAGTAAATCGCTACAAAAAGATCAATAAATACACAAAAATTAATTATAAATGATAAGAATATTTATAATTTAAATACAAGAAACGACGAATGAATTCACCATTTAATCAATAATTTTTTTAATAACAACATTTTGTTTTTTTTTTTATTTTTTTATTGTGCCAAAAATAATAACGAAATATTTTTCATGCGTAGAAATAAAAAGAAACTTTGTATTATTTAATTATAGAATTATTTAATATGCAACATGGTTAAATTATAATTAACATATTCCCAACTAGAAAAATTGGAGAAAAAATAAACAAACATTTTAACATTACATGTCTCTTATCAACTGAATAGAAAATTGTTTTGTTTGGATCTTCTCGTTTTTATTTCTTTATTTTTTTTTTTTTGTTTGCGGTAGCTCCTTGTACAAATATTTTTATTTTTTTAAGATACATGAGCTGCGTTTTTAATTAGTCAAATTCAGTAAAATAAAACTAAATTGAGTATGGATTAATATTTATTCTGTAGTCATTAACAACTTTATGTACAGTAAATGATAAAACTGCTTCGCCATGGTGGTTGTGGTACCGGGAACAATTACTTTAAATTTTTTTCTTTAATTTTTACTTTATCAGTATTTTTTCTTTTTTCTCCAATTTTATATTTTAGCTTTTAGTCTTATAAATTTGTTTATACAATAAATTGAAATATACAAATATATTAAAATATACTAAAATATAAAGTATACGAAAATGTAAAATATATTTAAATATACTAAAATATATACATTATACTATTATAAATGAAAATATACCGGAAAATATTAAAATATTAAAATAGACTAAAATAAATTAACATAGACTAAAATATACCAACAATAACGAAGTGTTAAAATGTTAAAATGTTTTAAACATACTAAAATATATTACATTATACTATTATAAATGAAAATATATCGGAAAAATATATTAAAATAGACTAAAATAAATTAACATAGACTAAAATATACCAACAATAACGAAGTGTTAAAATGTTTTAAACATACTAAAATATATTACATTATACTATTATAAATAAAAATATATCGGAAAAATATATTAAAATAGACTAAAATAACTTAACATAGACTAAAATATACTAACAATAACGAAGTGTTAAAATGTTAAAATGTGTTAAATATACTAAAATATATTAAAATAAAAAAAATGGACTAAAATATACAAACATATATTAAAATATACTAAAATATATGCAAATATATGAAAATATACTAAAATATATATTAAAATATGCTTAAATATATCAAAGTATATTATTATATTTTTAAATTACCAAAACATATTTAAATAAACTATAAAATAAAATATACTGAAATATATTACAATATACTAGCATATATTAAAATATACTAAAGTATATCAAATATACTTAAATATAGCAAAATATAATAAAACATAAAAAATATACTAAAATATATTAAAATATATGAAAATATATCAAAATATATTAAAATAGATTAAAATATACTAACCTATATTTATATATATTAAATATATGAAAATAAATTTAAATGTTTTAAAATATACTAAAATATATTAAAATGTATTTAAATATAATAAAATATACCAAAATATATTAAAATAAAAAAAATGGACTTTAAGATACAAACATATATTAAAATATACTAAAATATATGCAAATATATGAAAATATACTTAAATATATATTAAAATATGCTTAAATATATCAAAGTATATTAATATATTTTTAAATTACCAAAACATATTTAAATATACTAAAAAATAAAATATACTGAAATATATTACAATATACTAGCATATATCTAAATATACTAAAGTATATCATATATACTTAAATATAGCAAAATATAATAAAATATACTAAAATATATTAAAATATACGAAAATATACCAAAATATATTAAAATAGATTAAAATATACTAACCAATATTTATATGTATTAAATATATGAAAATAAATTTAAATATTTTAAAATATACTAAAATATATTAAAATGTATTTAAAAATAATAAAATATACCAAAATATATTAAAAAATATTAAAATATATTAAAATAGACTAAAATATACTAGCATGTATTAAGATATACTAAATTATATGAAACTATAATATTATAAATTAAAATACATCAGAAAAATATATTAAAATAGACTAAAATAATATATTTATATATATAATTTTAAAGTGTTTTAAAATATACTAAAACGTATTAAAATATAAGGACGAAAATATACTAAAATTACTTTTATTTTTATTCGACCTTTTATAATTTTATTCGACCAATTATAAAATTGTTATAATTTTTTGTTTTTGTAAAATATAAAAAAATAATTTCCTGAAGAAGCTTTCCACAGAAAAGCGAAATATCGAAACAATAAAATCGTTAAAATATTTAAAAGACCGTTTAAAAGATTAGTGCTTATTTAATTAATATACTAAAATAAAATAAAACTTTGTTTTAACTATACTTTCAGTTTTCCTTAGTAGTTTATTTCCTTTCCTCCTCAATGCACTACTTGCCGCTTCGAATGTGACTCTGTAAAAGTGAACGGTTCTTGGACGCATACGCCCGCGAAATCTCCTAGACGCTGAAATATGTCGATCAAGAGCCGTTTGCATCCATCTTTTTCTGAGGTTTTTAACCCTTCAATCTTATTCTTTATTTTCATTTTATCTATTAAATGCACCCGACAAATGCTTTATTAATCACCCTTATTTTGGCGACGGCACTAGAAGACGACGTCGTTTTTTATCGTTTGTTGTAAATCCGTATTCTCGTTGGCAATATTGCCATTTTTCGATGAGTGCCAAAACATGTTTGGCATTGTGAAAGAAAATTTGACATTGGTGTTACCTTACATTACCGTTGTTATTGTCCTCTGTGATTTTGGTGTCGTGCTGTTGTAAACAAAAATTTAAAAAGATTAAAAAAACTCAAAATACAAATTAAAATAGGAAAAAGTACAAATAAAATACAAAATGCAAAAAATTAAAATTACCTACGCCAACAATTTCGAAGAGGCAGTGATCCTACTAATTTTAAGGAACAATTAGAAAGTGTTGCGAATGCCTTTGGACTACCAAATAGAATGAGTGATGGATGGCAAAAGGTATAATATTTAGTTCTTTACAAATACATGTTTGACAAAATTCCTTTTACAGATTTGGAGCGACATAAAATATAAAGTAAAAAAAGGATGGTAAAAAAGAATGTGCTGAACAGCTTGATTTTAATTTATTTTAATTTATTTTAATTTATTCCAGGTTCAATTTAATACAGATTTTATTTTTTTTTCACACAGTTTATATTTTTTTCACAACAATTTTATCAAAAATTGTGTAATATTGTGTACTATGAATCAGCTGACTCAAATATTAGATATGGCAACGTCGTCGTAAGACTGTTAGGGAATACCAAATTAGTGTTGATGTTGTGTAAAGTGATGTTGCCGTCGCCAAACAGAAGAAGGGTGAATATTTTGTTTTTTCGGTTTACTACACTATAAGGCTATCATAAAAATAAACATTATGGTACACGAAAATGTATATTTTAAATAATAATAAAAATTAGTTAACGAAAAAATTACAGGAAAACTTAAATTAATAACACACTGATTTTGTTTTATGTTTTCTATACTAAACTGCAAAATGGGTTTAGTATTATACAGACATTATTTGAAATTTATATTAAATCGGTAATAATATTTAATTAAAAAAAATCCCTTAATATCAAAATCGTATTAAAATTTATATTTTGAGTTTTTTGTATTTAGATCTGAAACAAAGCAATTAATTCCGCTTAAAGTCCTTGCGCTATTCGCACATATAAGAACATTAAACAATGTTAATCTCTTTATTTTTAAAGATTTTGGCTGATTGGGTCATACTTGTCACAAGTATAAAAGAAACAACTACAGTAAGCTACCAGATCTTTTCATTATTGAAGTAGCTAGACGTTTCATTTCGTTCATATATAGAAATGGCAAGTGCAAGAAAAATATCCACCAGAGAAGTTGCAGGTGAAAGTGCAAATAAATTTTTTTGTGATATGAAAAAAAAAGTTAGTTGATTTTTACACACATGTAAATATTAAGTTTCTTGGAAGAGTTTTAAATTACCTGTTTATGAATTTTGATGAAATTTTTGAAAATATTACGTGAATATCAAGCCTTTGTGGAATTACTTTGCTATGATGATTTGGTAACCCTGATTAAGATTGTTTTTTGGAAAATATCGAGTTCTTTCTGAACAAGATGTTACTGGAGTCTCCGCTTTTTTGAGCTCTCCTTTTTTAACTTGATTTTTGACGAAATTTCGCTTTCTGCTAATTCTAGATTATGATGTAAAATTACACAAAAAAAAAGTCATTTCTAAATAAGATCGTTAATTTTTGCGAGACTTGTATTTATTGTGTTCCTACAGAAAATTTAGTCTCTTGATGAAATATAGAATTCTTTGTAAAACTTTATTTATCTGTTTAGATTTCGCCATCAGTGCAATCATACTTTTTTAAACAATATCCATTTTTTGGTAAAATCTTATTACATAGTTATCGATAAGCATAATATCGATTATATTGAAAATCTAAATTGTCTTGTAAAATTGCGAATCTTAAGCGAAACCCCTTTTGTTAATCTTTTTTCTTTTTTTGTTACTTAGATCTCATTTTAAGGGAAATTATCTTAATTTTTCCACACTATATTCGTATGGCACTTCGGAAAGCTTCAAACTACTGAATGTTTCTCAGCTGCGTAAGCCTCTATCCAAACCACATTCTGCTATAGTTTTGACAGAAAATCGAAGTCGCATCTATTCTAACTTAACTACGACTGTCATGTTATTACGTTATTTTTTTCACTTTGACTGAGGCCTATGTGGAAAACCAAAATTTCATACAGGCGCCGTTACGTTTATTTTATTGTTCCAAATATGAAAATTCTTTCGTTAACTTATTCACCCCGGTACCGTTATAATTATTTTTTTTTTATGTAGCGCCAAAGTGATGTTTGAACTGCTATTTTCCATTTATTATTTATTTTTAGCAAACGAATCATGGTGCCGATGGGATTTAAACCCATGATCTTCTGCTTTAAAGTAGCATGTAAGTTGCGCGATAATTGCCGCAGCTACATATGTCATAACTACGTTTACTTCTTTCATCTGAAACCTATTATTAAATTCTATTTACCACATATTGTGGCAGCAAGTTACAAATATGATTTATAAAGTTTTAAAAGAAAATAATTATCAGTAAAAAAAGAAAACGAACCACTGTGCATTTTAGAAACTGCTTAGTTTTTTAAGAAATCTTATACACACAAGACAACAGCGTATAAGAAATTTCACCAAATAAGTGAACAACAGAAAACAAAAACAACTATCACATAACAAAATGAGCAGCAAACCAGGCGCCTAAATTGAATGATAATAACAACAATAATATAGAGTGATGTTAAAGTAGAATATTCTTGTATGCGCAAGAACAGCTTAAAACAAATATATAAGTTATTTGGATTTGTTTCGCCTTGCTGGGCAAATGAATTAATTCAAGATGAGTCATCAGTGAGAAAAGACAAAGTTATCATCGTGTTATTTTGTATGTATTAAAAGTAAATAAATCGTTTAACTTAATTGAAAACTCTAAAGTACTGTGTTATAATTTTGCCGTAAAAGAACTCAAAATAACCAATAAACGTAAAAATAGCTGCAGGCTTTCTAAATTTTGGTTTCTGTAACAGTAAAACTATTACACCGCTTACTCCGAGGATCGATAATATTTTGTCACCTACTGTAGTTTTATATTCTTTTTATATTTTTTTATTTAATTTTTTTCGTTTGTATAAAGTTTTGCTGTGAAATAAAAACCACCAACCAGTCAAACTTAAAAAAAACAAAAATGTTTTCTAAAAGGTTAAATTGAAGAGTTTAATTAAAATAAATAAATGAATAAAATTGTTATTAATTAAAAAAAAAACAGTATGTAAATACAATAATAAATTTGTTTTTATATATAATTTTTTCTTAGTTTTAATTTAATTAAATTAAATTTCGCTCAAAATTTTAACCAACTCTCAACAACATTTTATGCGTTATTGTCATTATTTCTGAGGCACATTGTGCTCTAAATGTTACATCAAAATTGTGAAAAGTAAATACTCAATAAAATTTAAATTTTAATCTCAAAAATAGCCAATTAAATTTTTTAAAAATATATAACATGCATTAAAGAAAATAAAACGTATAAAAACAGTTATCATGATGTTTATCGGAAATGGAATCCTGCCAAAATGTTGAGAATTGAATCATCGAGATCCCACCCGTCATAATAGTAAATCATAGTTTCTAACGTTATACATAAATTTATTTATTATTATTTATATCAGGTTTTTCCACAAGAAGTTTGTGTTTCAATTGTGGCAACACCAACATTATGAGAGTTTAGACATTTGATTTATTGACGTATTCGTGGTAGATGCATTGCCAATTATTACAATGATTTCAATTTCGCACAAAAATTGTATTAAAATAATTCAAATCCACTACTAAAAATTAAGTCATTAAATTGTAGTCGACAGGTTCGATACAACATCTACGAACACCAACGCCTGTTCGACCGTTCAAGTGAAAACATCGCAGCCGTCAGCCACAGTGTTGAAGTAGATTCAAATTTACCAATTCCTCGACGTTCTCAACAATTATCCATACCACCACATGGCGAAGTTTGCGTAAGTATTCATGTTTGAAGCCTTACAACATTCAACTGGTGCAGGAATTGAAGTTGATCAATCATTTGCATCTGATTTTTCTGAAAAAATAATTTTTTCACACGAAGCCTATTTTTACTTGTCAGGGCATGCCAACAAGCAAAACCGCCGCATTTAGGCTTCTGAAAATCCTAGAGCCATCATTGAGATGCCTTAGCATGCTTAACATGTCGCTGGATGGTGCGCTATGTGGTGTGTAGGCATGACTACACCATTTTTTTTCGAAGATGGGTATGGAAATGCAGTAACGGTCAAATGGATCTTGCTATCGCGAAATGTTAATAACTCAATTTTGGCCTTTAATTGATGATGTGGATACCACTGATACGTGGTTTCATCAGGACGGTGAAGCATGTCACACAGCCAATGAAACGATTAGAAACCAAATTTCCCGATCGCATAATTTCATGGCGATGAACAGTTAAGTAACCAGCCAGATTGTGTGTTAATGGATAAACCAATTTATCGGCTAACATCACTAGATTATTTTTCAAAACCCACTACATTACGTGATATGATTTACATCTGCGCCTGGCAGTGGTCATACCACTGTAAGTGAAAAGAAGCGCCACTCACGTCCTAGGAGGCCGAAGTCTAATTCTAGCAACAGGTCCTTCCTAAGATCAATTTTAATGATTCCAGAGCAGGGCTGCAAACCACCACTCCTTGTTGAAGAGTTGGAGACTATCCAACTCCTGTCCAGAACACATGTCTAGCATGCTCACTGGACTGGATCATTCACCTAGGGTGTCATTAACGGCGAAATGATCCTGGCCACTATATTAAACAACAAACCTGATATGGGGGCGCAAACTCTGGGGCTTACTGATTCCCGTGGAAATAAAGTGGAGTTCCCAATTGACCCCTGCCTTCAGGGGACTGGACTCCCTTTTTCCCCCAGTTGCACAGGTCTAGATAGTCGAAGTTCTATAAAGACCATATAAAGTGCCCCCGGGGGATCTAAACCCACTACATTGCGAATTTTTCGTAAGGATTTGACATTGAAGCCTTACGGGTTCAACTGATGCAGGAATCGAAACCGACCGACCATTCACATCGCCGTTGATTCGCTCAGTTTATTCAGGAACAACCGGCTGGTTTTTCTAAAAAAAACATTTTTTCAGACGAAGACCATTTTTACTTGTCAGGGTAAGACAGCAAGCAAAATTGCCGCATTATGGCTATTGAAAATCCTATAGCGATTATAGTGTCACTATATGGCGCGTTATGTCTAGTATGACAGAGTCTATACAGAGCCAATCAAATCGATTTTAATCTTAAAATTCAAAATCCGTCATATGATTAACGCAATAGAACCGTCCTTTCGCCAAAAAGTGATTAAAAACTTTGATGAAAAAAACGGCATCTATCAACGTGGTCCTGGTGGACATTTGATATCGTTTTTCATTCATACTTGACGAACTTTTCTCTCCGTAATACAATAACAATTTGAATCATCTTAATCTAAATTTTTTGTTTTATTTTGTTTTAGAAAACAAACTTCTTGTTGAAAAGCCCTTTATAATTAACCTTTCGAAGTCTCTAGACGTTTTTTCCTGCTATTTTCAATAAAGAAACATGTAAAGGAATTTCATTCACCATTTATAGATGTTAAAATTACGTCAAAAAGCGAATTAAACTTAAAGCGAATTTAAAGTTCTTATTTGCTATTTTTACTAAAATCATCGTCAATGCTGATGGTCTTTCCAACAGTTTTTTTACTTTATTTCACATAATTCATGTTTTAAATCTGTTAATAAAATGTTGCATACTATTTGATTATTTTCCTACGTACAAGTTAATAGTTTTAAATTTCAAAATGAAAAATAACTGCGTTATTCGTTGATGTTGTTGCATTTATAAACTAAATCGCCTTGGGCTGCATATGTTATGCTTGTGTAAAACAAAGTTACATTTGGTATTCTTATATAAGCAGGGTAACACATATATTTATTTTTTAACTTAACACATAATAATTTGAAAAATTTTTTAAAAAATTATTCGATTATTCGAAAAAAATCATTCGAATAAATTTTTATTATAAAATTAAATATTATATTCGTTTGGACAAAAAAAATGTTCTTGTATAATTAACAACTCTACTATCAATGCTGTTGTTAATAACAAGCGAGCTCAGTCTTCACGAGAGTTTCATATTGAAAACATAAAATTAATTGGCATTAAGCTAAAGATAATTAATTTTTCCATCAAATTGGTTACAAGCAAAAAAAATTAAGATGACTTTAGGAAAAGAATTATATTATTGTTATTTGTATTACTTTTAATAAACCATTTTGTTATTTCCTTTTATTGCGAAATAATACCACAGTGCTTTAGAGTTTTAAATTAAGTTAAACGATTTATTTACTTTCAATACACACAAAATAGACAGGATGGTAACTTTGATATCTTTACTCACTGATGACTCAACTTGAAGGAAATCATTTGCCCAGCAAGTAATGCTTATACAAAATAATCTACTTTAACATCACCCCATAATGTTGTTGTTATTATGATTCAGTTTAGGCGCCTGTTTGACTGTGTGTTTTTGTTAATATACATACTTACATATTTACATTTTAGGCATTTTTAAAGAGATTTGAGATTTTAAATTGCTTTTTGGATAAATTAATTTTTTTTAAATAACAGCTTAACCAGGATTTTCGTATAGTTCATGTTGTGGATATATCATTCTCCAAAGCCCATTGTATGCATATCTTAAGCGATCTTTCTAGTATAAATCCCTCGGTTTCACATCTGATAATTCCATTTGCTCCTCATTACTTTCCACATGAAGTTCTTCTTGAATCCAGTTTTTTATGTCAGCAGTCGTGTAAAGATGTTCCGTGTCAATTTGAGCTAAAAGTGTATGAATAAAAATATTGCCGATTTGTTCCTGAATTACGTTCTGTAAAATATCTATTCAGTCTATTCACTATTAATTTCATGCAAGGCTTTCTAAGATTTTTGGATATTGGATACTTATACTGTATCCCAGGACTTTGCTGAGTCTGAACTCAATTTTTGATATTGAAGTTCTTTAGTTTGAGCCAGTTGGTTTTTATAGTTGATAACGTTTTTATCTAACGTTTTCGTAAGCGTAGTGTAATTTAAATTAAATAAAAATCACATTTTAGTTCCTAAAGTGGCTGACACGTGACGTTTTGCCGCAGGTCTTTCGAAACCAAAAATTTCGGACCTAAATAATTTTTAATTATGAACAACTTATTTTTAATCTTGAAGAACAAATTCGTAAAGGAATCAGTCTTTGATGTCATGCAGACATTATTATGTGATTTCGAAGATAATTGTTTACGCGATATTTTTGAAAATGTAATTTAATTTCAAAACTCATCCATCTTTCACTGGCATTGAAACCTGAATTGGATTGAAATAAAAAATGATCGGCATTTGATAGTAAAAAGGCTGTTGATATTGAGCATTTTTTCTAAGTTTTAAAAACCACTTAAAAAGCATTTTATCCATTCTTTAAGGAGCAGCGTTTGCCAGGGCTAATTTTTGTATTACGTACAAACTGTTTTAATGAATTTTCTTGCTTTATTATGCGGTTAACCGAAGACTTATGCAACCTGTTAATCACCCTAATTGAATTTATAGTATCTCTACTTTAAAAATTTTATTAAAATCTTTCAGTTTTAAAATCCTCAATTTTTAAAATCTCCAATTTTTTAAAAAATCGCTGGCTTTAAAATATTATTACGGATGCGTCTTGCTTAATTTTTAAAATAAAATAATTAAGTAATAAAGTAAACAACTGGGTATGCTGTTTACTAACTGCGTAGTTTTCTAAGAAATCTTATGCACACAAGTCAACAACAACTATCCTTTAATAGATTCCAGGAAGAAACAGCATAAAAACAAAAATACACACAGGCCAACAGGTGGCTAAACATTAAATGAATAACAACAACAAAATGTGATACAAAGGGAATAAAAAAATACTTTATTTTTCTAAACCTCTAGCGGACAAATATAAAAGGCAGCATCTGAGTGGTTTGTTAGTTAGTTAGTTAGTTAAAAAATAAACCTCGTTAAGTAAAGACTTGCACCTTTAGTAAATTGTTCTGTAGTGCCAACGTGTGTAACAAATTACTCGAATAAACTGACAAAACTGAAGACCAAAATCATGCAAAAACTGTACTACTCGTACACCATAAAAAGGGGATTTCCCTTTTTCGTTTATGGATGTTGTAATCAAATTTAAAAAAAAGCTATAAAATTTGCAATTTTAAAAATGAACCACCCGTTACGGTAACCGGCTGGCACGATAAGATGTAGCGGCGCATACCGAGCTTGCACTGTAATACCACTTATGTATGTATTTATTTTGTAATATTCTAAAGAGCTTTTCTAAGAGCTAAAATAGCATTAATATAATGGAAAATAATTCTCCGATTTTAAATAAATTTCTTTCAGTGCAAATGAAACAAATACTAAGATAAAATCGAGATAAAATTCTAAAGTGCAAAAACAAAAGACTTTAGCTTAATCTTATATTAAATTATATTTACGAAAGTTTCCAAACTTTTAAATTGATAAAAACCTCTCAATAAAGCCTTTGACCCTTTTATTCCTCACAAACAGAAGTGAAGTGAATCACATAAAATCATATTTGATGGCATATATTATTAAATCAATTAAGTTTTTTTTTTTGTTGTTGGCTTAAGCAACAATGAATTATTTTACTTCAGTTCTTCTATCTGTGCAATTTATTAAATCATTTCTTAGTATGAAACAATTGACGTATTACGACACGCATGACTGCATTTGACCAAGACAAAATATGTTGCAAAAATAAAAAAATTCATTTGAGTGATACAAAAAGCTTTTTAATGACTCTATTATTACCATGGATACTATTAATGTAAGTGGGTACTGCATACTAAAGTTAAAGTAGTCGTAATCGTAACTAAAATTGTATTCAAGTCACCAAACCATTTTTTTATTTTATAACTTTGAATATAAAAAAATTAAAGGGTAAAAGCGAAAAAAATCTTTGCGACCTTGAGGACTTTAAGCAATTATCAACAACTTTTTAAACTAAACTGATTAAATTTATATGCGTTCATAGCTTCAAGAGATAATATTTAGTGTCATGACACAGCACATGCTGGGTCAATATCAAATACATTAAAAATGAAGTGTAGTGTCACGAAAATAAATGAAAAACTGGTGACAATTCTAAATAAGTGAAAGCGATATAACAACACACTTTTACATTTAAATTGTATTTCAAAAATGACGGCTAATTCTTTGAGCAGAATTCTCCCAAACGATAACACAAGAAAATTTTATTTTAACAATTTTTAGTTACTAAATTATTGGTTTCAGAGGACTAAGAAATTAAATTATTATTAGGAGGAGGAAAGAGGGAGTAGTGTTTAGGAACATTCGATTAGAATTTTCCCATATTGCAAGTGGCAGGAAAGACCTCTGGAGGGATTTTATTCCACATACAAGCTGTCAAACGCAAAAACGTGCGAGTAACCGGAACAAGTTTCCTAATTTCATTAAAGCACTTATCATTGTAGTAACGATAAAACAGTGAAATACAAACCACATTGCGTCGATACTCTAGAGGATCATTTCGTGACAAGATTTACATCTGCACCTGGCTGTAAGCCCTATTCAGATAGTGGTCAAACCACTGGGAGTGAAAAGCAACATCATTCACGTCCTAGGAAGCCGAGGACTAATTCTAGCAACAGGTCTTTCCTGGTTGCAATTTCAGCGGTTCCAAAGAAGAGTTGCAAACCACTACTTCTTGCTGAAGAACTGGAGACTATCCAACTCCTGGTCTAGAACACATTACTCACTGAATCCGGATCATTCACCCGTTGGTGAATGGCGAGATGATCCTGGCCCACTTAATCAGTTCATGGGGGGCCCGCAAAACGACAACCACCATGACACTCCCCAAGGGCCAACCTCAATAATCAGTCAGAGAACATCTAAAAGGCTAAAGAGACAATTAGCGGAACTCTGGGGCTTACTGATTCCCGTGGAAATAACGTGGAGCTTCCAGTTGATACCCTGCCTGCCTTCAGGGAACTGGGCTCCCTTATACCTCCAGCAGCACAGGTCTAGATGGTTAAGTAATCCATAAAGACCGATAAATGTGCCCCCGCGGGGCTCTAGAGGAGCAATAGATCCCCAAGGATTCTCTCTGCCCTTTCCTGTACGCAGTCGAATAATTTCAAATTAGACTTTGGGGCGCCGGCCCATACATGAGAGTTGTATTCCAATTTACGACGGATATAGGTACAAAGATCGAATGGAGTGAAGTATCATTCATAAAGATTCAGAAAACTGAGGCAGTTGAAAGCTTCATTGGAAACCTGTAAAATATGCAAAATATTGAACATCACACTGCGAAAAACAACAACAGCTTCCGATTCCTTGAGTCTTACGGGTATTAAAATCAACTATATTCACACGACCCCATTGCCTTATTATGATTAAGCGTATGATTCATTATTTGCCTTGTGGCCACCACCTCCAACTGAACTAGTTGGACTCTTACTGAATGAATACGAATGATAATTTATGTTGTTATATGCAAAAGAGTATATAGAGCTGAAAGTTTGGAAAATAAGGTATTTTAGATAAAGAAAAATTAGGGGAGGAGAAAGAACGAAACCTTACCTTACCCCTGAATTAATTTTGAATTCGTTTGATGAAAGCAACTGGTATAGTGCGATTATTGAGAAAACAATATAAATCTAAAGAAATTGTCACCGACAAAAGCAACTAGTTAGGTGAAAAGCGGAAGCATCTACAAAAATGGCAGAAATCTTCTACAAAAATAAGGCTAATCCAGTAGCAAATTAGGTACCAAAAGAATGGTGCCATACAAAATCTAGTCTGCAAAATAATTTCCTGATTACATGCTCTCTCGTTTTGTAGATCTAACCACAGCCTTCTTTGATCTACAAAACGAGAGAAACTGGAAAAGATATAGAACTCTCGAAATCCGATCAGAGACTTATTGCACACACTGTTACCACGGGACCCAATTGCTCACAGGCTATGGCCCTGCTCCTCACCTGTTGGTGAGGCCCCTGGATTTAATAGGGCTTTGAAGAAAGTTCCGAAGCGATGTTAACAAAAAACTAGGACATTTTTTGGATCCTAACTTTTTTTTAACATCTCTTGCACATGCAACAGGACTAGGAGTTAGATACTATCAAACTCAACAAGAAGTGGGAGTATGGCCTTGCTACCGTTTATTCGAAAATTGCTACTAAGGTACCTAGTTTGCACCTAGTTTGTGTGCGCCTTACTGCGTGAATAGACGTTTTTTAACACGTAGTGATAAGATCACTGTTAGATTAATGCCTCGTGGCCAGGTGCTGACGTTAATCCCATCATTTTCTGTGTCGAGCTGATCGTCGTAGACTAGCAACTTTACATATCCCCAAAGAAAACATTATAACGGTGTTAAACTGCACGATTTTGGAGATGAATTCGCGAATTCGAAACATGAAACTATGCGATTATAAAACATTTCCTTCAATAATTTAATTGTTGCACGAAATATAGGACATATTACAGCATAGCTCCTGCACATCATGGTTGTTCAATTGATGAAAAAGTCAACAACAGCTCTATAACTGACCAGCATTGCTTTTAAAGAAGTACGAACCGCTAATTTATTATAAAGCACAAGAGTCAGTTTTTCTAAATGTAACAGTGTGTCAACATATAATCGTTGCCATCACTTCAAATAGGACGGTTTTGTTTATTCGCGTGTCTGTTTAAACAAAAGTAAGCTCCGTCGCAAAAAAAATTCGCTTATGAAAGTTGGGATCAAGAGCAATCTAGTTTGATACCCAATTTGCACAATTCAAAAGCGTTGTTCAGACGTTACTCCATTCATGCTGAAAGCTAAACCAAATTTAACATAAGTCGCAGCTGACAAAATGACCACCACTTAAACAAGTGTTGTCAACTTAAAATTCTATACCTCTATAAAAAACACCCGATGTAAATAAAAGTGTATTTTAACACTAGTGCAAATGAACAGTCTCACTGACGTGT
This sequence comes from Trichopoda pennipes, assembly GCA_030448955.1. Taxonomy (NCBI): domain Eukaryota; kingdom Metazoa; phylum Arthropoda; class Insecta; order Diptera; family Tachinidae; genus Trichopoda; species Trichopoda pennipes. The sequence continues at coordinate 1,961,982 of JASKUP010000070.1, read as the reverse complement.
GCGGGATTGAACACTTTTCCTTATAATGATATTTTTTTATTGTCATAGCACACTGCTCTGCCTCTATTTTAAACTTTGAAAAAAATTAAATGCAATTAAATAGAGAAATATGTAATAACATATTTAAAGTACCTTCAAATAAATTTCAAACTAGTAGCCGAATACAGGCTAGTGTTGCCAACCATGCAATATAAATATATGTCGAATATTAACTTCATTTTATTAAGTATACATGTAGCTATGTGTAAGATCTGAGATAAGAAAGATTAATGTGAGCTTAACTACCTTAAAAAAGTATAAGCAAAAATTAGAAAATTATTCGTTAGTTATTTTTATATCTGTGCTTAGAATTATGTTAAACTTATTATCTAAAGCTTTTTACATGCCGCTAAAAAAGTTAACACATTCCTTGGCTGATTTGTTTAATAGCAATAATACTATTTTAACATTAAAAAGAAATCATTTATTATCACAATTTAAATTAAACAGCTTACAGATTGTTATTGAAAGTTTTATACTCTCATTCCTTACTCTCTCAAGAAATTTAAGCTTTACTTTTACTGAATATTGAAATTTAAGCTTGTGTTAAACTTAAAATAAAACCGGCCTTATTAACAAATACTGAACAAAAAGTCTTTTGAATCCATATAGAAAAACGTTGACCAATCTCCAAAGCCACAGTGTGCAGTCGACCATCCAAGAGAATTGTTGTATTCACAAACAAACAAAATTAAAAAAAAATTTTGTAGATTTTAAAATTTACAATTTAAAAACTTTTCATTAAATAAAATTAAGCAAGCGAAAAGGAAATTGTCGCAATCAAACCACAACAGATTTGGTGGATGCTTTAACTAAAACAGAAAAAGAAACATAAAACCTGTTCAAATATTTTGTGGTATTTTTTTTTTGTCTTTGTAAATTGTAAATTTACAATACGAGGTATAAATATTCTATGTAAAAAACGTAAAATAAATTTTATTAAAAACATTAAGTAGAAGAAATTCATTTAAACGTGTTAAGCATCAATAAATACATTTAATTATTTAAAATTAACTCGATTGAAACGAAAAAAAAACAAATGTTGAAATAAAAATTAAATCGATAAAAATAACAGAAAATAAAATACTTTTAAATAACAGAGTGTTGAAATTCAATTTCCTTGCTTAATATAATATAAAATTTTCACCGAAAGACGTTGAATTATTTAAACGTTGAAATGAAAAATTTTATTTTAATAACGTGTCTGTTACAAACTGCATTTGCAGCACCGCAGGTAAGTAAAGCAAACAAGTTTTAATCCTTTTAACACTCATAACACTCAACTCATAATTATGATGTTAATAATTAGGGTAATGTAATTAACATGATTTATTACATAAAATATATTTGAACATTAAATTATTAACCCACTGAGAGGTATTTCTTTTATCGTCTCAGTTATTAATGTTTCAAAATGTGTTTAGTATCAGGATACCATAAGATATCGTTCCTTGGTTCGCGCAAGAAAATTTTACGAAATTGTTTTTGTTTTTAATTTAATTATGTCTACGAATTACAAAACACATTTTTAACGAGCTTACAATGTTCTTAAATTTTAAAATACGTCACTAAAAATGTATTCGGGGTTATAAATAAAATTACGCCTGTTTGGACTGACCGGTTTGTATATTCTGGAAACTCTGTTTTCCAGAATATACTTAAATACAAACAAAATAATACTGATCGAAAAAAAACCTAACAGCTCGAACATTGTTATGTGATTTTAAGTAACTTTAGCATATTGAATCCAGACTTGTTTACAGATTGATTCTATCAAATCTAGTTTTTGAGATATTCTTATTCACATAAAATATTGATATTGAAGTATTTAATACGACTTGTTGCTATTAAAATATTTAATGACTTCTTTTGTATCGGGTTATTCGAGAAGAACTTTGTTTTTTAATTGTGCTAAAAGTAACAACATGACAATTTTGACATTTAGTTTTTTGCCGTATTCGTAGTAGATGCATTGGCAATTGTTACAATGAATTTATTTTCGCACAAAAATTGCATCAAAATATCTAAAGTCCCCTATGAAAATGGTGGTTCTGTTAAAGTTACATGTGTGAACACCAACGCATGTTTGATCGGGTCGTTCAGCTGGAAACATCGCAGCCGTGAGCCACAGTGTTGAAGAATATCCAAATTATTCAATTCCTCAACAAGATTTACATCTGTGCCTGGCTGTAAGCCCTAATCAGATGGTGGTCAAACCACTGTGAATAAAAAGCAGCGCCATTCATACCCTAGGAAACCGAGGATTAATTATAGCAACAGGTCTTTCCTAGTTGCAATTTCATCGGTTCCAGAGCAGGGCTGCAAACCCCCACTCCTTGCTGATGAGCTGGAGACTATCCAACTCCTGTCCAGAACACACGACTAGCATGCTCACTGGCTCTAGGAATATTTCACCAGGTAGGTGTTATTAAAGGTGAAATGAACCTGGCCCCATTAACAACTGACGCATTCTGGGGCCGCGAAACCACAACCACCACGATACTTCCATATAGGGGCCAATCTCAATAAACAGCCAGAGAACAGCTAAATGTCTAAAGAGACAAATAACGGAACTCTGCGAGCTGACTGATTTCTCGTGGAAATAACGCGGAGCTTCCAGTTGACTCCCTGCTTGCCTTCAGGGGACTGGACTCCCTTTTATCCCCATCAGCATAGGTCTATATTGTCAAGTATTCCATAAAGATTGATAAATGTGCCCCCGGGGGGTAGTGAGAGGGACAACGTGTGATTAGATTTACATCCGCGCCTGGCCATGAAGCCTTAATCAGAAGGTGGATCAAACCACTGCATAATTTGGAACGTCATGCTCGTCCTAGGAAGCCGAAGCTATAATTCTATGCAACAGAACTTTCCAGTTGCAACTTCGATGATTCCAGAGCAGGGCTGCAAATCATCACTCCTTGCTTAACAGTTGGAGACTTTCCGACTCCTGTCTAGAACATATGTCTATCATGCTCACTGGACTGGATCATTCACCTAGCGTGTCATTAACGGCAAAATGATCCTGGCCACCATATTAAACAGTAGATCTGATATGGGGCCGCGAAACCACAACCACCACGATACTCCCATAAAGGGCCAACCTCAATAATCAGTCAGTTAAATGTCTAAAGAGACAAATAACGAACTCTGCGGCTTACTGATTTCCGTGGAAATAAAGTGGAGTTTCCAGTTGTACCCCTGCTGACTTCAGGGGACTGGGCTCCCTTTTTCCCCCAGTTGCACTGTGTCTAGATAGTCGAAAATCTATAAAGACCACATATATGTGCTCCCGGGGGGTAGTGAGAGGGACAACGTGTGATTAGATTGACATCCGAGCCTGGCCATGAAGCCTTAATCAGATGGTGAATCAAACCACTGCTTAATTTGGAAAGTCATGCTCGTCCTAGGAAGCCGAAGCAATAATACTATGCAACAGAACTTTCTAGTTGCAACTTTAATGATTCCAGAGCAGGGCTGCAAATCATCACACCTTGCTAAAGAGTTGGAGACTTTCCAACTCCTGTCCAGAACACATATCTAGCATGCTCACTTGACTGGATCATTCACTTAGGGTTTCATTAACAGTGAGATGATCCTGGCCACCATAATAACCATTATACTGTTATGGGGCCGCGAAACCACAACCACCACGATACTCCCATATAGGGGCTAACCTCAATGATCAGTCAGAGAACTATTAAATATCTAAAGAGACAAATAATGAACTCTGCGGGTTCACTGATCCCCGTGGAAATAAAGTGGAGCTTCCAGTTGACTCCCTGCCTGTCTTCAGGGGACTGGGCTCGCTTTATACCCCCAGTTGCACAGATCTAGGTAGCTGTTACGTACTATAAAGACCATATAATGTGCCCCCGGTGGGGGGACAATTGGGGTTATCCACCACACCAACATTGCAAATTTTCCGTGCGAATTGACTTTGAAGCCTTACAAGATTCAACTGCCGCAGGAATTGAAGCCCGCCAACCATTCACAACGTCGTAGAGTCACTTAATTCATTCAGGAACAACCGACTGGTTTTTCTAAAATAATCATTTTTTCAGATGAAATCCATTTTCACTTGTCAAGGTATGTATGTGTACAAGCAAAATTGCCTCATTTGGACTTTTAAAAATGCTAAAGCGATTATTGAGAAGCCTTGGCATGCTCAACGTGTCACTATATATTGCGCTATGTGGGTTGGAGGCGTTTTTTTTTTTTTTTTTGTAAGATGAGGCAGTAACGGTCAATGGATTACGCTATCACGAGATGCTAACAACTCAATTTTGGCCTATTATTGAAGACGTAGATATCACCGACATATGGTTTCAACCAGACGGTGCCACATGTAACACTGCCAGTGAAACGATCAATTTATTGCAAATTTCCAAATTTCCCAATCGCATAATTTCTCGACAATCAGCAGTTAAGTGATAGTAATTTAATACCACTAGCTTATTTTTTTATATTTTTTTTTTTTTTGGGCTAAAAGTAGTTTTCGGCATCTTTTCGTATTTCACTTATTCAAATCGAATAAGCCGTTAAAGAGTTTTATTGAAATATGTTAGCGTGGTCATTGGTCGGTCACCTTGTGAACTAAACTATTAGACATGCCCTTAAAAAAAATCTGTACGTGATACGCAAAAACTGAAAGCGGATTTGAATTTGACGAGTTGAGATCACTATATTCCACATATTTATGTTCAGAATTCAATTTTGTTTGTGGACTAGTGTATTTAGTTCTCTCATTTTATTCTTAATAAAAATAACAAAAATTATCAAAATGATGACAAATTATCATTTTTCTGACTGTGTTTAGATGACTAAATGTAATGCTAGATACCAGCAAGGCCATGAAAATGGTTTAAAATTATGTTTCCTTTTATCAGTACAGACGGAGCAACCATACAAGAATTATTTTAAAAAACATTAGTTCTATAGGTATTTTATGTGTTAAGTAACGGAAGAAATAATTAGTAAAATAACCGACGTATAATTAGGTATATCTGTAATTATTCTTATTGAAGAATTATTCTATATGAAGAAGAGAAGAAATATAAATAAAATAGAAAATAGAAAAATGGTCAAACAAATTTGTTTTTGAAATTCATAAATTTCAAATGGAAAGCTAATAAAAGAGTTAAAATGAAATGTACGCAGAATTAGCGAACTTGTTGGAGGATAAATGAAATAAATACAAAATACAAGCTACCGCACTTATAGTTTTCTTTTTACAACTTTCACACTTTGTCCTACATTTCACTAATAGTCAATTGTTCACATATTACTTTTAATTTTGTTTAATTCCACAAATCACAGACCAGCCTCTGCACTATGATTACTTTCAGTCAAATAACACAAAAACAACTGCAAACGCCGACACAGAGGAGGAAAATGAAATATCAAAAATTTTCGCTACTTCAGCCAAAATGAAAAAATCATAAATTTCAATCAGAAACATTGCTACATACGAGGGAACATTAAGTGAAACATACTCAACTCTCCTTTAATGTTTACTTATGTGTAACTAGCAGTAGGGTATAAAAAAAATGGAACATAAACTGGCTATAATTTAAGGCAAAGATAAGATGAAAAGTTATTTGCTTAATTTGGATAGAATGAATAATGAACATTTTATGTTTATTTTATGTTTGAACATTTTACGTTTAAACTTATTATTAATTAAATGTAAAATTGAATTTCTTTAATATTTTTTAATTAAACATTTGCATTCTTGACTTAAAACGAAAGAATTAGTTTTAAGCTGATTAAATAATTTGTTAGGATATTTTATTTCGATAGAGATAAGAATGATTTTCTTTTCATCAGTTGTCATTCGAGGAACTGGTACTTTCAGTTAGAAAGACACTTTGTTTACTTATTTCAAATTAATAGCACCTGCTCATCGATCATAATTAACAACAGTTAATTAAGAGCTATTTAAAACAATGAATCCTTACAACAATCCCTACAATTTATCTAATCAGAAACATTGCTACACATTAGGAAACCTTAAGTGGAACACACTCAGGTTTCCTTTAATGTTCGCTTATAAGTATTTAACTGGTATTAAGGTACTGAAAGCAAAATATCAGACATAAAATGAATGAAGAATTATTTGTTAACTATTTTATGATAGTAATCCTCTTTTACATGAAAAATTTAATGCTTAAACTTATTAATAATCAATTATAAAACTTAACAGTATTCCGTTAAATATTTTGCTTAAACATTTACACTCTAGTGTTAAAAAGAAAAAATAGTTTTAAACGTTTCGATTTTCTTTTCATTGATTGTCATTTATGGAACTGGTACAATTGGTACTTAGAATTGAAAAAAAGTATTTTGCTGGCCTATTGAAAGTTAATGACACAAGTTCAGAAATCATAATTAAAATTAGTTAATTAAAAGCTATTAAATCCCCTTCAACTTTTCTAATTTTTTAAGGGTTAATTAAAAAACACACATTTCACCTTTGCACCTTTAGTACAGTTTTATAATTTTAATCGCCAGAAGCTCGTTTATTGATGTTAATTAAGCATCATCATTTGCATTGCTTATTAGCCAGCTTACAAGCCAATATAATGAACATCAGTTTTAAATGTTGTTAAGAAAGAGAATTATTTTTTTACTTCATAAATAAATCACATATTAGGAGTATAATGGAAAAGTATATGCTTTTACTCGTATGTTAATTATATGCCTTAATATTGCTAACGCATAAGTGTTCTTTAGTCATCTTTAGTGAAAGAGAATTATAAAATGTATTTAGAATTTTAATTAATAAAATTCTTTTTAACTGACAAAAGAAATAATGGAATGGAAAACATTCATTGAGTTTAGTTGCTTTGTGCACTTCCACTACTAAATAAATTACTGAATAAATTAATTTATAATTAATGACAGATATATACGATTCCTTAAAAACTAAATTTTATCTGAAAAATTTTGAATTCGAATTGTGGTGTTTTAAGGTTTTGAAATTTAATAAACAATTTTATTTTTTTGAATCGTTTTAATTTAATCTACCTTAATTTGTTTTATTTTACAATATTCTTATAATTTTTTTTTTGTTTTCGAAATGTTTGCTGTGTGTTTGTATATAAGTACTTTTGAGTTTTATTGTTTTCTTGCTGTGTTGGTTAAATAAAAACTCTCATTTAATCAATTTGTTTTGATATACGAATAAAAATTTTCCATAAAAAATTTAGGATAAAATCCACTGATGAGCTATGTGAGCAGTAGTAAAATGGCCATATGGATATGCTTTCCCCCGCCGTAATACATTTAATATATTTTTTGAATAATAAATATTTGATGAGAATATTATAAAAAACTTTATATTTAAAGGCATCTAGAATAAATTAACATAAATAAGATTTGAATTTTAAATAGAAATTATATATTAAAAAATTTATTTCCCAAAACCTTTGAAAAATTTTAGGAAAAAGATATGTTAACCGTAAAACCATAAATGATTTATTGATGCTTATGTCAAATGTGAATAAATGAGAGATTGATAAATCAACATTGTGGAATTCAAATTAAGCTTGTTTGTAAATTTGTAGGATTTTAAGTGATTAATATGATCATCCCATAATATTGTTACGGATGCGTCTTGCATAAGTTTTAAAAAATAATAATTAAGTAATAAAGTAAACGAAATAACTGGGTATGCTGTTTACTAACTGCTTTGTTTTCTAAAAAAAATTATACACGCTAGACAACAAACATTTTTTGGTTACAAACTGCGTAGAAAACTTATACACGCAAGACAACAACAACTACTTTAAAAAACTACAGGGTGCAAGCTAGTAGGTAGTACTAGCTTGTAAGTATGGGGGTTGTGGGTTCGATTCCCAACGAAGCTCTTGGTTTTTTTCACTACAAAAATAAAAATTAACTGTCGGTGGGGTTGCTCAGCGATAAAGGCATAGTCACTGGTCGCTGTTCTGTCTTATATACGGCAGTTAATTTCCAACTATCCTTCTACTTTCACCAACTATTCTCTATCCCTTTCCTAAAGAATGTAGCACGGTACTCGACTAATTAGGCATTGTTGCCTGAAGTGCTACTCCTTTAAAAAAAAAAAACTATCTTAAAATAAATTCCATGAAGAAATACTATTGTCATTTCCCGTCTTATCTCGCTGTTTTGAAGTCAAAGACGAGCGCTTTCGATGCAAAAACATTCTCAAGATGCTTTTTGGTTAGTACTGGTGAGTCAGTGTTGGCGTTCAGGTAGTTCTGTTGTTAAGTTCGTATCTATTCAGGCAGGCAGAATGCCAGCCACTTGGCATTTTTATGCAAAGTAAATTTATCCATACCTCTGTCTTTTATTATTATCCAGGTACGTGTGTCCGTCTGAGGGTATTTTTCGTTTGTTCCTTTGCATGAGTAGTTTTAATGGTGTGAAAATTGTGTTTGAGTTCGTGTTTACCTGTTCGTTTATAATGTCATTGTGGAAAGTTTTTGTTTTGTAGATTTCCATGTTTTCAACAATTTCTAGTCTTCGTCCTTTTTTACTAGGATGTAGTAATGTCATACATTCATTTTCCTTAGTGTGTGTCCTTGAGTGTCAAGGTGTAAGACAAAGTTGGAATCTTCTCTTTTCCGTCTGTATGAGCAATATGTGTTTCGTAAATCTTGTTTTTAGTGTTCGTCCAGTTTGCCCTATATAAGTTTGTTTACAGGTACAGGTAAGTATGTATACCATGCTGGAACTAAATTTGTCAATTGCTTTTGTCGTTGTTTTGAGATAATGTCTCCATGAAGAAACTTTAACAGCATAAAAACAAATCACCAGGCGCCTATACATTGAATGAATAATATAACAGCAACAAAATTTGGTACAAAGGAAGTAGAAAATTCTTCATTTTTCTAGACCTCTAGCGGACAAATATAAAAGCCAGCATCTGAGTGGTTAGTTAGTTAGTTAAAACATAAACCTCGTAAAGTAAAGGCTTTCATCTTTAGTAAATTGCTCTGTAGTGCCAACATACAAATCTTATTTAGTGTGTAGTTAAAATAAATAAACTTATAATTAATTTGAAAACTTTAAAATCTGGTGTTATTTATTTTGCAATAAAAAACTCAGAAACAGCAAAATGTTTATAAAATGTATAAACGTAGCAATATAGTAGTAGTTAAAATTATCTAATTCATCAATTAGTTCAGCATCAGTACTTGTTATATATAGTCTTAAACGTACAAATTTAGTCTTTTTTGCATTAAGAATCAACTTGTTTATTCTAAGAAACTCAGAACAATATTTATATCATATAAAATTTGTGTTCTAAATACCTCCTGTGTATTTTAATTTATATAAGAGGCAAATATGGTCCGCGAACATACAAAGTCTATTGTTGAACTTAATGTTTCCAATATCATAGAGAAATATTTAAAATACTAATGAACCAAGTACACTGTACTCCTGAACGCCACACTATATTCATAACTCTTTAAATCTCCAATTTCAACAAACTGTTTTCGGTTAACTAAATAGTTCCGAAAAATTTTCTAAGTGCCATCAGAACAACCATAACATCACAATTTTTGCGATTAAAATAGTATGGTCTACCAAGTCAAAAGCTTTTGTTAAATCGAAAAATGCATGATGAATTCTTAATCTTTCCAAAAATAGTTTGAAACAAATCTTCAAAAATAATCAACGCACATTTTTGAAATCTATAAAATGATAAGCAAATCAGTTTTTACTTTGTGAGAAGAATACATTATATGTTATCTGCCGCAATATATAAATAGAAGAGCCTCCATAGTTGTCACTACGACAACAATGCACAGCCTCATATTCTTCGATAACTATTAAGCCAAGCTTCTTGCATGCACCGCAATAATCTGAGGAATAGTCAGTCACTTTAACAAATTTCATCACAGATCGAAAGCATTTTATCCGCTGGAGATAAGTAAGGCTTCATAAGGTGCTTAATCAAAAATTCTTCAAATTACTCCTGTACCTGTTCAACGGTTTTTGAGTTATCTAAAAACTATTGGCGCAAAAATGTTCATGCAAATTGCAAAAAATTAAGACTGTCCCTACCGAGTTATGGTGAATTATAGAATGCGAACACAGTCTTGTTAAGAAACATTTTAGAGTTCTTTTTTAAGGAGAATTTCTCTTAGTAATCTGAAGCTAATGTCTGCTTTTTTGGTGACAAGGAGAAGCATCAATTTGATTGAAAAGGGATACCAAGCGAAAAATACCGCATCCCGAAATCTTGGGATTCATAAAAATAAATTTTAATGTAAAGGATCTTTCAACAAACGATTTTGCAAAATAAAATAAAACAACAAATTTAGATTATGATTCAAAGTTTTGTTGTATTACAAAAGGAAAAGTTCAGCAATTATGAATGAAAAGTGATATCCGGAAAATGACATCCAAAACCATACTGACAGATGTCAATTCTTTCATCAAAGTTTTTAATCACATCACGGATTTTGAGTTTTAAGACTAAAATCGATTCGATTGTCCTTAACATCACCCCACAAAAAATAATCACACGATTTGGCTGGCCACTTAACTGCCGATTGCCGTGAAATTATGTGATCGGGAAATTTGGTTTGCAAGAAATTGTTCGTTTCATTGGCTGTTGAAACAACATGTCAGTGATATACGCATCGTCAATAATAGGCCAAAAAAAAGTTGTTAACATCTTGCGACAGCTTAATTCATTGATTGTCTCTCTCCGAAAAAACACGGCCTAATGCCGCTCCGAACCACATAGCGCACCATGCAGTAATACGTTGAGCATTTTGGCAATTTTGCTTGTTGACATACTCCGACAAGTGAAAATGGGCTTTATTTTTTTAGCAAAACCAGGCGGTTGTTCCTGAATGAATTGAGCGAATCTACGGCGATATAAGTGGTCGGTTGGCTTCAATTGCTGCACCAGTTGAACCTTGTTAGACTTCAAAGTCAAATCCTTATCCAAAATGCGCGATGTGGTTATTTTATATAACCCCGGACGCACTACTGCGTGTAACAAAGATACAAATCAGCGAACGACCATTACGAAGGTACTGTGAAAATTTGGTGGAAATCCGACGGCGCATCTCGTCAAACACTGGCAACAAACGGACACCTATTTTGGTCTTAATTTTTATATATATAGATGAGAGTATTTTCATCATTTCTTCACTTGCTATAACAATAATCAGTAATTAAATGAAAACCGTTGTAAATCTTGTAAGAAAAATGAATCCAGAATTCATCGACGGAATTCATCAAATCCTCAATATATTTAAATTTTCAACAAGTATCCAGTTATATCATTAGCAAGTAATATTACACACTATCAAAACAAGCCTTCACAGAAACAAAGTAGTGATTAATTTTAATGCCCTTAATCGTTGAATATTATTGCGCTGAGTTAAAATGAAAGACTCCCTTAGTCTTTAACGATTACTATTAAGATAACAGTAGTGCTTTTATGGTCAACCAAACCAGCTACCTCAGCAGTTATAGGATGAGACTCTTAATTTAAAATTATGGGTTATTTTTCCACATTGGACACTATGTAACCAACGGGGCTAGTTAGGGAGAAAAACTATTCACGACTAGCTTTATTGACACATCTCGCTACCTAACATGTGGTAACTTCACCATTAGTCGTTTAAAAAAATTACTCTTAAGTAATTACGAAAAGAGCATACACCTACGAAAGCACTTTTAAGCCTTTTATAAACTTATCCGGTCACCGTGAAATAAAACAAAATCCATATTTTTGAAAGAAACGCTTACTTAAGCAACTCTTTTCTTTTTTTCAATTTCTTTATAAAATACTAATGCTTTTTAGCCATAAAATGACGGCACATTAATAAGATTTAAATGGTTTCGAAAAGATTAAAAATTTCATCATTTTGAAAATATTTAATGAGATTGAAAAACTAGAAAAACTTAAAAAACCACTTTTTTCTGAAATGCATTATTACTTTCATATTTCGATATTTAAATTGAAACAGTTTCTTTGAAGTTTGAAGCTTTTATGAAATAAAGGTTTGCTGCGTATTAAAAATAAACATTTAATTGATTGACTAAGCGATCAATCGAAGAGTGATTGATTGATCTTTTGTTAAACAAATAGCAGACATATTTACCGTTGTTGTCATAACTTATAATGAATTAACTGGTTATTATAAAGTTCATTTCCTTAATGTCACAACAGCTTAATAAGCTACAGATTGTGATAAACAAAAAAATTTTTTATATGTGCGTATATTTTCCGACGGGGCTTAATTTATTTGGGTATGACTTTACGTCGACCCTCGTCAAATCATACCCAAATAAAAATATTGCATTACAAATTGATAAATTAATTCTAATTAAATTAATTTCTAAAAATTTTTTATTAAAAAACAAAATTTATTTTTTTTTTAAAGAGAAGTAGCACTTCAGGCAACAATGCTTACTTAGTCGAGTACCGTGCTATATTCTTTAGGAAAGAGATAGAGAAGAGATGAAACAGGTAGTGAAAGCAGAAGAATAGTCGGACATTAACTGCCGTATATAAGACAGCACAGCGACCAGTGACTATGCCTTCATCGCTGAGCAGCCCCACCGACAGTCAATTTTTATTTTTTGTAGTGAAAAAAAAACCAAAGTCTTCGTTGGGAATCGAACCCACAACCCCATACTGACAAGCTAGTACACTACCTACTAGCCTACAGGGGTACCTAATTTATTTACATTTACATTTATTTGCGAACGGTGCTCTCTAAATTTCGATCAAAAGCTCTATAGGCTAACAGGTTTAAATGTGCTTACCAACTTCGTAGATTTCATGATTATTGCGATCATTTAGGGAATTTCGTTCCACTACCTTGTATTTGCTCCATAACGCAATTAATGTTAAAATTGCTTCTTTTCACGTCGCTATCTTACGAATTCGAAGTTGAACACCTTTATTTAGTTTTCGTAAGCGTCACTATTATTCAATTACTTTTATGAACAGGAGAACATTGTTTAACCATTAACCTTTACCGAATAAAGTTTATCACTCTGGGAATATCGTGCGGCTAATAGGAGGAAGTTAGCAAATGTCGATGTATGAAAGTGACGCTTATTGATGGATGGAGTGAAGTATTCTCAAACCGTTTTAGAAAACTGAAGTACTTGAAAGCTTCTTTAGAAACCTGAAATATGTGCTTTGTTCATCGAACATCACACTGGAATTTAATACCAAGAACACCAACAACTTTCGATTTCGTAATATTTATTTCACACATAATTAGAGATGTAGCATCATTTCTGAACACACATCCTGCGTTAGCATGCGACATTGAGTCTTACGGACAAATCAACTCTATTTACACGACCCCCATTTGGAGATTGTTACGAAAACGTGATTCAGCGTTTCATTCATATTTTGCCTTTTGGAACCTACCTCCAACTGGTTTTGTCTATTAGTGAATAAGTACGAATGGCAAGTGGTGCTGTAATCTGCAAAAGAGTTTATAGGTTTGAAAGTCTGACAATGAAGATGATTTAGAACAATAAAAACTAGGGTAGAGGAAAGAACGCAACTCGTATAGTGCGACGCCTGAGAAAACTTGTATAAATCTAGAGAAGTTATCACCGATACCAAAAGCAACAAGTACATAAGTGGTAAGTGTAAGGAACTTATTCCCCTGTGCCCCTGTAGGATTGTCAGTATGGGGGTTGTGGGTTCGATTCCCAACGAAGACCTTGGTTTTTTTTTCACTACAAAAATAAAAATTGACTGTCGGTGGGGCTGCTCAGGGATGAAGGCATAGTCACTGGTCGCTGTGCTGTCTTATATACGGCAGTTAATTTCCGACTATCCTTCTACTTTCACCACCTGTTTCAGCTCTTCTCTATCCCTTTCCTAAAGAATGTAGCACGGTACTTGACTAAATAGGCATTGTTGCCTGAAGTGCTACTTCTCCTAAAAAAAAAATCGCACGTTTTTGCGTTTAACTCGATTTTCATTGAAAGTGCATCTATTTGTGGTTAAATGGCCAGTGAATCGCACTACGCACTACAGGGAAAAATAGTTTTTAGCAAAACGATTTGTTTGTGAAATGAACTCCCTCTAAAGATCTTTCGTCCCAGTTTTGGTACAATACATTGCATAAATAAGAATCATTCCCTGAGTACTGGTCGGAGAAACAAAAACATGTCACACTCTATCAAGCGCCTTGGAAATATTTAAAGCCACCACCTTACTTTCTCTGAATTGGTGTATGGAGTTGCATCATTAATCCGAGAGGAAAGCCAGAAAGTCACCCAAAAAGCAACAGTTTTTGACAGAAGTTCATGATTCCATACTATAAATAATGTCATAGGATTATCTAGAGTCACCACTTTAGTTTCTACCAAATGATGTATGGAGTTATACCATTGTTCCGACAATAAAGCCAGCAAGTCAGTAGAGTAGAGTGCATCCTACAGAAACTATACTGTCGGTTACTAAGTAAGCTGTTGGACTCCCGGTACCTCACAAGATGAAAATTAATCATATTATCCTTTTGGTTTCGTACGAATAAAATAAACAATTTTATTATTCGGATACATTTCAAAGTTAATATAGGTTAATTTGTGCTAGATTCCTTTTAAATGTATTACTGTGGGGGAAAGCATATCTATATAGCCATTTCACTACTGCTCAATTAGCCCGTCAAGGGATTTAAACCCAAATTTTGTATAGAAAACTCGAGTCCTGTATCACAAACTAAATTGATTAAGTAAGAATTTTATTGAATCAACATAGTAAAAAGACACATTGTTATTATTATTCAGTGTAGGCGTCTTTTTGGCTGTGTGTTTTACTTTTGTTCTTTGATAGTTGTTTTGTTTTGTGTTGTTTAGCTTATTTGCAAGAATTTCTTATAAGCACGTTGTTTTTGTTGTCATGTATGCATAAGTTTTCTTAAAAAGCTATGCATTTTATGAAATGCACATAGGGTCGTTTCGTTTACTTTTCTACTGATAATTATTTTCTTTTAACATTAAATCACTGATATTATGAAATAATAAAGAAAATCAAAAGCATGCAATGAAAATAAACTATTGCAATTTTTGGAATCATTTTTAAGTTAATCCCCCCACAGTAAAATATTAAAAAATACATTTATTTTTAAATAAATATTTTATGAAAATATTAAAAAATGAGAATATCATAAAAATGATAAATATGAACAAACTAATTTAAATTGCTTTTTTCAATTAATATAATAAATAATTTTATTTCACACTTTTGTACACAAAGTTATCTTATTTTCCTTTTTCAGTGTTTCCGAAACATTTTTCATTTATCTGTTTTTACCATTTTGGGTTTACTTTTGCACTAAAGTGCAGTTAAATATACACATCACTACTTTTGCGCTCAAATAAAGCGCTTAAAATAAAGGATTTGGCATAAGTTAAAGCCATTTGTACTAAATGTTTAAACACTCAATTCTCTTTGTACGCGCAGTTTTAATTTTTAAATGCACAGCGAATGACAACAGGCTTATTAATCAGCAAAATATCGCTGAAGTATAACGATTATTTCATAAATATTTAAAACAAAATCCATAATTTCAAACATATATACACGCTTATGTGCTCGTGTATATACGTTTCTAATTCAATTATAAAAACCCAAGAGAATTAAATAATATTCAATTGCTGTATAGGAAAAAATGTTAATTCATGTTTCTGGTTTAAACTTGCTGGCCATAAATTATAATGCAATAAATGAAATACCATAAATGAAATTTCTAAACTTTTTAGAATTTAACAGTTAAAGGCAAAAATATGAATAGAAAAAATATTTAAAAATTCTGGCAGAAACAAAACTAAATTTTTACTTTAATGTTTCAATTTAATCTTTATTTATAGCAATTTGCTCAATTCTAAGGTACTTTTGCTTAAGTAATAATTTCATAATATGTAAATTATTAAATTATTATCCTAACGAAATATATGCGAAATTGAATATGCCTGATACATTGCATTTAAATACTGAAACGCTACTAATTAAAACTGAAACATACTTAAATTATGCAAGTACGCAACACTTAAATATAATAAATAAGAAACAGGTGTGTGTACTTCAATTTGCACATTGTTGTAAGTAAAAATCTATGGCCTGTTTTCTATATACAGTCGACTCTTGATAATTTGAAACTCAAGTGACCGGAGAAAAAGTTCAAATAATCGAGTTTTCATTTTAACGAGACTTTAAAATACCAAAAGAAAGATAAAAAAATTCAAATTAACAAGAGCTTATTTACAATTTTTTATTGTGAACATTCTTACAGTTGCATGTACACACATCTAATAAAATAACAATTTATTATGAAAAAAAGTCTGTATTTTTTTTTAGTTGCATGTTTTAATCTGTCGTTGTCTAATAAATTTTCAACTGTAATTAGAGCTGAAAAGAAGTCATCACTTGTATCCGTTCTAAAAGTATACGAGCGTAATGTGCTAAGACTTGCTTGGCTTAGTGACACTGGAAGTGGTGGTTCCTCATTTTCGCCTGCTTCATCTTCCTCATCCAAAGAAGTCAGATTCAACAGTTCAGCACCGGTTAGGACACCATAGACACTGATGTTATTGTCTACCTGAACGTAGTTTTCAAAACTTACCTCTTCAGAGTTAGGTAGCTGTTGCCATGCTGGATGAGAGTGCGTAACTTCTGGTGGCTCTGGTAGCTGAGCTGAAGATGTTAACGAAAACCCGCTCTTTTTGAAGCAGCTGTAAATGGTTGTAGAACTAACATTTTTTCAGGCCTTTTCAATCATAATTATAGCTGTTAGAATTGTTATGGTTACTTTCTTACCCTTTTCAATGCTATCCAACATTTTAGAACAATTTCTCTGCGGTGGAGGGTTTTAAAATTTCGGATAATGCCTTGGTCTAAAGGCTGTAACTTAGATGTTGTATTAGGCGGAAAATAAATCAATTTCACGTGGTCTAATAGTGTGTGATTTGATTTACATCTGCACCGACTATATAGTCATAATCAGATGGTGGTCAAACCACTTGGTTGATTGGACATCTCCCACGCCCCAGGAGGCCATCGAATACGTATATCCTCCGGTCACTCCTGGTAGCCCGAAGTAGGCCGCAGCCTTCACTCCTTGCTAAAGAGTTGGAGACTTTCCAACTCCTGGTCCAGAACGCATGAAGCTATTTTTTATCAAGAACACGACAGCATTCATGCTCACTGAACCTGAACCATTCATTGTGTTAATTTGAATGATCCGACCCACAAACTCTCACGAGGGTCCGAAACCACAACCACCACGATACTCCCATATAGGGGCCAACCTCAATAACCAGTCAGAGAACAGCTAATTGTAGAGCGTAGAGCTAAAAAATTCAAATTACAGAGAGTCGGCGATAAAAATTCCATTGAATTATTGAGGGGATCAAATTACATAGATTTTTTTCAATATATTGAGTGTATTTCAAGGGACCTGGAAAACAGTTCAAATTATCGCGAGATTCAAATTCACGAGTTTCAAGTTATCAAGAGTCCACTGTATTTGTATATTGAAAACGCACTTCACCCTCCTCTACGAAGTATTGAGAAAATTCTTCTGTTATGACTGAAGTATTTTGGCTTATGTAATATCGGTGTACTTGAAGGCTTAGAAAATTTTATGTGTTCTAATCACTGCGCCATTCACCCGGAGTTAAAGTGCCGTCTGTTGTCTAATGATCGACAAGATTAGAGTTAAAATACACAGAGCATTTTCGGCTCAGCAAATAATTATGTAAAGCGCAGCATGTAAGAGTTACTTGTTTCCCTTAATGGGGCTGCGCATTACTCGAAAACGAGCCGACATAATTCCAAATGCGTTTTCAGTTACTCTTCTTACTCGTGACAATCTATAATTGAATACTCTTTGAACTGCGTTCAAATTGCGAGTACTAAAAGACTTTAATATATTTGGTGTTAATGCGAAAGGGTCATCAGCGAATAGAACATATGGAACGGCCAAAGTTCTCAATGGTAGTGGTGTTGGCGACGGTAAATTAAGTTCTTTGTTTGTGAGAGCTTTATTAAACCAGGTTTTACGAAAAACTCCTCCATCAGATATGCGGCCATTTGAACCCGTATCAATATACAAAAACTTGTAAGATGCATCAGCAATAGCCATGAGCACAATGCCATGTGTTCCTAAAGACATTAAAAGCAAAAAAATATACTTAATAAAACTAAATACGTCAGCAATTAACCATTGTTGTAATAAATGCTTCCAGACCGGGGATGGGGTTTCCCATCCAACGAACCGATACAATTAGGAAAATTCCACAACTTTAAAAATGGCTCCGAAATGGCTCTCCATTCTTCTGCTGTCGATGGTATCTAAAAACAAGGTTATGAAATGTAAAAAGACGACTATTATAAATTTTACTTTCAAATAGTACGGCTGTAAAACTCTATAAATGGCATTGCATGTATCGGCAATTATTCCCGAAATAATGTTGTAAGGGATGCGAAAAACATACTGCAGAGATCTAAAACTTTCGCTAGTTGCCAGGTATCGAAGAGTAACAATTAAACGTTCGGAAGAAGAAATTGGTTTCGTGGTCTGTTTTGTTATCAGCGGCGCCACTAACTTTAGCTACGAAGGTATTGAAAATACTAAACATATTTTTGTTGCTGGTTTTATTGGTACTTACCAAATGATCGAAATCAATAGAACTCATTCTTAACCGTAGCTCCATTAACAATCTTGCACAACATTCTTCATTCTTTCATCATCGCACCCAGTCCCGCACCCACTGCCTTTGATTTTTTTCCTTTCTTCTTCTAAAAGAAGTACTAATGCTGCTCCACAACCTAACACAAGAAATTCTTTAACTTTGTCCATACTCTTTCGTGTAGTTATACTTTTCTGTATGTAGTTGGGGCAAATAAATTTATGTTTTTTGACAGTTTAATCAAATATTTTTCTGATTCAAATTTTTGCTCAAGTGTGACCACAGAGCAAACATTTTTTCCCCTATATATATTTGCCGATATTTGCCGGTTGTTTCAACAAACGAAAATTAGCAAATGAATGTGCTTAATGTGACCACAAAACAGATGTTTTATTTTGTTAAACAAATTTTAATCAAACGCCAACAAACAATTTTGAGGCAAGCATTTGACTAATGTGACCGTACCTTAACACTCTGGTTTTTAGGTATTTCATAAAGTCATCACATGCAAGTGTCAGTTTATAGCAACTTCAATATATATCTATGTATTATTTTATAATTTACACTATAGCAGATATAACAGTATATGTCTTATGCCTATTACGGTCAAAAAGATAACTAATATCCTGTCAAATTTACGGTATCTATGGAAACACTCCAAAATTTTAAAATTTTTTATTGTTTAAATTTTTTTTAAAGCGACTGTATTTGACATACACTATGTAAAGGCAATTATTACAATGAATTAAATTTCGCACAAAAGTCGTATTAAAATAATTAAAATTCACTATGAAAATGGTGGTTCTGTTCAAGTTGCATTTCGTAAAATTCGTGATATTTTCGGACAGAAATAATCGTACTTCTGAGACCGCTATCAAGAATTTGGTGGATAAAAAATGTGCAAACACCAACGGACCCAATCGATTAAATTTCAGCCTTAAAACTCAAAATTCGTGATGTAGTTAACAAAATAGTACCGCCTTTTTGACACAAAAAGAGATTGATGAAAGAATCGATATCTGTCGATAGACATTTGCAAAATATACAATAATTTTTCGTTCATAATTCCTCTTCGTAAGGGAATATTAATTTGAATCATCTTAATTAAAATTGTTTATTTTATTTTGTTTTACAAAACAAACTTCTTGTTAAAAAACCATTTAAATAAAAAAAACAATATTTTTATTTCTAGAACTTTATACCAGCTATAATAACACACCCCCTTTGAAAATTTCAAGATTCATTATACGGTTCCATAGATAGATGGGTCTGACATACTAAAAGACTTTTCTTTCCTGCAGGTTGTTTTTTATATAGATATAGAGCTCTGCTTTGATAACATTGTTTCAATCTCAGCTGTCAAGTGAGTTTTGTTAGGCATTGCAACATCAATGAACATTATGTAAATTGGACGCAAAACAAGATTACTGTTGATCCCGTTTTCATTGACGAATTTTGTTCAGCGACGAAGCTCAATTTGTTTTACAACTTACGTCAGTAAACAAAACTGTCTAATTTGGAATGGTGATAATCCTCAAGTGTTTGCTGAAACAGCGTTACATGTAGTGAAACTCTATTTGCTGCGCTTTATGCGTTGGTGAAATCAATGGTCCGTACTTCTTTCCAAATGATGTTGGTAGGAAGGTAAAAGTCAATGGTGGCCGCTATAGAATCATGACTTTTTTATTCATCAATTATGTTGTGATTTCAACACGACGGCGCAACATGTCACACAGCTCGTGTCACAGTTGATTTGTTAAAGGACATATTTGGTCATCGCATAGTTTCAGACCCGTAAATATCATGCGATTTAATGTTACTAGACTATTATCTGTGAGGATATGTGAAGTTACTAGTCTAGGGCGATAAGCCTGACACATGAACACTTGTAAGACAACATTTGCCGCATTATTTCCAATACATGGATAGCAATCTTAGAAAAAGTCATCAAAAATTTATCCTCCAAATTACACTATGTCCGAGCCAGCCATGTCATTCATATGCCAGAAATCATATCTAAATTAATGCTAGAAAATTTTGTGGATACGAAATCATAATCAATAACTGACACTTTGTGTCAAATGCAATTTGGCTTCAAAACACTAAACGTTACAAAGGGTTTGTCAACAAGAAGTTTTTTTTCTAAAACAAAATAAAACAAAAAAATTTAGATTAAGATGATTCAAATTTTTATTCGATTAAAAAGAGAAAAGTTCGGCAATTATCAATGAAAAATGATATCTGGCAAATGTCCACCACGACCACGGTTACCGATGCCGATTCTTTCATCAAAGTTTTTAATCACTTTTTGGCAAAAGACCGAAATCGTTTCGATTGGCTTCGTATAGACTCTTTCCATAGCATAGCCCCACAAAAAATAATCCAGTCGTGCTGATTGTCGTGAAATTATGCGATCGAGAAATTTTGTTTGCAATAAATTGATTGTTTCATTGGCTGTGTGACGTATGGTACCGTCCTGTTGAAACCACATGTCAGTGATATGCCCGTCGTCAATAATAGTTCAAATTTGAGTTGTTAGCATCTCGCAATAGCGTGATCCATTGACCGTTACCGCATTTCCAGTCTTATCTTCGAAAAGAAAAAAAACGGCCCATTCACGCCTCCAGATCACATAGCGCACCACACACTGACACGTTAAGCAAGCAAAAACTTCTTAACAATTGCTTTAGGATTTTCAGAATCTTAAATGCGGCAATTTTGCTTGTTGACATACCCTGTGAAGCGAAAATAGGCTTCGCCTGAAAAATGATTTTTTCAGAAAAACCAATCGGTTGTTCCTAAATGAATTGAGCGAATCTACGGCGATGTAAATGGAACGGTCGGCTTCAATTCGTGCACCAGTTGAAACTTGTAAGGCACAAAGTTTTAGATAACGGCAAGTTTGATAACGTTAAGGAATTGACAAATTTGGATCTGCTTTAACACTGTGGCTCTCGACTGCGATGGTTTTCAGTTGAACGACCTTGTCGTACACGCGTTAGAGTTTGTGCATTTTGCATCGACTCAAATTTAACGACCACATTCTTAATAGCTGTCTCAGAAAAACGATTATGTTGTCCGAAAATATCACAAATTTTACGAAATGCAACTTTAACAGAACCACCACTTTCATAGTGAATTTTAATTATTTTAATGTGATTTTCGTGCGAAATTGAATTCATTGTAACTATTGTTGCTATTTAACGTCGCTATGCAAAAAATTATCGATACAATCAAGAGTTAGTTAATGGTTAAATAATTAATAACTATGATATTGAGTCAAAGCGATTTATCGCTATTGTATAGGCAAATGATTCCAACTTAAAACATTAGGATTTAGTACCGTTAAATATTTCACGGAGGATAAATGAAACAACATTGTTTGCACTAACAATGAGAAAGAACCAAACGGTATATAAAATACGAAAATTATATAAATAATAATTAAATTTTATATTCAAAGCACAATAAGAATAACCTTGTAAATAATAACATGGATTCATAGAATAACAACAAATGCGTTTAAATGGCTGTTTGTTTGTCTGTCTGTCTGTCTGTCTATTTATTATTGTTTTTGCTAATATGCTTATTAAAACAGCATTTAAAATTGTATCCTGACACACTTGATTTATAGTTAAATAAAATTAATGCTGAAAACCATAACTTATCCATATTAATCAGATATTAAAGTGCCGTATAAATAATTAACAATAAAAATGTACATATTCACAGAACGAATACAATAATAATAATAAGAACAACAACAATAAATTCATATTAAGTTTAGTTCATTAAAATGAATTTAGCAAAACTCTCTCAATATGAAACAATTTTGTATTCAAGTTAAACTAGAAATAATTAAAATGAAACAAAGTTTGCAGGTTTGTTATTGAAAGATATTTTTTGATTAATAAATTATGAAAATAATAATAATTATTATTATATGGCATACAGGGTAATTAAAGTATACGAAAAAGAAATGAAAAACTTTTTTGGGCTCAAATTAAATTTTTTTCAAGTTCGCTTTTAGCTCTCAGCAACATCTCACAAAGTCCTGTTGGGGATGGCTTACCCAGGTTCAAAAGAAATAGCGCAACCTATTATTTTGAATATAAAAAAGAAAAACAATAATTTTGCAAAAAAATCTCGAATCGTGGATTTTTCGCCACAGATAAATCGCGGAATCTCTAAAAATAAATCCTGGCTCTCTTCTCTTTGTTTTAATTTTTACTTGCAAATTAATTAAAAATATTTAATATTTATTTTTAATACTTAAAAGCTAAAAATTGGTGCAATTAATCTTAATGTAAGTGTCCCATGACATGTAAAAATGGAAGTGCTACCGTGACCGATAAGAAGATAAATCGCGTATCTGTTTAAATATTTTTTAAAAAAATAACAAATAATGGAATAATAGATTATCAGCTTATCTGCAGAGTAATTAATGTTAATTAATCTCCTTCGATGGCATTGCCATGTTAATTTGGCACCGCCTCTTTATGTTGTTACGTTTATTGCTTTTATTAAACGTTTTATTGTATTGAGAGGTCTATTATTGCAAAGTAATAACACAACTCTCTAGAGGTGTTAAATAAAATTAAACGATTTATTCACTTTCAATATACACAAATTAAACAGGATGGCAACTTCGCCACTGTAACGCCTAAACGATGCTTTATTATTATTCAACTTGAATTCACCTCATTTGCCCAACAGCAAGAAGTAGGTTTTTCAATTGTGGCAACACCAACAGCATGCCATTTAGTTTTTTAACCTATTCGCAGTACATGCATTGGCAATTGTTACAATGAATTAAATTTCGCACGAATGTCGCATTAAAATAATTAAAATCCACTATGAAAATGGTGGTTCTATTAAGGTTGCATTTCGGGAAATTCGTGATATTTGCGGACAACATAAACGTTCTTCTGAGACCGCTATTAAGAATTTGGTCGTCAAATTTGAGTCGACAGGCTCGATGTAAATTGAATAAACACTAACAGATTTTAGGAAGCGTCATAAACCACGAGTGTGATGTTAGATTGTGTTGAAAATGTAAATCAAATAACACACAGTGCTCATATTTCTTGATTTCAGCAAAGCATTTGATTTGTGCTCTCATCAGCCCCATCAGCCTGCAAATTACTTTGGTCCTTTCTTAATAAAAGGTACCAATATGTACAATTTAGTTTAGACGGCTCATTAACTTTAGAAGTCGATTAAGCTGTGCCTCCCCCCCCCCCCCGGTGACACATTTATCGGTGTTTATAGAATACTCTACTATCTAGACCTGTGCAACTGGGGGAAAAAGGGAGCCTAGTCCACTGAAGTCAGACAGGGAGACAACTGGAAACTCCACTTTATTTCCACGGGGATCAGTGAGCCGCAGAGTTCATTATTTGTCTCTTTAGACATTTAATAGTTCTCTGACTAATCATTGAGGTTGGCCCCTATATGGGAGCATCGTGGTGGTTGTGGTTTTGCGGCCCCATAAGGGAACTATGAAATTTATGGTGGCCAGGATCATCTCACTGATAATGACACGCAAAGTGAATGATCCAGTCCAGTGAGCATGCTTGACATGTGTTCTGGACAGAAGTTAGAAAGTCTCCAACTCTTTAGCAAGGTGTGATGGTTTGCAGACCTGTCCTTAAATCATTAAAATTGCAACTAGGTGGTTCTATTGCTTAGAATTATGTCTTCGGCTATCTAGGACGAGCATGACGTTCCAAATAATGTATAGTGGTTTGTCCACCATCTGATTAAGACTACTTAGTCAGGCGCGGATGTAAAACAAATCACACTCTGAGCTGTGCCTTACCATCTAGACTTGTGCTGTTCGGGGGTATAAGGGAGCCCAGTCCCCTGAAGGCACCAGGGGTCAACGAGAAATTCCACGTTATTTCCACGGGAATTAGTAAGCCCCAGAGTTCCACTAATTGTCTCATTAGCCTTTTAGCTGTTCTCTGACTGATTATTGAGGTTAGCCCTTCGGGAGTATCGTGGTGGTTGTGATTTTGCGGCCCCCGCACGAATTTGATTTAGGGGGTCAGGATCATCTCGCCTTTAACAAGGCCAACGGGTGAATGATCCGGATCCAGTGAGCATGCTAGTCATGTGTTCTGGACCAGGAGTTGGAAAGTCTCCAACTCTTCAGCAAGGAGTATTGTTTTGCGACCCTGCTTCGGAACCGTTAAAATTGTAACCAGAAATGACCTGTTGCTAGAATTAGTCCTCGGCTTTCTAGAGCATGAATGACGTTGCCTTTCATTCCACAGTGGTTTGATCACCATCTGGTTAAGGCTTACAGCCAGGTGCAGATGTAAATCTGATATATGAGCTGTGCCCATGTGTACTATTTTAGGACCATTTCTGTTTCTGATTTTTATAAATAATTTTCACCATAATATTAAATATTGTAGGTATTATACATAAGCTGATTGTATCCAGTTACAGGCTGATAATAAAAGAAATGGTTGTAACTTTCTAGAACAGAAAGTTAACAACAAGGACTTACAACCAATAATAAAATGGTCGAAAGAAGACTTTCTTAACTTAAATCCTACAAAAACTCTATGGAAATGGTTTTCGCAGATTACTGCTAAACCTAACTTGACGTTAGGCAATGAAAAAATTAAATTTAAATCAGATTACAAGATGTTGGGATTATACTTAGATAACAACTTGAGCTTTGATTCTCAAGTTAATTGTTATCTTTAAAATTACTTTTGTTCTGAGGATATTGTACGATATAGTTTTGTATTTACCAAGTAAAGTAAAACAGTGTGTTGACATGTCATTATGTTTTCCTATGTTATTGTACAGCTTAAACACTCATTTAGGCATATCACAGACAACTCTAAATAAGTTAATAGAGTCTTTCTATAAAATTGATCTTAACAGGTTTGGACTTAAATTTAAATCACATCGCCTATACATATCACTTCGTTACTATTTAACTTCTGCCATGTGGCTTTGAGAGATCTACTCGTTTTGAAACTGTAACTTGATTTCGATAGTTTTTAATCTCCCACTGTGTCGTGATCTTAATAACCTCTAACAATAATAAGCACAATGTCATTTTCACATATAATTACCGCCAATATCATTAATTACAAACAAATTAAATTTAGAAGTTATTTCAAAATGTTAAAGCAAAAATGAGTCCGTCGAAAAACAAATTCAATACAGTAATCAAACCGAAAAGAAAATAGTTAAGTTTCAATAGCAATTTACATAATTTTTGTAAATTTTAGTTTAATGATAATATCTTTTTAATGAGAAACATTTAATTGCAGTAAAATGACAACAGCAATTGCTAAACATTTTATTTGAGCAATTAATTTAGGTTGTACTGTACAAAGGTGTTTAAGCGCGTTAAATAAAATTCTAATAGCCAGTTTAAGGTTTTTTTTTTTATTTTGGAATAGCTTTTTAATGCCTATCAACACATGCCAGTTAATCATCTAGTGGTAAAAGCTTCATCCACAAGATGACACTCCAAAAATACCTTCGTTTATAAAATAAAAAAAAAATTTTTAGAACCATTTAAATCGTTTAATCGTATTAACCAAAATTTTATGGCCACACCACGACTTTAGGCAAAGATTATTTTGTGATCTTTTTTTTTCTTCTAATATATAAATTTATGCACTGGTAATGATAGCCACAGTCCTATAAACCATCTCCCCCCTCACCGAGGTCGCAGTTAACATCGATGTTTCTTAAAGTGTAAGGCGGGACTAGATTCCACAACTTGTAACTAAGGAACTCCAAGTCGCCACATGGACGCTTCTTGAAGTATAAGGCAGCATTAGTTTCCACAGCTTGCAAATAAGGAACTCCAAGTTGACGCAGTTTTATCATCCACCCCCTCTCTCCAAGGAGACTCTTGTCACAATTAACATCGATTTTTTTTAAGTATAAGATGGCATTAGTTTCTACGGCTTGCAAATAAAGAACTCCAAGTCGCCGCAGTTGTATCATCCACTCCCTCTCTCCAAGGAGACTCTTGTCACAATTAATATTGATGCTTCTTGAAGTATGAGGCAGCAATAGTTTCCACAGCTTGCAAATAAGGAACTCCAAGTCGCCGCAGTTCTATTATCATCCACCCCCCCCCTCTCCCAGGAGACTCTTGTCACTGTAAACATCGTTGCTTCTTGAAGTATAAGGTGGCATTAGTTTAAGGAAGGAAAGTTGCCACAGTTCTATCATCCACCCCCTCTCTCCAAGGCGACTCTTGTCACAATTAACATCAATGCTTCTTGAAGTATAAGGCAGCATTAGTTTCCACAGGAACTCCAAGTCGCTACAGTCCTATCATCCACCCCCTCTCCAGAGGGATGCATGTCATATTTCACTTCGACGCTTCTTGATGTATAAGACCACATTAGTTTCCACAACTTTCAGTGGTCTAAAAGTGGTTGCCAGTGTGACTAATGGGTTAACCACTAGTACGATAGGAGTTGGTAATCTGTAGGATTACGATGCCCGATCCCTGAGGTTATCGATGACTGCCCTTGAAAAGTAACGTTGTGGCTTTGTTTTTGACTTTAATCATGAGATGGATTAATGTTTTGCCATGTAATGTTGTATACTAACAGAATGCTAGAATTAGTCCTCCAAGGGTATTAGGAGTTTAAATCCTTGCCCTCGAACAAGAAGCGAAGACAAGACCGTGCTAGCTGTGCTCTTGAGGTTACAACCAGTAGTTTTGCTACGAGCCACCGAAAACGGTGAACAGACACACTGTATCCACGCGATGATAACACCGTCAGGGCCTAATGACTGTAACAAAACTAATTTTGTGGCTGTGGTTAAGACCTTAATCGGGGAATGGATTGGTTTTTTTATGTACTATTGTATCCTTAATGGATCGCCGCCAAGGATGGTTAGGATTTTAGATTCTTGGTCTCAAGAAAGGAGTGCGGGTAAGACATTGCCAGCTGTGCTCTTGAGATTGCAATCAGAGGTTTTGCTACGAGCCACCATGAACGGTGACAGAAACACTTTATTCATGCGGTGATAATACCACCATCAGGACCTAAAGACTGTGGGATAGATTAGCTTTTTCCTATGTGCTGTTGTATTCTTAACA
The DNA here is from genome assembly GCA_030448955.1 of Trichopoda pennipes. Lineage (NCBI taxonomy): Eukaryota > Metazoa > Arthropoda > Insecta > Diptera > Tachinidae > Trichopoda > Trichopoda pennipes. The sequence goes on along the minus strand of JASKUP010000070.1, from coordinate 1,934,159 downwards.
GAATGCCGCCAAGGGTGCGTTGGGTGTTTAGATCCTTGCTCTTAAGCAAGGAGTGGAGATAAGGCCCTGCTAGTGTTCTTGAGGTTGCAACTAGAGGTTTTGCAACGAGCCATCGAAAACGGTGGCAGACTCTCTATATTCACGCAATGGTAATACCACTGTCGGGGCCTAATGAGTGTAATGAAATTAACGTTAATTTATAATAAAATCTATGCTTTTAAGTCCTTTTTTCAGTGATTAAAAATCTTAGATTTTTGGTGTAATATTTATACGTCTTTCTGTGCAATTAGCAATTTGAGATAGTGCAAAAGAACATGGTTAAGGTAACCACAAATTAATTAATTTATTTCACTCTTTTGTCAAAAGTAACAAATGATTTTAAACAGATTTAATACTTTCAAGTCTCTGAAGACATAAAATTGAAAATAATTAATTTTATTAAAGCTTAAACTAGTTAATGACGATTAAATCTTACAACAGGTACTTGTCATCTTACATACCTTATACTAAAATAACTAATTTAAAATAAAACCGGAAAAATAACATAACGGGTTGGAAGACTGAAGTATTTATTATAACAATGAAAAACTAGTTTTATTTATTTTTTAATTATTATTTAACACAAAAGCTTCAATTCCGCTATTTTGTTAAGAAATAAAAGAAAATGAGATAAATAAAACTTAACATCACTACCTGATGAGTCATTAAATTGTAACATTTAATTAAATTAAATAAAGCAAATGAGCAAAATAAGCAAATATTTAGTAATTTTCCGTCAAACGACTATTTACAATAGCAACACAAAATACAGTGTTAATAAAAATTTTAATCCATTTACATTGAAATGAGCGGAAAATTTTAAAAATCTCATTAAAGTTAACCATTAAAATAAAATTCTAGAAAGTTTCATTCGTTATTGTTGCAAAAAAAAATTAACTGACGCAAAAGGTTAATAACAAGATGTTAATCTTAATGTCATTACATTTTAACGTCATACAGTGGGAGACATGCAAAAAAAGAAGTAAAAATAATTTAGTAGTTTCAAAAGGCTCAAATGTTATTGAAACTTGAAGCGACTATAGTAAACAACAAGTTTAGGTTTTGTAAACAAGTTAAGGTTTTAAAATATAGCATTATGCTGCTAACAGAGCAGGTGGTCTGCAGCTTTGATATTGTCTACCACAAAACCGTTGCCTAATTCTGAAATCTTCTAGAATGTTAAATAAAATTTAATAATCTGACCTTAGCTTTTATTAAGCTTCAAAAAAAAGCCTTGCTGAACATATGCATTATGTTTTACAGTTTGTGAGATATTCGGCTATTGGAATTAAAAACTTCTTCGAGATAATCGGCTATTAAAATTAAAATCTTTTCTCTTATCCTAATTTTGACCAGCTGTTTATTTTTAGTGGATCCAAAGCCGTTTATTACTTTTTAAATAAACGTGTTATTATTTCTAGTCCTTTTAATGCAAAATAATAACACAGTACTGAAGTTTTAAATTAAGTTAAATGATTTATTTGCTTTCAATACACATAAACAAACGCGATGGTAACTTTGTTGTCTACACTCACAGACGAAACAACTTAAATTTATTAGTTTTTCCAGCAAGTGGTGCTTATATAGTTTAAGCGATTCTCGCACATACAAGAATATTCTACTTTAACATCACCCCATATTGTTGTTGTTTTTATCATTCAGTTTAGGCGTCTGCTTGGCTGTGTGTTCTGTTCTATTTTGTTTTAGTTGTTTTTGTTTTCTGTTGTTTAGCTTATTTCGTGGAATTTCTTAAATGAACGTTGTTGTTGTCTCGTATATATATACGATTTTTTAGAAAACTAGGCAGTTTGCAAAATGCACAGTAGATCGTTTATTTTTTACAGATAATTATTTTCTTCTAAAACTTAATAAATTATTTTGGTAACAATATTTTTATATTTAATTAATCTCCTTTTTTTTAAGGAGCATTAATTCAAGTATAGCATTATATTAAAACAGTTAGTCAAGTTTTAGTTGGACTTATGTCTATAAACCAGCTTTTGAATTTTAGTTTTATGTTTTATTTATTTTTGAATTAAAATTTTGATTAAAAAAACCATATGTACAGATTCTATAGGAACAGCCTACTTTTTATACTTGAGACTCCTAAAAAGCCATTGACAGAGAAAAGTCCAATTAAGTGCCAATAAACATTCAGAATTTATTGCTGTTTAAGATATCACATAGTGATGTAAAAAAGCTAATTTTTGCAGAAAATCAATAATTTTGATAAAACTGTACCGATTCAAATAGAATTTTACATCCTGATAGAAGATGTGACTTGAAACAGTTTTATATCAGTCTCTGGCAATTTAGTTTTAATCTGGTGATGGTTTAACCACTGAGCGAACAGAGTTCATCCACCAATGCCCTAAGGCGCATACACACCGAGGTACATACACGCCTTAATTGCAGTTTTTAAGAGCATAGCAAGTAGAGCCATTGCTCTACTCCTTCTTCGAGAGCCGGAGAATATAAAATTCCTTGTTGCATGTGCATCATTGGGCAGTGGATATTGCATGTGCAACATCTCTTCGGATGCTTTAAAAAGTCAACCGATTTTTAAACCGTAACCTTACACCTCGAGAGGCCTCACAAATAACCATTATGATATCATTATGTTTAAGTCAAGTGATCGGACTTTGAAAGGCCATTTTTATTTTTATTCCAGTTTCAGACCTAGGCTAAGGTGACAGGTGCCGCCTTTTACCCCCGAAAGCGCACATGTCAAGATGGGGAAGAGAGATTCATCTGCGTGCTCCCAGGAGGAAAACCTGGTGGAATAATGTTTCGAATAATTTAATCTCGACTGGAAAAACAACTTTTTTCTCATAGATATTTCATTTATTACTAGCTACAGCTGGTGCATTTCGCAACCCCAACTTGTATATTCCCATCCTTACAAACTGTTACTTTAACGGTTTTGAAGCGGGTAGTAAGTAACCGTGGTATGTTTAAGATTTTATAAATAATTTAATAGTGGCAACGTTTTTTTCTTTTTTTTTTGTTTTTGTTCTTTAATATTATATTTAGGTGCCTCTGTAGGCTAGTAGGTAGTGTGGGGGTTGTGGGTTCGAATACCTTGGTTTTTTCACAACAAAAATAAAAATTGACTGTCGGTAGGGCTGCTCGGCGATGAAGGCATAGTCACTGGTCGCTGTGCTGTCTTATACACGGCAGTTAATTCCCGACTATCCTTCTACTTTCACCACCTGTTTCGTCTATTCTCTATCCCTTTCCTAAAGAATGTAGCACGGCAATGTAGGCATTGTAGCCTGTAATGTTACTTCTCTTAAAAAAAAAATAAAAATAAATCTGTCTGTATGACATTTACGATATGTATTGAAATCTTAATCTATGTATGAATTAGGTTGGTACTGCCACTGTAGTACTCAACGCATATGTAATTTCAATAAGAGTGTTATCCTGCAAAATCAAGAGTTTGCACCCTTTTTAGACGCCTGTGGCCCTCAAATAATAACAAGTTCCTTGCAAGCGAATTGGAATGATTGGTGATTTTTGCAACGTTGTTTGTGCATGACTTTCTAATCTCTTCCCGGATGGTAGGAATATTGAGGTCCTTATGGAAGTTATTATTCCGCATATACCAGGGAGCACACGTAATCATTCTCCAGATCTTTGATTGTCTTCTTTGTAGTTTTCCAGCATTTGATGCGGAGGCAGACCCCATAGCTGAATTCCATAGGACCATGTAGGTTTTAAAACCGCTTTGTATAGGAGCACTTTGAGGTCCAAGACAAGTGAAGATTGTGGCCCAACTAGCCAAAGAAGTTGGGTGGCTTTAATTTTGAGCTGTGTGATTTTAACTGTAATGTGATGTACCCAAGTGAGACGCCGATCGAGGTGTATTCCCAAGTACCTTACATGGGTCTACTCTGAAGTGCTAGCTCTATTTATTTTTACAGCTGGACAATTAATCTTTCTTAACGTGAAAGTTAAATGAACGCATTTTGTGGCATTAACATTTATTTCCTCATTTATAATGGAGAACAAAACTCCTGCCATTGGTGCCTTAATTGTTCCTTTTCCCGTATTAGAGATTGAACATTGCTGGCGACGTTGGTAGAACTTTTTGTACACAGGCAGGGCTTGGGCGTTGTTACTTTAGCAGCGTCAGTCAGAATATTTGTAAAATGGTTTACAGCCCACTGAATTTCATCGTCTGTTTTTAATGAAATATTTTGCGGCAGGTGTGCACTTACGTACATTTTGTACTTCATCAAATAGCTGCCTACCTCTTGGAGTAATAAGACGGGAGCCCCAGAGCGTGTGCTTAGCGTTAAAGTCTCCAGCTACTAAAAATTTTTGATCTAGCGTCGCAAAGTATTTTGAAATTGCTCTTTTTTAATGCTGTGCCCTGGAGGGCAATATACTGCCGAAATGGTGAGCCCTCTGGCAGATATACTTGTGTTGTTGTGGCCTGTATGTAATCTGTTTGATATGCCGGCATGGGAAAATGATCAATATCTTTGCGAACAAGGATTGCTAATTCTCCACAGGCTCTACCACTTGGGTGTTGTGTATCATAGGTATAATACCCATTTACTCGAAAGCAAATTTTGATCGAAAAATGAGTCTCTGAGTGGCAACATAAGAAAATAAAATTCTTAATTAGAAACAAAGCGTCCTTCAATATAGCAACATGCAGTAACTCCTGTTTGTCTCCTTCCTTCATATTGTAGTTTTCTAAGAGGGAAATAAAAAATCCTTTTCTAAATTATCAATCTGGATGGAGTTACCAAAAAAAAATAAATTTTAAGAACTAAACAGGAAACGTATGAATTATTAGAGTGAATGCTATGAGCTATGGTCAGATGGGCAGTAGCCATATCGTTTCGCTAAAATTACTGCCGAATTATTACGCAAAGTTATAACAATAATGTAATTCTAGTGTAAAATGTATTTGGTAAACTCATGCTATTTATGCATCAAATCCTTATCACCAACAAACGTAGGGGAAACATTATTTAAATTTGAAACATTTTAAATTGCTTTCAGAGAGTAATTTAATTAAAAAGCACCTTAATAAAACACACAACCCAAAAAAAGGATTTTAAGGCAATGAAAAATATATCAAAGAGCATAAAAAACTATGTTTCTTTCAGATAAGCAGTTGAAATGATTAGAATCATTTTTATAACCAAAACTTGCAAGTGTTTTCCTTTAGAAATACTGAAAATAAATTTTATTTATTCAAAGATTAGCATCTACAAAAAAAAAAACACAAAAAACATGAAATAAAGTTTTCTTTATTAACGACCTTAACGCCGCAATAAATTTAATTGAAATTTCTTTTAGAGTTGAAGCAGGAAATGTTTTTAAATTTTTTATAACAATTTTTATTTAGTTTTTTTCTTTTTTTTTTTTTTGATCAAGAAACTCGTAAATACTCAAATATTCTTTGTGTGACAAAAGGGATGAAGTAAATTAAAAAAAACAAAACAAAAAATATTCTATTAAAAATGCCCTTTAGCTGTCATGTTCAGGAGCAGCGTTGGTCATATGCCAACAAATGCTGGTCGAACTATATACGATTATTTACACGATATTTAAAGTGAAATAGCTGTTGGAGAGAAATAATAAAAATAAATAATTTAATATTTCAAGGTTGCAATCTTTGGAAGCAAGAAAAAATTATAATATAATTATAATTATAAATATTATTTAAAACCTTTTTCTTAAAAACTCTCACAAATTAAAACAAGGCTACATTCGCCTACTGCAATTCTTGAGTATACTTTAGTAGATTGCAGCATTATAGGGCTTGTTGAAAACGAAGACTGATTGAAATAAACGATTTTTCCATTCAATTGGATAACGAAATGTTTTATTCACTGCAAAATATTACATATTAAATAATAATAATACAAGTTTAAAAATATTACAAATTACTCACAATTTTGTGGGTCTTCAACAAAAGTTTTCAACTAATGAAAATATGCATAGACACAAATTTCAAATAAATGTTCAACATAAATTTAAATCGATTTAAAAATAAAATTAAAACACAAAGTAGAATCATATACCAACAAACATCAATTAACACAAAAGAACAAATAACAGAGCTCATGAGCTAAGTAAATTGGAGCGGTACTCTCAAATTTAATTTGACTTTTAGGAAATCCGGAATTTATAGAAATTGCACAGCTTCGTTGATATTGAATCTTGAGTGCATTTCATAAAAGCCTCCCCCGGGGGCACATTGATATGTTTTGACGAAATCTCACCATCATTACATGTGTCAAGGGAATTAAAAGGAAGCCTAGTCCCCTTCAAGGCTAGCAGGAGCCAACTGGATAATTCCACTCTATTTCCACAGGAATCAGTAAACCCCCAAGGTTTTAGCCTTTTAACTGTTCTCTGACTGATTATTCAGGTTGACCTTTGGGGAGTATCGTGGTGTTTATGGTATCGAGACCTTCGTTTGAGTTATGTGGATCAGATTATTCACAATGAACACAATGAACGGTGCAAGTCCAGTGAGCATGATTGCGGTTGTGTTCTTAAATATTATTAAACTTCATGCGTTCTGGACCAAAAGTTGGATAGTCTCCAACCCTTCAGCCAGAAGTGAGGGCTACGACCTGCTCTAAGCTCTTAAAGTTGCAACTAAGAGTGACTAGAAGATATACGTATCTGAAGGCTTCCTAGGGCGAGGATGACGCTACATTTCATCCACAGTCGTATGATTCACCGTCTGGTTATGGCTTACACAGCCAGGTTGAGACATGCATTTCATAAAAGACTTGAATGATCACTAATTTTTTTTTCATATATAAATTATTTATTGTATCTTCATATAAAATATGAATTATCAACAATTTTTCAAATCTTACATCTAAATGTATAATCATTAGGCCCGACCGGTGTCAGACATAATTCTAGTGACAGCAATAAAATAATATCTTAACAAATTCTCACAATCAAAAATAAATATAAAAAAAAAACTATTTTCAAGAGATTCCATTTCCATTTGGGGGGTTATTGGCCAATGCCCCTGTGCCTCTCCTTTTTAATCGGATATGACCTCTAAAATTCAAAATATTCCGCGCAAGGGAATTCGTGTAGCACTCGAGCTTAGTTAAATATTTGCCTGCGTATTGAGCAATTTCAGCAGTCACGAGTTGAATATCCAAATCGCGATGTATAATTAAATTTCGCATGTACCATGAAGCTAATTAAACAACTGATTTTAATTTTATCTTACGTTAATTTGTGCTAGATTCCTTAAAAATAAAAATTTTTTGATATTCTCATAAATTATTTATTATTAAAAAAAATATTTTAAATGTATTACGGTAAGGAGGGCATATTCATATTGCCATTTAACTATTGGTCATATAGCTCATCAGTGGATTTTACTCCAAATTTTGTATAGAAAATTCAAGAGTTTTATATCTCAAGCCAAATTGATTAAATGAGAGTTTTGATTGAACCAACATAGCAAAAAGACAACAAAATTTTAAATAAAATCCACTGATGAGCTATATGAGTAGTAGAGAACTTTTGATAATATTCTTGTGCAAATTGACGGCAATATGATTGATCACATAAACACTGTTGGCACAGTTTACGGAAAGCTTCATACCCTAAGGGTGATAAAGGATTCTACTCCCTTGGCTAGACGCAAGCTATTGGGAAAAGCTTATAGGTGAATCTGCTATGTATGTGTGCTGCTCTCTAGGAGGAATTTTGAAAATATCACACCCGCCAGAGATTAAAAAAAAATGTATTTCATAAAAATAAGAAGTTTTACAAATAACCACGACAGATTTTTACTGTAAAAATAAGCTTTTTATCAACAATAACTAAACCGCTTAAATTCCTTGTGTATTTCCTGCTCCCACCTTAAATTCAATTAACCGTATGTTTCTATTTTAAAGGCACCCGTTTGTAGTTTTTAGTTTTTTGTTTAATATTAAATTGTTAAAATTTTGAAAGTGAATATGAAAATTCTTTGCATTTCCCATAATCTCTTAATTAATTTTGCCCAGTGGAGTATTTGATTTTCCAGCCAATTTATTATTTTTACACTGATCTATGACTAATGAGAAACGAAGTAGCGTAGCCCTAGAGTTTTCGTTTACGAATTACGATTTAGCAAAAAATACTAAAGTCAAATACGTGACACTGTGGGAAAATTAGCGCAAGTTAAATAGAAATACATTTTTAGTATGTAGACGGTGATTGGTATTTAACAAAAATCCCTACAAAGTCTCTCAAAAACATGTTTTATTTTTAATGAAATATCTCAATTTTATCTAGATACCAGTTATTTTCCTTAAATGCATAACTAGAATCAAAAAGTTAAAACCTGTTACAATGGCTTTTCAACAAGAAGTTTGTTTTCTAAAACAAAATAAAATAAAAAATGTTGATTAAGGTGATTCAAATTTGTATGGTATTACGAAGAGAAAATTGTGAATGAAAAACGATATCTGGCAAATGTCCATCACGACCACTGTGACAGGTGTCCATTCTTTGATCAAAGTTTTTTCCCCCTTTTTGGCAAAAGGACGATTCTATTTCGTTAATTAGATCACAGATTTTTAAGTTTTAAGGCTGAAATCGATTCGATTGGCTCCTTAACATAAGTCCACAAAATATCATCCAGTCGCGTTAAATCCCACGATCTGGCTGGCCACTTAACTATTGATTGTAGTGAAAATATGCGACATGAAAATTTGGCTTGCAATAAATTGATCGTTTCATTAACTGTGTAACATGTGTTGAAACCACATGTCAGTGATATCCACATCGTCAATAATAGACCAAAATTGAGTTGTTAGCATCTGGCAGTAGCGTGATTCATTGACCGTTACTGCACTTTCTACATCATCTTCAAAAAAAAAAACAGTCCAATCACTAATCCAGGCAACAAAGATTCTTAATAATCGCTCTTTTTTAAAAGACCAAATGCGGCAATTTTGGTTGTTGATTTACCCTGACAAGTGAAAATGGGCTTCGTCTGAAAAAAATCATTTTTTTTCAGAAAAAACCAGCCGGTTGTTCCTAAATGAATTGAGCGAATCCACGGGGATGTGACTTTTAAGCGTTCCAACATTCAAACTGTCTTAATTTCAGTTAAAATGAGCTATTACAGTAAACATATGGTCTTATTCATGTTAGAAGTTTTTAATAGCAAGAGCAACTTTGAATTTATCCTTTTCATTCAAGGTATCGAGTTTTTTAACAAAAAGTTTGTTTTTCAATTGTGGCAAAATCTACACCATGATAGTTTTGAGATTTATTTTTTTGAAGCGTTGAAGCAGATTGATTTCCTCGACATCCTTAACATTTTCGGTTATCCAAAATCACCATATGGCGATTGTTGACGGCAAATTGGCCCAGCTAGCGATTTTCACAATCTTGAATAAAAATACCACCTTGTTTCAAAAAACAATTAATTTATTCACAAAGCGTATTTAAATTAAAATTCCTAAGGAAAACAAAATGATTAGGAATATAAGAAAAAATTATAAAAAGGTAACATACTTTTTGGTATGAAAACCACTAGGACAAGTTTTAATTAGTTGTGTAATTGTCTTCTAAACACCGCGTGTGAGCCAACTCGAAAAAGTACAAATTCAGAATAAAAAATGGCGAAGGCTCAGGGACGCTACTTGACATTTAATAGGTTTCGTTAAATTCATTTAAAATATTATTAATTCACAATGAGAAAATTATTCTAGCCTAACAGAGTCCAAAGCTGGTTCACCAATCAGGGAGTGGCGTTAACAGCGATTTTTGCATGATAAAGCCTTAAAAGGTTCAACTGATACAGGAATTGAAGCCGGTCGGCCATTCACATCCTCGCAGATTTGTTCAATTCATTCAGGAACAACCGGCTGCTTTTTTCAGACGAATCTCATTTGCTGTAGTCAGGAAATGTCAACAAGCAAAATTGCCGCATTTTGGCTTCTGAAAATCTTGGAGCGATTATTGACAAGCCTCAACGTGTCACTATATGGTGGGGTATGTGGTCTGGACGCGAGATTGGACCATTTTTTTCGAAGATGAGGCTGGAAAAGTGCCAGATATCTTTTCTCATTCCTAAATGTCGAACTTTTCTCTTCGTAATATAATAAAAATTTAGATCATCTGGTTTTAAAGTCTTTTGTTTTATTTTGTGTTAGAAAACAAACTTCGTGTTGAAAAACCTCTTATATAAATAATGCTAAATAAATTATGCGTAAAATTTTCGATTAGACATCAACAGACATTTTTAAAAAAGCTTATTGGGTCATTAAGGGACTCAAAATGTTCACTAGAAAAAAAGGTTAGGTGGAACTATAAGACATGATGTAATTGACATCCCTGATTTTTAATTGATTGATTTTGATTTTGGAAAATCAAAAAATCTCAGACTCCTTTCGCACTGCAAAAAGCAAGACTTTTGTAATTGTTTTGTAACTTAATTTTAATTCAATAATTCTTTTTCTAATGTACTAAAATAAAATTCCTTGTAAATAAGAGAAAACTTATTTAAAGAATTAAAAGATTGAATTTATTCAAGCAATCCAGCCCCTATTCCCACAAAACAACAAATTTATAATTTTATGGGCAAATCCAACAGTGTGCAACAGCTTCCTGTGTTGGAATGTGTATGTATGTGTATGTCATTGTTTGCGTGTTACTAGCTTTTCACTTCCTTTTTAGTTAACTTCTTCTACTCCTCCATAGAATGTGTGAGAAAAAATTCAATATAAAGAAAGGAAATGCCTAGAGCCAAACTTACATAATTTATGTTGTTGTAGTTGTTTTTACATATTTATTTAAGATAATATATGTTTAATAACGTATATAAACTCAGTTGTACATAAATACATATGTATGCATTTAGCACGTATGATACATTCATCTACACTTATGTTACTGTGTAGAATGCAAAATACACATGCAAAATTATGCATCCGGGTTATGCAAACGTTTCATGAAATAAAATGCTGGCATGTATAATTTGTGTAAATTGTACAAATTGTTCCTTTAGGTATATGAAAGTAAAAAATTACATGCACGAGTAAAATTGCCAGTTAGCATTTTATTTAAAGTTTTACAATTTAACATTTTATAACATGATATTAAACTTTAAATACAGATTTTAATCACTTTCCTTTATTAGAATGATTATGCCATTCTTCGAGCATCGATAAAATAGAGAATTTAGTCAATTTTAGTTAATTACATAAACGTCGTCTATCAGTTTGTCCTGTTGGCTTAAAATGTAAAATAACTTTTTTTGATTTAAGTTAAATTTAAATTTAAATTTTAAAATTTTATATCTCTAAATAAAATATTTAACAAAAAAACGAAAAAATGTGCACTTAAACCGGACTAAAATTATTTATTTGACTATATAAGGGTGGGTTAATACGTCCGTGACTTTTTTAATTTCCCACATCTTAATTAAAATGGCAATGCTGCTCATGTCAACAGGCAGCTATCAGTTGACTCCAATATTCTAAATTTCAACCAACGGAAGAAATTTCACTTCTTTCATTTTCTTCTCAAACCGCGAGATATTGTGCTATTAACGGCTGCCAAAAACAAACTAAATGGAAATTTAAAATGTTACTTACATATTTTCCCACCCTCGTATGGTATACTAAAACAGTTCGTCTAAAAAAACTATAAAATTTTTTAATATTAAAATAACTCACAAGGAACCGCGTATTCATATTGTTACGTTTATATCTTTTATAAATATTTTGTTGTGAGTTCTTTGTTGCAAAATAAATAGCAACAGTTTTTAGAGTTTTTACATTAATAACAAGTTTGTTTACTTTAACTACACAAAGTTGACACTACAGAAAAATTTACTTACGATATACGTCTTTACTTCACGAGGTTTATTCTTACACTGAATGACTATCCACTCAGATGCTGCCCTTTGATATTTGTCCATTAAAAGTCTAGAAAATTTAAGAATCTTCTACTCCCTTTGCATCACATTTTTTGTTTTATGTGGTTTATTCAATGTATAGGCGCCTGTATGACTGTGTGTATTTTGAGTTTTCTTTTTATGCTGATAAGGTTTCTTCCTGGAATTTATTTTAACATAGTTGTTGTTGTTTTGTGTAGATAAATTTTCTTAGAAAACTACGCAGATGGTGAACAGCATACAGATTTGTTGTTGTCTTGCGTGTATAAAATTTCTATGCAGTTAGTAAACAGAAATTTGTTGTTGTCTTGCATGCCACGCAGTTATCAAATTTTTGTTGTTTGCGTGTATAAAATGTCTACGCTGTTTGTAACTAGAAATTTTGTTGTTGCACCATAAGTTTTCTTAGCAAACCACGCAGTTTGTAAACAGCATTCCAAGTAGTTTACTTTATTGCTTAATTATTTTCTTTTAAAACTTAAGCAAGACACATCCGTAACAATATTATGTTTCAGAACAGATGGACATTACAGCTTTAAAACGGGTGAAAAATACAACAACAAGACAACAAAAACGCATTAAAAATATTTCAAATTTCATTAAGTCAAATAGAGAGTGTCCGCCGGGAAGATATACTACTTTGTTTTGCAACCATTTTGGTAAGCATAAGAGCATAAGTCTTGGCAGTCATGAAGTAGGCACGTGCCAAATTTATTATGGAGAAATATTCGATAGACCAACGTGGTTTAATCGTTAAAAAAATTTATTAAACTCAATCATCGATTATTGTGACGATGAGAAAGTTACGTGAAATTTTTGGGAGAAACAACTTGCCAGCAAAACGCCCTAATTATCGTGTAGTGAATGATTTCGAAGGAAGAGTGTCTGTAGGTGATAGGCCCAAGCATGGATCAAAACGCACTATAAGATCGGCTCAAAACATTACTGTTAATCGCGAAAATATTTAAAACAATCCACCAACCTCAATTCGACGACGCACTCAGGAGTTTGGCTTTTGGCCACATTTTTGCACAAGAATTTGCATTTGTTTCCATATAAAATTCAGCTGACACAAGAGCTTCTTCTAAATGATCTTTTAAGCCGCGGTGCATATGCCAATAGGATGTTACAGCTCGGCCATGACGACTTCGATTTTCATGAAAAATCAAAATGACTGACGAGACACATCTTCATTTGAATGGATTAGAAACACAGTAGTCGGTTCAGGGAAACCCTCAAATTATTTAACAGTCACCTTTCCATCCATTAAGGGTAACAGTCCGATGTGTAATATCGTCGGTAGGAATCATTAAACCTTACTGTGAATGGGGAGCAATATGGTGATATTGATTAACATGTGGTGCCAACCAGACGGTGCTACATCGCATACAGCCAGGGTTGCAATCGAAAATTGCGAGACCTCTTTCCACAACAAGTTATTTTAAGAAATGATGACGTTGATTGGCGGACGGTCTCGTGATTTGACGGCTCTCGACTTCCTCTTGTGGGGATATCTGAAAAAAAAAAAAACGTTCGAGCAACTCAAACAAAATATTTGTGATGAAATTAATGAAATAGCGCGTGAAATGTGTGAGAATGTAATGAAAAATGTGTTGAAAAGGGCTCGCATTTGTGAGGCTAACAGTGGCGAACATCTATCTGATATTATATTCCATAATAATTGACATTAAATAAAACGTTTATCAATATAAGAATCTTTTTCATTTAATCAATAATTATAAACGAACAAATTTCCATCACTAGCACGTCGGTAGACACTACGGTCACTAAGAGCATAATGTTTTGATCTATGCGAAGCAATAATACCATAAGCGTCGAGTTTAGCAATTGAGTTATGCACAGCGGTGGCAGATAATAAGAAAAGCTGCTAAAATTTTACGAAGTGATACAGTGAACCTTTTCACCATTTTTATAGCAAATTTTCATAATTAAAGTTCTTTGCTCGAGAGTATGATGTTCCCTGCTTACAGTTCATAACTTTTTACTAAATAAATATCAAAGGATGACAGCTTAATTATTGACATTTTATCATGTAATCATAATGGAAAATACTTCCTAACCTCAAATTATCCCACTCATTATCTGCAAAAATAAAAGTATTTAATTTAAAATAACAATTTTTTAGATAGAGTGTTTTTCAACAAAAAGTTTGTTTTCTACAACAAAATAGCACAAAAAAATTTAGATTAAGATGATCCAAATTTTTATTGTATTACGAAGAGAAAAGTTCAGTAATTATGAATGAAAAACTATATTTGGCAAATGTCCACCATGACCACGACTACGCTGACAGATGTCGATTCTTTCATCAAAGTTTTTAACCACTTTTTGGCAAAATAGCGGTCCTATTTCGTTAATCACATCATTAGCTCCTCATAGACCTGTCCTTAATATAGTCCCATAAAAAATAATCCAGTGGTGTTAAAGTACACGATCTGGCTGGCCACTTAACTACTGATTATCGTGAAATTATGTGAACGGGAAATTTGGTTTGCAACAAATTGATCATTTTATTGGCTGTGTGACATGTGTCATAATAAGCCACAATTGACTGTTACCGCATTTGCAACCTCATCGAAAACAAAACGGTCAAATCACGCCTCCACATAGCGCACCAGACAGTGACACGTTGAGCATGCATAGGCTTTTCAATAATCGCTCTAGGATTTTCAAAAGCGGTAATTGCGGTAATTCTGGTTGTTAAAATACCCTGGCAAGTGAAAATGGGCATCATCTGAAAAAATGATTTTTTCAAAAAAACCAGCCGGTTGTTCCCGCGATGTGAATGGTCGGTCAGCTTCAATACCTGAACCAGTTGCAACTTATAAGGCTTCAAAGCTTTTTTGCTTTAATTCTATTCAAATTCCTTAAAGTAAACTTAAGCGAAAATCATCATATTTTTGTTGTACTGAAAATGGCAATTCGTTTTAGATATGAACGAGTACAAGCTGACTTTAATAATGCAAAGCTTTAAACGTTTAAACAATTCCCCTTCTGCTTTTAACATTTCGTTTAATAAAATTGCGCACCATAAATTGAATTCAGATTTCTACCAACATTCAGTTTTATAGATTTAAACCAAAAATTTTCAAATTAAATTCGATATCATTGCAAGCCTTTGAGATATATCGTATCGTTGTAAAATTATAGCCAACTCCACCCCCTAAAATATGCACTGCAACATCATCAGTTAATATTCCTGCAATTGTTGTTGAATTCGATTTCTTGATGTCATACGAGTACATACCAATTATCGTATATTTAT
The DNA here is from genome assembly GCA_030448955.1 of Trichopoda pennipes. Taxonomy (NCBI): domain Eukaryota; kingdom Metazoa; phylum Arthropoda; class Insecta; order Diptera; family Tachinidae; genus Trichopoda; species Trichopoda pennipes. The sequence continues at coordinate 1,918,932 of JASKUP010000070.1, read as the reverse complement.
TGTGCAAATTATCCTGCACCAAAAAAAACAGGACATAAAATATGTTCCAGCAAACAAGTACGTAAACAAAAACTAAATTTTAGCAAACGTCAATTTTTGCCAAAAAAAAAAAAAGAATAAAAATAAAATTAACTTACATTTTTGGGATATTTTATATCCAACAATGTAGATCCTTTGACAGTTATATTTTCATCGAAAATTATTGCTGAGTATTTGGTGTTATGACCCCAGGCATAAATAGTTGGAAATTTTGTGGTGTTTGGTGATGGCATTGTTAAAGAGCTTAAAGTTTTATTCTCCATATTTGTTGTTGTTGTTGTTGTTGCAGTAGTTTCAGTTGCTGGTATATTATTGCTATTGGCCACAGTTGTAACTAACACTGATAACAGTACAAATAACAAACACAAAAATTGTCTTGTTTTAATTTCGTTTAAAAATCCATTTTCCAAGCAAGCGATGGTTGCAAACATTTTCTAAATTTTTTTAAATAAAAATGCTTTAAAATTTGTATTTCTATCGTTTATTAAATATTTACTACAAATGGTTTATAGCTGAATTTAATGTGATAAAAGTAAAACGTTTGTTTTTAAAGTCAAACAAATTGCAAACACTTACGAACTGCCATTGCAAAGTCCACAGTGGGACAGACATAAAATAGTTTGGAAATAAATCAGCAATTTTTATCGGCGTGAAGCGATTAAGAGAAAAGTTGTATTGTTTGAGCTTTCTGCAATAGGTTGCTTAACTTAACTGCATTCTTTTTTTCGAACCATCAAGAAGAACAAAATCCCTAACTTTATTGGAACACGTACTATTGTAGTAACGATAAAACAGTGAAATACCACCCACATTGCATCGATGCTCTAGAGAATTCTATAGAATTGGATACCCTAGTGCTCCCAATGAGCCTCTCCTATACGCAGTCAAGCAACTCAAAAATAGGCTTTGGTGCGCCGGCCCATACATGAACATTTTATTCCATTTTTTAACGGATATAGGTGATATAAACAGTACATAGACTGGATGGAATGGAGTACCTCGTACACCATTTTAGAAAACCGAGGGGCTTGAAAGCTTCTTTAGAAATCTGAAAAAGCACATTTTTCCATCGAAACATCACACTGTATTTCCATGCCCACAACATCAAGAGCTTTCGATTTCTTAATACCTACTTCATCCATAGTAACAGATACAGCATCATTTTCGAATGCACATCTGTGCCTTGGCATACAACATTGGGTTTTACGGGCATTAAAATCGACTCTATTCACACAACTCCATTTGAAGATTATTATGAGATCTGGATTAAGCATATCCTTCATATTTTGCCTTTTGGAGCCTACTTTCATCTGGTTTGGTCTCTTTCTGAATGAATAATGGAGCTGTCAATTGCATGGGTGACAAATAAGAATTAGGGTAGGAGAAAGAACGCAGCCTTGTGTTACCCCTGAATTAATTTTAAACTCATTTGATAAATTCCCATCTATAAAAATTCATCCTTCCTCCGCTGTGATACGGTTGTTCACATCCCATAATTGTGGAATGTAAACTTTACAAAACTGTATAAATATATCCTCTGTTGTTCTTACCATTTTTAAAGGCGTCAACCTAAACATGTAACAGGATGTGATACATATTCCCGCCAGCACTTGGCCGTTTGGCCCTAATTTGAGGATGATCTTAATACTGGGTGTTTGCAACGCAATCACCTTCGCTCTAAGGCGCGTACAGACAAAGTTGATTACACGCCTTAGTTGCGATTTTTAAGAACACAGCAACAGAGTCGTGCACCTACTCCCTGCTCGAGAGTTAAAGTTACGCCACGCGCGTAACATTGGATATTTTGGTAACATATCTTCGGAGCCTTTAAAAAGCAACCGACTTAAAACACAGCCACCACGTAACTCCCCGAAGGTTCTCTCCAAAAACCAGAAACAGGGCGCGGTATCCCCCAGGCAATGCTTCCCGTAGTACCAAAGTGTTCAAGTCAACTGTTCGCATTTTATTTCTCTTCCAGTTTTAGCCTTCCGCCAGCTCAGACAGTTGGTGCCACCTTTTATCCCCGAGAGCACATGTCAAGATGAGGAATAGATCCATCTTAACTGCTTATGCCCTGGAGGGTTTTAAAACGTAACGTGATATTCATAAAAAATATTGTCATTTTTTAACTATGATAGGGGGACTTGAAATATCAAATCTGGGCATAAATAAAACTATATCCGCTAAACAACTAACAAAAAAAATTTAAGAATGTCACAATAGTATCATCAAGCCTTCATGTACTTCGTCTTGTTTTTTACACAACTGGCAGACGCTTTATTATAACATATTTTAGCGATAGGCCGAAGCATGTTTTAAGCTTGTCTATTACTGAGAGACATTTTATTAAGTAACAGTTTTCCTCTTTACTGGTATGTTATTTCGTTTCCAGCAAAACATTTCTTAGTTCCCTAGGTATCTGGATTAATTTGTACACTTTTAATCATATACTTTGTGATTGATCCCACTGTGCACTGGTAGTAGTTAAGCATATTCGCAATATTAATAAGAACTTCTTTCAAAATATAAGTGAGAACCTTATCTAAAGTAAATATTTTTATTCGATTTTGTCGACTTTGCGATGCCCTTAACTAATTAATTATTATATTTAATGGAATATTAAGAAGGAAATACGGAATAAATAATCACTTTAGGAAATAATTGCGTATCAATTAAATTTTTACATCATGAAAGTACCACCCAGATTATATTTTGTTAAAAGTTAACCAAAAAATTTTATCTATAATATAACATAGCATTGTCCTATCCTGAAACACGACAATACCTTTAAAGAAGTTAGCATGCTCTTCCACCTTAATTCACGCACATTTTGAACGGCCATAGTTTCATTTGACTAACAAACGTTTTCATAACTTATCGATAGCTGGAGGATATGTACTTTTAATTTTTTACATATTAAGCTAAAGTTGTTTGATAAGCTATCGGAAAGACAATCTTACCTTTAATTATTGTCTGTTCATGCGGAGTTGCCACATTTCCCCGTTATTAAGTAAAATAATTAAAAAAAAAACAAAAAGCACTAGAATGTACCCTTCATATTGAATTTACAAAATTCATTTTTGACAACTTTCAGCGTTAAAATTAAGGCTCCCAGACACGTAAACTCAAATGAATTTGTACGAAAATTTCGATTGTCAGATTCTTGCTTTTCAAATTGCCCAGAGTGATGGGTTTTTAAAGGAGAAGATAAATCTTTTGGTTAAATTGATAGTAAATAACACAAGCAACCGCAATAATTTAAATTTTTGTCTTGTAATAGGTGAATTGAGTTTAAAATAATTTCTGGGAAGGTGGTGTTGCAAACCTTGCAGATATGGCCTTATATCTTTACACTTATATATGTGGTTTCATAATAAAACCATGTTATAAAAACAGGGTATTCCCCGGAACACCCTACTACTTTGTTTTGCGGCCATTTTGGTAAACGGCTCATATTTGGCAGTCATGAAGTAGACACGTGGTAAATTTATTATCGAAAATTTTCGATAAGCCAATGTGTTTCAATCGTTAAAACATTTTATCAAAATTAATCATCGATTACTGTAACGATGAAAAAGTTAAGTGAAATTTTTGGGAGAAAGAATGTGCCAATAAAACGCACCATTTATCGTGTAATGAATGATTTCAAAGAAAGAGGGTCTGTAGGTGAAAGGCGAATGCATGGACCACAGCATACTGCAAGATCGGCTGAAAACATTACTGCTACTCAAGAAAATATTCAAAACAATCCATCAACCTCAATTCGACGACGTACTCAGGAGCTTGGCCTTCTTTTTTGCACAAGGATTTGCATTTGTTTCCATCTAAGATTCAGTTGATACAAGAGCATCTTCCACAAGACCATTTATGCCGCCGGACATAAACAAATAGGATGTTACAGCTCATGAAAAAATCATAATGAGTGAATAGGCGGTTATGGGGAATAGGAAACCCTCAAATTATTCAACAGTCACCTTTGCAGCCATTAAAAGTAACAGTCTGGTGTATAATTTGGTCAGCAGGAGTTATTGGACCCTACTTATTTGAAAATAAAAACGGCGTAGTGGTAACAGTGGATTGATTGATTGGTTTGATTAACACGTGGTATCAACAAGACGGTGCCACAACGCATACAGCCGGGATTAAAATAGAATTACTAAGAGGCCTCTTTCCACAACAAATTATTTCCACGGTCGCCTGATTTGACTGCTCCAGACATCTTTTTGTGGGGATAAAACTAATAAAATACCGCGTAAAACGTTTCAGAATATAATGACAAGTGTTCCCAAAAGGGCTCGCATTTGTGAGGCTAACAGAGGCGGTCATTTATCTGATATTTTATTCTATACGAAATTGCCGACATTAAATAAAACACTTATCAATATACTTAGGATCCATTCTCTTTAATTAAAAACAAAGTTTATAACAGCGAACACTCGTTGTAAGTATATAGTATGAATGACTTTTAAAATATGAATAATGCAGCTGCGATAAATAATTTAAAAAATCGTCTTGCTGTCGTCAACTAAACGAAATACTTAAATCAAATATTAACAAACTGTAGACCTCAAACAAATGTAATTAAAATGTTAACATAATGATAACACTCCTGCTTTATGTCTGTAAGCCTTTAAACGACTTAAAATTAATTTCATTTGATTTGTAAAATGAAAGTACAGTTGTCTAAAGAAGAAGCCGCACATCGATATTTTTTCGCACAAAAATCGCATTAAAATCATTAAAATCCACTACGAAAATCGTGTTTCTGTTAAATATACATTTCGTAAAATTCGTGATATTTTCGGACAACATAATCGTCCTTCTGAGACTGTTATTTATAATTTTGTCGTTAAATTCGATACAAAATGTGCGTACACCAATGCGTGTTCGACCGAGTCGTTCAACTGAAAGCATCATAGGCGTGAGCCACAGTCTTGAAGCAGATATAAATTTGTCAACTCCTCGACCTTCCCAGCAATTGGCGAATTTCGCGTAAGGATTTGACTTTGAAACCTTACAAGGTTTGGATCCATTTAAATAATTATCAACACTTTCGCAAGGAGCAGGCACATAGTCCTGCCAACTATATTGCTTATAATTGCTCCACGGTGTATTACTTCAGGGCCGAGGATGCTGACAAAAACAATTCAACTGATAATAATTGTTTAAAATTTTAAAACTGACCCATTGTGTTAGAGTTTGACGAAGAAAACGATATGTCTCCTTCATAATCTCAAATCAGCTTATGAAGGAGACATTTTAAAACCACCATCAGTAAACAGTTAACATATCTACTTACCGACGTTAAGTCTATATCAAAGTTTCCTCCTTGTTTAACTATACACGTGCAACCTCCTGCAAAACATCTACCTCGACTATACAACAACGGGTTTTTGTGTTGTACTCGGCACAGCAGTTACTATTTTACTTCCAGATTTTTTTTCTTTGCACCAGCACTCAGGGGTTCACCCTTGCACATGCAATGCATTGTGCCAGAACTAGGAAATTAGGTTATGGGAAGGAAAAAAGAGGAAGTAGTGTTTGTCGACATTCGATTTGTACTTTCCTACATTAAAAGTGACAGGAAAGAGCTTTGGAGAGAGTTTATTTCACATACGAACTGTTCTACCCAATCAAGCACAAATGGATGCGCTCTCATCGAAAATCGAGTTCAACGCAAATACGTGCGATTAACAGGAACAAGTTGCCAAATTTTAATACAGCACTTACCATTGTAGTAACTGCAAAAATTGTGTAATACATCCCACATAGCGTCGATGCTCGAGTTGAAAACCCTACTATCCTCAGTGAGCCTCTTGACCCTCTCCTGTACGTGGTCGAACAACTCCAAAATAGACTTTTTAGCGCCGGCCCATACATGAGTGTTGTATTATATTTTTTAATGAATATTGGTGGTTTAAGTAGTACGAAGAATGCATGGAGTGAAGTATCTCTTATACCGTTTTAGAAAATCGAGGAGGCAGTTAAAAGCTTCTTTAAAAACCTAAAAAATGTGCTTAGACCATCGAACCTCACAACTGTGAGTATTAAATAACAAATATTTTGTTTATGCTGGCAAAACTTCGTTGGGATTTGAACTTGATCCAGATACCACTATACACTCACCACATTTGTTGTTGGTGGAAAATAATAATTTATTCAACTCTGCTTTTCAAAACTTCAATTCACGATTTGCCTAAAGTTTTGCGGCCTTGAAAATATAAATCGCAACAATATAAAATAAATAAAATTTAAACTTAAACTGTTAACTATTTTATTAAATAGTGCGAAATTTTCCCTTGTGAAGATATTTAAAGCCAGAGGCCTTTAAAACAAGAAGTTTGTCTGCTCTTAAAAGCTAACAAAACTTTAAATATTGCGAAAGAGTTTCCATTTAAATTAGGTTTTTATAATTTGTAAACAAAAAGCAACAACAATTGTTACAAATCACAAATAACACAAAACTACATTGTTGTTCTCTAAATCAATTTATCTCTTGTTGAACAAAGGAAAAGTTGCCACCAAAGAGCCAACACAACAAAACTTAAAATTACTCAGTTGCTCTAAAAAAAACATTTTATTTTCTATTATTTTTATTTAATTTTTTAACTCATTTTTACTTCAATAATGCTGGATATCTGATTCCAAACAAACAGCACGTGTCGTTTAACATTTTAAGTGAATGTAACTTGTGTATGAAAGTGATTTTGTTTTATAAAATTTTTGTTTCTTCTTGTTGAACAAAAAGTTTGTTTTTTGGTTGTGTTTTTTTTTTCGTTTTACTTTTCCGTTTTCTTATTTTAGTTTTATTTCCACTTACTCTGCTTGAGATGCAATAAGAAGTATAAAATAGTGGTGGACACTCTGTTATACAACAATGATGGTTAAGGTTTAAAAGTGACTTTTTTCCACAAAGTCAACAAAAGTGACTTGTGGAAAAAGTCAAAAACTTGTGCTTCTCAATAGATTTTTTTTTTTTTTGTTTTTGTTTTGGCTTTCACACTTATCACAAGAATTTATTGTTATCGTATTCCTCAGCGGCAGCAAAGATTATAAGATAGATTAAAACGAAATAAGATTAGTTTTTAGATCTGTTTTGTTTGCTTAGAATAAATGGAATACCCCTAAGTGGACTTGAAGTTTTTTATTGGGTGAATTTTTCTTTTTGTTGTATTTTTAATTGTCTTGCATGCTGTTAACTTAAAACTAAATGTCTTAATAACTGAATTAACTTCTTGATGTGTTGTGGCTTGGACAAAAACATGTTTAAAGTTTTATAATTTTTTTAATATTGTTGTAATTTTTGTTTTTAACTTCTCACAGTTGTTCTATTTACAGGCAATTGTTAAGAAAATTTATAAAAAGTTGTAACTTTAAGCTGTCTTATAATCAACAACCATGCCCAATTTCTTCTTAAATTGAAAAATTGTTACGTTTATTCCTTTATAATAAACATTTTTTTATATTCAGTTATTTTACTACAAAATAATAACACAGCACTTTAGAGTTTTAAATTAAATTAAACAATTTATTTACCTTCAATAACCACAAAATAAACAAGATGTTAACTTCACCGCTATTACGCCTTAAAATATGCTTTATTATTTTCTTGTATTTCCTTAATGATGTCTCAACTTGAATCACCCCATATTATTGTTTTTATTATCATTCAGCTTAATCGCCTGCTTAGCTGTGTGCTTTGTTTTTATTTTCTGTTATTTATCTTCTTTCATAAAATTTCTTATAAGCATGTTGTTGTTGTCTTGTGTGTATAAGAGCTCTTAGAAAACTATGCAGTTTGTAAAATGCACAGTGGATAATTTCGTTTATTTTGTTTACAGATAATTATTTTGTTTTTAAAACTTAACAAATCCTTTTCGTAACAAAATACGCTATTCAACTTCGATATCCGCCTTAAATATTATTTGATTTTAAGTTTGCTGACATAAATAAAATGATTTTAAAGGGCAGGCAGCATAGTAATTTAAATTAAAATACAATTCCTTTGGGGAAAGTCTTTGAATTCAATGTGTTTTCGCTCAAAATAATTTATTTTTCAAAAATTATTAATAAAAAATAAAACAAGAGAAATTAGAATATTTGAAAAACTTATAAAACGTATATTCATTTAATTTTAATATAAAACGGGGTTAAAATATACAACGTACCTTAAACGGGGTATACAAGCGTATGAAATGTAGTTTACCCAAAAAAAAAATCTCTAAAGCGATGAGAAGTAGCAAAAGAGAATTTTATTTGGGTACGGTTTTCCGTCGACTCTCGTCAAATTTGGTTTGTGAACAAACCGGTTTCGGCTGTTTGCCATCTTCAGTGTTCTTTTCGTACTAGTTGCGTTCTATTGTCAGTTGTGTTTATATATTTCGTGTCTCCCTTCGTGTTATTGCGTTCGTCCCTTTCTGTCTTTTTTCCTTTTTTTGCCTGCATCTCTCCTTTTTCGTATGTCTCTTCTTACCTAATTTGTCGCTCCCTTTTTCATTCGTTTTTTCCTTTATTTTTTTTTCTAACTAAATCCTTTTACGGTCACGTTTTGTTTTTTGTTGCATTTATATTTAGTTTAGTTTATTTATTCAGTAGTATTATTTATAATACTCTACAAATTTCTCATACATAATTATTCTCTCCTTACTATATATAATCTACCATGTTATTCCTTACAAATTGTGTTATCTTTCTCCTACTTATATTAATATTCCTTTCTGTTTTCATATCATTTGGTAACAAATTGTTTACTTTAAGTCCCTTAAAGAATAGAGATCGTTGCATTGCTGTTGTTATTACCCTTGGTAATCGGAAATTTTCAGTGTTCCTAAGATAGTATGATTGTACTTCCCTCACATAGTCAAGCCGTTCTGTGTAACCCGGTGCGATTCCCATTTAAATTTTCTAAATGAAATGGAGTGTGTTCAATTCCAGTCTCTGATGAATATCCATCCATTTCAGTGTGTCCAACATTATTATTTTAAAGCCATTTATTTATTTTATTTATGTCGTGCATCAGATTCTCCTTACATTTTTCATCTGTGTCTCCTTCCGAATAGATTAATATGTCATCCGCGTATAAAAGTATTTCGCACTTCTCCAGTATATTCGGCATATCATTTATATATATTATGAATAATAGTGCGCCCAGAATAGAACCCTGCGGTACTTCAAATTCATTTCCTACTTTGTTTGATCGTATACCATTAACTTTTGTGATTTGCATCCTATTTGTAAGATATGATTTAAACCATTTTAATTCACTTTCCCTGATGCCATATATATATAATTTCCTAATAAGTATTTCTCTATCAATGGTCTCAAATGCTCTTTTGAGATCCAAAAATATTGCCATTATTTTTTTCTTTTTATCCATATATTTCCATCTGTTTATCACATAATTTACTGTTGTTTCGCATGAAAATTTCTTCCTGAATCCCGATTGATATTTTAAAAACTGGTTGTGTTGCTCCATATACGTTTCTAATTGTTCCTTAACAAATTTTTCCATAATTTTTTCACACGTTTTCAGGGTATTTATTGGGCGGAATTCTTCACATTTATTAGTTTTTGCGATTTTTTCAATTAGTGTTACCATTGAATATTTCCAACTATCCGGAAAAACTCCTGTTTCAAGTGACTCATTTATTATTTCACGCATTGATTTTCCAATAATCATCCAGTTGTCCGTAATGAGCTTAATCGTAACGTAGTTGAAATCTGGTTTATTTTTCATATTCTTACATATATTCTGAAGTTCCTGTATTGTTATTGCACGAAATCTAAATCTATTTGTTATCACATGTATGCTGTTCATATATTGCACATTTTCTATTGTATCATTTATTGACTTAATACTATTCACAAAATACTCATTAAATTGGGTTGCTATTTGGTAGTTGTCCTTATATTCTATATCATTAAATATCACACCTTTTATCACATCTTTATTCTTCTTAAGGACTAAGTCTTTGATTTCTCTCCACATTTGTTTTTGGTCTTTGGCATTATTTATCTTTCTATTTATGTAATGGTTCTTCTCGGTTTAAATTTTTGGTTTTATACGATTTCTAATTATTTTCTTATTATTCTATGCTGTATATGTATTTTCTGTTATAGCTGCTTGATATTTAAACTTCTTCTTAATAGTATTTTCAATGGCTGAATCAAAATTATCAACTGTCTTATTTAAATCATCATTTTCATTATTTCCTAATATTGTGCTAATTTCTTGACTAAAAATCGCCCTGTTATACTTAAATATTTCCATTTCTTACAATAACTGGGTTACAATAACTGGGTTCTTTACTTTGCGCGTAAACACAATGAAATTTCACAATATGAGCTAATAGTGATAATCGTTAAAGCGCTTCAAAAAATTAAACACTTACTTTAAAAATTTCTTTCAAATCTGTTATGGCGTAGATAATGATCCCATTCTGACTAACATTCAAATTCTCATGGTTTTTAGCTTCACTTTTGCAGTGATGTCGATTTTTTTTCGATTAAAAAAAGAGATCACCTAATAAAAAGAAAGTTGTATTCGTATGTTGTAACTCGATTGCTCAACTCAAATCGTCAGAAAACCTTTTATCACATTTTAGAAAAGATGATAGACAATTGATAGATAGTAGATCGCATAAGGAACTAGCCGTAGGAACCAGCTTTGTCACCAATAATCAATTTAGTGATTTGATATTTAAAATAAATTTGGGTTATTTTTTGTTGTTAACTTTTCCTTCTATCACTAATAATGTTACGTTTTCATTGTGAATTGTCTGTTTTCATTGAAATCAAAATTATAATGCATATTTTTTTGTGATATTTCGTGAAAATGTGGCGTGTTGGTGAAACCTTTTTTTCATAGAAATACAACAAGAACAATATTGGCAAAAAACAATACAATAACGTAAAAAACGTAAGGAATGGACCGATTTTACTGTCCTTCTAAAGAGAAATTCACAAAACTAAGTCTGAGAGTTGTATAATTTGGGCTTAGAAGCGACATTTCGACGCAAAAATGGACATATAAACAATCTAAGTCGCCTCACCTATAGATAAGGATTCAGAATATTTATACACTTTATAAAGTTGAAATTCAGTATTGTTGAAAGTATTGTTACAACGATGCTTTGTTTAAGTTTTAAAAGAAAATAATTATTAGTAAAAAATTAAACGAAATAACCTAATGTATCTTTTACAAATTACATAGTTTCTAGTAAATCTTAAGAACACAAGACAACAACAACCTTAAAATCCACAAAAAAAAATAAACAAACAGAACAAAAAAAAAACTGCCAACTAGGGACCTAAACTGAATAATGACAACAACAACAGTATGTTATTGTGTTGAAGCAAAATTTTCTTGTATATGCGAGAACCGTTCAAACGAGAAATTATATAAGCACCATCTGCCGGGTAATAGGGTTTCGTTGAAGTGAAAATATGCTCAAGTGAAGACACAAACATAACAGAGCATCCTTTTAGGCATTAAAGTGGTAAAGTTATCATCGTATAATTTTGTGTGTATAACAATGAATAAAACGTGTAATTTAATTTAAAAACTCTATAGTATTGTATATAATTATTTTGCAATATTATTTTATTATACAACGAAACTTTTATTTAAGGAATAAACGTAACTGTATAAAGGGAATAACAAGCTTCTGAATATGTGCTTAACGGTATAAAAAGAACAAGAAATAGTTATGAAAAATAAAAAAAACATTCCTTGCTTATGCTGATTAATACGTCTATCCTGATATTCTTATATTCTATTTATTAAAATTAATTTAAAGTCTTTTATTTATTATTGTTTTCTTTAACACTTTATTTGAAAATAATTTTAGGTTGGATAGCTAACTTTAGTGTTCACAAATTATTAAAATAGCTCGCCAAATTAGCATTTGACAACTAAAAATATTTCTATCAATAACTAAAATTTTATTACTGATTATAATTGTATGGTGTTCACGTGCCAACTTTTAAAACTAGCCACGCGCTGCAACGATAAAAAGAGGAATAGAGCATAGAAATATGTAAAATAAAAAAAATTTCCAGTTTTGGTTACAAAAATTTTTACTAGCAAAAATTAGTAAAGCTGGTTTTTGGTTTGGTTTACAAAATAAATCATTAAATAACAAGTTAATTAAGACACAACACACAACTTGGCAATTAATAAATGAAATTTTAGGGAAAAAGTCAAATAGAATTGATGACATAATTTGTAAGAACTTTGGAAATAAAAACAAAACAGAAATATGTAACTCTTTTGCTATTAATTTTAAAGAAAACGTGGAAAATATAATACATAAATGCAATATTGGTACATGTATGGAAACTCCTCATATACTTGCAAATTCCATTTATATGGATATATCGTGCGAAGAAGAGGTCATCGGAATAATTAGGACATTGAATAATAAAAAAAGTGCAGGAGCAGATGGAATTAGACCTATTGATCTGAAAAATAACGCCAATGCGATGACCCCAATTATAACTAAATTGATCAACTTGATTTTGAATACTGCAACAGTCCCGGATTTGTTCAAAGTGTCTTGTGTAAGACCAATATACAAAAATGGCTGCAGAACTGATTTTAGTAATTATCGACCGATTTCAATCTTACCGGTGATGGAAAAGATTATGGAGGAGATAATAGTCAAACGCCTAAGTGCTTTTATAGAAAAATATAAAGTCATCAATCAGAATCAGTTTGGGTTCCAAAAGGGTAAAAACATAAATAAACTGCTGGGAAACTTTGCAAATTATATAAATCAACAGTTAAGTAAGAATAACCACTGCCTAGCCTTGTTCATTGATTTCAGCAAAGCTTTTGACACACTACCACATGTCAAACTTTTGTCAACATTGGAAAGGATGGGAATACGTGGAAGTTGTCTGAAACTTTTTGAAAACTACTTAAAATGTAGAAAATTTTTCGTAAAAATATCCGAACATATTAGTGAGGAAATGGCGATGGATTATGGTGTCCCGCAAGGATCTAAATTAGGTCCAATTCTATTTATTATATATTCAAATGATCTCATTAATACTCTCAAAAATAGCAAAATATATGCTTATGCAGATGACACTACTATAGTTGTGGCACACAAAAAAGCTAAATGTGCATTAGAAATTATGCAAATCGAACTGGAAAAGGCTCAGAGATGGTGTCATGACCAAGGAATAATAATAAATTCGACAAAAACAAAACTAATGCATATCAAGCCACCACACATCGGAAACGAGGACTTAAAACTGAGATTGCATTGTACAGAATGTCTACACGAAACGAAAAGGTCAACAATCCACTGCAATTTTAAAGAATGCAATAAAATTGTGGAATTGGTAAATTCTTACAAATACCTTGGTGTAATTGTGGACAATAAATTCAACTGGCATGAACACATAGAATACCTAAGAAAAAAATTAAGGAAAGCCTCTTATATGCTAAATCATCTAAGATTCCGTTCGAATATAGTGGTACTAAGGCAAGCTTACTTCGCGCTAGTAGAATCAATTATTCGACATGGTATTACAGCCTGGGGAAGTTCCAACTATTGTAGAAAACTCCAATCATCGCAAAATGCATTATTAAAAATACCGGATACAACCGTACGTTATAGAAACTATAGGCAAAACTATGATGATATAGGAAACAATAGGGAAACAGAAAATATTGTAAATACCGATACTGTTTCTAATTCAACAATAATCCATCCATCAACCGCTACAAATGTGACAGCAAATATAACAGTGAATAACAACGGTAACACATATAATGATGAAGCAAACAGAACCCTGAGGGACATACAAATGTTAAATATAAAAAGTATCTACTACATTACTTTGGCAATTGAATTTAGCAAGGACACCCGTTTCTTTACGGAAATCGATCATAATTACCAAACACGCCGAAAAACAGGAGGTAGATTCAAAATCCCGCAATATAAGAACAATTACGGAAGAAACTCACTAGCTGTTGTACTACCCACATTATATAATATGATGCCACCGGACATCTTAAATACTGCAACAAATCAACACAAAACCAATAGGGTTATTAAAAAATTTTTCATGGACACCCAGTAATATGTATTGAATTTTAAAGTTGAATAATATTAATAGTATATTTAGTATGCAACGAATGAACTTATGTTGTTTCAAACTTTTATTATAACATTGTGTACCTGCAGACAAGCCCAAGCGGCTTCGCAAGGTCCTTTTTGTGTAATAATGTTTTAAATTAATGTAATGTAAACATGAAATGTTACTAATGTTGAAAATTGAATAAAATTGAATTGAATTGAAAAAAAAAAAAAAAAAAAAAACAAATTCTATATTATTTCAAAAACAATCAAACTACGCTATTGGGAATAAAATTATTACCCAAATAAATTAACTTTCCTTCTACACTATTTAGTAACTATATGAAGAAATACTTATTAAATTCACAGTCTATTGTAAGTTGTATATTTTAACAAATAGCATAACGAAGGTATCTCTTAATGCTACAATATTTTAAAAACAAAAATTATTGAATAAAATATGTTTTACCTAAGAAACCTACATTAATTTTTATTAAATTCCTTTAAACATAAATATTTTATGATGTTCTTATCAAATACAGGGTGTTCTTTGGAAAGGTATACTACTTTGTTTGTTTGTAATTTTTGATTAAATGAAAGAGAATAGATCTTATATTGATAAATGGTTTATTTAATGTCCCCTGTAGGCTAGTAGTAGGTAGTGTACTAGCGTGTGGGTTCGATTCCCAACGAAGACCTTGGTTTTTTTCACTACAAAAATAAAAGTTGACTGTCGGTGAGGCTGCTCAGTGATGAAGATATGGTCACTGTGCTGTCTTATACGGCAGTTAATTTCCAACTAACCTTCTACTTTCACTACCTGTTTAATCTCTTCTCTATCACTTTCCTAAAGAAGTGCTACTTGTCTTTAAAAAAAAAAAATTCGGCAATTATGTATGTAATACAGAGTGTGATTTGTTTTACATCCGCGCCTGACTGTAAGTCTTAATCAGATGGTGGACAAACCACTTTGTATAATTTGGAACGTCATACATGCGTCCTAGATAGCCGAAGCCATAATTCTATGCAACAGAACCACCTAGTTGCAACTTCAATGATTTCAGTACACGTCTGCAAATCATCACACCTTGCTAAAGAGTTGGAGACTTTCCAACTCCTGTCCAGAACACATGTCAAGCATGCTCACTGGACTGGATCATTCACCATGCATGTCATTATCAGCGAAATGATCCTGGCCACCATAATAAACAAACCTGTTATGGGGCCGCAAAACCACAACCACCACGATTCTCCCATATAGGGGCCAACCTCAATGATCAGCCAGAGAACTATTATAAGTCTAAAGAGATAAATAATGAACTCGGGGCTCACTGATCCCCGTGGAAATAAAGTGGAGTTTCCAGTTGATTCCCTGTCTGCCTTCAGGGGACTGGGCTCCCTTTTTCCCCCAGTTGCACAGATCTAGACAGCTGTTACGTACCGTAAAGACCATAAATGTGCCCCCGGGGGGGAATTTATGTAATACAGTATCATATAAATGTCCGTCTTTGTAAGCCTCACAAATGCGAGCCCTTTTGAGCACATTTTTCATTACATTCTGCCATATTTCCCGCAGTGTTTCATTAATTTCATCACGAATATTTAGTTTGAGTTGCTCACGTGTTTCTGGTTTGTTTGCATAAACCTTGCTTTTCAGTTCTCCCCACAAAAAGATGGTCATGGCAGTCAAATCAGGCGACATTGGAACCCAAAATCAACATCATCATTTCTTGAAATGACTTATTAAGGAAAGAGGTCTCCCAATAATTCAATTGTAATCCTAGCTGCATGCGATGTGGCACTGTCTTATTGATACCACATGTTAATCAAGTCCAAAGCATGCAGTTATGGAGTTAAAAAGTTTTTAATTATATCACGATATCGCTCTCCATTCACAGTTGCCGTTATGCTGGTTTCATTTTCAACGAAGTAAGGTCCAATGATTCCTCCTGTACAAATTGCATGCTAGAGTGGCACTTTTAATAGATATATAGATGATTGTTGAATAATTTAAGGGTTCATTCCCCAATACCGACTACTCTGTTTATTCACATATACATTCAACTGAAAATGTGCCTTGTCACTCATTGACTTTTTTTCATTAAAAACCGAGGTTGTAACAACCTCTTGGCCTATGTACGGCAGCCTAAATGTTCTTGTGGAAGAAGATTTTGTGTCAACTGAATCTTATACAGAAGCAAATGCAAATCCGTGTGCAAAGTTGTGGCCAAAGTTGTTCTTTGAAGAATAAACTCTTAAGCAGGGCGTCGAATTGAGGTTGATAGATTGTTTTGAACATTTACTTGAGCAGCAGTAAAGTTTTCAACCGATCTTGCAGTACGTTGTGGTCCATGCTTGAGCCTATCACTTACAGCCCCTCTTTCTTGAAAATCATTTACTACACGATAAATAGTGCGTTTTGGTGGCACGTTGTTTCACGTAACTTTCTTATCGTCACAGCAATTGATAATTGATTTTGATAAAATATTTTAACGATTAAAACACGTTTTTCCATAATAAATTTGCCACGTGTCTACTTCACGACTGTCAAATATGAACTGTCAAGACTAATGTTTACCAAAATGGCGGCAAACCAAAATAGTAAATCTTCCAGGCGGACACCCTGTATATATTATTCAAAAATTTTATATAATCTCATTTAATCAATTTGGCTCTTGAGTTTTTATACAAAATTAGTGGTAAAATCCACTGAAGCGCTATTTAAGCATTAGTGAAATGGCCATATGGATATGTTTTCCTCACAGTAATACATTTCAAAAATTTTTAAATAATAAATATTTGATGAGAACATTATAAAATATTTATATTTAAAGGAATCTAGCACAAATAAACATAGTTTAATTTAAAAATGATTCCAAATAGTAAAATTATTTATTTACCTAAGAAACTTTAGTTTCTTCCTATGACATTCAGTAAATAAATTGTTACGTTTATTCCTTTCAATAAACGTTTTGTTGTATTATTTTATTACGAACAAATAACACAGCACTTTAGAATTTTAAATTAAATTAAACGATTTATTCTTTTTCAATACACACAAAATAAACGCAATGACAACTTTGCCACTGTAACGCCTAAAATATACTTTATTCTTTTGTTGTCTTCAATTCATTTGCTTAGCGGTTCTCACATATACAGGGAATATTCTATTTATCATCATCCCATATTATACTTGGTATCATCATTCAGTTTGGGCAAAGATTTTAGATCTATAAAGAAAATTTCTGTTTATGTAAAATGTTCGCAGTGCAACATCTTTATAAATCTATAATCTTTGGTTTGGGCGCCTGTTTGGCTGTGTGGTTTGTTTGTTCTGTTTTGGTTTGGTTGTGTAGTTGTTTTTTGTTGTTTTAGTTATTTCGTGGAATTTCTTATGAGCATATTGTTATTGTCTTGTGTGTATAAAATTTCTTACAAAAGTACGCAGTTTGTAAAATACACAATAAGTCATTTCGTTTACATCTCCACTGATAATTATCTTTCTTTAAAACTTAAATAAAACGTCATCGTCACAATATGAACTATTATTGTGTTTTATTAAATATTTACATAAAAATTACCTACAAAATTGTTACAACTATAGTGTAAGCCAAAGTACTAAGTACACTTAAAGCAGCTTGTTAGTTATGCAAATAGTTTTATAATATTAGATATATTAGCATATAACAATTTTTTATTAGGCTAAGCAATATATTACGGTTTTCTTCCAATATACATGGCTTCGCACTTTTTTAAAATCGTTTTGCCGATTAATAGCGTTAGCATATTAGCTTTAGTATAATGCCTTTAAAAAAGTAATATTTAACTCTTAAGCACTTCAGATACTATTTATCACCAATGTCTTATTAAAGATATTTGGAAGATAAATTTTAGAAGAATTTTAGAAGATATGAACTTAAGTTTTTAAAAGATTTTGGTATTTTAAACTTTATATACATAATATCATATTATTACGAAGATGATTTGTTTAAGTTTTAAAAGAAAATAATTATCAGTAAAAAAAGGTCAACGAAATGTCCTATAGTGTATGTTAGAAACTAAGAAATTTTAAATTTACTTTCTAAGAAATTTTATACACACAAGACAACAAAAACATATATATAAGAAATTCCACGAAATATGCAGAAAACTAAATCAACTAAGACCGAACAAAAAAAATACACACCCAAGCAGGGGCCTACACTGAATGATGATAACAACAACAATATGGGATAATGTTAAAGTAGAATATTCTTGTATATGCGAGAAACGCTTAAAACAAGCACCACTTGCTAGGTAATGCACCACTTGCTGTCTATGCTATGTTGATTTTATGAAAAAATTCTCATGAAATCAGTGTGGCTTTGGATATAAGACTTTTAAGTTTTTCTATACAATATTGGGGTAAAATTCACTGATGAGCTATGTAAGCAATAGTGAAATTGCAATATGGATATGCTCTCCCCTGCAGTAATACATTTCAAATATTTTTTATTTTTATTGAAACAAATGTTTTATGAGAATATCATAAAATGTTTATTTTTTAATAAAAATTTTTGTAATAAATATTTCGTGATAATATCATGAAATATTTATTTAAAGGAATCAAGTACGAATAATAAAATTGCTTAGATTGAAAATGATTCCGATGAATAAATTACTTATAACTTATATGTAAAATATCTCATATAGAATTTAAACTTAAGCTTAAAAAATAGTTATTGTGTTAAGTTAACTAAAGAATTTCCAAAAAAATTTTAATATCCAAAAGCGCCCAGACTGTAGACTTTGCAGAATAATATTGTGCTATTTTTTCGAATGCCTATTTTACGCTTTACTGAAACACATTAACTTAACATTCTTAGATAAATGAAATAAATAAATGTTCTATTATCGTGTTACGAAGAAAAAGGACATCCCTTTTTATTTTCACACAAATTGATGTTTTCTTTTCAATTATTTACTAACTATTACTTTTCTTACTTTTTCTCTCTTCTCCTTAATAATGAAAAAATAACAGCATTTGTAGCACAGTTAACGACTTTCTTTTATTGTTCAATTTGCTCCTTAATATTTTTTTATTATTTTTTAATTTGTCACTTGACTTTTTAATTATGTTCTCATTGACTTTTTCTTTTAAAATTTTTAGCTCATCAGCTTTAAGGATGGAAAAGTAGGTGTAAACTTTCTGGGCTATCATGCTCAGGCCGGTTTAGGTGGTGGCCAAAGTGGAGCCAATGGTGGTTTACTTGGTGGTTTGCATGCTTCAGCTGGTACACCATGGGGTCAAAATGCTGCTGCTGGTTTAGGTGGCAGTGTTAATGGTAAGTTTTTATTTAATTTTTATATTTTTATGGTCATGCTTATAAAATACGGGGGTGAAATAATAATTTTAGAAAAAAACATTTTAGGAACAATCTGCCATTTAAGGAATGATTCCAGTATATTTTACTTTTATGCACGTATTTACGTATTTATATGCTTTCTGTATTAAATATTCAAAAACTAAAAATCCCAGCCCTTTAAAATATAAAATAAGAGGATTCTTATCATTTCGGTTTTATTAAATATTAAATTTATTTCTTTTAATAAACGCTTTGTTATATTGAGTTCTTTTATTGCAAAACAATAACACAGCACTTTAGAGTTTTAAATTAAATTAAACGTTTTATTTAGCTTCAATGCACACAAAATATATACGATGGTAGCATCTATAGCGCCTTAAAAGATGCTTCATTATTCCGTTGTCTTATCTCAACGATGTCTGAACTTGAATTCATTCAGTTGCCCAGGGAGTGGTGCTTATGTAGTTGTTTTAAGCGGTTCTCGTGTATACAAGAATATTCTACTTTAACATCGTATCATATTGTTGTTGTTATCTTTGAGTGTAGGCACCTCTTTGGCTTTTTTATTTTGTTCTGTGTTAGTTGTTTTTTTTTATTAGCTTATTTCGTGGAATTTCTTATAAGCATATTGTTGTTTTCTTGTATAACATTTCTAAGAAAACTATGCAGTTTGTAAAATACACAATAGGTCATTTCGTTTACTTTTTTACTGATAAATCTTTTTCTTTAAAAACTTAAACATATCGTCTTCATAGTAATAGGAATGATGAAGATAATATCCGGCTCCTTAAAACGATTGTTTGTTTAAACATGAAATATATAACGCGCTGCTGTAATTTAGAGTCCAACTATTAATCGATTTGTATGTAGACTCTCGAAGGTAGAGAAAAAAATACAGTTCTGCTTTAAAGAAATAACTATAAAAAAACAAAAGTTGATCGAAATTAATGGCAAATTCAAACTACGAGAATTTATTGGCTCAATAGAATGATTATTCGAAAAATCAGTGATGAAATCTACAATATGAATAAAAGTTATCGACGAGTCTTTCTAGAAGAATAGAGAAACAACTTCAGGCTGCGGATATTTTAGTCGAAAAACATAGCGAAAAATCATACTAATTTAAATAGAAAATATCTCGTATTGGAAAACCCGATTTTATCAGCACTTTAGCTAGTGAAGTCGGCCTCTGTTATTCCTTTTTGGAATATCTTTGTTATTCTTGAAAAGTAAAGACAGTTTAATTATATATAGATATATCATTTTAGCATTTAAACTAAGCGCTAGACCTCGTATGCCTTAATCGCTGATTTAGGTTGGTTTGTTAAATAAGGCTGAGTTCACACTTTGGTAGTTTTGAACTAACGCATTGTTATTTATTTTAATTCACATATGGTTTCCTGTGGCTTTTTTTAAATTCCAAATTCAAAGAGAAGCTGCCGCAGGAAAGCAATCAGATTAAATGAAAAATTATTAAAATAAATTCTGAAAACTTTCTGTAATCGAAAGTCGATGTTAAACTGCCCTTCTTCAATTTAGATCAGCACTCAAGTGATGGCCTCTTGTTATGAAAAGTATAGTTTTTGGCTGTAGAAACTGAGGTTTTGAAAAGGAATATACAGGCAAAAGAGACTGAAGACATTGAAATCCCTAGAAATACCTGAAGGTCTCAAGTAAATGTGTTCAATGTGAAAAGCGAGCAATTGTTGTCAACCAATTCGCTAATTCCATCGGAGAGAATCTTTTTAAAATAGCAATAAATGCATCCACGTCACATCGTGATTATTTTTCGATGTGTCATTTGTCATTTGAGTTGGAAATTCTACTAAAATCCACTATCAAAATTGTGGACAAAATGGTGGACAACATCATCTTCCTACTAAAACCGCTATTAAGAATTTGGTCGTTAAATTTGAATCGCCCAGCTCGATGCAAAATGTGCGAATTCTAACGCGTATTTGACCGGGTCGTTCAACTGAAAACATTGCAGCCGTGAGCCACAGTGTTGAAGCAGATCCAAATTTGTTAATTCCTCGATATTCTCGACAATTGGGGTTATCCAAAACCATCACATTTTGAATTTTGCGTAAGGACTTGACTTTGAAGCCTTACAAGTTTCAGCTGGTGCAGGAATTGAAGCCGACCGACCATTCACATCATCGCAGATTCGCTTAATTCATTCAGGAACAACCAGTTGGTGGTTAATTTTTTCAGACGAAGCCCATTTTTACTTGCCAGGGTATGTCAACAAGCGAAATTGTCGCATTTGGGCTTCTAAAAATCCTAGAACGATTATTAAGAAGCCTTTGCATGCTCAACATGTCATTGTATGGCGCACTATTGGGTCTGGAGGCATGATCGGGCCGTTTTTTTTCAAGATTAGGCTTGATATGCGGTAACGGTCAATAGATCACGCTATCGCGAAATTCTAATAACTCAATTTTGGCCTATGATTGACCACGTGGATATCACTGACATTTGGTTTCAATAGGATGGCGCCACATATCACACAGCCAATGAAAGAATCAATTTATTGTAAAGCAAATTTTCAGATTGCTTAATTTCATGGCAATCAACAGTTAAGTGGTTAGCCAGATCGTGTGATTTAACACCACTGGATTACTTTTGTGGGGCTAATGTTAAGGACAGAGCCTATAAAAAGCTAATCGAATCGATTTCAGCCTTAAAACTCAAAATCTGTGGGATGATGAACGAAATAGGCAAAAAGTGATTAAAAATTTTGATGAAGGAATCGACATGTCAGCGTGGTCTTGCTGAGCATTGCCAGATATGGTTTTTTATTCACAATTGCCGAACTTTTCTCTTCGTAATACAATAAAAACTTGAATCTTTTTAATCTTAATTTGTATTTTATTTTAGAAAATAAACTTCGTGTTGAAAAACTCTTTAGATAGAATTGGAACTTAGACAAATGAAATGTAAAAAAGAGTTATTTTAAATAAATGAATTTTTAAGATTAATTGACTTTCTTTCGTAAATACTTATTAAAAAAATAAAACACAGAAATGAAATAATTTTTGAAAAGGAGTTTCCACATACACGGTCTTCAAATTATTATTGAAGTGCCTTTGAGTAGATGAAATTTAATTAAATTTTTTTGTTATTGAAAATATTGAAAAGCTTCGAACTGCAGAAAGCAATTAATTAAATGTTTTTTAAGAAAGTAATTAATTACATTGTAAAATATGCACGTAAAAGCGATAAATATTAATATCATTTTACTTTAACAGCTAAAGTAGTTGTTGGACAACTGCTGTGAAAAAAAAGGAATTGAAAAACACAAAAGCAAATGACTTCTTAAAAATCAATTGACTGAAGCAATAAAACAAATTTCAATGAGTCCCAGTTAACTCTTCCAAGCAAATTTCAAGGAACTTATAATAAATAATATTCAAATTATGGAGCATACGGGAGTGGGATATCAAAAAATCGATAGTTATGAGATCAATTTATCTGTTCTCATTTTTTACGGTGTAAACCGGTGTTCGTTCGGTATGGTCGGAGAGAGCTTTCGATGTGATGATATCATTATTAAGCCGTACATGATAAGATTTACATCTGCACCTAGCTGTGTAAGCAATTATCAGATGGTGGATCGTTACCACTGTGGTTGAAATGTAGCATCATCCTCGCCCAAGAAGGCCTTCAGGTACGTATATGCTCCGGTCACTCTAGTTGCAACGTCAAAAGCCCGAAGCAGGCCGCAGCCAACACTAGTTGCTGAAGATTTGGAGACTATACAACTCCTGTTCCAGAACGCATGAAGCTTAATATAGTCTACGAACACAACGACATTCATAATCACTGGACCTGGACCATTCATTGCGTTCATTGTCAGGCAACAGCTAAAAGGCTAAAAATACTATTAGCGGAACTCTGGGGCTTCACTGATTCCCGTGGAAATATAGTGGATTGTCCAGTTGGCTCCTGCTAGCCTATTAGGGGACTGGGCTCCCTTTTACCCCCGAAGCCACATGTAACGACGGTTGATTTCCGTCAAAACATTTAAATGTTCACCCCCCCCCCCCCCCCGGAGGGATATCACCGTACTGGTGAGTCAGTGTTCGAATTTAGGTAGTTCTTTTATTAGGCTTTCATTTAGGCGTCCCTGTAGGCTAGTAGGTAGTGTACTAGCTTGTCAGTATGGCGGTTGTGGGTTCGATTCCCAACGAAGACCTTGGTTTTTTCACTACAAAAATAAAAATTGACTGTCGGTGGGGCTGGTCAGCGATGAAGGCATAGTCACTGGTCGCTGTGCTGTCTTATACACGGCAGTATATTTCCAACTATCCTTCTACTTTCACCACCTGTTTCATCTCTTCTCTATCCCTTTCCCAAAGAATGTAGCACGGTACTTGACTAAAGAGGCATTGTTGCCTGAAGTGCTATTTCTCTTTAAAAAAAAACAAAAAAGGAAAAATTAGGCTGGTATCTACTTATGTAAGTAAATTGCCAACTAGCATTTCTCCGACTTTTATTATTATCCAGGTAGGTGTGCCAGTCTGAGAGTGTTTTGTTTGAGTGTATGAGTAGTTTTAGTGATGGAAAAATTGTATCTAAGGTCATGTTTAGCTGTTCATTTTAAATGTCACTGTTAAAAGTTTTTGTTTTATAGATTTCCATGTTTTAAAGAATGTCCAGTCGTCGTCCTTTTTTGCTGGCACGTCGTAATGTTATACATTAATCTATTTCCCTTGGTGTGTTTCCGTGAGTGTCAAGGTGTAATCTAAAGTTGGAGTCTTCGTTTGTATGAGCGTAAATCTTGTTCTGTAAATCTTGTTTGTAGTGCTCGTCCAGTTTGTCATATATAAATATCTTGACAGGCACAAGTAAGTCTGTATACTTCGGTGCAATTAAATGTGTCAATTGTTTGTGTCGATGCTTTGAAATTATGTCTCAGAGTGTTGCTGATTTTTAATGCTGTGAAAAAACCTTCTTTCTGAAAATGGTTAGTTAATTTATATATTTCTAGTCTTGTGTAAGTAAACGTGTCTTGTCATGCTGTATCATTTTTATGTTTGTCTTCTTTATTTCTGTTTTTAGTGTTGTATTGTCTAAGCAGTTTGTCGATAGCAGTGGGTTTGTGGCCGATATTTTTAGCTGTAATGTAAATTGTGTCGAGTTAATTGTTGTACTTATCTGGAGTAAGTGGGATTATCTTAAGTCTGTGTATCATACGTCTATATGCTCCTAGTTTATGTTGGGTAGGTGGTAGTGCCCGTCGTGCTATTGTGATGGCAGTGTAATGAATATTCTGTCTTGTTCTTTTTCCATTGTGTGTCTGTTAGAATTTGTTCGTCGTTGTCTTGTTCGAGGATGCATATCATATTATTCTACCTATCTTAAGAAATTAAAGTCTTTATGTGTAATGATTCGAAATGTTGCATTAAAATTTCCGTCAAGATTGCGGCAGTTGGGTTTCTCATACCGAGTCCGTTAGATAATTTGTAAAAGTGGTTATTAAATCTAAAGTAGTTCTATTTTATTATCGTCTTAGCAGTATCTATAATTTCGGTAAGTGTTAGTGGTTGTCGTATAAATTGTCTAACGTGTTGCATAACATAACTAAGGTTTCTTGTATTAGCATTGAGGTATATAAATCTTTGATATCAAAGAAAACGAGTCGCGTATTTTCGGTTATCTTGTGTCTTTAAGTTTTTTGGCAAGGTCTTGTGTATTACGGTACGTATATGTATTTTGTAAATTTCTATTTTCTTTAAGTAGGTCGGTGGGGTATTTAGGCAGGTGATATGCTGGTGTTGTAGTTTACAATGGGTTTCATTGGTATGTTTTCTTTGTGTATTTTCGGTTGTGCTTTTAGTGTTGTTGGTACTGAGTTCATGCTTCTGTCAGTAAACGTTTTGCAGCGTTTTAATAAGCTGCGCATTTCCTTTTGGTTGAATATAATTCTTATTTAATCAATTTGGTTTAAGATATAAGAATCTTGATTTTTCTATACAAAATTTGCGGTAAAATCCACTGATAATCTATATATGAGGTAGTGAAATAGCCAATATTATTCATATTGCTGTCTCCGCAGTATTACATTTTAATTTTTGAATAATAAATATTTTATGAGAATGTCATAAAATATTTAGTTTTAACGTAGAATAATTTGAAAATGATTTCAAATAATAATTTTTTTGGTTTTAAGTGATTTGGATTTGTACCACCAGTAAATGAAATACTGTTGTCATTCCCCTCAGTGAAAACCGTCGTTTGCTTGGTATGATTGGCGAATGCTTTCGATGCAATGATATTATTTTGAAGTCTCATCGAAAGCTCTCGAAAGCCCTCAAGGCAGAATCTTCTTTAGCTCTTTGCATTTCAAAGTAAGTTTTTTTATGTGCATTCGCATTTTTTAGTTCTCCTGGCCCTCTTGCTATACTTACGGTTTGCTTAGCTATTTCTAAGGTTTCTCGCTACTCAAACTAAGCGGGAATATTTTTTGACAGTTTTCCAATTTATTCGACTTTTCTATTTTTGAAGGAGCAATTGCAAATTTTGTTAATTCTAGATCTTTAATTTCCACAGTCCACTGTACAATTGTAAAGTAGAAAAAGAAACTAATTTTGTAAATATTTTCAGTTTTAGAAAGTTTTAACAAGCAGGAAGTATTTATTATGAAAATTATTCAACTTTACTTGGCAAAACAAAATGGAAAAGCATTAGAACTTTATGTTTATTCATGTTGCTATTAATTGTCGCTTTTACACTTAAAAGTTCTACTTGTTACCACTTTGGTGGTATTTATTTTATTTTCTTTAGTTAATTTTTATTATTTTCTCTGCTAAGTTCTTTTCTTATTCCTTGCCCAACAGCATTTGGCTTCATATACACTGGCTACCAGGCATGGGAATTTTAAATTTTGAATTGATAACTTGCTAACAGGTTTTTCTTTTTGTAATTTAAATCTTTAACAACCGCTAAGCTGTTAATAATTATTTAAACAGTTATTCATAATTTAAAATAGTTTCGACAAATAACTTTAGAAAAATTTTTTCAGAAATGTTTTATATAACATATTTAACATTTTTAGTTTTAGTATATTTATCAGTAACAAAAGTAGTGAGTTATTAATTTGCCAGTGGATTTAATTGCAAAGAAATCTTATACACACAAGACAACAACAACATGCTTATAAGAAATTCCACGAAATAACTTAAACAACAGAAAACACAAACAACTAGCACAGAACAAAAACAAAACACACAGCCAAGCGGACGCCTAGACTGAATGATACTATCAACAAAAATATTGGGTAGATTATTTTGTATATGCGATACTCGCTTGAACCAGCTACATAAGCACCACTTGCTGAGCAAATGAATTATTTCAAGT
This sequence comes from Trichopoda pennipes, assembly GCA_030448955.1. NCBI lineage: Eukaryota > Metazoa > Arthropoda > Insecta > Diptera > Tachinidae > Trichopoda > Trichopoda pennipes. Next base: position 1,892,096 of record JASKUP010000070.1, on the reverse strand, counting down.
TGTATCATCAGTGAGTAAAGACATCAGAGTTACCATGGTATTTATTTTGTGTGTATTGGAAGTAAATAAATCGTTTAATTTAATTTAAAACTCTAAAGTGCTGTGCTATTTTTTCGCAATAAAAAAACTTAATATAACAAAACATTTATTAAAAGAAATAAACGTAACTATATTGTAGATCAAAATAGTAACAGCAAAATTTAGTAAAATTTTACAGCTTTGTGCATTATTTTTTATTTAAGTATTTAAGTTTTGTCTTATAAAGAATAGTGAAAATACCAAGTGATATTATTCCAAAAATGGGACTTAGATTAGATTTTAAATCGAGTCATATTACACTTTGGGTAAAGTCTTCAATCCTTTCACCATTGTTCTTGTTTTATATGTTTAAAGTTATCTATCTACTTCCACCTTCTGATAAATTCAACCAGTTAAAGAAATAAGAATAGAACCAAAAATATTAAGTGTTCTAATTTATATAGCAAAGCAATTATCCAAAAAATATTGTCTGTCTTCTGCAGCTGCATGCACGAGTTTCGCTTTATAATATATATTCTTACCATATTTTTACCAAAAATGTTATGACTGGTAATGAAGCCCATAATTATTCTTAACAAACATCTACTTCTACTCAGCCGTTTTCTTGACTTTTGATTCATTAAATAAGTATTTTGTTACTGGCAGCTTTCAGATCTATAATATTACTTAATACACTTGACTTGGAAGGTGGAATATCCGAATTCGCCAATCCAAAGAGTAACTATGCCCCCTCTTAACAATTCCTCCGCTTTCTTATTTTTCTAAATTACCCTCTTTGTTAAACTTTCAAGCCTATATACTCTTTCGCAGATCACAGCACCATTTGTCATTCGTATTCTTTTAATAATAAACCGAATCAGTTGGAGGGAGGTTCTAAAAGGCAAAATATATATAATACGCTTAATCACGATCTTACAACGCTTTGTGAATAGAGTGTCGATTTTAGTGCCCATTACACTCAATGTTGCATACCTACGCATAGACGTGTGTTCGCAAATGCTGCTGCATCTATTATTATTATGGGTGATATAAGTATTAAGAATTCGAAAGCTCCTGATGTTTTTGGCATGAAAATCCACTGCGATTTTCGATGGACTAAACACATTTTTCAGGTTTCTAAAGAAGTTTTAAGTGCCTCGGTTTTTGAAAACGGTGTGAAAAATACATCACTTCATCTGATCTTCATACTATTTATACCACCTATATTCGTCCCAAAATGTAATACAACTCTCACGTATGGGCCGGTACACTAAAATCTATTTTGGAGTTGTTCGATCGCGTACAAGAGAAGGCCAAGAGACTCATCCCACCCTATTGATTCTCTAGAGCCTCGACGCTTAGTGGCTTGTATTTCACTGTTTTATTGTTACTACAATGGTAAGTGCTCTAATGAAATTAGGAAACTTGTTCCCTTACTTTGTAACGACACGTTTTCGCTATACGCTGGGATAGAGCTCGCGACGTCCAGGGTTCGTTACATAAATTTTTTTGTTTCCAATAACACGAGTTACACTTGTTTTTATTTTTTTTTTATTATTATTTTTATTACAGTCCACTCTTAAATTTAGCTAAAAATTATACTACTGTCCTATTGAGCGCGACAACGACGATTCACCGCTTCGCGGCCTTCAAGACTTCACGCAGGTTGATACCTACTCTGCGCAGGCTAGCCTACTGCTTCTCACACTGGAGCGAATAAGATTCTGGTCCAGTCTGAGCAGAACAGGTTGCCTGTCCACCAATATTCGACTAGTTGCGGTTGTCACGAATAAAATTCTAAGACAACCTTTCGACGTCTAAAGTGGTGTTAGCCTTTTTCACGACTTTGGGCCGTCCTGTTTAGCTAGGGCGGCCCTGCTCTGTCCTCTGTCACCTAGGCGAATAAAATTCTGACTAGGTGAAGCAGCCACAGAACTTGCTTTGCCGCAAAACTTAGCTATACTCAATTAATTCGAAGTCGAATAAAATTCTGACTTTGATTAACTGAGCTTAACCTATTCGCAAGACTATTTTATTTAAGTTGAATAAAATTTTAACTTACTTAAAAGAAGCCTTGCCCGGTTGCTTGCCCATGGCTAACTCTCCTAAAATACTCCAGTATACCGCTTTTATATGTCTCTGCCAGGCACACGACAGCTGCTTGCGACTGTTTAGCGTTGTGTTTAATGGTATGTTTTTCTAACGGATGTATCTTCATGTCAATAGATGGCACTTTTTAACGGCTATTCTTTGTCTTAAAATTAATAACATTATAATTTAAAATATTTCATTAAACAAATAATAAACGTAATTATAAAATATGAAAAGTGTAAAATGGAATTCATTTAATAATAATGTTTTCTTTTTAAAAAATTGTGAAATTCATTAAACAATAAAAATTAAGAAATGTGAAAATGTGCACAGTTTAGTTGATTATCTTATGTGGTCCAAAGAGAAACCTGCCGAATTTTGGTCGTCACAACTTGCACATTTTTGCATTCAATACGCTGTTCGTTGAGGGCCCTTCCATTTGTGGTTGATTGGCTGGTGAATCGCACTACGCATTAGCCTTTTTTTAAGTCTTCTAAGATCCTAGAATGAAGCACTGTTTGAAACTTCTAAACTTGTGTTGGCCTTTGCACAACATGAATATAATGAAACAATTTAGCTTTACGGTTTCTTATATTTAAATTATTAATTTATATTGATTTCCTATTTAAAATAATTCTGGGAAATTAGCCTAAGGCTATCAAATTCGAAAAAAATTACAATAGTGCTGTATTCTCCATCCCTGTTCTCCATCCTTCGACAATTAAGTCGTCTTAGCTAAAGTTGTGTGCACAATGTTAAACTATAGTTAAATTAATTCTGCTGACACATTGACAAATGTTGCCCCCGGTATTTAGTTACACAAAAGGGTATTAGCAGAAGCAAAATTTCAAACAAATAAAAAAACGATTAAAAAGAGAGTTTAACGTTTAAAAAAGGAAAAGTGTAGAGTATAATTAAACAAATATTTGTTATTTTCTATTTCGCGCTTAATTACACCTAGGGCCCGAGCGTTGTACAACGCTATTAGCAGCAATGATTTGGATGTTGCTTCGAGTGGTCAGCCTACATACTGGCCTACTGACAGACAAAAAATTCCGGATGTAATAGATTTTGCTGTCACAAAAAATATTTCAAGAGATTTAGTGACAGTAGAAGCTTCCATGAATTTATCTTCGGATCATTCTCCAACCATTGTAACTATTTGTAACCCGCTTAGAAGACATTTGTTTTTTCCTGATACAAATATAATCAGTCGCATCAACTGGTTGAGTTTTAAAAAATATCTCAGCAGCCATTGTTCGGAAAATATTTTGCTAGGAACACCGGAGGACGTGGAGTATAGCTTTGCAACTTTAAGTGAAAATATTAAACAAGCAACTCAGCTTGCAACAACTAGACATCCGCAGACTACTTTAGGTCACATCTATTCTGCAGATATTGAAGGTCTCGTAGCGGAAAAACGAAGAACTAGAAGAGATTGGCAACAACATAGATCGCAGAGGCAGAGACTTAGAGACTGCACTAAGCGGCTTAGAGACTTGCTAGCATTTGAAAAAACTACATCGTTTGAGAAATATCTGGAGGGCCTTGATGCTACACCTAACTCTAATTATTCTTTATGGCGTGCTACAAAAAACCTTAAAAGACCCGTTGAGTACAAGCCACCTCTACGTAATATCAGTGGAGATTGGGCAAGAAGTGACGCTGAAAAAGGCGACTTGTTTGCCGAATACTTGAAAGATGTATTGACTCCACACAAATGTACTGATGATGTTAATTTGCCGAGCGTAGTTGCATTACCCCCTCGACCCTTAAAGTTTAGGTTGCGTGAGGTTCAAAAGCTAATTTCTGAGATAAACCCGAAAAAATCTCCTGCTATGGACGGTATAAGTAATGTTGAAAGAGCTCCCCAGTATTGCAGTCAGAATCATGCTATTTATTTTTAATGCCATTTTACGGCTTGAATACTATCCTGACCACTGGAAGATTTCTAAAGTTAAAATGATTCCAAAACCGGGTAAGGACCTAACCAAAACCGAGTCATATAGGCCCATAAGCCTATTACCGACTATTTAAAAGGTTTTTGAAAAGTTGCTTATGAATAAATTGTCTCCAATGCTAAGGGATAGTGGGTGTATCCCAGGCCATCAATTTGGTTTTAGAAGTAGACATAGCACAATTGAACAAACCCATAGATTGGTTCAGGTGATAAGAAGGACTTTTGAAGAGAAGAAGTATTGTTCAGCTATTTTTATTGATGTTACTCAGGCTTTTGACAAAGTTTGGCATGAAGGTATGTTTCTGAAACTGACCGCTCACTTGCCTTGTAATATAAGCAACCTACTGAAAAGCTACATAATTGGCCGAAAATTTTCTGATGTTGAAGGAGACTTCGTTAGTTTATCCAAACCAATTTCCTCAGGCGTACCACAAGGTAGCATTCTTGGACCAGTTTTATATTTGATATATACCTGCGATATGCCTGTAAGTGAAACTGTCCACACTTCTACGTTTGCTGATGATACAGCGTGTCTAAGTTCGCACGAAAACTCCTATCAAGCCTCCATAAATCTGCAGCAACATATAACTCAGTTGAAGTTGTGGTTAAAATTATGGAGAATTAAAGTGAACGTTCAAAAGTGCATTCATGTGACCTTCACCCTGCGAAGAGATAATTGTTCACCTGTTCGAATCAATAATCACATTGTTTCTCACCATAGTTATGTGAGATATCTTGGTATACATCTTGACCGTCGCCTTACATGGAAACATCATATTGACTTAAAGCTAACACAAATGAAACTTAAGCTAACACAATTACATTGGCTCATTGGCAGGAACTCGAAACTTAGCCTGGATTGTAAACTTCTAATTTACAAGAGTATTTTGAAACCAATATGGTCTTACGGAATCCAACTTTGGGGCACTGCCACATTTCAACGTGGACAGAATAAAATTTTACGGTTAATAACTTCCGCTCCATCGTACATCAGAAATTCAAACATACATTGTGATTTAGACATACCGCTAGTGACTACAGAAATCATCAAATACGCAGGCAAATACTTGATGAAGCTTGAAGACCATCCTAACCCCCTTGCTCGCAATATCTTGGATTATAGTGGACATAGCCGATTAAAAAAGAGGGATACCGCAGCTTTAATCCTCAATGCTACAGACGATACATCTTAGAAATATTTGCTTTGTTTTTTTTTATGACAATTTTCTTTTTTACTCAAAAGGTTAGACCTGCCATGGTCAGGGCTAATGTAACTTTTTTTAGAATTTAAGATTTTAATACTTATTGTTAGTTCAGTTTCTTGAAGATACAATAAACAATTATTGAAAAAAAAATTTTTTTTCTATTTAATTATGATTAAAAGGGTTTAAAAATGTTTTTAGTTAACATTAAATACTACTCCTCTATTTTCAAATAACATCAAATAGCAGACATAATGAAAGAATTTGTACGCCTAAACCCGAGAAATGGGAAGACAGTGCCTGCATTTAATTAAATTACAGCTGTGGTGAGAGAACAAGACAGCTTTAGTTATAATATGGTCAAGATTAAAGTTGTATGTTCAGCACTCGCTAATATTAGAATGAGAATCGCAGACGTGGACGTGTCTGTTAGATGGCCCTGGTCTAAGTGTAGGAAGAAAGGTTGATAATTTCGATCAAGGCTTCAGCATTCAATTATTTCAACACAATTATTTATTTTATTTCTCATTCCGTTTGGAATTTCTACAATATTCATTTCCGGCCCCAAAAAAGCTTATATAATCTTCAGCGATATACGTCAATCTACACAATTTTAGGCTAAAAGTCTATCAGGCATTGATTCAGAAGAGGTTCTAATGAAACTCAGAAAAAAAATTAAAGGCACTTTTTTTTAATTTTGTAGTTCTTTTTTTGGTATTTTTCTGTTGTTGTTGTTGTTGTTGTTGTTGTGGTTTTGCTTTATTATATTGAAACGGAAATTTCAGAAAAAATAAATCCCAAATTAGTAGCTAATCGGAATTTAACGAAGAAAGTAAGGTGGTGGCTCTACATATTTCCAAGGCGTTTGATAGAGTATGACATGATGCACTTCAAAACGAGTTTTCTCAGGAATCGCACTATACGAGTTGTTAGAGATGGGATTTCAACAAACGAGTTCCATTCTATTTCTTATGTTTCTAAATGACCTTATTTGTAAAACTTTCAACCCTATATACTCTTCCATAAGTGACAGCACCATTTGTCATTCGTTTTCATTTACTAATAGACCGAACCAGTTGGAGGTGAGTTCCAAAAGGCGAGACAAAAATAATATGCTCAATCACGATCTTGCAACAATCTTGTAATGAGGCCCTGTTTATAGAGGCGATTTTAATGCCCGTAAAACGCAATGTTGCATGCATGCGCATGGATCTGTGTTCGGAAATGGTACTGCATCTGTTACTATGGGTGATATAGGTATTACGGAATCGAAAGCTCTTGATGTTCTTAAAATGAAAATTCAGTGCGATGTTCGATAGACATTTTTCAGGTTCCTAATGAAGCTTTTAAGTAACTCGGCTTTCTAAAACAGTGTAAAAGATACTGCACTCCATCCAATCTTCGTATCACCTATTTCCATCCTAAAATGGAATACTACTCTTATGTATGGGCCGTCGCTACAAAGCCTATTTTGAAGTTGCTTGACCGCATGCAGGAGAAGGCCAAAAGGTTTATTGGGGACAGTAGGGTATCTAAGTCTATTAATTTTCTAGAGCATCGACGTAATTTTCAGTATTTCACTGTTCGCACGTTTTTCCGTTTAACCTGATTTTCGTTGATAGCGCTTCCATTTGTGGTTGATTAGCCAGTTAATCGCACTATGCATTACAGAGAGAAGTCTGTATGTGAAATAAACTCCCTCCAGGGGTCTTTCCTGTCACTTTCAATGTACGAAAAATCAAATCGAATGTCCACAAACACTACTCCCTTTTTATTCTCCCCATATCCCAATTTCCTAGTTCTGGCACAATGCATTGCATGTGAAAGAGGTCATCCCCTGATTGCTGGTCCGTAGTCCAAAAAAACCAAAAAAAAAAAAAAACACAATGGAAATTACCCCAAAAATACACATTTTTACCAAATAATCACCAGAAAATCTACTAAAAAATTGTTTTTGCAGTAAAAGCTCTGTAGTTTTGTTAAAAAAATAGCTTCAGATAATCAAAATCTCGGAATAGTACAAAATATTTAATTTTCATTGAAATATCACGAAATTTTATAGAATTTTTTCACATTGAAAATGCGCACAAAAACTAAAAACTATGAATTCTTTTTTAAATATTTAAATGGCACAAATGAAACTTAAAAGAAGCAGAGTAAAAGCCGTCTATGATGGTTAATTTACTTTCTTGATATGCAAGCATCCAAAGGGATTACTAATGTTCGAGATATCAGTAAATTCCTTAAGTTTAAGTTGCATCTTCAGATGAACCAACCAGTAATTATGTAGGTGCCCCTGTAGTCTAGTAGGTAGTGTACTAGCTTATCAGTATGGGGGTTGTGGGTTCGATTCCCAACGAAGACCTTGGTTTTTTTCACTACAAAAATAAAAATTGACTGTCGGTGGGGCTGCTTAGTGATAAAGGCATGGTCTCTGGTTGCTACGCCGTCTTATACGGCAGTTAAGTTCCGACTATTCTTCTACTTTCACCACCTGTTTCATCTATTCTCTATCCCTTTCCTAAAGAAAGTAGCACGGTACTTAACTAAAAAAATGTAAAAAGTATTCTCTTTCTAAGCATTTGTGGGTTCGAGAAATTATTCAAAGATACATTAATCTGCACCATGGAATTGCTAGCTCTCAAAGCTGGTAAAAGTTTTAAAATGTTAAATATTTGCTTCTCCAGATTGGGGATTAAAGTTCTCCACAGCGGAATTAAATAATTCCAAAAAACTCAAAATTTCGAAAGTCATGTTATTCCATTTTGTAATCATTCCAGATTCCTAATTGTTCTGGAAAGAAGAGTACAACTGTATATTAAAGACACGTTTTCTTATTAAATTGTAAAATTGTATTTACGTGAACTTGTTGTATTATGAAAACTTAAATTTCTTTGCTATTTTTATGTCCTTACAACGAAGAAACGCACACCCCTGTCATTTGTCATCTTTTGTTTTCTTTTCAAATGTAGCACATGCTATACATAACGAAAACTTTGAAATGCGTAGGTAATCTTAAAAGAAATTGGTGAAATCTTATAGATAGGATCTTCAAAAATAGGAAATTCAAAAATAAGAAATTTTAGCCAACATTCTATATGGGTTAATAGTTGTATATACTGCCTTATTATACCCGATGAAATAAATAAGGCTTTTAGGTTTTGTCCACCTTTTGAATATAGTGCAAACACAACAAAACCATAATCGAAAGCAAAAAAAAATACAATGGATTACATCTGTGGCCAAAGCTTTGGAAATAATACCCAGTACATTGCCAATAAGTACTACCTACGTTTCGATTTTATTTCAGATTGGTTTAGTTTTAAAATAAAAGTCCTTTTACACAGTTTTTCCGTCTGAGTCCTAGTTTTAAGAACAAAGGTAGCTTATTGGTCCTTCCAATTAATATTTCATTTAAGTATGCTTAACAGTATGATATACCCCACTTAATAGTGGCAAAGACAGCCTAGATGCCTAATAGACAATTGAGATTTCTTTTAAGCTAAACAGCTTATGTGTATTTTATATTTTGTAAAATAATAATAACAATAATAATAATAATAACAACCAAATTAACCACTACTGATCGCGCTTAAGTTCATATAGTTGTAAATTTTTTAACCTATTATTATTGTTACTCTATTTTTATAAAGTATTATTTATAAAAATTAAAGTCAGTCTCCACACAGCACTCCTGATTTTCACATTTCTATTGAAACATATAAATCTATATAAAATTTTGATAAAGTTGCTAACACTATAATAAAGAGTCCGCCATCTAACGTTTTTTTTTCAACTAGTGCTTATTTTATGAATGGTAACACTTATCTCATATTTGATATGACAAATAATTAGTTTTATCCTTCCGCTGAAAGAGTGCGGTTGTGTATACGCTTGAACAACGCTGAGAAATACTGCGTCATTACTTTGAAAATCATGGTAATGTTGCAGAATGTGTGCGAAAATTACGTACGGATTTTGGAAGAAGAGAAGCACCGTCAGCTCCGTATGTTCATTATCTTGTGAAAAAATGAGAAGGAAACTGGCATCCTCATCGATAAACCAAAGCGTAAAAAGCTAAAAAAACAGTGCGTACACCCGAGAATATTTCTGCTGTGGCAAAAGTGTGCGTGAAGCGCCATCAACATCAATTCACCGTCGTTCTCAACAATTAAACATTTCAGAGACATCATTGAGACGAAAGTTGCATAATGACCTTGGTATGTCGCCATACAAAGTCTAATTGGTTCAGAAGTTGAAGCCAAGCGACCATCCAATGCATTTTCGCTTTGCTATATGGGCCTGCAATCGACTTACAGAAGATGCTGATTTTGTAAAAAAACTCATCTTTTCAGATGAAGCTCAATTTGAACTTGGCGGGTATGTAAACAAGCAAAGTTGTCGCATTTGGGGCACAGAAAATCGGCACGCATACACTGAAAAGGCGACGCACCCAAAACGAGTGCGGATTTTGGTCCAGAGGCATAATTGGGCCATTTTTCTTCGAAAATGAGCAAGGAGTGGCCATTACAGTCAATGGCAATCGTTATCGGGCCATGTTGAAAGAATATTTGTTCACAAAATTTGAAGAGGATAATATTGGCAACATTTGGTTTCAGCAGGACGGCGCTACGTGCCACACAGCCGAGGCCACATTCGATGTTTTGCGCCCTATTTTTGAAGATCGCATTATCAGCCACAGAGCTGATGTCGTTTGGCCACCTCGGAGCTGCGATTTGACACCGTTGGGCTATTATTTGTGGGGTGCCGTCAAAGATAAGTGTTATGCCGACAAGCCAGAGACAATTGACGCTTTAAAAGACAATATTCATGAAGCCATTGGTGAAATACAGCTGCACACAATCGATAATGTGCTTAAAAATTGGACCGATCCTGTAGGCTACTGCGTGGTCAACCGAGGCATCTACATGAATGAAATTATTTTCCATTATTAACCGGAAGGATTGTACTTTCAAATAAAAAAAGAAATTTGAAAAAATATTCAGTAGTTTTGTTTATGGCATTTATAACAAAAAAAAGTTATTTGGCGGACCCTATATAATTGACTTTTATTCTTTTAAAACATTCCAATTATTTATTTCTAATCTATTTTTAACAATTAAGTCAAAGTATACTATGAGTATTAACATTTTAATATTATAAACTATTAATAGTATTACAATCAATAATAGTATTACAATAATAAAAAGTATTAAGAAAATTAACTTATAGCATGTTCAGACATACAATATTCGATTAATTGGCAATATTATTTTAGTGTTCAGACATACTAAATTTAGCTAACTCAATAAACATTTTACAGCTGGAAAACAGCTTTGTTTTTATTTCAGTCACAAATATTATTTTAAAAAAATGGAAATAAATTCATTTATTAAAAAGCAATTACTATTGTAGAATGGAAATGCTGACTTTTTACGATTCGTGCGATCGTGTTTTAATTCAAAGTTGGCGGTACTTAAAAATAAAAAAAAGAAAAATTTGCAAATTCTCCAGAGTTTAAGAAACCAACAGCTTGTACTTCTTGCATTATTGGAGAAATATGAACAATTTTGTTAAAATCAATTATACCATTTTTAATATTTTATTTTACATTGATGGCATACTTATGTCAGTGTAGATAAGTGGTAGATATTTTTTTCTCACAGAACACACCTGTTAACAGTGTTGCATATCAAGGTTTACTCAATATTTATAACAATTTCGTACTTATTGAACAATATTTTACATTTAAAAAGTGTTTCCATAGTTGACATAATTTGACTTATATGGCCCTATCTTTTGAATAGTTATAGTCAAACACTTGATAATTCGAAATTCAATGATGTCTCCATAGCTGCTGGTAGACAATTTATATTAAAAAAAATGAGTATTAAAGTTTTCATATTCAGTAACTAGATGATCCATTGTCCATCCGTCAGTTTTGAATTTATGATATTCTAATTAATAAACTTAAACTAGGAAACTTGCAAAAAGTAATTCGCTTTGGTACAGCTGTCATTCGCATTTTTCGTATATTTAGTTATTTCAGTTGCTTCTGCGTTAACAAATGGTGATTTAAAGCAACTTTAACGACAAGAATAAATCTATTTATTCTATTAACAATTGGGTAATTTGTTGAATCAAGCAAAACATATGGCTAAAATTTGGTTTATTTATTATTTCCTTTATTATTTATTTAATTTTTAAAAATCTCTAATTTTTAGTTTTAAATTTTCCAAAATCACAAAATGCCACGTTTTTTGTGGGCTTAAATCTAATATCTCCAGAACTATTACTGTTAGAGAATGAAGAGATAGCTCATGGTTGTAAAGAGTCCGCCAAATAACTTTTTTTTTGTTTTAAATGCTACAAACAAAACTACTGAATAATTTCTCAAATTTCTTTTTTTATTTGAAAGTGCAATCCTTCCGGTTAATAATGGAAAATAATTTCATTCAAATGGCTGCCTCAGCTGGCCATGCAGTGGCCTACACGATCGGTACAACTTTTAAGCACATTACCGATTGTGTGCAGCTGTATTTCACCAATGGCTTTACGAATATTGTCCTTTAAACCGTCAATTGTCTTTAGCTTGTCGGCGTAATAATTTTCTTTGACGGCACCCCACAAATAATAGTCCAACGGTATCAAATCGTGTGTAGCTTCGGCTGTGTGGCGTGAAGCGCCGTCTAGTTGAAACTAAATGTTGCCAATATCCTCCTCTTTAATTTTTGTGAACAAAAATTCGTTCAACATTGACTGTAACGGCCACTCCTTGCTCATTTTCGAAGAAAAATTGCCCAATTATGCCTCTGGACCAAAATCCTCACCAAAACAGTGACTCGTTTTGGGTGCGTCGGTTTTTCAGTGTATGTGTGCGGGTTGTCTGTGCTCCAAATGCGACAATTTTGCTTGTTTATATACCCGCCAAGATCAAATTGAGCTTCATCTGAAAAGATGATTTTTTTTTGCAAAATCGGCATCCTCTGTAAGTCAATCGCAGGCCTACTTAGCGAAGCGAAAATGGTCACTTGGCTTCAACTCCTGAATCAATTGGACTTTATATGGCGTCATACCAAGGTCTTTATGTCTCTGGAATGTTCAATTGTTGAGAACGACAGCAAATTGATGTTGATGGCGCATCACGGACACTTTCTGCCACAGCAGCAATATTCTCGGGTTTACGCAATATTTTTGACTTTTCACTCTTTGGTTTATCGATGAGGATACCAGTTTCTTTCACTTTTTTCACAAGATAACGAAGATACGGAACTGACAGTGCTTGTGCCAAAATCCCTACACAATTTTTGCACACATTCTGCAACATTACCATGAATTTCAAAGTAATATCGCCATATTTCACAGCCTTGTTCAAGCGTATAGACAACCATATTCGTTCAGCAGAAGGATAAAACTAATTATCTGTCAAATCAAACATGAGCTACCATGAGTTACCATTCACGAAATAAGCACTAGTTGAAAAAAAACGTTAGATGACGGACCCTTTAGTTGAACAAAAATAAAACTCTTTACATTTAGGTTACTCTGAAAATAAAAAATATTTTCAAGAAAAATCCTTGCAGTATTGACGTCGGAGGGCAGGAATCTTCTCAAACATCAAATTTGTTTATAATTGTATATTTTGATATATTTTCAAAATTTTATTTTGTTTTTCTAAAAGTTTTTACAAACTTGATCCCTTATTCGGCCATCATAAAGTCAGTATAATAATACTTCGGTTATGAAACTTTCTGCAAATGAAGTTTTAATTATCTTATTGGAATTAATAATGCCACTTAGAATTATTTGTGAAACCTCATACCCTTTTGTAAAATTATCAGTAAATTTTCTTGAATTTATCTTTAAGAAACCAAAATATGTTTAAAAGTTGTTTGCAGTCTACAAAAAGTCAACAATCAATAAACGCAGCAGTTAAACCCCGGAAATTTAAATTCAGCAAAAAAATTTCAGGAACAGTTTTCGTTAGGTTTTTTTAAAACAGTTAAGATAGCACTCGTATAAATTGCAACACTATGTATAAATATTAACAAGATAAATTATTCAATAAACCACCAATACGAGCACAGTTTGTGAAATTTGCTTAGTCGCATATTATTACACAGTAACTAAAGACGAGTTAAAGAGTCTTAAAACAATCAGAAAATAATGCTGAATTGTTCCCCGCAAAATGAAAGCTGCCCTTCTAGCTGGAACAAGAAAAATTAAATAAAAGTTATTCCAAAACAGAAGTTTTATCAGAAAATTAAAAATTCGAAAATCAAAAATACTGAAATTTAAGCGAAATATCAAATTGTTGTTTAAAAAATCACTTTTCCGCAAAACAGTTTTTTCAAAACATATAAATAATTAAGGAGTGTTATGTTATTCAAAAAATTATATAAATAATTAATACATTGTTACGAAGATGTTTTGTTTAAGTTTTAAAAGAAAATAATTATCAGTAAAAAAGTAAACGAAATGACCTATTGTGTATTTTATAACCTGCGTAGCTCTCTAAGGAATTTTATACACACAAGACAACAACAATATGCTTATTATAAATTCCAAAAACAAGTAAAGCAGAACAAAAACAAGGTCAAACAGGCGTCTACAGTGAATGACAATAACAACAACAATGATGTTAAAGTAAAAATATTCATAAAAACGCTTAAAACATAAAGCGCCACTTGCTGGGTAAATGAATTGGATAAATACCAGAAATACCGACTCACCAGTACGTGATACAACGTTGCCTAAAAATGATGTATTCACATCGAAAGCGTTCACCATTTGAGAACAAATAGTCAGGAAGAACGTTAAGAGGAGGAATTTAATGGAATTCAAGTAGAAACATCGTTGAGTACAGACAATAAAATGCTAAAGCATCTTTTAGACGTAAAGTTACCATCGTGTTTATCGTAGCGTACATAAATAGTCACTTGTACCGGTACAGTGTAGTATAAGTTGATTATTGTGATTGACTATGCAATCATTAATTAAATTGTTTATGAGGCATCATATGTCACTCGACATATGCTGCGATCGACACACTAGCTGCGATCACTAACAGTGTATTTGCTGCAAACCAAACGAACTTATAGGGTGTTGTATTTTAAGCGTGGATGTGCACAGGCAGACATAGATATGTAAATAAAGCTAGGAATGCTTACAAGCATTCCAGCCTGGAAAATGTTCAATGATCAAGTTGTCAGTACGAGTAAGCTTACAAATATATTACATTGCAAATTCGCACTAATACTCGCTATGTTTGCCACGCTTCATATTCTGGCCTAACAGTTACTTCCTTCGGTGGATTCGGCCTATCCACTAGAATAAAAGTATCTAAGGAACTGGCAGGACCGCCATGTAATTAATTAAATAGTAATATAATTAAACAATTGTTATCTAGTTCTTTAGTATTCCGGCTTAAAACTTTAAAAACATTTGACACAGTATTGTAAAGGGGAAGGATTCGTATCTTCTATAGACTAGTGAGGATGGGAAGAGATCTCCCAGCAGAGACGTCAGAGGATACCTTGGGTCGATTTCAATTGTTTGTTCCTATAGCCCTTATATTTATTTTAAACAGCTGAAAAGGGTATTCAGCTTGAAAGCAGGCTCTCTTTTCAAAGTGCCTAATACTTGAAGATCAAAGTCTAGTACGAAGAGCAGTGGACACCGCTCATAAGTCTTTTGTTTAAATCTTGTTTTATTCAAATTTTCATTCCCTTATATACTATTTTAACATTTTTGACTTAGCCTTTCTAACTTATTATAAGTTACTTACAAACACTATTTTACTCTTTTCAACGACATGCATTCTAGCTTCTTAATTGTTGTGACGAATCAAATGCATGCTTAGTAAAATCACTCAAAGAAATATGACACCTAAAAAGGGTGTCACTCCATTTGTGTTCTAGTTCAGTATGCATCTGAGTCGACACATGTTGTACTATTGGCGATTGGTTGTCTGGTGTGTTTGTGTGTTTTTGTGTTACAGTGCAACACACATGTTGTGGCACACTACACCCTTACCCTCAAGAGAAAAATTATATGAAAAAATAATTTTTCTTCAGAATGCACGTCATTGTTACAATATTCTTTTTTTTTTTTTTTTTATAATGCTAATAAAATAGTACAATGATAATAATAATAATATATTTATATATAATAATACAATGATGATAATAATACTACATATATAATAATAATACAATTGTATCTTACACTAGTTTGTATGGTTTTAAATTATTATTATGTATTTCTTTTTCTATTCCGTTATAATCTATTACTGTATTGACATTGTTTTTTCTTATAATTCTATATGGTCCCTTGTATGGACTTTGATATTTCTTTCTATTCTCTACTTTGATTAGAACTAAATCTCCTATATTTAAATTCATTTTATTTGTATATTTATCGTTATCTACCCTTTTAATCTTTGTTTTAATTGTTAGTTCTTTAGCTTTATTTAATGCATATTTTAACTTGACTCGTAATTCCTGTACGTAGTCATCATAATTATAAAATGTTTGTTTATTTGACAAAGTGTCAGATGGCAGTGTTGGTAATTTACCATAAACTAATTCAAAAGGCGAATAGCCTGTGTCTATATGGGGTGCTGTGTTATAAGCAAAAGTAAAATATGGAATCCATTTATCCCATTCATAATCATTTGCGGTTGTCAACAGGAACTCGTTAAGTACTCTATGATTTCTTTCTATCGCACCAAGTGTTTCGTGGTGATAAGGTGTTGAAAATATTTGTTCAATATTAAGTAGTGTACATATGTTACGCATCAGCTCGTTAGTGAATTCTGTTCCTCTGTCAGACTTAAGTACTTTAAATTGACCATATTTTAGGATAAGTTGTTCAACTAGCGTTCTTGCTGTTGTAACTGCATCTTTTGTTGACATTGGATGGGCGATGACAAATTTTGTCAACTCGCATTGCATAGTTAAGATGTAGCGATAATCATTAGATATTCTAAGTGGTCCTACGGTGTCAATTGAAACTACTTGAAAACTATTGTTTGGTGTGTCTGTCAGTGTAAGTGGTTCTTTAATGTGTTTTGTTTGTTTATTCCTGTTGCAAGCGTCGCAATGTGATATGAACATTTTTACCATTCTACTCATATTTTTCCAAATGTATCTTTTTTTTAATTTGATGATTGTTTTACGTATTCCCAAGTGCCCTGAGTGTGTGGCATTGTGGAATTCATTTATTAATTTATATTTTAGGATATCTTCTTCAATTTGTTTAGGGGCATTGTATATTAAAATCTTAAGTGGAGGACTTTCATTACTTTTTATTGCTCTTGCATATGTTTCTTTTAATTCTTCTTTTGTGTATACTTTAAATATTTCATCATTCGTTGATAGCGCTAATTCTTTAATATTTTCTTTTCTCATTTTAGATATCAGTTTCCTCAGAATCGAATCTAGTTTCGCTGAGTTATCGCTGAATCTTGCATGCTTGTTTATTTCTTTATTATTTCTTTCTTCTGTATGTAACTTCTTCATAATCGAATCTGGTTTCGGAGAATTATCATTACATACTTTGTTCTTATTCTTGGCACATAACTTCTTCATAATCGAAACTGGTTTCGGAGAATTATCATTATGTCCAATGTGCACAATATTATCTTTAACAAATATATCTTTTTCTTCTATACTTTCTATCTTATTAAACTGCAGTTTCTTCATATTCTTTATATCATTAATGGAGGTGCATTCCCATATGTGAAGTTGATCAGACTTCTGAGAATTGCATTTGTCCACATCGTTCTCTTTTACACGTGTATTATTATCTTCTTTATTTCTTTTATTAAATTTCCTCTTGTCTTCATATGCCTCATTATTATTATTGTCATTATTTTTATTTGCCTCGTTATCCTTATTTTCTTTATTCTTATTTTTCATTGCCCTTGTTGTTACTAATATTTTACTTGTCTTTTCATCAATTTCATTTGGTATCATTTGTTTGAGTACATCTGAATCAATTTCTATCCTAGATAGTGCGTCTGCATTGGTATTCATTTTTCCTTTTTTGTATATTATTTCGAAATCATAATCACATAAATCTAACCTTATTCTTGTCATTTTTGAAGATGGATTTTTGTGTGTAAATAGGGAGATTAGTGGTCTGTGGTCTGTTACTACTATGAATTTTCTACCATACAGGTATGGTCTGAAATAGTTAATACTCCAATGTATTGCCAAAAGCTCTTTTTCGATAATTGGTTTATTGATGTCATGTTTTTGTAATGCTTTACTTGCATACGAAATCGGTAGGTCTTTGCCTATCTCTCCTTGTGATAAAACTGCTCCTAACGCATAGTTTGAGGCGTCTGTTGTTAAAATAAATGGCTTTTCAAAGTTTGGGTACTGTAGTAAGGGGGGATTCATTAGTTTCTCTCTAAGAGTGTCAAATGCCGTTTGGCAGTCGTCCGTCCATATGAATTTGGCTGATTTTTTTAATAAAGCGTTCAGGTTTTTCGCAATGTCGGCGAAGTTCGGAATGAATTTTCTGTAGTAATTGCAAAATGCAATGAATCTTCTAACTTCGTCAGTGTTTTTAGGTATAGGGTACTGTTTTATAATTTCGTACTTAGCGGGATCTGTTTTTACTCCGTCTTTTGTTATTAAATGTCCTAAGTATACAACTTCTGGTCTTAAAAAACAACATTTTTTTGGATTTAATTTTAAGTTATACTTTTGTAATCTGTCTAGAACTTTAATAAGGTTTTGGTTGTGGTGTTTCAAACTGCATCCAAATACAATGATGTCGTCTACATATAGAAAAGCTTCGGAATCTAGTCCTGAAAGTGCTATAGTAAGCATGCTTTGAAAACTGTTTGAAGAAATTTTTAGTCCAAAGGGGAGTCTTTTGAATTGGTAATGATTCTGTGGTGTCGAAAATGCTGTCAGATGTCTTGATTGTTTGTTCAATTTTATTTGATGGAAAGAACTAGTCATGTCAAGTGTAGAAAACCATTTTGCTCTTCCTAATTTATCCAAAATATCTTCTAATCTGGTTAAAGGAAATTTGTCATTGACGATTTTGTCGTTAAGTTTTCTAAAATCGACTACTAGTCTCCATTTCTTTTTATCCTCCGTGTTCTTTTTAGGTACTAAAAGGAGCGGAGAATTATAAGGACTAACGGAAGGTTCTATTATGTCATCATTTAGCATTTGTCATTAATGATGTCAGTATGTGAATGTGGTAGTCTGTAGTTTTTTATGTAAACCGGTGTATTGTCTGTTGTTGATATTTTTTGTTCGTAAAAATTGTTTACTGTTAATATTTCATTGTCTAGGTGAAAAATGTTTTGATATTGTCTACAAATGTTTATTAACTCTGTTTTTGCAGAATCATCATTATTATTTATTTGTAATTCAGTCAATATTTTATGAAAACGTTCTTCGTTGTTTACATTATTGTAGGTTAATATTTCATAATTACTTAGTGGGTCAGTTTGTAATTGAATATTGTCTAAGGTTACTGTGTCGTTTGTTGTATTTAAAATTTTAATGTGTGTCATCCCATGTTTTGGTGCTATTGAATTACTAAGAAAAATACCTGGTTTTAGTTCATTGTTAAATATGACGCAATCTTCTTTAAGTTGTATTTTTAATGCATGAATAATTTCTGTTCTTGGTGGTATAATTATTTGTGACGTATTGAGTGTTTTTGTATGCATCGGGAGTGTTGTTGTGACGTCATTTTTAAGTAAGGAGATTGTAAATGTTTCATAGTCAATTTTGCAAAGATATTTGCTTAAGAAGTCTCTTCCTATTATACCATCAGTTTGTATTGGGAAATTTGAATTTACTAATTGGAATTTGTGTTCGTACGTTTCGTCGGATAATGTTAGATTCAGTGATATTGTTCCTAGTGAGTAAATTTCTTCTTTAGTGATGCCAGTAAATTTGCATTTTTCTTCTGGGTTATATTGTTCATTTTCGAAATTAATGTTCATGCGACAAAGAGATATGTCGGCTCCTGTATCAATAAGGAATGTAAGTTTTGTGTTCTTATATGTTGTGTGAATGAAATTTGTGTTATTATTGGAAACTTTGTGTATTCTTAATTCTGGCTCTCCGGAATATCTGTGTATTCCTGGCCTATCATGTTTCCCGACTGTATTGTGTGTACGTTTCTGTTGTTACTGTACCTGTCGTGATTGTTGTTATTGTAATTATTTCTATTATAGTTGTTATTGCTATAGTTGTTTCTATTATAATTGTTGTTATTGTAATTGTTTCCATTGGGTCTCCTGATGTTATTAGTGTTTCTGTTTGGATTGTTATTGCTATGGTTATAATTTTGTCTGTTATTGTGAAAATTACTGTGTCTGTTGGAATTGTAATTAGTTTGTTGTTGAAGAGTATTTATGTTGTTGAATCTGTAATTGTTTTGTTGTTGGCGTGTATTTGTGTTGTCATTGCGTTGTTGACGCCGCGGTGTTGTTCTATTGAAATGCAATACCGAGTTGTGATTCAACTGTTGTTCATTTTCCAGTTCCAATGCAAGTTCAGATGCTTCTTGTAACGTGGATGGCCTAGCTGCATATATGGTTGACTTAAAGTTGTCGTTCAAGCCTTTCTTGAATGACTCTAATGCTAACTTATTGTTTAATTTTACGATTACATTCTTTTCAGCTTCTGTGGCTGTGTTTCCTAATTCTTCTATTCCCAGTTTGTTCAAATTATCTATGAGTGATACGACACAAAGGGACCCTTCCCAATGTTTTCCTTTGAATACGAATATGCAATTACAAATATATGTGACTTATCTAAGTATTTAGTTACCGTTCCAATTATGCAGAAAGGCATTTAAATAGTCGCTAAATTAATATTTGACAAGTTCGTTCTAACCTATAGTCCAATGAAGACGTTCATTTCGAACATGGGTACAGAATATACAAATGCCATACTTGGAAAAATAAGGCACAGGAAAAGCAAAACTTTTTATTGCAACACTTTAGAGTTTTTAATTAAATTGAACAATTTACTTACTTTCCAAGTAAACATGCTGGTAACTTCACCTCCGTAATGCCTAAAAGATGGTTTATTATTAACAATGTTAAAACTTGTTCTCGCTTATACAAGAATTTTTCACTTTTACCATCATCCTGTGCTGTTGTTTTCTTATTATCATTCAGTGTAGACGCCTGTTTGACTGTGATAGTGACTTTTTTTGTGTTTTGTTGTTTAGCTTCTTGCCTGAAATGTATAGCATGTTGTTGTTATTTTGTGTGTATAAGATTTCTGAGAAAACTGCGCAGTTTTTAAAAGACACAACAGGTCGTTTCGTTTACGTTTTTACTAATAATTTTTTTCTTATAAAACTTAAACAAACCGCCGTCGTCATAATAGATTTAAATTTAACTGAATAAATTAAAAATCGATTATTTGCTAAGAAACCCTGAATAGCTTCAAAACAAAAACACTATATAGTATTCAAAAAAAGTATTCTAACATCGCCGATTAAGAAAAAAAAATATTTTTATATAGAAAATTCCGGCAAATTCAGCTTTTTAATTTTTTCGTATTTTAAACTATTTATTAAGTGATTACATAGCACAGCAAATATATTTATTGTTATTTTTTAATTCCTCATATGCATCAAATAAAATTTTGCTCACTGTACCTCAAATGACACACAGTTATAACGAATAACAACAATTTTATATCATTTGCAGGACGTTCTGCTGGTATTTTATATGCTGGAGCACAGGCAGCACCAGATGTTGGTGCCAGTGCTGTATTAGGTGGTGATACATCTCAAGGTGGTTTTAGTGGTTCCGAAGCATATGCCAATGGTAAAGTTAACAGTCACACACGAACTATTGTGGCCGAAAACTCACTAAAGCGACAAGAAAATACCGACCCACAATATCCACCACAGCCCATAGCTGAAAATGTCAATGCCATACAAAAGATACGACCACCCAAAAAATATCATTCATCGGAACCGGTAAGAGATTTAAAAACACCAAAAAGAAAACAAAAAGAAAATTAATTTTTCATCTTTATTGCAAAAATGTATTTGTTACAATACCAGGATGTTACACTCAGTCATTTTTATTTAATTTCTTAAGTTTTATTTATTAATTGACAGGGGACGTGAAGAGTAACATGTAAGAAGTAAATTTAAAATGTCTGTAATAGTTGTATATTTCAAAAAGGATTTTCACAACTCTTATAAAACTAATTTATAATTAATTTAAGTTATAAAAATTGTGTTACATTTAGCCACAAATACAAATAAAATAATATCTAATTTAATCAGCAAGAAACCCCAGCTGCTGCTGCTGCTGCTGCATCAATTGTTTTAACAAAAACTATAACGAAAACCAAATTCACAACACCATTGCACAGCACTAACAAAGACAATAATGAACCAGCATTAAAAGCACTAACAGGACAATCTTTGGATATTGCTGAACAGGATTACAATCTTCATAATCACTTTGCAACACCAACTTTACCAACATATGTATTATCAACAGCACCTTCATCTTTAAACAGTGACAACTTTAATGATAATAAAGACAAAGTTGTTAATGCTAATAATCCAACTGTTTTAGTAACAACAAGAGGTAATGTTAAAGTACGAAACCATGCGCTTCGTAAACAACGTCGTAATCATCATCAAAAGCGCATTAATGCAAATCGACAACGTCAAAAATCCAAAACTATTGTTACGGTTGTGGAACAAACACAGGAACCACAAAAACCATTGGATCTGCATCAAGCAGAGGACAGATTTTCTGTAGAAACACAACAGCAATCACATTACCTACAGGTAGCAAAACGTATTTATTTCAATGCTTAAAGGATCGGATGGCAGCATGCAACAAATTTTAAATGAAAATTATTATATATAAAATAGTTTAATGGTTTAATGCTTATGAAATTAATTATTTTTTAAACGGGCATGGACATTATCCTTTGTATGTTTGTATGTATGCATGTATAATAATAGTAAAAATAATTAGCAGTGAATAAGACGACCAAAAAACTTTATGCTTTAAGTCAGTGATGGGCGAACTTTTTGTGTGGCGGGCCAATAAATTAAAAAAAAATCTTGCGGCGGGCCATTAAATTAAAAAAAAACATAGAGGGTCATTCATTAAAAAATTATGGGGTTGCTGTTCAATTAAAAGTTCGGTTTAAGCTAAATATTTATTAGTTATATTACGTAATATTTTAAAACAACATAAAAATGACTTGACATAATTTCCTCAAAATCTGGTTCCAGCTGGGAGGATGCGACTTTTAATAAATTAAATAGACTCTCGTCTGGCAATCGGTTTCTTATTGAATTTTTTCAGCATTTCATTACTGAAAAGGCCTGTTCACATAAATATGAGGAAGCAAACATTGCCATAATTTTCTGCGCATGATTAATTAGCTTTGGAAATTCATCTTTTGGTAAGGATTTATAGAAATTAAGCTTATCTGTATTTAAAAATAGCTGTTTTAAATTATTATTACATTGCCATTCTATAATTTCCAATTGTAGATCAGATGGAACATTCTCAGGATTAACATTAAAAAGCATTGAAAAAATATCTAAACATGGTTGGATTTTTTTAAAGTCAGCAAATTTGGCCTCAAATTCTGAATACAGTTTTAATAAAGATTGTGAAGAGACTTTTAACTTCTCTTTAACTTCACAGGCCTCAAAGAATGAAGTCTTGGAAAATGAGTCAAATCATTTTTTCCCAAACATTTAGAAAATATAAACAATTGAGTTTTAAAAGACCTCAAACTGCCCCAAGTTTCATCTATAAATTGATTTCTTCCCTGTAACTTCTTGTTCAGTTTATTATAGTGCTCGAGTAAATCCGTGAAAAACGCAAACTCGATGCACCAATTCTTGTCCTCCAATATTTCCCACTCATCCCAAATTTCAGTTTTGGTTTTTAGAAAAGCTTTAATTTTTTCGAGAAGACTCCTAACTCTCTCGAGAAGGCATGCCCACAACTCCTGATCTTTGTATAATAAAGTACATTTCAAAATTCTGCATCAACTTCCGATAAAAACTCTTGAAATTGTCGATGTAACAAACCACGGGCTCGAATCGTATTAATTAATTTTTTTAAATAATATTAAGTACGTGGCTAATATCCAAGGCAGCCTTGCAAAGAACATCTTTGTGGATTATACAATGTAAAAAAATTGTTTCGTTTTCACGATTCTGACTATTATAAACTCCTGCAAACTCCGTATTTTTCCCACCATGTTAGGTGCTCCATCAGTTGTTAAATTAATTAATTTGATAATTGGGGCCTTAAAAGATTCCATCCCCTCTCTAATTTCATCATAAATTATTTTTCCTGTCGTCTTTCCTTTCAAAGATCTCAAACAAGCAAGTTCTTCGGTTATTACAAAGTTTTCATCGACTCCTCTAATAAAAATTAGAAGCTGGGCTATATCACTTCTGCCAGTCGTCCATAGTGACAGAAAAATACTGAAACCTTTTAAGACGTCCATCGAGTTGATTGGTTAAATTAAAAGAAATCGCTTCAATTCTTTTTGTGACCGTTCTATGTGACAGCCCTATAGATTTGAAATCTTTTACCTTTTCCAATGCTAATTAACACATCCTTAATAAATTCTCCTTCAGAAAACGGTTTGTTACCTTTTGCTATTTTATAGGCAACAATGTGACCTGCTAACGTGGAGGATCGCTGGACACTTCTTTGATTTTTAAAAAACATTTGCTGACCAGATATTTTTCTTTTCAATTCCTCTGAATGAACTTTCTCTTTCTATTTTCGATTGACATTTATGGGGGTATTTACAATACATTTTATTATTTTAATTACACAAATAAAACTGAACGTTGGCAACTTTATAATTTTACTTCACAATTTATTCTTTAAGTCGCTAGATTTACACTTTTACTGATTACTGATTAATCCGTCGCTGGCCCTTTTATATTTGTTGCGCATGTTGTCTCAAATATTCAAGAATCTTCTAGGTCTCACATATAATAGCTGTTGTTATGTTATACGTTCAGTTTTCTATATTAGTTGTTAGTTTTTTATGATGTTTATGTTTCTTCTTGGAATATTGCATCAGAAAGTTGTTGTTGTCTTGTGTGTACAATATTTCTCCAAAACTACACAGTTTGTACACAATATAATATGAAAACATCGTATTTTTTTGCTAAAATTGTCAATTTATATCTTTTTTAAAACATAATATAAATTAATTTTTTGGGCATAATTTTTTAATAGGTGATTAATTTTTTTTGAAAAACGCTCGGCGGGCCGTAGTTCACCCATCACCGCTTTAAGTGTTTTGCAAAAGCCTTTACGATTTAATAGTTTCTTAATAAGAACACTACAACAACAAAAATGCACATAAAGACGTAATTTTCATGTATAGTATTATCTTTAAAACCGTTATTGAAACACAATAGCAATTTACAGAAAACATGTGGTGGTATGTCCTTTGTAGCGACAATTATAAACACATTAAATAGTAAATTAAAAGATGGCCCATAAAAGATTAAACTCTTACGTTCATAGGCTTGCCTAATGTTGGTGTCATCTTTTCTGAATATGAAATTTTTTATCTTTGTATAACTTTTGTTATTGCAATATTTTTTGTCGATTTCTTACATAAATTGAGGCTATCAGCGTAAAATTGATGTAAGCCACATTTTTTTTTAAATGCTGTTTTTGCGTAAAATACATTGCTTACATTATGAAATTTCAATAAAAAGTGTTGGAAGTAGTTTTTTAGGATTTAAAATCAGATGCCGCTGAAAACACTGTTTTTGCATTTGGCATATGAAAGCAAAACACTAGAGCAAGAGTGTTGTAACCTTCATACACCACTTTTGCATTATGGCAATACTGAAATTTAGTCAGCTGTTTTTTGCATGAGTTGTAATAATTAATTGGTTCGAAACGTTAATTGGTTGAAAATAATAACTCATCCAACGAAATTTTGCAGTTAATCATAGACGAAAGTTATGATACAACGTCAGGTTAGTTAAAATACTTGTTACTACAAAATAAGCAATCTTTTTCACGTTTAGGTACCTATGTATGTACTTTTATAAATTACTTACATATTCAATATGGTTACAGGTGCAGATTTTGAGGATTCTTGCTCTGAATATCTTCCATCCCCTGTGCCCTCGTTCCACAATGATGACATTAAAGAATTTCAACTAAGCAGAACTACACCCACAACCCAAATAAGCACGCTAGCAGCAAGAACCATAGATGAATCTCCCATCGTCATAAGTAAAAAGCGTGTGAAAAAGCCACACACTTGGCAGCGAAATGTCCTTAAATTGAAACGAGCAAAAGGCGAACAATATGTTAATCTCAAAAAAAAACATTGTTCCTGCAAAGACACTTAAAACAGGCGAATGTTCTTGTTCTAAAAAATGTCATCTAAAACTAAATGAGGAACGTCAGCTAGAAATATTCGAAAGCTTTTACGCACTTGCAAATTTTGACACTCAGAATGCATTACTCTTCTCATTAGTTAGAGTGAAAAACATATGCAGAAAATACACTGGAAGCGTGATGTCAAGAAGGCAAAAATCCCGCCTTTACCATTTAATGAATAAGGATGGTGTTGATATTTAGGTGTGTAAAAAATTCTTTCTAAGAACTCTTCAAGTTTCCGATGGACGTGTAACTAGGGTGCTGAAACATAAAAATATGCGAAATGTTCCACCTCTTGATCAGAGAGGTAGACAAAGCTCTGTAAACAAAACGCCAGACAATAAGATTGCGGAGGTAAAAGAATTCATTGGCCTATTTCCAGTTTATGAATCTAATTACACTAGACATAAAAGTGATAATAGGAAATTTCTTTCTCCGGATCTGAGCCTTGGATGAATGTATTCTCTGTATAAAGACAAGACACATAAACCTGTGTCAGCTTTCATTTTTCATACAATTTTTAACGAATGTTTTAATCTACGTTTCCACCCACCTATCAGTGATCTGTTCAATAACAAAATTAAATGTGCTGAGAGTGAAGAGCTGTAACATGAACAAGAATTAGACCAGATAAAAGCAGACACTGCCAGACAGGGACACTGCCAGACAAAAGCATCAAATGATATCACTGTAATCACCTTTGACTTAATGAAAACTCTACCCATCCCCGTATTGAGTACAGGAATAGTATATTACAAAAGACAGCTGTGGACTTTTTGCTTTGGAATACACAACATGGAGACAGATGATGCGTACATGTTTGTTTGGGATGCGTTGGAAGCTTCACGAGGACCCCAAGAAATAGGATCTTCGATATGTGCTTGGCTTTTTCGACGGGGTTAATTTTAATTTTATTTGGGTACGGTTTTCCGTCGACCCTCGTCAAATTTGGTTTGTGAACAAACCGGTTTCGGCTGTTTGCCATCTTCAGTGTTTTAGTACGAAAAGAACACTGAAGATGGCAAACAGCCGAAACCGGTTTGTTCACAAACCAAATTTGACGAGGGTCGACGGAAAACCGTACCCAAATAAAATTAAAATAGGATCTTGCTTGATTTATTTTTTTAAACATTTTGTGACTACTAAGAAAGTAATCATGTATTCCGATCAATGTGGGGGATAGAATAGAAACATAAAGTTGTCCTTGATCTGTCATTATGTGGTATCTCATCCGGACTTCACCATTGAAGAAATTGATCATAAATTTTTAGTCAGTGGACATTCATACCTACCATGTGACCAAGATTTTGGTTTAATAGAAAAAAATAAAAAATTTTTTAAAGAAATATATGTTCCAGATAACTGGCTCGAAGTAATAATAACGGCTCGAAAAAGGAAATCATTCAAAGTGATAAGACCGACTGCAAGTGATTTTGTTTCTTTCAAGTCTCTACAAAGAAATATAACAAATAGAAAAGTTTCACTAAGTAATGCAAAGGTGGAGTGGTTAAAATTCCACAAAGACCATCCATTTTCAATTTTCTACAAATATTCAAATAATGAAGAAGACCTTTTTGATGAAGTCAATTTAAAAAAAAGACAGTCAGAGACACAAAAAATTAAATTGTAATCAAAACTTCTTTTTTATTCGAAGGATCAATACGTGACATTAACATTTGAAAATGATTTCGGGCATATGGGCACCGCGGCTGTTCTTGACGAAGCGCATTCTGGACGTCCAATTTTAGGCCACTTTTTCGAGCACTGCTGGGCGTATGTCACGAATAACACAAACAATGCTGTCCTCCAAGGCGTCAATTGTTGCTGGTTTATCAGCATAAACCAGTGACTTCACGTAGCCCCACAGGAAATAGTCGAGTGGTGTCAAATCGCACGACCTTGGAGGCCAATTGACAGGTCCATTTCTCGAAATCAACTTATCGCCAAATTTTGATTTCAATAAGTCGATGGTTGCGTTCGCTGTATGGCACGTAGCGCCATCCTGTTGAAACCACATCTCGTCCGGATCAATGTCATCCATATTTTCAAACAAAAAATCATTGATCATGGTGCGGTAACGATTTCCAATGACCGTAACGCGAGCTCCGGCCTCATTTTTGAAGAAATAAGGTGAGATGATGCCACCAGCGTGAAAACCGCACCAAACGGTGCATTTTTCTGGATGTAATGGAGTCTGTAGGGTCTGTTGTGGATTGGTCTCACTCCATATGCGGCAATTTTGCTTATTAACAAACCCGTTAAGCCAAAAATGCGCCTCATCGCTGAACACAATTTTGCGATAAAACAACGGGTCAGTTGGTAACTGCTCTAGAGCCCAATCGGCGAAAGAACGACGCATATAATGGTCTCGTGGCTTCAATTCCTGCACCAGCTGGATCTTATACGGGTGTAGGCCGAGATCTTTGCGCAAAATTTTCCACGTAGTGGACGGACAGAGCCCCAATTCCTGCGACCGACGACGAATTGATAAATTTGGATCTTCTTCCACACTTTCGTTTACAGCGGCGATATTCTCTTCAGTACGCACATTCCTTCGACGTGTTGGTGTTATTGCATCCTCTAGAGAGTATGTGGTACGAAATCTTTCGACAGTTCGACGAATGGCTTGTTCAGATGCACGATTATGTACGCCATAAAAATGACGAAGTCGTCTATAAGTTGCGCGAATGTAAGTAAATTTGGATAATTTCGTAGCGTTGTTCAAGCGAGAGTCTATTCATGATGATTTGTCAGAGTATACTGAAACAAATAAAAAAAAATGTTTCATCAAAATTTCATTTTTTGTGTTACTTTTTACAATTTAAAGTTCTATCTAGCTTAAAAAAACACCATTTACATCTAGACGCATTAGGAAAACCAACCATCACTGAAAAAAAGAAGAAAGACCTTCTTGAATTGTTACAGTTCGTTCCGCCGATTTATCATATATTTTATAATAATCTAAAGACGTCCAACAGTGTCCGGGATGAAGTGTTTTATGATGAGACATATGAAGAATTAATCTAACTCTGTATTATTTTCATTTTTTTCTAATAAAACTTGCCCTCATATGATGTAACCTGTTTATTATTTTATATACGACCAAAATATTATAAATGCAGAAGTACACCACCAAGTACACCTTTTTTTTTATTATTAGCTTCATTAACGTAAAAGTATACAAATATTGTAGATTTTGAAATTATTTTTATACATTAAAATCAAAACAATTAAAATAATGTTAAAAAAAATTAAATTCAAAAGAAATTTATACAAATTTAATTACCTCATTATCTTCTAATGAGGTTGTCTGGGGTTACATCACTTTTGCACTGGTAGCCTCAATTAGGATATTGGCAAACATGCAATTCAAAAGTATAAAATGTTACATCAGCAATAAATATATTTAACCCTAGAAAGATAACGTTAATTTTTAGTACGGTAAAGATAGCGTTACGTCTGAAAGACGTATGGTTTCTAACATCCTTTTAAGGACTTAAAACAAATAAAAATTGACATAGGAGTTATTGAGATCATTTATTTATTGAATTTTCTCTTTAATAAGCATTAACAAGCTCCTGGGATGAACTGATAATACTGAGCATATACATTTCCTCTCACTACAAACCACAGAGATGGAGTACAAAACTAAAAAGGCATACGTCTGATAGACGTAACTTATCTATGCAGGGTTAAACTTGTATATTTTTTCAGCTCATAGTCCTTGTACACGTGCCGGGTTTTTCAACACGAATTTTATTTTTAAATTGTGGCAACACCAACAACATGATAATTTTGACATTTAGTTTTTTGACGTATTCGTAGTATATGCATTGGCATTTGCTACAAAGTCAATTTCGCAGGAAAATCGCATAAAAATAATTAAAACTCACCAAGAAAATGGTGGTTGTTGAAGTCTCAAAAGTAAAATCTCCAACCCTGGCTTATATATTGGGATAAAAGCTACTGACGTCTAAGGGGCGCTGCAATCACCGAGATTTTAGTTAGCTAAGAATTTCTTTTTGCTTTTCAATTCAAGTTCGTTTGTTGAAGAAAGCTAGTTCGTGGTTATTCGCGCTTTTTAAGAACTTTAAAATTGTAAAGTGCAAATCGAATTGTAAATTTGGAAATTTTTGTGAAAATTGGAATAAACCAAGGGAAACTTAATTTGTAACTTCACCTTTTATCAAGTAGAAAACGGAATTTAACTCGTGTTCTTTTTTATTGCGACTTCGGTCTAGTACTTGTGGTTCCTTGCTTGCTTGGGTGAGGATACCCGTCTAGAAGCTATCATCCCCCACATTTTTAGTGGTTCTATTAAACACACATTTCGTGAAATTAATGATATTTTCGGACAATATAATCGTCCCTCTAAGACCGCTTTTAAAAATTTGGTCGTTGAATTTGAGTCGACAGGCTCTTTACAAAATGTGCAAAGACCAGCTCGTGTTCGTGACCAGGTCGTTTAACTGCCGTGAGCCACAGTGTTAAAGCAGATCCAAATTTGTCGATTCCTCGACGTTCTCATTAATTGGGGTTATCAAAAACCACCATATCTGAAATTTTGCGTAAGGATTTGAATTTTATGCTTTACAAGGTCAACAACTAGTGCAGGAATAGAAGCCGACCGACCATTCACATCGCTGTAGATTGGCTCAATTTATTTAGGAACAACCGGCTGGTTTTTCTGAAAAAATCATTTTTTTAGACGAAGCTCATTTTCACTTGCCAACAAGCAAAATGGCCGTAATTGGGCTTCTGAAAATGCTAGAGCGATTATTGAGAAGCCTTTGTTCAGCGTGTCACTGTATGGTGCGTCTGTAGGCGTGATTGGGTTATTTTGTTTTTTTTTTAAGATGCTGCAAATGCGGTAAGAGTCAATGGATCACGCTACCGCGAGATGGTAACAATTAAATTTTGGCCTATTATTAACGACGGGGATATCACTGACATGTGGTTTTAACAGGACGGTGCCACATGTTACACAGCTAATGAAACGATCAATTTATTGGAAACCAAATTTCCAATCAGCCGTTAAGTGACCAGCCCGATCATGTGATTTAACTCGTTGGGCTATCTTAAGGACAGAGTCTATTACGAAGATAATAGAATCTATTTCAGCCTTAAAACTTAAAATCGGTTACGAAGTTGGACCGCCATGTTGCCAAAAACGTGATTAAAAAATTTGATGAAAGAATCGACATCTGTCAGCGTGGTCATGGTGAACATTTGCCAGATATCATTTTTCATTCATTATTGCCGAACTTTTCTCTTTGTAATACAATAAAAATATGAATCATCTTAATTTAAATTTTTTTGTTTTATTTTGTTTTAGAAAACAAACAAACTTCTTGTTGAAAAACCCTTTACTTTTTATTTAAAACACTATATAGTCAGTAAATAAAAAAATCGTACCCCGGTGCCTTAACAGAGGTATAGAACTTTAAGTTGGTAACACATTTTTAGCTGGCAATCATTTTGCCAGCTGTCAAGTAATTTATATTTAGTTTGATTTGACATTTCAACATAAAATTTAAACAGCCAAATATTGTTACGAAAATGCTTAGTTTAAGTTTTACAAGAAAATAATTATTAGAAAAAAATAAATGAAATGACCTATTGTGTCTGTTTGCAAGTTATGCAGTTTTTAACAAATCTTATAAACACAAGACAATAAATATTTGTTTAATTAAAATTCTAGGAAATAAATTAAACAAACAAAAAACAACTAACACAAGACAAACAAGAAACACACTGCCTAACAGGCGCCTACAATGATAGCACCAACTATACGTGATGATGTTAAAGTAGAATTTTTTAGTATATGCGAGAATCTTGAGGCCGTAAAGTCAGTTTGAATGCAAACGTCTAAAGATAATAATAAAGCTTTTAGCCGTTTCGTGATAAATTTATTGTGTATTTTTGTGTGTGTAAACGTGAATAAGTAAATAAATCGTGTAATTTAATTTAAAATTCTAATGGAGCAATTTCGTTTTGGACAAAATTTACACAGTTTGAAAGCTTTGCTCAAGCGTCAGTTTATTCATATTGATATCCCTAATCCAACCACCATAAACCACTTGACAACTGAAAAATTGTCCGACAGTTAAAAACTGCTGGCAGCTAAAATGTATATACCTCTATAAAAATACCTTATATTAACACAATCATAGAAAACTACCTTTTGAGAAGTTTTTAAAAGACTGTCTTCTAAAAAGAATACACTGTTTCCCAAATTATTGTTAGTATAGAAAGTCATACAAAACCCGTTAAAACACATTTCAGAAGAGAATTTTTAACAAAACAATGTAACGATGACATATGACAGATGACAGCACTATTTGTCATTCGTATTAATTTAGTAATAGACCGAACCAATTAGTCTCCAACCAATCTTCGTACTAATTAAACCACCTATATCCATCCAAAAATCGAAAACAACTCCCATGTATGGGCTCCTCCAAAGTCTATTTTGGAGTTGCTCGACCGCGTACCGGAGAGGACCAAGAGGCTCATTGGGGACAGTAGGGTATTTAAATC
The DNA here is from genome assembly GCA_030448955.1 of Trichopoda pennipes. Lineage (NCBI taxonomy): Eukaryota > Metazoa > Arthropoda > Insecta > Diptera > Tachinidae > Trichopoda > Trichopoda pennipes. Next base: position 1,859,860 of record JASKUP010000070.1, on the reverse strand, counting down.
TCTCGATTTTCTAGAATATCGACGCAATGTGGGATGCATTTCACAGTTTTATCGTTACTATAAAGATAAGTGCGATAGTGAAGTTATGGAACTTGTTCCCGTTACTCGCACGTTTTTGCGTTTAAATCGATTACTGGTTTTAGAATTTTACATAAAGAGCGATTGCTTATCCCCTTCATAGTGATGGTTAAAAGTTATTTATTTACTCTACTTAATTCCCAAAAATATTTTTTTTTTTATTTTTTTTTAACAGTTTCCATTCTTTATTTGCAATCTATTTTACACAACTTAAAATAATAAGCAAATTATATAATATTTATGAGAAGAAAACATAACTGAAATAACTTAAAGTGGCGAGCTTAATAGCTCAGTAAAAATAACAATGCTTGTATTATTTACATTATATATTACTCTGTTTTCAAGTACATGAACCCTTTTTAAGCTGACTACATCATTGCTATCGTCTAACAAGTTGACCTAAAAAGTTAAAAAAAAATTCTATTATTTGTATAAAATGTTTTCTGTTCTTCCCTTATGTTTCGGATAGTTTAGCTTATACCTTGGAACAGAAATTATAATATTATTAACTATTAATTGGAGCAATTTTGTTTAACTAATGCAAAACTGTTTTATTATTCATATGTTATACTGATTAATGGACTATTAAAAGTTTAACAACAAAAGTTATTAATTGGAAAAAGTTTCATTTCCATTCATTATTATTTAATTAAAATATAATAAAGTAAATATGTAAAATTCCAAGAACAGCATCGAGTTATTAAACAATAAAATGCATTCTGATTCTATATGAAAGAGGTTTAAGCACCAGACACATTAAAGTAAAGTAAATAGAATTCATGCTACTGAAAATGAAACCGAAATGATGGTAAAGGAAATCTCAGATAATTATTTATTTGTTTAAACAAGATGGACATTAACAAATTAAATTAATCGAAAACAATACCAAAAATCCCTTTCAAAAGAATTATTTTAAGAAAAAATTTTATAATAATTTTATTTTAATTATTGAAGTATTTTATCGCTACAGTTTTTCTTTATTTATTTGTAGTTTTTATTTCCGTTTTGATAAAAAATTTAAAGGGAATTTTAAAAGACATTTTATAAAAATAATGTCTTAATAGTCCCTTATAAATATTTCTTGGCTATGCTTTATAAAAAAGCCAAAAACCCACGTACTTAATAATAATTTTGTTGGTTTTTCTTCAAAAAGGTACATTTTTCAAATATATTTTTTAAAAAGGTACTTTTTTTAAATATGAAAAAATATAGTCTGTTTTTTTATTGAACTGTTTGTTTTTTTTTTTTTGTTTTTCTTTAAAAAGGTACTTTTTTCAAAGATACAAAAATATAGTCTGTTTTTTTATTGAACTATTTTTGTTTTTCTTTAAAACGGTACTTTTTCTAATTTACAAAAATATATTCCGTTTTTATTGAAATATTCCATTCTTTCCTTAAAAAGGTACTTTTTTCAAATATGCAAAAATATAGTCTGTTTTTTATAAGACTTTTCTTTGTTTTTCTTTAAAAATGTACTTTTTAAAATATGCAAAAATAAAATCTGTTTTTTTTTTCTTTAAAGAGGTACCTTATTCTAATACGGTCTGTTGTTTTATGGAACTATTTTTGATTTCTTTAAAAAGGTACTTTTTTCAAATATACAAAAATATAGTCTTGTTTTTATTCAACTAATTTTGTTTTCTTTAAAAAAGTACTTTTTCCAATATACAAAAAAAAAATCCAATTTATTAAACTGTTTTTGTTTCTCTTTAAAAAAATATAACTTTTTGAAATATACAAAAATATAGGCTGTTTTTTATTAAACTTTTTTTGTTTTCTTTAAAAAGGTACTTTTTCAAATATGCAAAAAATGGTCTGTTTTTAAAGGAACTTTTCTTTGTTTTTCTTTAAAAATGTATTTTTTCAAACATGCGAAATAAAACCTGCTTTCTTGCTGAACAGTTTTTGTTTTTATTTAAAAAGGTACTTTTTCAAATATGCAAAAATAATTTCCATTTTTTATTGAACTATTATTGGGTTTTCTTTAAAAAGGTTTTTTTTCAAATATGCTGGTCCAAAGAGAAAGAAAAGTTATTCTTGACCTTAAAAGCGATTCGTTTAAATTTAGAAGTTAATAAATAATATTTTTTTAATAGAAAAATTGTTTAAAAGTTTCTTTTTAAGTACTTTTTTGTACATTTTCTTAAGTAAGATATTTTATTCGAAAATTGTTTTTAACTAGACATTTCTTGGCAAAATGTTTTCTCATGGCTGCTTGTTGTTCGTTTTGGAAACGGGCTTTGTTGCATTTTTCAAAACAACTTTTTAAAATGTTCTTTTCAACAAGGTACTTTTCACACATATAACTTGTTTATGGGTGTTTTATTCACTTGCAACATCTGCGAAAGATACTTTTTTTAAGTTGCTTTCAACTACTTTTTTGTAGTTTTCTTAAAGTCAGGTATTTTATTCAACAATTGCTCTTCTGCAGTGCTTATTGCTTTATTTTTAATTGTAGAATTATACTTACAAATTGATAATTTAATCATTTAATTATTGCTCAAAAACAACACTTACTCAAAGCAACAGCAAAAAAAGGTTATTTTAACAACATACTGAACTCTCTTATTTCAAGTTTTAAAATTAAGCTTTAAATTGCAATTGTGCCAAACAGATGTTGGTTGTATTAATTGATAATTGTGTTAAATAAAAGAAAAAAGAAAAACTTGTATATTTTTGGCTGCATGTTTAACTGATATAACTACCCGTAGCATTTTACCAATTTATTATTTTTCAAGCTGAAATATCGGGTTTTTCAACAAGAAGTTTGTTTTTCAATTGTGACAGTCCCAACAACATGATAGTTTTGACATTTAGTTTTTTTGACGTGTTATTGTTACAATAATTCAATTTCGCACTAAAATTGCATTAAAAATTGCATTTGGTTCATTTCCAAAAAGCTCTTATATTTTGGGACAACATAATCGCTCTTCTATTCTTTTTAGACCGCTTTTAAGAATTTGGTGGTTAAATTTGAGTCAGCAGGCTCGATACAAAATGTTCGAACCCGCATTCGACCATGTCGTTTAACTGAAAACATCGCTTTCGTGAGACAGTGTTGAAGCAGATACAAATTTGTCAAAACCTCGACGTTCTCAACAAGTGGGGTTATCCAAAACTACCACATGGCGAATTTTGCGTAAGAATTTAACTTTGAAGCGTTACAAGATGCAACTGGTGCAGAAATTGGAGCCGGCCGAACGTTCACATCGCCCTAAATTCTCGAAGAACCGGCTGGTTTTCGTGAAAAAACATTTTTTTAGGCGACGCCCATTTTCACTTGTCAGGGTATATCAAGAAGCAAAATTTTTTGTTTTTTTTTTCAGGCAACAATGCCTATGTAGTCAAGTACCGTGCTACATTCGTTAGCAAAGAGATAGAGAAGAGATGAAACAGGTGGTGAAAGTAGAAGGATAGTTGGAAATTAACTGCCGTATAAAGACAGCACAGCAACCAGTGACCATGGCTTCATCGCTGAGCAGTCCCCCCGACAGTCAATTTTCATTTTTGTAGTGAAAAAAAAACCAAGGTCTTCGTTGGGAATCGAACCCACAACCCCCATACTGACGAGCTAGTACACTACCTACTAGCCTACAGGGGCACCTATTGCCGCATTTGGGCTTCTAAAAAGCCTAGAGCGATTATTGAGAAGCCTTTGCATGCTCAACTTGTCAGTGTATGGTGCTCTATGTGGTCTGGATGAGTGATTGGGCTGTTTTCTTTTTTCATAGATGATCCTGGAAATGAGGTAACAGTCAAAATATCACGCTATCGCAAGATGCTAACAACTCAATTTTGGATATTTGCCACATGTCACACGGCCAATGAAACAATTAATTTATTGCAAGCAAAAATTTCCCGATCGCATAATTTTACTACAATCAGCAGTAAAGTGGCCAGCCAGGCCGTGTGATTTAACACATCTGGATTATTTTTTGTGGAACTATGTTAAGGACAGAGTCAATACGGAGCCAACGGAATCAATTTCAGGCTTAAAACTCAAAATCCGTGATGTAATTACCGAAATAGGACCGCCATTTTGCCAAAAAGTGATTAAAAACTTTGATGAAAGAATCGACATCTGTCAGCGCGGTCGTGGTGGACATATGCCAGACATCATTTTTCAAAACATAATTTCCAAACTTAATCTAAATTTTTGTTGTTTTGTTTTAGAAAACAAACTTCTGGTTAAAAAACCCTTTATAAAGGCTTTTCTCAAAATAACAAAACACAATTTTTAATATGGAATTTTCCTTGCAACCTTAGGTCAGTTTATCACAAAATAAATGATAAGTAAACACTTGCACACAAAACATTGGAATTTGGTTGTATTAAATGGTTCTGACATGTCTGTATCTTTTAAATTATGTATATAAACTGTATCTTTTGGTAAACATATACAAACAGTGATAGACAAAAACCATAATTTAGATTTAATTTATATGAAAATATTTTGTTTTTGGCATTTTATAAATAATTTTAGATAAATTGAAATAAAAATGCTTTGGTTTTACCACAAGGGGCAGCTTAAGAAATAAATAAACAAATTAATTTACATTTCATTTTCTTTTCAATTGCAGCAACGTCCTTCTAGACGTCAATTGATATCATCACAACCACCAGCACCTCATGATTTACCAGCACCACCCTGCGATTCTACTAATCATGAATGCAAGACTGTTCACAGAGAAGTACGTTCGGATGTGGTACAAAATGCTTTACAGGTTTCAAAATGCTTATAAATTCCCTAAACATTTATTTAAAAGAAGAATTTTCAATTTTAACAGATCCCTATTGGTATTTTGCAATCTCTACAGCAAAGTCTTGGCAGCCTGGGAGCTCATTAAACACAAAAAATTAACAAGACGTCTGCATTACATTTGACGTCATATCAATACTTAAGTTGTGTGGAGTTAAAATTGAACACAATATTTGTCATGTATAAAATCATTTTTAATAAATTTTATAAGAATTTTTATTATTAAATAAAAAAGATGTGGGGTTTGGTTATCAAATCTATTTAAAAACATGTGGTATTTTAATTAAACAACACCGAAATATTTATCGTTAAAAAACAGCTGTTTTTAAACAACATCAACAACTTCCTAGTCGTTAAAATTCAATAGTGAATCGGACTACTGATCTCCAAAATTTAGTAATTGGTAATAGATGGGTAACCATATTAATTGACACAGAAGTCTCAATCGACTGTAGGGGTTTTTCACTGCTCTTTCATTGTTATTTATAATTTAATGTGTTTTTCAGCAAACATAAAACAGTCGCACATTTCGCATGTTGGCTGAATTTCACTGTTTCTTCAAGACCACACAATCAAATGGAATGACCGAAATTTTAATAAAAAGTACAATGGCTCCTAATGACATTTACATTTTAATATTGTTACCAAGATGATTTATTAAGTTTTGAAAGCAAATAAAAAAAACAAAAAAGAAAGTAAATGACTCACTGTGCATTTTACAAACTGCATTTTTTTCTTAGAAATGTTATACACACAACACAACAACAACACGCTTATAAAAAATTCTACCAAATAAGTTAACAACAGAAAACAAAAACAACTAACACAGCCAAGCAGACGTCAAGTAGACGCCTAAACTAAATGATAATAACAACAACATTATGGGGTAATGTTAAAGTAGAATATTCTTGTATATACGACAACCGCTTAAAACAATTATATAAGCAGCACTTGCTGGGCAAATGAATTAATTCAAGTGAGTAAAGACAACATAGTTACCAACGTGTTTATTTTGTGTGTATTGAAAGTAAATAAATCGTTTAACTTAATTTAAAACTCTAAAGTACTGTGTTGTTATTTTGCATAGAGGAACTCAAAATATTTATTAAAAGAAAAGAAACGTAACGATATCTTAAATATTTAGTTTAACAGTGCCAAAATTTTAGGGAGATTCGTAGCAATCAAGGTCTCATTTAGTGATCTTTACATGAATAAACCCAAGACAGAAATAGCCATTCTGCAGAAGATTTTCATTTACCCATCAATAAGGTAGTGAAAAGGCTACATTGGGATATAGGAAACTGATATCCGAAAGTATATACTCCGACAGTTAAGCCATAAGATACTCCTTATCTCCTAACCAATACCTATAGGTTTTCCAAACTGAAACTCGTTTGGATCTTGCAGCACCAAAACATAGTTGGAAATAAAAAAGATTAGTAAATTAATCACCTAGTTGGTGTCCCTCCTAAATGCTCTAATTCAAACTTTAGCGGGAATTGTTTGGGGACCGCGCAGGCCAAATTGTCTCACGATACTGCTACCTGGCGGTTTAGTAACCACGCAAATTTTTAAAAGTTGCTACATTAAGGAGAAACAGTAGACTCTGAAATATTTCCTATGTTATTTCCGTAAAGCGGGAAACTTTCGGACTACATAGAGATATTTTGGCCAGAATTAGGGAGACTGCAGATATTCTGCAACCATCAGATGTTGTAAGGAAACTATCATGTCCCAAGGGGGTAGATAAGCTAGCATTTTACAAACTGCTTAAATTTCTAGGAAATCTTGTACAAAAACAACATGCTTATCAGAAATTCTACCATAGAAGTAAACAACAGAAAACAAGAACAACTAGAACAGAAGAAAACAAAACACACAGCCAGGCGGCGCCTAAACTGAATGATAATAAAGTAGAATATTCTTGCTTAAAACAGCTTTACAAGCATCACTTGCTGGGCAAATGAATGAATTCAAATTGAGTCATCAGTGAATAAAGACAACAAAGTTACCATCGTGTTTAAATGAAAATCGTAGTTGAAAAACTTATATATTTTCCATTCCTGATAATTGGTATGTCCTCGATTAATATTATTCTAGGCTTCGATGGCACGCTCCCAGAGTGCATTTAAGGTCTTAGGCAAAATTCTTTCTTTTTTAAACGGACCAAAGGTGCTGTATCGGGTTCAAGTCCGGCGACTAAGGAGACCAATCTAAAAGCTTGACTCCATTTTTTTCAAAACACTTTCAAAACATTTTTGCTGTATTCTTGGGATTGTTGTCTTGCATAAAGATACTATCCTGTCGTGCTTCTAAATTGAGTATGTCTAAACTGGGAATTACGTGATAAGATTTACATCTGCGCCTGGCAGTGAGCCTTAATGAGATGGTGGTCATACCACTGGGAATGAAAAGCATCGTCATTCACGCCCTAGGAAGCCGAAAACTAATTCTAGCAACAGGTTTTTACTAGTTGCAACTTTGATGATTCCAGAACAGGGCTGCAAACCACCACTCCTTGCTGAAGAGTTGGAGACTATCCAACTCCTGTCCAGAACACATGTCTAGCATGCTCATTGGGCCTAGGAATATTTCACCAGGTAGGTGTTATTAAAGGTGAAATGAACCTGGCCCCATTAAAAACTGACCTGTTCTGGGGCCGCGAACCCACAACCACCACGATACTCCCATAAAGGGGTCAACCTCAATAATCAGCCAGAGAACAGCTAAATGTCTAAAGAGAGAAATAGTGGAGCTCTGCGAGCTCACTGATTCCCGTGGAAATAACGTGGTGTTTCCAGTTGTACCCCTGCTGACTTCAGGGGGACTGGGCTCCCTTATACCCCCAGTTGCACAGGTCTAGATAGTCGAGCGTTCTATAAAGACCATAAATGTGCCCCCAAGGGGGGGGGCTAAACTGGGAATGTAAGAGTCTTCGAGAATGGTTTTCCCTCCTCTGAAAACTTCTAGCTGGTTTCCTCGATAACCCCAAGCCATCAATAAGCCCGCACCGAATTTTAAGGTCTGATAAATATTTTTTTCATAATTTAATGCCTCGTCTGACCATGTTACTCGCATCCAATCTTTAGACGAGAATTTTTCGCGTTCTGTTTTTTGTTGCAAACTCCAAACGTTTTCTGCGGTTTTTTCGCTTAAAAGCGGTTTTTTGGCTTTCGCTTTGGGTGCTTTCTCGGACGGTTTTATTACTAACATCTGAATTATGTTCTTCATGCAGTATTTTTTGTACCTCAACTGGTTTGTTTTGTTTTTTTTATTTTCCACACAAAACCCACTGATGTGTTGCATTTTTTTTCCAATTTCGCGATATGAGACTTTCTTTAAAATTTTGTATGACGCTTTATTTTAAAAGTGCTGCTACAGCTTCGGCCATTACGAAAAAAAAACTAAATAAAAATAATTTAATCATACTTTTTCACACAATGTGAATCGTGGTGATTTATTATTCTATTCTAGCCAGCGAAACTAAAACAAACAAATTTTCGCAGAAATATTCAGTTTTTGTGTTTCCTGCAGCCTATTGCATCCACCACGACGATATGTTTATTTAATTTTATATTTAAACAAAATCACACAAAAGAAACCTCAAGTTTATTAAAATTTTTAATGAAAATTGTCACTCAGTCAATACTGTTCACACACATGGCTTTAAAGTTCAGTTAATACCAGAATAAAAACTAACAGAACACTTAAAAATGAACTGCCATAGTGTGTAAATAAAATTGATGTTGCCACATAATATCCGACATTTTTCAATTATGGCAACACCAACAACACGATAGTTTTGACATTTAGTTTTTCGACAAATTCGTAGCAGATGCATTGACAATTATTACAATGAATTCAATTTCGTACGAAAATCACATTAAAATAAATTAAATATATTATGAAAATGGTGGTTCAGTTAAAGTTACATTTCGTAAAATTCGTGATATTTTCGGACAACATAATCGTCCTTCTGAAACCGCTATTAAGAATTTGGTCGTTAAATTATAATTAAGAGGCTCGATACAAAATCTGCGAACACCAAAGCGTGTTCGACAAGGTCGTTCAACTTAAAACATCGCCGCCGTAAGCTACAGTGTTGAAGCTGATACAAATTTGTCAATTCCTCGACGTTCTCAACAATTGGGCTTATCCAAAACCAACCATTCATATTGCCGTAGATTCGTTCAATTCATTCAGCAACAACCGGCTGGTTTTCCTGAAAAAATAATTTTCTTACACCAGTGATGGGCGAACTTTTTGGGTGGCGGGCCAATAAATTAAAAAACATCTTGCGGCGGGCCATTAAATTAAAAAAAAAAATAGAGGGTCATTCATTAAAAAATTATGGGGTTGCTGTTCAATTAAAAGTTCGGCTTAAGCTATATATTTATTAGTTATATTACGTAATATTTTAAAACAACATAAAAATTTTATAAGATGCGGTTAATTATGATTTTAATATTTTCCAGATGTATGGGTAGCATGGATCTGTTTCTGACTTGACATAATTTCTTCAAAATCTGGTTCCAGCTGGGAGGATGCGACTTTAATAAATTAAATAGACTCTCGTCTAACAATCGGTTTCTTATTGAATTTTTTCAGCATTTCATTACTGAAAAGGCCTGTTCACATAAATATGAGGAAGCAAACATTGCCATAATTTTCTGCGCATGATTAATTAGCTTTGGAAATTCATCTTTTGGTAAAGATTTATAGAAATTAAGCTTATCTGTATTTAAAAATAGCTGTTTTAAATTATTATTACATTGCAATTCTATAATTTCCAATTGTAGATCAGATGGAACATTCTCCGGATTAACATTAAAAGGCTTTGAAAAAATATCTGGCCTCAAATTCTGAATACAGTTTTAAAGACTTTCAACTTCTCTTCACTCACAGGCCTGAAAGAATTAAGTCTTGGAAAATGAGTCAAATCATTTTTTCCCAAACATTTAGAAAATATAGACAATTGAGTTTTAAAAGACCTCAAACTGCTCCAAGTTTCATCTATAAATTGATTTCTTCCCTGCAACTTCTTGTACAGTTTATTATGGTGCTCGAGTAAATCCGTGAAAAAAGCAAAGTCGATGCACCAATTCTTATCCCTTCATCCCAAATTTCAGTTTTGGTTTTTAGAAAAATTTTTATTTCTTCGAGAAGACTCCAAACTCTCAAGAAGGCATGCCCACAACTCAGCCACCTGATCTTTGTGGCTGAAAATTCTGCATCTGAAAATTCTGCATCAACTTCCGATAAAAACTCTTGAAATTGTCGATGTAACAAACCACGGGCTCGAATGGTATTAATTAATTTGAAAATAATATTAAGTACGTGGTTAATATCCAAGGCAGCCTTGCAAAGATTAAGATTGGTGGATTATACAATGTAAAAAAATTGTTTCGCTTTCAGGATTCTGACTTTTATAAACTCCTGCAAACTCCGCATTTTTTCCCACCATGTTAGGTGCTCCATCGGTTGTTAAATTAATTAATTTGGAAATTGGGGCATTAAGAGATTCCATCCCCTCTCTAAATTCATCATAAATTATTTTTCCTGTCGTCTTACCTTTCAAAGATCGCAAACAAGCAAGTTCTTCGGTTATTACAAAGTTTTCATCGACTCCTCTGATAAAAATTAGAAGTTGGGCTGTATCACTCCTGTCAACACTCTCGTCCATAGTGACTGAAAAATACTTAAACTTTTTAAAGCGTCCATCGAGTAGATTGGTTAAATTAGAAGACACAACACAATTAGTTGTTTTTGTTTCATGCTTTTTAAGTTTCTTCTTGGAATATTGTGTCAGAAACTTGTTGTTGTCTTGTGAAAACTACGCAGTTTGTACACAATATAATATGAAAACATCGCATTTTTTTGCTAAAATTGTCAATTTATATCTTTTTTAAAACATAATGTAAATTTATTTTTTGGACATAATTTTTTAATAGGTGATTAATTTTTTTTTTGAAAAACGCTCGGCGGGCCGGATTGAAACCTTTCGCGGGCCGGATGTGGCCCGAGGGCCGTAGTTCGCCCATCACTGTCTTACACGAATCCCATTTTCCTTGTCAGGGTATGTCAACAAGCAAAATTTCCGCATTTGGGCTTCTGAAAATCCTACAGCGATTATTGAGAAGCCTTTGCATGCTCAACATGCATCACTGTATGAGGGGCTATGTGTGAAGGCGTGATTGGGCTGTTTTTTCAAAGATGAGGCTGGAAATGCGGTAACAGTCAATGTAACACGCCATCGCGAGATGCTAACAACTCCATTTTGCTTATTATTGACGACGTGAATATCACTGACATGTGGTTTGAACAGGACGGTGCCACATGTCACAGCCAATGAAACGATCAATTTATTTGTAAGCCAAATTACCCGATCGCATAATTTCACGACAATCAGCAGTTAAGTGGCCAGCCAGATCATGTGATTTAACACTACTGAATTATTTTTTGCAGGGCTATTTTAAGAACAGAGTCTATACGAAGCCAATCAATCGAATCGATTGCTTCTTAAAACTTAAAATCCGTGATGTGATTACCGAAATAGGACCGCCATTTCGTCAAAAAGTGATTAAAAAGTTTGATGAAGGAATCGGCATCTGTCAGCGTGGTCTCGTGGTGGACATATGTCCGATATTATTTTTTATTCATAATTGCCGAGCTTTTCTCCTTGTAATACAATAAAAATTTGAGTCATCTTATTCTAAAGTTTTGTTTTATTTTGTTTAGTTTAAGAGTGAGTATTGACAACTTTTTAAAAAATTTGCAATATATTTCTATTTATTAAACAACATGGTGAAGAATTTTGTCCCTTGCTGTACCTACGTTCATGTATGCATGAAAACATACTCACATAGATTAGCATGCGAAAATATTTATAATTTTATTTTAAAAATTCCCTTGGGGAGATATCAACCTAAAATTAAAATTATTTCGTTGAATTGAGCACAATACTTGCAAAAGTATTTAAGATTGGTATATATGTGTTTGTAATATATATATATATATATATATATATATATATATATATATATATATATATATATATATATATAACTGCAAAATATTAAATAGACATGTTACAAATTATTTTGTGAAAACAATTCACAAGACAATAGCCATAATGAATCAACATAAAATCAGAATTTCACAATATGGCTTTGTTGATATTTAATGAAATTTCTATTGAAGATGCTACATCATTTTCGCACTTAATAAATACACTGAGAATAATATTTAAAATTCAAAGCTTGGATAGAAAAACAGATTGATAATAAAGTAACGGAAACAATGCCATATCTATTGGTTAGAAAACATGTGTAAACCTGGAGGTAAGTTAAGGCGAAGTGTGCAAATTCCAAATTGCCACTTCCGGACTAGTAAATTTAAGTCAAAACTGAGTCTAGTGCTTCATATGAAAAACTGGAACCATACGAGGGATACTAGATCGATGCCTCTTTTAAGTGAAAACTAATCTTTTTTTTGACACTCATGAAAAAATAATAAAATAAAGTATTTCAACAATATTTTAAAGTTACTTTTCCACAAAAAGGCAAAACTCGACTTTTATTAAAAACGGATTATAATTTAATAAAAAGAACCATTAACACTTAATTATATTTTTACGAAGATGATTTAATAAGTTTTGCCCATTTTTTGTTGCCCATGTGTTCATGATAAGCAGACCTGTATAATTTTTTTTTTCTTTGGAGCAGCACTCAGAGGATAACCACTACACATGCAATGTATTATGCCAGAAAATTAGGTAATGGGGAGGAGAAAAGAGGGAGTAATGTTTGTGGACATTCGATTAGAACTTTCCTGCATTGAAAGTGGCAGTAAAGACCTGTGAAGAGAGTTTATTCCACATACAAATTGTTCTGCTATGTAGAATGCGCAGTGGGATTCACTGGCCAATTAACCACAAATGGAGGCGCTAATCGCAAAAACGTGCGAGTAACGGGAATAAGTTCTATAAAATCATTAGAACACTTACCATTGCAGTAGTGATAAAACAGTGAAATATGTCCCACATAGAGAATCAATAGAGTCGGATACCCTACAGTCCCCAATGAGCTACTTGGCCCTCTCCTATACGCGGTCGCGCAACTCTTCTTTAGAAACCTGCAAAATGTATTTAGTCCATCGAACATCACTGAATTTTTATGCCAAGAACATCAAGAGCTTCCGATTCCGTAATACTTATATCACCTATAGTAATAGATGCAGCATACTTTTCGCACACAGATCTATGCATAAGCATACAACATTACGTCTTACGGACATTAAATTAGATTCTATTCACACAATCACATTTATGTTCCATCTTTTAGAACTCACCTCTGACTGGTTCGGTCTACTACTAAATGAATTCGAATGTAAATGGTGCTGTCATCTGTGAAAGTGTACATAGAGTTGAAAGTTTGACAAAGGAGGTCATTTAGAAAAATAAGCAATAGCGTAGGAAAAAGAACAGCGCCTTGTGGTGCCCCTGAATTAAACTCTTAAACTCGTCTAATAAAATTACATCTACAAAAACTTACATAGTGTGATTCCTGAGAAAACTCGATATTGGCAAAAATTTTCACCGACACGAAAAGAAACAAGTTTTGACAGAAGTACATTATGCCACACTTTGTCAAACACCTTAGAAATATCTAGAGCCACCATCTTACTTTCTCCGAAATTATATATGGAGTTGCACCATTGTTCCGACAGGAAAGGCAGCTAGTCACCCGTAGAGCGACTCCTACGGAAACCGTACCGTCGATCGCTAAGTAAGCTGTTGGACTCCAGCTACTTCTTAAAATGAAAATTAATCATACTTTCCATCACTGTAGGAAGTGCATTTCGTGATAAGATTTACATCTGCACCTGGCCATGGGCCTCAAGCAGATGGTGGTCAAACCACTGTGAGAGAAAAGCAGCGCCACTCATGCCCTAGTAGGCCGAAGACTAATTCTAGCAACAGGTCCTTCCTAGTTGCAATTTCAACGATTCCAGAGCAGGGCTGCAAACCACTACTCCTTACTGAAGAGCTGGCGACTATCCAACTCCTGTCCAGAACATATGACTAGCATGATCACTGGATCTGGATCATTCACCAGTGGGTGTTATTAAAGGCGAGATGATCCTGGCCACCATAAAACAATACCTGTGTGGGGCCGCAAAACCACAACCACCACGATACTCCCGAAGGGTCAACCTCAATAATCAGTCAAGGAAATAGCTAAATGTCTAAAGAGACAAATAGCGGAAACTCTGCGGGCTACTGATTCCCGTGTAAATAACGTGGAGCTTCCAGTTGACCCCTGCTGCCTTCAGGGGACTGGGCTCCCTTATACCTCCAGCAGCACAGGTCTAGATAGCCAAGTATTCTATAAAGACCGATAAATGTGCTCCCGGGGGGCTATAGGAAGTGCAACGTGTGATTAGATTTACATCCGCGCCTGGCCATGAAGCCTTAATCAGATGGTGGATCAAACCACTGCATAATTTAGAACGTCATGCTATAATTCTAAGCCGAAGCTATAATTCTATGCAACAGAACTTTTTAGTTGCAACTTCGATGATTCCAGAGCAGGGCTGCAAATCATCACTCCTTGCTTAAGAGTTGGAGACTTTCCAACTCCTGTCCAGAATACATGTCTAGCATGCTCACAGGACTGGATCATTCACTTTGCGTGTCATTATCAATGAAATTATCCTGGCCACCATAATTTTCATAAATCCCTTATGGGGCCGCAAAATCACAACCACCATGATACTCCCATATAGGGGCCAACCTCAATGATCAGTCAGAGAACTATTAAATGTCTAAAGAGACAAATAATGAACTCTGCGAGTTTACTGATCCCCGTGGAAATAAAGTGGAGCTTCCAGTTGTCTCCCTGTCTGACTTCAGGGGATTGGGCTCCCTTTTTCCCCCAGTTGCACAGGTCTAGATAATGGAATATTCTATAAAGACCATATTTATATGCCCCTGGGGGGACTATAGGAAGTGCAAAGCGTGATTTGATTTACATCTGCACCGACATAATCAGATGGTGGTCAAACCACTTGGTTGATTGGACACCAACCAGGCCCTACAAGGCCATCGAATACGTATATCCTCCGGTCACTTCTAGTAGCAATTTCGAAAGCCCGAAGTAGGCCGCAGCCTTCACTCCTTGCTAAAGAGTTGGAGACTTTCCAACTCCTGGTCCAGAACGCATGAAGCTCTTATTTATCAAGAACACGACAGCATTCATACTCACTGGACCTGAACCATTCATTGTGTTAATTTGAATGATTCGACCCACAAACTCTCACGAGGGTCCGAAACCACAACCACCACGATACTCCCATATAGGGGCCAACCTCAATAACCAGTCAGAGCACATCATTGTCTAAAGAGAACAAATAGTGTACTTTGGGGCAACTGATTTCCCGTGGAAATATGTGGATTGTCCAGGTGACTCCTACTAGCCTTTGAGGGGCCTGGGCTCCCTTTTACCCCGCAAGACACCAGTCTAAATAAAATAGTAGGTTCCAAAAAGACTATAATGTGCCCCCGGGGGGATATAGGAAGTGCAGAACAAATTGCAATTACACGGTAATTTTCAGGGATGTTAGCCTCCCCGGCGTTACATTAGCAACCTTCCAAAACTTTGGAAATTCGCACTGTCTTTAAAACAAGCGCTGGAATGCCATTGGACCCAGCAGGCTTGATGATATTGAGATCTGTTATCGGCATGGTAACGGATAACAACGGATACTCTATCAAGCTTGGGCGGTGGTTGATTGCTTTCCGGCAAATAAAAATTATTTATCAGATCCACAACTAATAAAGTGTAATGTATGTGAATATAATGATAGATACTTGCATAGCTGTTTTTTGCTTTAACAAATTATTAGGAGTCTTAAGTTCGAGTCCCAACAGCGCCCTTACTATATAAAAAGAAATAGTGCCGAAATGAGAGTTGTTACCAAAAAGTGAAGAAATGGAAACAGCAGCAGTTAAACAGCATTCTTTCGTAAGAAAAATGTTGGGTAATCCCAGTAGAAACGGATTGGTTTAGGTGCCGATGTAATCAAACAAGGAAAGAAAAGTAACAACAACAACAAAAACAGAAGATCGTAAGTTCCAGTTTCGCCGGAGTAACAGCGTGAGTTGAAAGGCACAGGTTTGTTAAACACAACAGCGCGTATTTTGAGTCACAATCAAAGTCACAGAAAATTGTGGTATTTAGTAAACAAAGATCGCAGGAACAAATATATCCAGAGCCAAAATATACGAAACTGGAGAACAAAGTTCTACAGAAGACTAAAATAAAAATTGATTTGATGATATTTTGTATCGATCAAACGGGTTTCCCTTATGTTTAAAAAGCCAAAAACGTCAAAACATTTTACACCTCCTTTTTACTGAGGCTTTCTAATTTAAGGCTTTGGAGGGCTATTGGTTGTAAACGCGCTAGAGTGAATTATTTTATTGGAAGCTATCATGCAATAATTAGAACTGAATAGACTAAAATTCTTTACAGTGTCATTGCACACAAATTACGTTATGTGATAATTTTGTATAAAAATCTTATTTCAATTTCCCACAAGATATTGCCGAAAACAAACGTTCGAATTAAAATATACCAAAAATTCTTAAAGTAAACAAAAAGATAAAAAAAGATAAAATTACAGAACATTTAATTGTGTCTACAATTTGCTATAGTCCACACCGAAAACCATGAGTAAAAAGATACAAAATGAAAATTCATATCAAAAGGTTCAACACAAACAGACAATTAAAAAGGACCCACATACTTTCGTGTGCGCTTGTTGGAATGCATGTGTGAGTAAGTTAAGGCGGTGGTAGAAAACGTACGACGATGAATTTAAAACCAAAAACAAAAGCAGCAAATTCCCTAAGTGCACAATAAAAATAGAGCCGGCAACACAACAACAAAATAAAAAGAAATTGGTATCAGAAAGTGAAATGGCAAAAGTGCAAATTTGCTATCTACTAAACAACAAACAGAAGTGCCATCAGTCATTGTGCTATTGTGGTATGTGTGCAAGCATGTGTGATTGTCTGCATGGATTTCTTAAGTCCTTTGACTAATTCCTATTTAAACTTGCACAGGTTTTTAAGTTGTTAACTCTGAAATATTTCAAATAAAATTTCTTTTATACATTTTTGTTCAAGTAATCGAATAAAGTTAAAAACTTTTATTCGAATAACTCCTAAGTAAGTAGATAAAAAATGATATAAATTCCCAGGGCAAAGGGGCATATTAGAGGGACCTTCGAAAAGACCACTGAATGGCCAGGCGCTTACTTGACGATCAATAGATATTTGTATCGGGTTTTTGATAAAAACATTGTTTTTCAATTGTGGCAACACTAACAACATTATAGTTTTGACATTTAGTTTTTGTTTTAAGTATTCGTAGTAGATGCAGTTAACAATTGCTACAGTGAATTCAATTTCGAAAATCGCATTAAAATAATTAAACTCCTCTGTGAAAATAGTGGTTCTGTTAAGGTTACATTTTGTAAAATTAGTGATATTTTTGGACAGATCCAAATTTGTCAACTCTTCGACGTTCTCAGTATTTGGGGTTCTCCAAAAGCAAGGATTTGACTTTGAAGCTTGACAAGGGTCAACTGGTGCAGAAATTGAAGCCAACCGACCATTCATATCACCGCAGATTTGCTCAATTCATTTAGAAACAGCCTGCTAATTTTTCTGAAAAAATCATTTTTCCAGACGAAACTTATTTTCACTTGTCAGGGTATGTCAACAAGCAAAATTACCCCATTTAGGCTTCTGAAAATCCTAGAACGATTATTGAAAAGCCCTTGCATGCTCAACGCTATGTGGACTGGAAGCGTTTGGCCGTTTTTTTTGTCGAAGATCAGGCTGGAAATGCGGTAACGTTCAATGGATTACCCTACTGCGAGATGCTAACAACTCAATTTTGGCTTTTTATTGGCGACGTGGATATCACTGACATGTGGTTTCAATAGGGCGATGCCACATGTCACACAGTCAATAAAACGATCAATTTATTGCAAACCGAATTTCCCGATCGCCGACAATCAGCAATTAAGTGGCCAGCCAGATCGTTAGATGTAACACCATTGGAATTTTTTTTTGTGGGGTTATGTTAAGGACACAGTCTATACGGCACAGTCTATCAAATCAATTTCAGACTTAAAACTCAAAATCCGTGATGTGATTAACGAAGTTGTGCCGCCATTTTCCCAAAAAGTTATTAAAAACTTTGACGAAAGAATAGAGATCTGTCAGCATGATCGTAATACAATAAAAATTTAATTCATCTTAATCTAAATTTTTTGTTTTATTTTATTTTAGAACATAAACTGCTTGTTGAAAAACCCTTTAAATATCAAATGAAATATTTTCCCAAGGCAAAGAGGCATATTAAGGGGGCCTTCGAAGGGTCAATAAACGGCCAAGCGATTACCTAACGATCACTAAACAAATGCACTACTACTGAGCTTACTGATGGCTAACGAGCCAATGGACGGCGGAATAACACATGGACTCACCTACGGGTAGATGTCTTATACTGCCATTCTTTGTTACACAATGAAGTGCATAAACAAGCAAAGTAAAATGTTCTTCTAGAATTTGTGACTTGTTTTGGATTCTGTTTGTGAATTGTAATTTAATTTCCTCCTTTGATGCGATAATAGTAGAAAAGCTTTAGCACAAGCTCCTGGCCTTAAGTAACTCTATAGATACATAGTTAATGGTGATAAATCACATAATATTCACTATTTAAATTTCTGTGACACAGATTACATTTAAGAAACTGGGGAATCCTAAAGTAATCGAATAATTTATAAATAGATCGTACCTGGTTGTTTTTATCTTGTTTCCTCAATTCTGTAGCACAAATTTTTAAAAATAATTTCTTGCTATCCGCGGATAGAAGTTGTTACTCGTTTTTGTTAATCATTAAATCTGCATTATTCGAATAACTACTGTACTATTAAAATTAAGAATATTTATTGTAATTAAAACATTCCACAACCTTCTTAGTAAACGAAAAAACAATGAATAAGAAACACGTGCTGGTTTTGTCTTTTCTACACATTATCCCTGCAGTTCACAAGTTGCGATTACTAATATCGAAAAACCAAAGAACAACATTTCTTGGTTAATATATCTTTTTCACTCTAGTGAAACCTTAACAGGACAAACAATTCTCTTGTATAGATAACAAGGAGGTAATAGTTTATAATACAAAGCATGCCATCCCACTAAATGAACTAAAGGGATGGTTAAAGGAATGTTAAATATGATAAATTTTCGTTTCTTACATTTACAAAAGAATTAATTTAAGATAAATATGTATGTAGAGTAAATTGTCTGAAAAATATTTGGTTGTTGTTAACATTTCTAAGTTTTATTAGAATGTGTTTTGTGGCTTTCCACAACAAAAAAAAAAATATTTTAGACTTGAAGCTATTAATCTTGTAAAAAACTAGATTCAAACATTCCACAAAACACAGCCTTGTTAATACATACATACATACATACATACATACATACATACATACATACATACATACATACATAAAGCAAAAATATGTAGAAACAGACATTTATTTTATGTAGGCGGGTGTATGAAATTTGTATAATTTTGCCAGCAACAACCAGCGTTGCCAGAAATGTCTTTTGATATCTAGGCATTTTACTCCCAAAGAAATCGATAGGTAAAACCTTCTTCAATATTCAACAATAATTCTATCGCTTTCTAAATTTTCACATAAAAATGATAATATTTGCTTACATGCCACTCGTTTCTCTTTTTACTGAAAATGACCAAAAATATAAATAAAGGGTTTTTAAACAGGAAGTTCATTTTCTAAAACAAAATAAAATAACAAATTTAGATTAAGGTGATTCCAATTTTTTTTATATCACGGCAATTATGAATCAAAAATGATATCTGGCAAATGTCCACCATGACCACACTGACCGATGTCGATTCTTTCAGCAAAGTTTTTTATCACTTTTTGACGGTCCTCTTTCATTAATCAGACCACGGATTTTGAGTTTTAAGGCTGAAATCGATTCAATTGGCTCCTTAACATAGCCCCACAAAAAATAATCCAGAGGTGTTGAATCATGAAATTATGCGATCGGGAAATTTGGTTAGCACATGTGATATCCACCTTTTTAATTATAGGTAAAAATTGTATTGTTTGCATCTCACGATAGCGTGATCCACTGACCGCCAGACTCATGTTTGAAAAAAAAAACAGCCCAATCACGTCTTTAGACCAATAAGCGCACCACAAATAATAACGACCAGAAGGACGACTATGTTTTCCGAAAATATTTTTATAGTGGATTTTAGTTATTTTAATACGATTTTCGTGCAAAATTGAATTCATTGTAACATTTTTTTCACTACAAAAATAAAAATTGACTGTCGGTGGGGCTGCTCAGCGATGAAGGCATAGTCACTGGTCGCTGTGCTGACTTATACGGCAGTTAATTGCCGTAACTATCCTTCTACTTTCACCACCTGTTTCATCTCTTCTCTATCCCTTTCCTAAAGAATGCAGCACGGTACTTAACTAAATAGGCATTGTTGCTGCCTGAATGCTACTTCTCTTTATAAAAAAAAAAAAATAAAATTCTCGTCCAAAAGAACCTCTGTTTCATTGAATCTGTGGCATCATGCTATTGCGACCAAATATAAATAAAACATAAGAATTGCAGCGACAAAAATCGTACAATGTAAATTGGGTGTTAATTTCATTTACCCAAATATGGCAACACTTATTAGCAAATCTACTGAAGTGTAATTGTGCTCTCGTTGCAGTATCGGTGTATTGTCGAAGCTAGAAATAGTTAGTAAGCTTCAGCTCTTGAGTCAATTGAACCTTGAAAGCGCATATATTCAAATCTTAATTCATAATTCCCATTAGTAATGTTCGCGAGGTATTTAATTGTTGGAGATTGACAGCGCTCCTGCCACAGTGTCGCGAATAACACTAATCTTTTCCATAAAATGAACAGCACACACTAGTTTACACAGTTTTCCCGATTGTGGATACATTTGGTCGATCATGATGATCAGAAAAAATTGAAAAGTGCACGAAATGCATTTTGATTGGACGCTTATTTTCGTAAACGTAAAAGTATTCAATAATCTTAACCCGCTTTTCAATTGTGTACTTCTTCATGGTTGAATTTGTTAAATACTAAAATTTCTTTGTTTGTCACGATAAGTTGAGCAAAACGCTTGACGTTAAGGCGTGATTCACATTTACATCGTGTATTATCTTTTAACCATCCGTTTGATAGGTCTTCTTTCTTATAACTTTAAACAATAATCATCTTAAGCCAGCTTCTTATTCTCTTAAATTTTCTCTTTTTTAAATGAATTAATAAATTTAGTTAATAAACACCTCTTGATAAATCTGTTATAAAATATAAGATCTGAAATAGCAAAAATAACTGTTAAATTCCTAACATTGTGTATGGTAACCACAATGGAAAACCATGTTATATTTTATACATAATTGTATTGTTGTATTATTACTAAATAAACTTTTATTGTAACACCAAAATATTGTAGTTTCTTTTATATTTTTGGTAAGCACATTTAAACCATATAGAAAGTTATACATGTGACCAAGGATCAAAAGGGTAGTAAACATTACATTTAATATGCACTTTTGTCATATTCAGCGTGATGAAAATAGAAAAACATACTCTATAAAGTCCTGTGAATAAAAACATATTTGGTGAGGCCTTATATTGTGGCCTTTAGTGATTAAAATGGTAGGAGATAATGAAGATAACCCATTTTAACAAAAGCAATAATTTTACCTTCCGAATGACGCTATATTTTTCCACTTATTTTTAAAATTATTACATATTTACACTTCCATTTATATTTTTGCTCACTTAATCGTTTAGTGAGTATCACAAAAAACCCTTTTCCTTAATTTTTAAAGGCGCAATCAAACTTAGTCTTTCCTTAACTGCGAATTTTTTCCCCTGAGCTGTATTTATCACATAATCCTTGTTATTTATTATACTGTTACGAATGTGTATTGCTTAAGGTTTAAAAGAAAATAGTTAAGCATTAAAGTAAACTATTGGGCATGCTGTTTACTAACTGCGTAGTTTACTAATAAAACTTTTGCACGCAAAACAACAACAAATCTGAATGCTGTTTACCATTTGCGTTGTTTGCTAAGAAAACTTATCTACACAAGACAACAACAACTATCTTAAAATAAATTCCAGGAAGAAACCTTATCAGCATAAAAACAAAAAAAAAATACACACAGACATACAGGCGCCTATATATTGAATAAACAACAAAATGTGATACAAAGGGTGTAGAAGATTTTTAATTTTTCTAGACTTTAATCGACAAGTATAAAAGGGCAGCGTCTGAGTGGATAGTTAGTCAGTGTAAAAATAAACCTGGTGATGAAAAGACGTGCATCTTAAGTAAATTGCTCTGTAGTAGTTAAAGTAAATAAATTTAAAAACTCTAAAATGTGGGGTTATTTATGTTGTATTGTAATAAAGAACTTACAACAAAACGTTTATAAAAGGTATAAACGTAACAATACTATATGGAGGAAGTAATTTTAACAGTTTGCTTTTAGACGCATTTTGTTGAATTCTCTGTTAAACTTTCTTTCGTATCTAGACACACAAATTTTTATTTAAGGAAAGTTTGTTTTTAAATTACCAATGTATGTACTGCATGTGTGTTGAATTTACTAGTGACAATACAAAACTTATTTGGTAGCACAAACAAGTCTGTACACCCTACAATTTTCCTTTCCTATTTTTTTTTATAGACACAAGATTTTGCTAGATAAGCTTACCCGGTGTAAAGACATCTTCTAGTTGTTCGTTAGTTCATCAACTAACGAACGCATGATATTAATAACCTCTGCTTAAGCTTTTGTATTATGGAGAGACGATTTTTCCCCTTTTTAACTGATCAACTAACGCTTTCTCCTAGTTCTTTCGAATGTTTAACGGCAAACTTTTAATCCTAGTAGTTTATCACTATCAAAACGCTCCACAAATAGGAAAGAGCCCTTTACACTGGCTCATTTTTCAGTAAAATGGTTACATATTTAAACATACCATCCTTAAGATGATTAACTCCTTCATTTATTTCGAACTAAGCGAATAATTTTTACTGGCCAATAATAACTCCAATGCTTTTACTCTAGTCTAGTGATTTTTGGTCGTCGACAAATATTTAATTGTCCGTTTTATCACAGAGTTTTATAATTCCTCTGTAGTTTCTTTATAATTTTAACGCCCATGACATTTACATCCAGTATACTACTACCCGTGGCCTTTGCTGTACTTTCAACCTTTTGTGTTTATTGGCACGCTACCTATATAACATTTTGCTCCTTGACCAATTGCATACTACTAATTGTTTTGCTTCATCTTTTAAGATTTATGAAATTCATTCATTACGTGACCCCGAGACATTGTATTTGCATAATTGCACACTAGTAGTTGTTACTTGTTACTCTCTGGTTGAGCTAATGCTACAGACGTCTACCAAAGTAAACGTCAATTACACGACTACTTGTTTTATTAAATCGGCTTGAGTCGAACTTCGAGGATAAGTGCCTTTGTACTTTTTCGGCATTTTGCTTACTTTCCTACCAGTGTTACTCTTTGTTCTTCAACTAGTCCTTCTCCCTTTTCGATTTCAGTGCATGTTTTCGTGACGGTGGATTGCATGAAAAAGATTATATCGAAAAATACAATTATTAACAGCATTCTAGGCGATTAATACGCTATCAAACTCGCGTTTCCACAAAACACTGACCTCTAGCAAATCGAATGGCGCAATAACTGGCTCTGAAAAAAGATTATTTAAGCTGGAGAGCCCCTGCACGATAGGCTCAGTTCACTCTTATGGCCAACGAGTTCTACAGAGATTATTTGGATAAAGAAGATCATAAGGAGGAGAAAAACAATGGATTTTCTAAGTAAAACGGGGTCGAATCATATTATTTTTACAGACCTTATTACGAGATTTAAAGGACAGACTGATTTTTCGGATTTATTTTGGCTTTACGCTATAATGGAAATAAATCTATAGGAGTTGTTCCAGTATTTTGCCCTCGAGGTGTTACTAAGAAAGTTGCCAGCTCTTAAGTTAGCCAACTTTAAAAATCTGATTATCTAAATTAAACAAAAGATTTTCTTTGTAAAAATATGGTCTGAAAATAGGTTTTCGCTAAGGTTTTGTTTCTTTTTTTTAAAGAGAAGTAGCACTTCAGGCAACAATGCCTATTAAGTCAAGTACCGTGCTACACTCTTTAGGAAAGGGATAGAGAAGAAATGCAACAGGAGCTGAAAGTAGAAGGATAGTCGAAAATTAATCGTCTTATAAGACAGCACAGCGACCAGTGCCCATGCCTTCATCATTGAGCATCCTCACCAAGGTCTTCGTTGGGAATCGAACCCACAACCCCTATACTGACAAGCTAGCACACTACCTACCAGCCTACAGGGACACCGCTAACGTTTTTGAATTTTTTTGCCTGGGTGAACGTTTCAAAGTTCGACTTTCTTTTATTAATTTTTCTAAATTCGGTAGCTGTTTTTAATTTAAAAGTTTTTGCCACTATTCCATATTTTACCACTTTTATACGGAATCCGTTATCCTGTTTCCGTGTGCTGCTATAAGTTTGTTGTTTCAGATTTTGCTTTACCAACGAACGAATTCAATTATTTGTTTGACAAAATAATCGCATACGGAATAACCATCTAATATTTTATCCCAAAAAGGCCTTTGAATCTATATTCTAAAGATGCCCAGCGGCAACAAATTAGTAAAGAATGTGTGTACACATGTGTGCGTGCGGCTTGCCACAACCAAACTTCAAAACATTTTTAATATTTTGACAAAGCAAACAGTGGCATCAACAGGAAACATTGTTGGGTCGTATATAACAGCATGAATAAAGCAAAAACATCTAAACCCTGATAAATGTTGATTGCAAATAACGCTTTATATAACTATTTAAGAATGCTGAATAGCCTGTGTGAGGTTTGTGTGATATTCTTTTGATTCAAAATTTAATTTCAATATAAACAGAGTTTTTGGTGCTGAGGGGCATGTTTAAATTTTGCCAGGTAAAACGAAGTAGGCCAATATAAAAAATGCACAGAAACTATCACAACGGTTAACAACTACAATAAAACCCCTAATAAATATACTAGACTTATGGTAGAAGCTCTATTTAAATCTTATACTTTAAAAAACGATTCCTAAAGTAATATGATAGAATTGTGGGGCACTTCCTTAGATTTTAAAAAGTCAAAGATTCTAAAGCAGATTTCACAGTCACTCCCTGGTATATTAAAAATACCTACATTAAGATTTAAGGCATACAAATGAAACATGGAGCAAGGTTAAGGTTTAAGGAAAATAGAAATACATCAAAGCTCTAGCGTGCTTTGCAAAATGCTAAATTTAATATTTATTATTCGCTAGACATTATAAATAATTTTAGAACTTAAGATTTCTGTGCTTTTAATTTTTCTTTTAAATATCCCCAAACAGAGAAGTTCAACAGTGTGAAATCACATTATCGTGGCGGCCACGACATGAGATAACACGACCATTAAATTTCTCGCCCAAAAGAGCCACTGTTTCGTTAAATGTGTGACAAATGACATCATCATCAGTTCTATAACCTCAACAACTTTCCCGATTGTGCATACATTTGGTCGATTGAAATGCACGAAATGCTTTTTGAATGGACGCCCTGAAATCATATATTTTTTTAGGTGCCCCTGTAGGCTAGTAGGTAGTATACTAGCTTACAAGACTGGCGGTTGTGGGTTCGTTTCCCAACAGAGACCTTGGTTTTTTTCACTACAAATAAAAATTGACTGTCGGTGGGGCTGCTCAGCGATGAAGGCATGGTCGCTGTTCACTGCGCTGTCTTATACGACAGTTAATTTCCGTAACTATCCTTCTACTTTCACCACCTGTCTCATCTCTTCTATAGAATGTAGCACGATACTTAACTAAATAGGCATTGTTGCCTGAAGTTAAAATGCATCGATCGAAGCTTTAGCGAGCTTGCCAAAATACTAATTGTAATATTTTTTATTGGTTAAACCTTATACATAATTTTTGGACTTAAGTTTGTCTGATTTTTATAACTAACTTTCACGATACCAAAAATTATCATTTATCATGGAAAGACTAAAAACAGAGACTTCAGATAGCTCTTAGGTTAAAAAAGAACGCTTACAAAGCTTTATAAAAAACAAAAAAAAAACATTTTTAAAACCTTTAGAGAGTATTTTTTGAAAACAGCATATGTTTAATCACTACTTTCTACTTTCTAATATATCAATCTGCCGACTTTTAGCTATCGAAAATACTGCGAAAGCAATAATTTACCATCGGAATTACTGTACAAAAAATATTAAACAGTACAAATGGGAAGAGCATAGGTCCATCTAAGCTGATTCTACTAAGGAAAAAGTTGGGTAACTCCAAACTTTTTTTTAGGTTTTCTTATATCTCTTGATACTCTGATTTAATCATTTCGTCTTGAACCCAAGCTTAAAAGGCGATCCTAGAAGTACTTTAATTTTCAAAAAGCTCTGTGGCTTCTGAGAGACTATTTTCATAGCAACTCTTGTTCAAACAGAGCTACAAAATCCTCTCTCTCCGCAAGATATTAATATTGATTGTTTTGTGTTACGGAGGAGGTAGGGATGATATCGAAAGTTAAACATAAGTGATTAGTTAATAAATAAAAAGGAGAGTAGAAAAAGAAAGAAACAATTAAATATTAATAAGAGCCGTTTCGCTTTATCTACATATGTCCTTTGGATACGCCTATTTTTTTCTGTGTTATTTGAAATAACACAAGCAACTACCACAACGGAAATTAAGAGCGAAATGTATGAGTGCCAATGCACAGTGGTTTGAAACCGTTTTTTTTTTTTTTTTTTTTAATATTTCAATAGCTCATGAACCACATAAGCTATCCTTATTTTACATAGGCCAAGCAGAGGTATATTTGAATCAACTTACGGATGAAAGGCCCCGTAGGGTAAAGATGGGTATACCTCCAAAGTTAGGAGAAAATGTCATAGAAAATGTCATATATTACGAGTACAAACTAAACCGCGGCTTGAGA
Organism: Trichopoda pennipes; assembly: GCA_030448955.1. Classification (NCBI taxonomy): domain Eukaryota; kingdom Metazoa; phylum Arthropoda; class Insecta; order Diptera; family Tachinidae; genus Trichopoda; species Trichopoda pennipes. Next base: position 1,832,820 of record JASKUP010000070.1, on the reverse strand, counting down.
ATGATGCATTCGCATCGAAAGCGCTCGCCATCGAATACAATCCAGCCGGTTAGGACGAAAAATGGCAATATTATTTCATTTACTGGCGGAGAACAAACAAACAACATAATTTTGTACTTTAGTTGACCTTGAGAATATCTACAAAAAATTTACATGTCATGTCTACCTCTTATAGTTTGGGAGGAAATCGGACTAGAAATTTTTTTGTTAATTGTTGACCGCCCTTAACTTAGCATTTTTGACATGCTTTTTCGATAAAATCTATATATATATACAAAAATGAAATGGTCCACGTATGTAATTAGTTGGCGTAAGAACGGCTGGAGCGATTTGGCTGATTTTTGTTTTATTCGATTCGAAAAATTATAAAATTTTCCGGAAAACTTAGAAAATTCATTTATTCATTTTCTTCTTGCTTTTGTTGGTGTAAATAAGTTATTGACGACTCGACATGTTCGTTCGAACTGCTTTGATGAAGCTATGTGGGTGTTTGTATGCTAATTAGTTTACATACGTGCAAAAAAACACAACACAAAGAGAAAATAAAAAACCAAATAAAGAGAGGCAACATCTACAACTTTGGCCAAACCGAAAATTGTTCTAACATATGAACAGTTAAGTACAGTAGAATCCCGATAACTCGTAAATCTCACTAACTCGTAATAATTGGTCGATCCCTTGAAAAAATCGCGGTAACTCGTATAAAATACATGCATTTCGGTCCCCTCAATAAGTCGTAATTTTTTTGCAAAGTCAATTCGGCAAAACGTCTTATAAGTCGTAATTTCTCACTAAAACTTCTTCTAACTCGTAATTGTAAAAAACAAAAAAAAAAAAAAAAAAATGATGTCGCCGTAAAATGATCATATTATTTACCGTTATGTGTTTTGTGTTTACCATAGTGTTTTGCTCTATTCAACTTGAATTTGTAGCGCATTTTCAGTTCATTAAGTAAAAATGTCAAAGCGGAGTTGAAAAACAAAACAAGAAATTATTAATGCAGTATCGAGTGGAGAAAAAAAGTTGAAGTTGCAGCTAGATATAAAATAGCTCCATCAACTTTAACATCAATTTTAAAAAAACGCGAGTTTTATTTCAACCTTTCGTCAAACAATAAATTAAAAAGACAAAAAAATCTGAGCATGCAAATTTAGAAAAAGCACTGTTAAAATAGTTTGAGCAGTGTCGTCATTCTAACATACCAGTCGGCGGAACACTTATGAGGGAAAAGGCTAAAGTATTTGCTGTAAAATTAGGTTTTCCAGAATTTAAGGCGAGTGATGGCTGGTTTGATCGGTTCAAAAAGCGACATAGCATAAGTTTTCGGAAAATTTGCGGGGAAAGTGCCTCTGTGGATGATGATGTGTGTTCAGAATGGCGTGCTAAGCTAAGTCAACTCACAGAGGGCTTTGACCCAAAAAATATGTTCAATGCGGACGAAACGGGCTTGTTTTTCAAGTGTCTTCCTGATCGCACTATGAGCTTAAAGGGTGAAAAGTGCCATGGTGGTAAAAGCAGTAAGGACCGCATTACAATAATGCTTGCTGCCAATATGGATAGCACAGACAAACTAAAGCCACTAATAATTGGTAAATCAGTAAAACCTAGATGTTTTAAAAATGTGAAAACATTACCCGTCACTTACCGTGCTAACAAGAAAGCATGGATGACGGCAATCTTATTCAACGAATGGCTTAAAATGTTGAAAAGTCAAATGGAAAAACAACATTGTAAAATTTTATTGTTTGTTGATAATTGTCCTGCACACAAAATTGATGAAGATTTAAGTCATGTTCATGTTGAATTTTTGCCGGCAAATACCACTTCTAAACTACAACCACTGGATAAAGGCATTATTTAAAACTTTAAAACATTATACCGAAAAGAAGTAGTTTCACAAATGATACAAAATATACAAGAAGAAAAAAATCATAATATCAATTTATATTCTGCCATAAATTATGCTTTTAAAGCTTGGCAGAATGTTTCAAAATCCACTATAAAAAACTGTTTTAGAGCTTGCGGTTTTACCGATTCAAACGAAATGGTAGTCAGCAGTGAGATAGTTCACGTACCGCAATGGGATGAAATTCCACAAAATGAAGAATCCACCATAACGTTCTATGAGTACGTTCATTTTGACGATGGCTTGGCTACAGAAGGAATTTTGACGGATGATGATATTTTGGGCTTCGAAGTTGATGAACAGGACGACAACGATGAAAACGATGTGAAAATTCCACGTGTTTTTGTTAAATGTGCCAAATCTAGCGTTCAAAAAATTCGTGATTTTCTTATGCAAACAGAAACTGATGATGCATCCTTTGAAGTTATTTTTAAACTGGACAATATAATTTATCGTTTAAGTGTACAAAAATCACATCAAACACAAATTACAGATTTTTTACATTAATATGTATGACATTGTAACTCTCTTCATTATTTTTTTTTTCTTATAAATTCTCATAAAACGTCAATAAAAAAAATAAAAAATCCCTCTAAGACGTATTTTTTAAATTTTACTCCCGATAAGTCGAAATCTCACTAACTCGAAAATCTCAATAAGTCGTAATAATCGGTCGGTCCCTTGCGACTACGAGTTACCGGGATTCTACTGTATGTATATTTTTGTTTGAAATTTTTTTTTAATTCATTACTATACATAGCTGCCAGATCTTTTAGAGATAATACCGTCACAATTTTGGGGAAAAAATCCGTACTTCAATTAAAATTCGCAATAAAATCACATGTACATACATATGTATGTAAATAGATTGCATGTTTTTCAATAAAGTTCAAATTCTTTGGTGAATTTGTTTTCAATTTAGTAAAATATGCATTTTAAGTTTCATTTTTAAAATTTTTGTCCTAAAAGTGTATAAATTTAAACCATAAAAATATAATTATATAAAAATTTGACCTTCATATGTACATATACATACATAAGTTTTAATAAACATAAGCTTTGCTTATGTTACAGAATTTGCCAGGAAAGCCCACCGAACATGATACTTTTTCAATAACTAGACTTTATTTCGAAGTAATATTTCTTCGCATGAGAAAATTTAAAGAAGAACTCGAAGAACTAAAGTTTTTAACACATTTTTAAGAAAAAGTATTAATTTTTTTTATACATGTTTTTATTTTTACTTTTCAATATACTATGTATTAAATCATGTTAGTGAAAATATAAATAAATCGTTTTTACTTCTCAAGTTTTTTAATTAGCATACGTTGAAACTTTATAAAGTTATAAACAGTGCTCAGTGATTTAATTTAGACGTATTGGATAATATTAAAAGTGAAAATTTGAATATATATTCTACATACATATGGACATATGTAGGTATGCACATTATCCGTGCTTTAAAATTTTTCGTGCGATTTGATTCACATAATTTTAAAATTAATAGTTTTTATAAGAGAAGAAAATCCTTGATATATTGGATAGTGAGGGCTTAAAAATATTAAGTCACCGACAATTACACTTCACTTTGAAGTTAAAAAATCATTTTCTACTCGAAGCAATATTAACAATACATACATATGCATATCGCTTATATACTGAAAAATCCAATATCAAAATTCCTTGGTTCTAAAATCTTATTGCTAAAGTAAAAAATAAAAGCTTAACTTCGAACGATTTTGTTAGCAGTCATCATTTCTTAAAATGTGAATGATTATCTACGTCTAGGTTTATCTATCTATTCTTATATATTGTTAGATATTGGCAGTGGAAAAAACCGACTGAATCTACAACAGGCCAGATTTCCTTTCCAATAGGCTCTTGTCAATTTACAACGTCTAAAGACGAACTAATTGCAAAACTGTTTACATACATTGCTCAAAATTTTAGCGATTAACTTTGGTTAAGTGAAAGAGCCATTTTGGCTGCAAAAAACAAATACGTTGATTAAATAAATTCAAAAATCCAAAGCTTAATTAATGGCGAACGGTATACGTATAAATCGATTGGTTCCATTACCGATCCCGAAAATATTGTTAACTACCCCGTAGAGTTCCTGAATTCATTAATGTTACCGGGAATGCCACCACATAACTTCCAGCTTAACGTTGGAGCGGTTGGAGCAGCCAATACTGTGCGATAGTTCTAGATTGGTTATAAAAACGCTGATGGCAAAAACTTAGCAATAATAATTACAGGAAACTTTGTAGGTGAAGAGCAAGTGGTTTACCATTTAAGTTTAAACATATCCAATTTCCCGTTCGGCTTGTTTATAATAAAACAGATATCCTTAAAAAGTTGCAACCCTCTGATTTGGGAAAATGTAAATGAAGGTTTTTCCCCAAAAAGGAAGTATGGTATGGCCCCTTTTACCCTACAGCGCCCTTAAGTTGACTCAGATATACCTCTTCTTGACCTCTGTGAAATTTCATTAAGATAGCTTAAGTGTTTATTTCCAAAAATAAAAAAAAACGTTCTCAAACCACTGTGCCATATCACAAAAGCCTTCATCGTACGGCGCACAATGAATCTCGCTGCAACATTAAAAGGAATATTTTACCATTATTCAGCTATTGTACTTATCATATTACTCTATATGCTTAGTTCCCTAATGACGTTGAGGTTTTTGCGAGATATATCTAATGGTTTACCAACGAAAGAAATTTGTAGCTCTGTCACAGTCTGTACAGTTTGTTGCTCTGTATTAAAGTTAATAAACATTAATCTCTTTCGGTCTTTTGAAGTCATTATCATAAACATAACAAAAATTTCTGTGGTTTGCGAAACCTAAACAACGTCGTTAATTATTTAACAAGCTCCTGCAAACAACAGTTGGATATGTTAATACATTTTTAGCGTTTGTTGTGTGTAGCAACAACAACAAACTAGAGGTGACCAATATTTCAGTACCTGTGATTTATGATTGCAAACACTCATCACTACAGTGAGATATTTTATTAGAAAACAAGTAATAAAATCAATAATTATTTTATATTTCTATTTGAAAATAATAAAACTTTTGTTTTTCTTTGAGCTGGCAAAAATTTATGTTTTGTTGTACTAAATTTATGTTATGTAATAATGTCAAAAAAACAGAAACAAAATTTAATTCTCATCGAGCTCCAAACTTCTTCAGAGATCTGAAGAAATTTTACAAGTAAATGTAATAAATGTCGTAATTGAAATTAGATTTTCGTTTTTCCTGTAAACAAAAAACATATTTTGTGATTTTATTTCTTTATTTTATTATTATTTATTTATTTATTTATTTCGTTTTTTATTTATTTTATTTCTTTCAAATAATTTTAACCGGAACAAATTGTTGCTGCTGTCCATAAACATAACAAACTGTGATTACGGTCCCTTTTATTTAAAAGAATATTGATTTGAAAATTGCATTCACTGCTTACAAAGTTCACACATATCTACTAAAAAAATATATGTTAAAGATTGGATAAGAAATACTAATAAAATAAGATGTAAATAGAAAAAGGTTTCCAAATTGTTTTAAAATTCTAAATTTTATAGTAAAAGAACTACAACGAGCGTGAAAAAGGCCACAGTTGACTACAGGAATAGCGAATGAATGCGAAGAACCTACGAAACGACCAATAACGAACGCAGCTCAATCAAGCCACAATAGTCTATAACTCCATCGAGATTACAAAAAATCATTTCTTGTAAAAATTTGGTAAATTTTAAGCAAGGAACGTTACACTCTTGAACAAGGTGTTTGAACAGCCTTTCCTCGCAATCAAGCTCTTTTTGAGCGTGATGTTCAAAATTTAAAATTTGAATTGTCTTTTTTAGTATGGAATCTGCTTAATTAACTCATCAAACACTGGCAGACAATTATTTTCCTTTTTACTTAAGTTACCAGATTGAGGTTCGAACTGCTTTTGGCTATAATCCACATGTGTTACAAACTCTCCAAACGCGATTGCTACAGAACAACACCGCTCCATTGAGATTTAAACCACTAATGTTAGCCAACCAAGTAGTCACCTCGGCCTATGCAGCCGCTGCAGCTGCTCGCTGTTATTAGTTAACTTTCATACTCTTTTTCATGCAAGTACGTACAAATACACACAAATTATATTTAAACAATTGGGATCAACCAATTCCAGAAAATTTTGGACTATATTTTCCAATATTTCAGCCACACTTTTTTTTAAGAGAATTAGCACTTCAGGCAACAATGCCTTTTTAGTCAAGTACCCTGCTACTTTCTTTAGGAAAGGGATAGAGAAAAGATGAAACAGGTGGTGAAAGTAGAAGGATAGTCGGAAACTAACTGCCGTATAAAGACAGCACAGCGACCAGTGACTATGCCTTCATCGCTGAGCAGCCCCACCGGTCAATTTTTATTTTTGTAGTGAAAAAAACCAAGGTCTTCGTTGGAAATCAAACCCACAACCCCCATACTGACAAGCTAGTGCACTACCTACTAGCCTACAGGGCCACCCACTTGTTGAACAAGCATATAGAATTAAATTTGTTTGAAATATCTATATACAAATATAAACTTCTGATATTTCGTAAAAAGGAATAAACATAACAATATGTATGTATATAATTCCTTTTTAATAAACGTTTTGTTATATTGAGTTCTTTTATGCAAAATAATATAACAGTTCTGTAGACTTTCAAATAAATAAAACGATTTATTTACTTCCAATACACACAAAATATACACAATAGTAACTTTCTCATCTTTACTCACTGATGACTAAACTTGAAGTAATTCATTTGCCCGGCAGGTGGTGCTTATATAGTTGTTTTAAGCAGTTCTCGCATGCACAAGAATATTCTACTTTAACATCATCCCATATTATTGTTGTTATTATCTTTCAGTTTAGGCTGCAACTTGGCTGTATATTTTGTTTTATTCTGTTAGTTAATTTTGTTTTCTGTTGTTTATCTTATTCGGTAAAATTTCTTACAAGCATATTGTTATGTTACTTATAATTATTTTTTTTTAATATTTAATAACTCATCTTCGTAACAACATTGTTATGTTTTTTAATTTCCTGGACAGACGAAAAAGAAAAACAAAACCATTAAGGAATTTCGACCTACAACTAAAACCATGGAATGAATTTAAAATAGGCATTTTTTGTTAAACTGTATTCATAAATGATAGAAACGCTTCAAAGTTTTTCAAATACAAAATTCTAAGTTTTTTTTTTTGAGATTTTTTATTTTAATTAATTTTTTTATAAAAATATTTTCCAGGCAATAATTATAGTTAATTGGCTCTTTTGCTTTGAAATTATTAATAAAATATTAATATTTTCCAAGTTTATTTTTTACCCAGGAAATGAGATAAATAATTTTTTAAATAAATTTTATTTTTATTTTCAATGAAAAATTATTTTAAATGAAAAATTTTTATTAAACAAATTCTTTTCTTAAGGATGCATATTTCGCAGTAGCATTGGGTGGCTGCAATACCACTGCGAAATATTGAAAATAAACATTAAGTGGATCTTCTTTATATTTTATATAAAGACCTTGTGCTTAAAAAATTATTTATAAAATACTTTCCAAGTTTAATTTATTACCCAGGAAATAAGAGCTATTTTTAAATATTTTTTAGTTAAACAATAAAAGTTAATTTGCTTTTTACTTGAAACGAGTTATTCTTAACGCATAGTGTATAAATAATAACTTTTACTTTTACAATAATAACTGAAAAAATTAAAGTTAAATGTAACTTTATTTCTTCCACTGCAAGAAGATTTTATTAGTGCCTTTTTTAACGTTTGTCTTAACATTTTTACTGATTGTTATTTCAAATTAAAAAAAAATAAAAGTTCATTAAATTCAAAAGTTCTAACAAAAGAAATATGCGTGAGTGCAATTCGATAGATAAAAAGGTTGTGTTAATATTTTTCTGGGCATATGCAATAATATGTAAAAATCTGGCATCACAACGTATACTTTGTTGGCGGGAAAAGTTTTATGTGTCAAAAACATTTGTTTACATTTGTTTTATTTTAAAAATTATTCTAACAAGTTATGGACGATTTGGCAAGATTAAAAAAGAAAATAACAAATTCATTTAAAATAAGTGGTTTTATAATTAGATCAGAAAATAGTATATTTTTAGCTGAGCAACTATTGCCTTTTGACGAAGATGAACGTGAAAAATGGTTAACGGTTATAACTGAGAATCTGCAAAGTCAACGATTAAAATCAGCTCATGTCGAGAGAGCAGCTTTAGAAAAAGCCATTAATGAAATAAATCGTATTGGCCTTGATGAAGGCGAGACGGTATTTTCATTAATAAATGCCTTTGATGTTCCTCGGTATGTTTATAACAAAATGAATAAAAAATTTGAACTGGATCGTGATCAAAGAAGTATATTTGCAAAGCCGTCTTTAAAGTCGGGACAATTAAGGCAGCGTTACGAAATGCTGTTACAGAAAACCTTAAGGCATGAGCTTTTTGCTCCAGCTGTTATTGAAAATGGTGTATCTGCAGAGTCGAGGGTCAAGAAATTTAAATTATTATACTGCGAAAATCTTTTAGCGAATTCTTTTGTTGAAGAGGCTGTGGTTTTAGGTTTACTAACACAACTTAAAGAAGGAAAGTTCTACGTCGAAGATCCCACTGGCTGTGTTGAATTAGACTTAAGTGCGTCCAGATTTCATGCAGGTTTCTTTTGTGAGGGGTGTTTTGTCTTAGCTGAAGGCGCTTTCAATGGAGGAGTTTTAAAAGGTACTGGTGCATTAAACGAATTTTAAGAGTTAAATTTATTTTCGCCTTTATTTTCAGTCGATGGCTTGGGATTTCCACCAGCTGAACCAGCTAATAGTAGTCGTGCTTTCTTTGGCACTCAGAACAGTTGGGGTGGAGATTCAACAAAATTGTTGAAATATTCTTCTAGATTGCAGGAGCTAGAAAGATCGAATACAGAAGCAACTATTGTTTTCCTGTCGGATGTCAGATTGGATATGCCAGTTGTTATGGAAAAGTTGCGTATGTTGTTTGTGGGATATGACTCCTGTCCACCAGTGGCTATAGCACTAATGGGTCCCTTCGCGCCTAGTGAAAGACAACACCATGTTTTAAAACAACATCTGAATGCTTTGGGAGCATTGGTAAATGATTGTGAACAGTTGAAGAAACAAACCGAACTTATATTGATACCTTCATGTGAGGATGCTACGGCTCCAAACATATTTCCCCGTTCGGCTATACCAGACACTTTGGCAGCAGGGTTGCTGAAAGTATGGCCCCGAACACGTTTAGCCACTAACCCCTGTCGTTTACAATACTGCACACAACAAATTGTTGTGTGTCGGCTTGATTTGATGGCAAAATTTTGTCGTAATACCCTACACTTCCCGCCAGATACATCTAAAATTGAACAACATTTCGCACGCACTTTAATATGTCAGGGACATTTAACGCCCATTCATCCCATTGCCATGCCTGTTCATTGGGATTATGATGCCGCTCTATGGCTCTATCCATTGCCTGATTTAATAGTCATTGGCGATTCTTGCCAAAGTTTTTCCACGTCACAACACGGATGTACGGTATTAAATACCGGATCATTTGTCAAGTCTAAATTTGCATTTAAAGTTTATATACCATCTACTAAAACCATAGAAGATTCAGAGATTCCTGACCAATTAGACGAATAGATAAGATATAATTATTACTCCTAAGATATTTTTTATATAGATATTAATAAATTAAAATTAACAAGAGGCAAAAATTTTGCATCATACTTTCCCTTTTAATTCTATGAACATTGAAGTTTAATAAAATAATTTTGTTGTCGAAGTTAATTAAATAAATAAAGCAGGTATAACAAGAACTTGAGGACAAAATCTTGTGAGATATGGAAACTTTGATCTAGAATGCTTTATGCTGTTATTTAAATGTTTGTTTATTTAAATTCTCTTAATCTAATATTCAACTGTAATAGACCATGGTATACATGTTTACAACTTTTCGGATTTAAAATCAATTAAGCAGACTCATAGACGATTGGTACTTTCGAAAATAGCATCTATCTATTTGCGTTACATTCTGTTATAATTTTATTATAAAAAACGCAACCTAAAATTTCTCCATAAAGCCGGAATTTTCGAAAAAAAAATATGAGAAGCAAATTTTGCGTTTTATAAAAAAAGAATCTTTGATTTTACTTAAATTCAAGTAAATTATCCTGTAGTAAATCAAAACTTTCACAAAAATAACTATAACAAAAATTCAAGAAATTTCAGCAAAAAAGAATTATTAAGTTCGGTAAAAGTTTGAATTTAAAACACCAGGCAAATATAAACTTATTTTGAAGCAGTAACACAAGAAAAATTTGCCAAGGTGAAGGGATCAGTACTCATTCTCATGTGAACTTAAAAGTCAACAAAGCAGAACTTTCGTGTTTTTCAATACTAATTTGGTCTTTGATAGATTAAGAAATTATATAAAAAAAAATTATTTCGAATTCCCCGTTATCAAAATTCATCCATCAGAATTTTCCGATTTGTATTTTTTAGGAATTTGCAATTAATTTTTTTTTATTTAATATTATTAGTATTAAAAATACTTTTTCAAACATAGATAGATATGATTATTATTTTCAATTTTATTCGGCCTTTTTTTATTAAACGGTCTAATAAATTAAATTTTAACGATTTATTTTTTCAATATTTCGCTTTCCTGTGGAAAGTTTCTTCAGGAAATTACTTTTTATATTTTACAAAAACAAAAAATTATAAATCATTAACTATGTTCCTGGAATATCAGAAAGATTAAGAAAGTCTAAAATATATGACACTGACAGATATAAAATTGCACTCAAAACATATAACACATTAAATAAATAAAATAGGAAAAATGGAAATATCTGATGTAGTATACAGGATACCATGTGGAGGAAATGACCAGGTGAACTGTGACAAAGTTAATATTGGGACAACAAAGAATAAGCTTAAAACCAGATTAGCTGGTCATAGATGTCACTAAAAATATAGGAATATTTCAACACAGAAGACATCCTTATCTTCACATTGTAAGAAATATAATCATTATCCAAAGTTTGATGAAACATCAGTATTAGATATAGAAAAAAACTACAAGCGACGTTATACTTATGTTAGAAATGTTAGAAATTGTTAATGTACCAAATGTAAGGAGAATAAATTTCAAAACAGACACAGACAATTTAGCGCAGAATTATAGGTATTAATACAAAAGACACATAATTTGTTATAATTATTTTATAAGAAAAATTTTTTATTTAATTTCCGTTTCCTTGTTTTTGTATGTTTAAATATTTGAAATTTTAATTTTTGTATGTTTGTATGTATGAAGAAAATTATTTTACATGTTTTGTCAAATGTTTTCAAAAAATGTTTCTTTCCAAATTGTTATAATTTTTTGTTTTTGTAAAATATAAAAAATAATTTCCAAATATTGAAAAAAGAAATCCTTAAAATTTAATTTAAAAGACCGTTTAAAAGATTAGTACGTATTTAACAGATAGATAGATATGTATATATCACAATAAGTTATATTTAATTTCATCTGGCAACTTCAAACAAAACATATGGTGCTGACATAATTAAAGCCGTAAAAACACCGTTCTCTTGGTTTTTACATTAACATTTTTCTGCAACATCTTTTAAAATGATAAGAATTACAAAAACATATAATTTAATAAAGAAACCATTGGGTTAGTATAACTTTGAACAAATCGATTGATATATTATATGAATACTTTTTTAAAACCATAAGCTCGGAATATCTCTTGCACATCTAAATTGTCACTGGATCAAAATTGGCGTGAGAAACATGGTTTGCCTGCCAACCCCAATGAATTTGGACCACTTACAAATTTACCCGATTACACATTTTTGGATGGACGTCCCACACCCATGGGAGTTAGTATTTACAGAAAATGTTTACTTTAAATAATAACATTTTTTTTCTTTAATAGTCAAATCAGAAAAAACGCCTTATTAAACAGCAGGAGATTGCAGCTAAAATTGTTTCTATGAGCAAGGAATTGGATATGGGCAAAAAACGTTTTAAACAACTGCAAGAAGAAAAAGAACTTGAAAAACAGAAGATTATGCAAGCAAAATTAAAGCCGAAAGGCAAATATTTGTTAACTCCAAAGAAATAAATTAATTTTCGTAAGAAGTAAAAAAGTTATTGCTATTATTCAAACCCAAATATTTTCTGACATTTACTTGGTGTGCTTTATAATAAGCCGAGTATCAATATTTAAACTAATTAAAGAATAATTTTACATTCGTCTGTTTATTTTTTTGTAAATAGAGCCTATTTATTTGGTCAAAATGTTTTTCCTTTACACTGATTTTAATTTTTTTTCTATAGTCCGGGCATAGTTTATGCAGGAGTTTATAATACCTTCGATATTGTTATTCCTAGCAATGTTGGCATACAGAGCTGCCAAGCATGCCTTAGGCCTTCAAGAGATTACTGCAGCAATAAAATGTTATTCAGACCACAAAAACCCAATGAGCAGAATGCTAGCTTACAACAGGAGGGCAAGTTGTAAGCAGTGCATCAAGGGCTATGAATTCGCCTCAATCTAAGATGTTTAACAATATAACTGAATAAAATATTGCTACATGTTACGCCCTTGTTGGTTTTTACGAGGATAAATTTACTTTAGTTTAAACAAGAATACAGACCACAGGCGTGATACAAACTTTAACACAAATGCAGTCCAATATTTGCAGGTATTTCTTTGCTTTATTAGAAAAAAAAACATCTGTACTTTTAGAAGAAAATGAACATAAATAACGTTTTGCAGATATTTTATCGCAATGTAGCATCACTTATTTTATTATTTGACAGCTGCTAGCAACATAACCTTTACGATACTGTATTTAGTTAAAATATTTAATTTCCAATTAATTGGGAAATGAACATAGTATCCTTTATTCGAACCAGCACATTGGTTTTTAAGCATCAGACAGCCCGTCAATATGCTTTTAAATCAGACTTGAAAATCAAATGGGTGAGGCCGGAAAAAATTCCATGCATTGATCCGGTTAAAAGTGGTGACTGCGGCAAATTAGCTCCTCTTAACAATAAAACGTTGTTGAAAGGATTTGAAAAGTCGAAGGAGTTGGAAACGTAAGTTTTATATTTAACGAATTCTTCAGTGATAAAAAAAATAACATGTTAATTGCAGTGCGAGTTCTGAAGTGCGTTCATTATTTGAATTGTGTAATAATAAAAATTATCTCACTTCCGACTACTACCGTGAGCAATTAATAAAGGAAGTTCAAAGACATCCTTTAGATTATGGATCCATGGAAGCAAAATGCAAGTTTATTTAATTTAAAAACTTATAGTTTAATTAATAAATCTCTTTTCTTGATAGTGGCACGTATGACAGCTACAATACGTCGTTACCAGGAGTATATGTTAGAGCATCCTCGCAACAAAAAACGCAAAGTTATTCTTAAGGAATTAATAGACAAACGCAAAAAGTTCCTCAAGTATTTAAGGCGTTGGGATTATAGACGATTTGAGTGGATTTTGGAAAAATTAGATTTAGTATATAAACCCCCTCCAGCGAAATTCCATTGGATTACTCGTAAAGAGTCCTTGCAAAAGCTGACTGATATACATTGCGAACGATTAAAACAAGAAAGATTGAATGAATATCGTAAAGCTTTAGAAGAACAACAAATTCCCTTTTTGGAAAATGCAATACAAAAAATGGAATTTATACGGCAAGAGCAAATAGATTTAGATATTCCAGTAACAATTACGGCGAAAGACATTGAGGATTACAAAAAGGAATTGGAAGAATTAAAACAAATTAGGGAGGAAACAAAAGCAGCAACCAAAAAGGATGATCTGTACAATTAACTGCTTGTAAACGTTTATTAAAGTTGCTATTACTTTCTAAAATATTAATACAAGTTGTAAATATCCGACTTTAAATTACTACTTGTTTTCAATAAAGATAATTCTTGGAATCATTCGTGTATGAGATATGAAATAAATCGATTACAAAGCATATATCGCACCCTAAATACAAAAGGGTCACAACTCGAAATTGTCCAAAACTGAATTTCCATAAATTAATTCGGACTACACATCTCTAACTACTGCAAAAATTTCTGTCACATCACTATTTTTTAACAGGAAAAATACAGTTGTCTATTTTTCTGTTGCTTCTGCACGATAAACTAAAGAAAATTATTGAGTTGTGACCTTTTTGTATTTGGAGTGCTATGTGTTGAACCCTATCAATTTGAATGCACAAAGCAATTTATTTTAAAAGAAAACTTATTCAAGCACATGGTTGTTAACACATTCGGCTGAATTGCGGGAATTCACGTATCTTTAAGTAAACTAATGACGGAAATTCCCGCTAATGTTCAGATCAAATTTTCCAAAGTTTATTTCACTTTGTATGGAGTTAGAGTTGCTATATAGGGCTTAAATATAAAATTCGGCAACTTCCGTCATAGTAGGAATATCCGTCATTTGTTCGACACAGCTTAAAAAATTATTCATTATAAAAAACCGGGAATTCAAGCACTTCGTTTTTATATGAAAAAATTAATTGAGTCGCTGGCAGCCACCAGCTAAATTTAAGTGCGGCCGAATGTGTTAAATTGAATTCATAATCTTATATGAAGTTTCATACTACACAAGAAAGTAGCTTAAATTCCAAAAAAAAATATTTAAGGCGAAGACTTCACAAAAATGTAGTACAAGTTAGGTAGCATCCAATAACCTAAACAACCGGAACCATAGCAGTACGCCAGAACTTTTAAGCATACCAAGGGCCACAATCAAAGATTTATGTTTACTCTATGTTAACAAGAACAGATGCGTGTGGGTGCGTATTTGCCTCAAAGATTGAAAAAAATGAACATCCGATATTAGCAAAGCTGTTCCATAAAGATTTATCGGAATATGGCAAAATAAATGAGTTAAAAATTTCATTTTAGTTATTTATTATATTTCACATTAATTTTGTATGTTGTTTTTATGTGTAATCACATATACAATAAGTATGTGTAAGATTCTTCCTCAAAAACCTTACACCTAAGCTGTTCGAAATTCGGACCACAAGGTGAGTTAATAAATAATTCGTGTGATTATACTTTTAAGAATTAAAGTACATTTAAATAAGTCCTCACCTTAAAAACGCCCGTTTTTGCATAAACTTTCAGACAACTTTCTTTTAAACTTATAACTATTGAAAGAAAACTTTCAAAGCTTATTTGTATTTTTGCTTTAGCTTGCTAAAAAGTTTGAATTTTTTAAATTTTTTCTTTTGAAATCGAAGTCTGGATTTTATATTATTAAAATAGAACAAGTGCATTAATACAAATAAATTTCATGCTTTAACTGTTTGTTCGCCAAATGATACGATTAACGCCTGCGCTTGGGTGTTAATGAACGGGATCGTGTTGTTCTTTTTCGATGTAAGCGCGGCGAACGTGAGTGTTTTCGTGATAAACTTGAGTTGCGATTACGCTTATTGGGTGGTGATCGAGAGCTGTTATGAGGACTGCGTGACTTAGAGCGTGATTTTGAAGAATATCCGCGATGACGATCTGTAGCGTAAGACTTTGACTTATCATGTGTTCGTTTTTTTGTGTATTCTTCACGGGACAATGATCTTTGTCGTTTCGGCAGAGACGATGGACGACTGCGAGAACGTGAACGTGAAGATAGTTTTTTGATTCGTGACTGTAGTTCGTGAGATCTTGAGTTCTGCGACGTTGTTGTTGAGGAAGAAGTCGATGACGAAGATGATGAAGAGGATGTTGAAGATGAGGTAGAACTGGAAGAGGATGAACCACCAGATGACGAAAAGGATTGACGACGTCTGAAATCTGAGCGTGTTCGTGATCTTGAACGCCTATTAGAAGATACTGATTTTTCAATTGAATGTTTTGTAGCATCGCCCTTGAAGTCAACGTGTTCCATTTTATGTTTTTCAGATTTTGCTGACGGTACAACGTCTTCATCGTCACTGAAAAGATTGTACTTAGCTAAATCATCATCATCACCATCATCTTCATCGTCTTCCTCTTCTTCTAGAATTGTTTTCTTCATGTTTGAATTGTTTTTTATTCTATTTTCTTCATTGTTAGAAATCTTTCGTTTCTTCAAACGTCCAAACTCGTCATATTCACTATCCGACTCCTCTCGCTCTTTATACTCCACTATGCCTCTATCATTGTAGCCACCACCAAATCCTATAATGGCAAATAGTTAATATCATAAAGTTATATAACATCTAAAAGTCCTAAATGAATAAGCAGAACAAATATTTTTAACTCACCCGTTCTTTCTTCAACATCACAAAATTTTGGAGCATTGCACATGTTACATGTCATACGTCGGGCCCAATTTACATTGGCACATTTATTACATTGCCAATCTTCAGCACTGAAAAGACCTCGCGACTTTTCCGCCGCTGCCTTTCCTATTTCCGTACCTAATTTCTTTTTGTTTGAACCGCTGCTTCCTACACTGCTGCTACGTTCCAAGCTTCGATCACGTTCACATTTCTTACACTGCTGACGACGAGCAAAATTCGAATGGCGACAGCTAGATATGTAAAAAGATACACAAAAATACACACACACACATTGGCCATGCCCGAAAATGCCCACAATCATGTTTAAGGGTTAATAATGTAAGCGCAAGGCATTCACCAGAAAGAAACGGGATTAAGTAAAAAATACATATTAGTGATTTTTCTTCATGTTTAGAGTTTTTATAAAATTTATGATTTATTGGTTGTGGATTGATAAGCGCCCAAAGCACACGATGCTTTACACTCACGTTACATCGCCACAAATCCAATCACCACTATTAACACCACCGGTACCACCAACGCCATCACGACTGCTACTACCGCACACATCTGACAAGTTGGACATTTTTGCGTATTGTTTATGCAACAATTAATACTTATTGCGCTATTCTTTATAAAACTTTTGCTGTTTTATAAGGTAAATGAATATTTACATTGGATCTTTTATAATATCCTTAAAAACTTTCTATACAAAGATTCTCACACTTTATTCCACAGAGTACACTTTAGACTGCGTAAGTTCTATTGAAGAAAAAACAAACAGAGCCATCCTTAAGCAACCGTGTTATTTCAAAAGTGTTGCCCTTCTACTATTTTTTTGGACAAATAGGCAGCGATTAAAGCATTTACTTCCGGTCCAGGCGAATTCATTGCATAAGACTGTTTTATCTCTAAAAGCAATTCGGATAACTTTAAAAATTATTCATTTAAACAATTAAAATCTAAAAGTAGTCGAATAGGCGAATGAATTAGCGTAAATGATTCAGGTGTAATTTTTAAACTATATATTTAAAACTATATATTTAAAATTTTATTTCATTTTTTGTGAAAGAAATAATAGGTAAAAAGTATTTTAATTTATATAACAACTGTGATTTATAGCTATAGTTTCTCCATTATATTTTATTCAACTGTTGTTGACATACTCAGTTTAGCAAGAAACATAAAATTGACCTTGACTTTTTTTTTGTAATAATAAAGACAAGTAGCACTTCAGGCAACAATGCCTATTTAGTCAAGTACCGTGCTACTTTCTTTAGGAAAGGGAAAGAGAAAAGATTAAACAGGTGGTGAAAGTAGAAGGATAGTCGGAAATTAACTGCCGTATAAGACAGCACAGTGACCAGTGACTATGCCTTCATCGCTGAACAGCCCCATCGACAGTCAATTTTTATTTTTGTAGTGAAAAAAACTAAGGTCTGCATTAGGAATCGAACCCACAACCCCCATACTGACAAGCTAGTACACTACCTACTAGCCTACGGGGGGCACATCTTGGCATGCGCCTAGAGATAATTAGCTTTTTTTGAAATGCAAACACGCAGAAGGAAGCTAGTGATAATGAAAACACTTATTATAAGTTTGCCTCATAAAAAACCACGCAAGATTTTCGAAATTAATAGTATAAAAATAACCAGGTTTAACTAACATGATATGGTGGACAGAGCTAAACGAACAAAATATCTTTTTACAAAGAAAATTTAGTTTTTAATAAAACGATCCAAAAAGTAACAATCTCGATTCAATTAAACGTCATCTGGTAAATTTAATTCGGCTTTGTAACATGTAGTTCGAAAATATTAATGCTTTTTATTAGTAGTAGTATTTAATTGATTAATGTATTTTTATTCAATTTATTTTTTTTATTTATTTGAAGGCAAACTTCATGGCCAAATTCATATGTCTACAATTCAATTATTATTAAATATTGTTCTAAAATAAAAACAAAAATATATAAAAAAAGCCTAAAATTAAAAATGAAATAATAAAATGTATTTATTGTTATATTTAATAAGTTTTATTTATTTTTGTCTTGTACTAACCTTAATTGCTAGTATATTAACAAATTTCTAAACACAACCCTATTTAGAAAGTTTTATATTAGAAAGAAGTATAACATAAAATTATATACTTGAATTTCAGCTAGATCTAAATTTCAGAATTTTTATAAAAATTAAATGTTTTGTGGACCCTTTAAAATATTTTCTCTGTTTATTTTAAAAGGAATTAAAAAAATTAAATATTATGACATACTTTTAGAATGAATAAAAAACATATTTTATTAAAATTTATCTTTTTTCGATATATTTTTATAAAGTACTATTCTTCAAAAGGCTTGGCAACCATCTCATCAGTGTTGATTTTAATGAAATTTATTATCGATTATTTTGAATGAATATGCTATCGCCGCCTGATTTTGTCTCTTTTAGTTTTTTCTTCTTTCTTGTTTTTTTTTTCTTTATAATTTTGCATTCTTCTAACATTTTTGGGGCAAAATATATTTTTTCCACAAAAAAGAATTTTCTTTGCAAAATTGTAACATTTTCTTTAAATTTAAAAATATAAAACGTATAAAAATATATTAAATGTTTAGTGTTATTAAATTTTAAATAATAAATTTAAGTAAATAATTTAAAAGGAAATAGATTCACAAAATCAGGTGCTTCAGTCATAAATTAAAAAATTTCACCACAAAAAATTTAAGACGCATTTCTATTGTCTCCCTATAAAAATTACTCGAATTTTTATTGTGTTTTCACTACCAAGATTTATTTTTTATTAACCTTATATTAAACAAAAAAGAAAATAAAATTACCACCGAAAAATTCAAGCAGACGGGAAAAGCAACTTTAATAAACAGAAGAAGTTATTGTTTTCAACAATTAATTTATACACTTGTTCACAAGGGAAAGGCGCAATTAAGAAAAGCCATTGACACCGGATTAAAATACAACTTAACATCTTGTTGTATAAAACTATATATGGCCAATATGATTAGTAACAATACTTTGAATTCAAAAAATGATGGTATTCCGAAAGGAGCTCTTAGTTCTTCCTCTACATCGCACATTTCTAATAGCACAGTTGGCATAGTAAATACAGCTGGTCCAAATGTCATCATTTGTAATAATGGTAGTGGTGAGGTTGGTGCAATGCCAGTACTTCATAATAATGATAATGTTACTAGTCTCAGCGATATACGTAGCTATTTGCAACCAATCAATAATTCGATGTCTCTGCCACCTGGTGTTAGTCCTTACGATCATATAATCGAAATGATACGTGGTTTGGACCTTCAAGACGATGGCATAACAATGAATCACAAGATCAAATCAATTGAAACAGATTTCTGCAATATTGTGCGTGATGAAAGTATGTTGTGGTAAGTAAAAATAACATTGAATTCTTATCTTTCATTGGTGCTATAAATTACCTATAGATACATACATACAAACATACTAACATACTAACGTGTTGTTGTCACTCGTTTATTGGTATATGATTAAGAACATACTTATATTAGTCTGATGTGAAAGCATCAATTGAGGTTATAATTTTGTATAAATAAACGTCTCTTTTAGATGGGGGTAGTAAATACGTTTTGAATTTTTGCTTTCTATATTAAGTGATTTTTTTTAATGATATGAAAGTAATGGTTGGTACATCCGAACTCTTTTAGGTGGTACTAACAAACTTTAATGCTTTGTCTTTTTTTTCTTTGTTAAGTTGTTTGGAAATGTACATACCAACTCATATGTTCGTATGTGTAATATAAAGTTTAGTGTGGTCACCGTTTGTTTTGCCATGTACATAAAAACTTTTTTCTAGCATTTGTTACGTTTTTTTCATTGTAACATAGGTACTTGATGCATAGGTACTTATGTTGTTTATTATTTATTTATATTTGTAGTTGTAGATGTGTATGGATATAATCTGTCTATTGTTTAAAGTTTTCTTTTTATACAATACTTACTTTCTTGCATAGATAAATCATTAATGCGGTTTGTAGTGTTTGTATATATGCATACGATAGCACATCAGTGTTATTACCTTTTTTTATTTAAATTTTCTTTTGATTAAACTAATAATTATGGAAGTAATATAACGCCCCCAAAGACAATTTCTGAGTTTATATATCCTATACGTTTTTAGTATAGAAAATGTTCAAATTAAATTACAAAACAAAATTGTATATGAATTTCATTCATTTTTTCCCAACCGAAAGAAAATGTTCTTAATCAGAGTACACAGAATGAATTTCATTTGTTTATATTTATTTATATGTCAGTGGAAGATAACGAAGGCACAAATACGGTTTAATATCGTATTAATACATTGTATTGTTACTTTCATAGTATTTTCTGAAGGCTTTTGTATTAATCATGTTTTGCGGTATGCAGTTTGATTGTTTTTACATATCCACGACATCCTCGTATGATGCATTTGAACAGAACAGAATGCGCTGTCAAAATTTTCAGGATTTTGTTTAGAAGCAAGTTTCTATGTTATTCTGAAAAGCAACTTGCTTTTATGAAAATAGTCGTAATTTTACAACTTTAAAACTCAAATGTTATTACCTTTTTCTTTTAAATTTATTTCGCTTACTAAACTTTATTCGCAATATACAAATAAGCTTATATAACTCAAATTGTTTTCTCTATTTTGAACGTTCATGTAAAATTAGGTTATTTTCCTATTCGTTTCCAGTAAATAAAAAAATTATTTTCAATTGATTTTCTGTGCACACATAATGTCTCTGGCTTCTTTTATTGTTTTCCTTCATACTACTTGCTGTAATATTTGTTTGGTTGTGAGTCTTTTAAATAGCTTTATATCCCTTTACGTGAATATAGATTATACTATAAATACCTGCATTATTAGCCTTGATTATTAGCCATGTAATAAATATAATAAAATAATAAATCATTATTTAAAACTATTTAGCTAAAAATTTTGTTTAATTCTTAAAAAGTAAAAATAACAAAAAAAAAAATGTTTTTGTTTAGAAATTGCAGGTTTTGTCTTTTTACTTTATTGATTCATTATAATCCTTTCAATAAAATTTTAAATAAAAAACAGAGAAGCCATTGCCACATTTTTTTTCTGATGCTGCATATTTTAGAAGAATATCAAAAATTGTTTGTGGAAAATTAAAATATATTAAAATATAAATTATGATTTTTTAATACTTAAAAAACTTCTATTAAGTTTTACTCAATGGCTATTTCTTAAAAATGAATAAAACAAAATTTTCTTTTTATTTAATTTATGTTTTTAACAACAATACCAAATTTTCAATTTTATGTTTTTTTAAATTTCGTTTTAATCTTACACAATAATCTACCCTTATTTCTTACAAAATAACGAAAAATGTAAAAAAATTAAGCCTTTTCCTTATAAAGCAGAAATAGTAGTTATATTAACCCGAAATTTCTTCATGAAAAGTATTCAATCTCAAGAAGCAAAAATGATTAATATCCAGTTACACAAAAACCAAATCAACCTACTTTATTATATCAAACGCTAAAATTTGGTATAGTACGCTAAATTGCTATCATCACGCTGTTGATAGAAAGTCTGAGTGCGCTTTCTTTCCACTTCTCGACTTGATTGTCATTAAAAAGAAGAAGTTATCCACATTTTGTAGTCTTAAGAATGAGATACATTTTTGTTTTTTATTTCTTTAAAATGTTTGTTATTCAGCTTTTTAATTAAATCAGTTAAAGTATTTTTATTGTTTCAATAGTGACCTCTGTATGCATTTTTTATTTAAATGAATGTGTAACTGTCACTCTGACAAAACTCATAAGATCTTTAATGAAACACTCACATAAACACAGCATGTGTTTAGTTATTAAAAGAGTACACTTTAATTAATATTGTAGCACAACAAACAATTATTAAATTATTTAAATTTTATTTGTATTTTTTCTTTTTTAGTGAATCAATGGAATATATAAATGATAAAGCATTGGAAGATGGAGAAACTGCCTTAAAATTTGCTTTACTTTTTGCTTCACACAATTTTGATGTCCTTGCAATGAAGGAGACAAAAGTGCGAACTGCCATGTTAACGCTGTTACAAAAGAATTTCGTCAATGCTGAAACATTTAGAATGCATGATCGAGAACGTTTCTATAATTCAATCACACTTTTGGGTGAATATTATCATCGTGTACGTTTGGCCGATAATTCACCAATTAACATATTGGGGGAATCTCTTTTGGGTCTTTTGATTCGAGAGATTAAGGAAGAGAAGAACATGAATGATGTAAAATTGGCGAAATTAATATTGTCACAAATAACACTCAATGGTGATTTGATGCGTAATCTTCATAAAACAGAAATATCCCAATTATTATATCACATACGAAAGAATCTTATAGAGCAGCCAAATTTGAAGCCAACCGTTAAAGCCATTATGTTAATGACTTTAGATTTATTTTATAGTAATTTTGCAAGTTTAGGGTCACAATTAGAAGTTATGTATACGAAATATTTTATTATGGAGGACGACGATGAAGGCAACAACAATCAGAATTATAATCAAACAAATCAGCAGCGAACACCATCTTTAGAAGCCAATCTTTTGAAACAACAACAACAAAAACAGCAGCAGCAACATCAAAAAAATAAAAGCCCTCAACAAAAAGACTTTATCTGCCTTTCGACTCAACAGCAGCAGCAGCTAAATAATTACGATGAAGTTTCTTCGCAATCATCTCCAAACAACACTAGCTATGAAAATGGTGATTCTGGTAATGTTAATGACAAAACCGAAGAAGATACTGGCACATATAAAAAATGGAGCGAACAAGTTTGTGAAGATTCATTTGAGGAGTTTAATGGTGTCGAAAGTGACTTGAACATGAGCGGCAGTGGCCAGGATCGAAAAAATAATAGTTGCAGTGGCGATAACCATGAAAAAAAATATTCTTCTAACAGAAGTTATGATAATGATAGCGATAGACAGAGTCGTAATTTTAGACGATCGTTTCAACCTAGACAATTCCCAAGACCTCTAAAACAAAATTTAAATAGGTAAGTTTTTTTATATGAGAGCAATCTTCAATTAGTCAATAGACTTAATAAGAAATATTTATTAAATCGTTGTAACTTGTACGGAAATATATGTGTCATGATTATGATCAAAACTAATTTTGAATAGTTTAATTTTGGGATAATGGTTTTGGCTTTGGCTTTATTTACTTTTATTTTATTTATTTATTTTCTTTATTTTTCATTACAACAGTAATGAATAAAAATTTTTTAATAATGAATTTATTTTTTTGAATTAAAATTACATCGAGGTATTTGCATAAGTGAGAGAAATATAAGAATGACGATCGACCGCACACGTACAAAATTACTGACTGCTGCACTTTCGCACCTCGAGCAAACAAATATCGAGTTAAAAGAGTTTTCATTTGTGGATTCAAAAGAGTATATTTCAAAATTTATTTAGTTCCAAGAGAGTTATTTGTGTTCATATTAAATTAAAGTAGTCTTTATGGAAGTAGTTGTTGTTGATCTCGGTAAAGAAATGAAAAGAAACTTTACTTTTCAAAATGAAAAGTTTTTGATCAAATGATCCGGTAAATGCATCCGAGACTATCGCCAAGATGTCATTCAAGAAATGTATTGGCTTTATCTTCTTTTTACTTGTTCAGTCCTTATGTATGCGGCAGTACGTAGAAATGAGTTTGCTTATCATAATAAATTTCAATTGAATCACTAAGACAACTTTTGAAATATTTGGTTTTGACTGTTATAAATAAATAATCTGCTCAAGATTTGCTTCTATCATGCAGCAGGTTAGTGTATCCAAAGCTAGATAGAAATACTATGTTTAGCTAGCTTAAGATTTTAAAGTTAAAATACTTTCTTTTGTAAACTCTAAACTCTTCACTCAAAAGCTTTTTAACAAATAGTGAAGAATATTTTAGTTTAAAAAATTGTTATTTCAACGCAGGAAAATGTTTGAATATATCAGAAAGTTGTAATTAGATTTTACAGTAAATTTAACTCATGTGCACTAATAAGTGGTAGTATATGTTTAGAGGGCATACCCATATCGAGCCTGTGAGCATTGCAGTTACCAAATTTCAAGATAAGCTGGCCTTTTCACTGTCTCGTCCACCTTCTGGTTATTATACCTTCTGTCGTAGTTATTTTACAGTCTCCTGTTAGGACTACTACCGGGTCTCCTCTAAGTAGCCAAAGAGGTACGACGTATCAAGTAATTTCTGCTGAAAGTAGAAAATGCAGCAGTCAGGCAAGACTTTTAAAACTGGCTTTTTAAATGAGTTACACACTCTCATTTATACATTTCTTGGTACTTTGCAACACTTAAGCGGGGCTCTAAATCTTTATTATACACATGGGTTCTTGATCTAATCAGTTCGTATATATGTTCCTGGGCACATTCTCATGCCCTACAGCATCTGAAAGAGCTTCTAGTTGAAACATCTTCTTCACCAGCGACATCCGGAACTTACAAATCCATCCGGTTGTAGAGTACATAACCGATGAAGAATTTAAACCTGTGCTGTCTGTTCTATTGTACTGTTTTTTCATGATTGAAATCTCATTATTTATAACTCTGCACTATCCAACAAATTAATTTTTTCCTTTGTAAAGTTTTCGGTTCTAAACGTGTATCTATCATTCAGTGATCAGGACGAATCCTCGTGAATGTATCCGATGTCGGGCCTCCGCATCTTTTGCTAGGCAAAGATATAGGAAGTCAGTGTTTTTATTTATTCATTCAAAAAATAATCGCAAGCTTTAGTAAGCTTCAATGTCAATGGGTGCAAGCAATTGATATCAGTTGTTAGTGTGAAAATGGTGCTTGTACAAGTGTTTTCTGCTATATAAACGAATATTTCAAAGCAAGGTGATAATTATTACAAACAGCAACAACAAAAACGTTTAATTTATTTATTTTACGCTATACATAACCTCATTGAGCTTTGCGTTATATATTTTGAATAAAAATTTTGGAAAAATTTTATTAAGGAAAAATTTACAACTTTACAAATGTTTTACAAAAAATTGTACTTTATATTGTTAATTATTTAATTTAAAAAAAAAAATGTCTGACTTCCGTTGCAGAGAGTAAAAACTTGCTAAATTTGTTTAATAAATAAAACCTGAAGTATTGTCAAATATTTGTTTCCCTTGGCCCTTCATTGGCTTATTTGTAAAACCTTCATTTATTTTTATCAGAAAGTATTGTATAGAGTGTAGTACTATTGTATGGTATATGTACATATGTATATATTTTCTGTATGAATGCTTGCTTTATTTTTTTATGTTTAAAATATGTTATGTTGCATGGTGATTAGACAAGAATATTATTAAATTCGCTGCTGACAGACAAACATGAAAATTGCAACAAATATTTGCATTAGTATTATTAAGAGGGATAGAATTTTCTATCAATTTTATTTTCTATACTATTAAAATACTGAAACCTACAGGAACATATTTTGTTATTGCAAAATAAATTTATATTATAATGAAAATTTTTTTTGTTTTAAAATCGAAATTTAATGATTTTTATATACTCTCTAGCAGTAACCAGTTACTTAATTGCCGTGATACCCAAATTAGCAGTAATGAGGAGCGTGATGAAACGAAACCTTTGCCACGTTGGCGTGCTCCTAGATTTAATCGCGATGATCAAAACAAGGACAATCGTTCACGCAATCCTCAACGACGTTACAGTACCAGTTTCGATGATGATCGTCAAAGTATACGCAGCGACGGCGGCAGTATACGTTTGTACAGTATCAATGATCGACTGAAACATGCTCAAGAAAAAATTGAACGTTCTGGCAGTACATCCGCATACATCGGATTAGCAAACTCAAATTGGGATCGACAGTCTCAACGAGATGATCGTAGTGAACGTTCCTACATGAGCAATTATGAACGTGGTAACAACAATCGTAGGGGAGGTAGTAGGCACTACAATAGTCGGACAGCCTACGATAAGCCACCGCGTTTTCAAAAAAGTAAAAATGCTGGAAATAGTAATAATAGAGATACAAACTCAGATACCTGGAGAAGTTCAAATAGTAATTTACAATATCTGGATGAAAATTCTTCATACAACACAAATGGACCTGAATCAAATAGCCGTAGCTCATCAAGAGCGCGCACGTTACCTAGGCCAGCTAAATCTAGCATGGATAATAGCAAACAAAGTAATAATAGCTATAGACAAAGCCACAGTCCAAATAGTTATCAGCGAGGACGTGGCAATCATTCCCATCATAACCAGCATCACAATAAAAATAGAACATCCAACATCAACAGTCGTTATAGCAGTCAGAGTAGTTTGGCCAGTGATGCATCTAGCACTTTAGATCGTCGCCATCATCAACGAAATCGTTCATTCTCTAGACGTTCCTCTACGCAACAACCACAACAACATCATTCTAATGATAATCAAAATTGGAATGAAAAGGATGCAAATAGTGAATTGGTACGTAATGCTCGTCAAACAACAGACTATATGAATTATTTATCGTCTAAGAAATGATTAATTGCACTTATACTATGTATTTTTATAGTGGAAAATTTATTGTTTACTTTTGTTTCAATCAAAAATTTTCTCCTTCAAAAAAATAAAAAAACATTAGTTTTTTACTTTTAAAGAATAAAATTTATTTTTTAAGGTATTTTACATATGAGAGGTAGTGTTGTCTGTATGTAACAAATATTTATGTAAAAATAGAATGTTTGTTTGTGTGTGATGTTTATAAGTACATTGCTCTTTTTTCCTGTTTTGTGATCATGTATTATTTTTTATTTTTAATTTTATATATTTGGACATTGAAAGGAATGCTTATTTAAAATTTTTACTTTTTCATTTTTACTTATAACTTTATTTATGTCTCAAATGTTTGAATTTAGTTTAAGTCATTTCTAGAGGTCAAAATAGATCTTCATTAAGTATACATGCATGAGCTCAACCGAGGGTTTTTCGCTTTGTGTTATATTATCATTATATATATTTCAAACTTTGTTTATATTTTTTTAGCATCACAAGAAAACAAATTTTATGCTTTCTGACAAGCAAAATATGTCGTGGAAAAATAAATTCTTTTATTATTATTATTAAGCCTAACACAACAGTCAATAATAAAGTTTGTTCAAGTCACTACATCTTAAAAAGAGATCATAGTTACATAGTTAGCGCAAAAACATTGATTGGGAGCAGTTAATAGTAGTTTAAATTTAGAACAATAAAAACAATGTTACCAATTTAAAAATCAGAACAAACATGGTATTACGTTCGCCGCAATACTTGCTTAATAAAGGAAAGATTCTATGTATTCCAATGGAGCTGAAGGAGAAAAAATATGAGAACTTGTCTTTTTAAAAAATTCAACAGTCTTTAAGTTAATTTTAGAGAGTAGATTCCATATAACAGATCTAAACTTTAACAAAATATGTTATCAGTTGTATACATTTTATATAGTTATGTTGTTAACAATTAATTATATAAAAATAAGTTAGGCATCAATTAAAACTTCAAGGTTAGAAAAACGGTCTGGTAATTCCCAAAACATATTCCACATGTAGCTTGTTTTTAAAGAAACACACGAGTTTACACTTTTTAGTTATAACATGATAAATATTCACCATTATTATCGAAACTAAAAATATATTTTTACGCCATCGGTACATATAAAAGTTTAAATAATAAATAATTTTTTAAACAGGGAGAGAGGGAAGGGTCCGAGATATCTTCTTTCAGGGAAAGTAGATAATAGCAACTGACTTGGAAATTATGTTTAAATAAGAAAGATCGTGACAACTTTTAGTTTGTGCTATTATTATATATAAATATAAGAACTTCATTTATTTTTTTCTATTTTAAGCAATTTTATTATTCGTGCTTGATTCCTTTAAATAAATATTTCATGATATTCTCACGAAATATTTATTACAAAAATTTTTATTAAAAAATAAACATATAATGAGAATATCATTCAGGTACAATGCCCGCCAACTGGCATTTTATGTGGGGCTAATTTTTAATATTTCTGTCTTTTATTATTATCCAGGTACGTGTGTCCGTCTGAGGGTGTTTTTCATTTGTTGGAGTGTGTGACTAGTTTTAGTGGTGTGAGAAGTGTGTCTGACGTCGTGTTTTCGCGTTCGTTTATAATGTCACTAAGTTTTTGTTTTGTCGATTTCCATGTTTTGAAGAACGTTTAGTCTTTATCAATTTTTGATAGGATGTATTGTAGTAAAGTCATACATTCATCTATTTCCCTTGTTGTGTATCCGTGACTGTCAAGGTGCAATGCAAAGTTGGAGTCTTCTCTTTTTCCTTTCTATAAGCGTATGTGTTCTGTAAATCTTGTTTTTAGTGTTCGTCCAGTTTGTTCTATATAAGTATGTTAGCAGGTACAAGTAAGTCGGTATACTCCACTGAAACAAAATTTGTCAGTTGTTTCTGTCCATATCCTGAGATTATGTCTCAGAGTTTTGTTGTTTATTGAATCTATTTGATTAGGAGCGAAGATAATTTCTTGATGAAATTTTTGCTCTGTGTTTTCATACTATATGCCCTTAAAATTTTCTAATTATCCATGTAGAAATCTTATTAAATTTCATCTTATGCATTTAACGTATGTTTTAGTCTAAAATAATAAAATTTGTCAAAATTAATTTTAAATTTTAAAATAATGCAAACATAAACAGTTGTTTCTACTTTGCTGTTTTATATTGTTGTAATGTATATGTTATATGTTGTAATGTTTTCTATTAAAATTTCTGAAATTCCTATTTACTCCTTACCCTTAAGCATATGAGTAACCAAAAAAAAATTTTTTTAGTAAAAATTCTTCCCTCTGATCGATTACATAAAATGCAAAAGTTTTCATGGTGTTTTTTTTTGCCAGGGTTATTATTTCGCTGTTGTTTCTAATTACACTATTTACTATGCTATTGTGTTATGTCTTGTAGTTCTTTAACTACAACTCGATGCAAAAATTGTTTTAAGGTTTTAATTTGAGTTTTTATATCAAATAATTGTTTAATTATTCTAAATAATTACTTTTTTCTTATACCAATCATTGCATACTGCAAATCAATTGGCCCATATATTGAAGAACAATCTGATTCGTTTAAAATTTATATTTCTGGTTGGATATTTTATTATGGTTAATAAGTTTTATGTTTAATTTTTATAAAGTTTAATCAAATTCAAGAATTCAAATTTAGCGGTTTTTTAACTTAAAAAAAATATATTCGTAGCAATACGAAGCTGAAATATTATGAGATGAAATTTTAGAAATTGGTCGCAAAGTTGGAGGCGAGTGATTTGAGGATTTAGGATTGCATTATTGTATTAACTTATTAACTACTGCAGTTAATGGCGAGGAAAATCATTGCAAGAGTAAATGGGAGGCAAGAATTGAATCTCTTACTAGAAAATATTGGTAAAATCCTTAAGACCGTAGGTGATTTATAAAAGAAATTTTAAATATGGGTCCTGATATGGAAAGAGCATTAAAGCTTCAACGTGAACTAAAAGATATTTTCTCAGGATATCAAGAGATGTATAAGCAACTAAACAGATCCGCACCATACATTCTTATAACAAATTATTTCAAACGAAAAGATAATTTCATGCCGGTTATCTCTAATGAAAACTCTAGCGATGGAAGTAACTTGAAATAATTTAACGAGACTGATCTTAAACCTGTTTTTAAAACCGTTTAAAATTTTTTAATTTTATTTTGTCTTTTTTAAGCGATTTTGTTCGACTTTTCATACCGCGTTATTTTTAAATTAAGCAATGGATCCGTAAATTTTATAGGCCGCCCCGTGTATCGTTTTATCGCATAAACCGAGGTTTGGGTGTACTATGATTTTCAGAAAAACGCACAGTTTATACAGTCTATAGGAAATATATTTTAATTAAAATTAAAGTTCCAGATATTTTTACAGTCAGAAATTAAATTTGAAATGATTTATTCATAATATACAATCAAAAAGAAATTTCAGCATTTATGCGGATGCTGGTAATTTAAAAAAATTAAAAAGTGCATGGAATGTTTGTTTGTTTGTTTATACATTATCAATCTGTCAGTTAATCTATGTATAATGCATGTATCGAGCGAGTTCCTTTATACTAGGGAAATAGGGATTCTTTATGCAAGACTTTCATTGCATTGCTACATCTATCATCGCATTATTATTTAAGGAAACAGAATATGTATGAGGAAAAACTCATAATCAATCGTTATTAAATTGTGCAGACTAAGTTCACATGCCACCTAAATCGTTTGCTCTCTGCTTTTCTTATTAATCGGTGGTAGTAACATTTAGTTTTACGTCTTGCGTTAACCAATTTTTTATTTCCATGTTTCCTCTCGTTACAGCTCTAATATCAAGCTTGCATTTGATACTAAAACCACCAAATTACTTTCTGTTAGTGTCCAATTTTTACGTAGTTTTTTTTTCAAATTAAGACATAATTATATAATAATTATAGTTATTTGACCTTTTAATATTTTTTAATATTTAATTATTAAGCACTAGGATATTATTATTTAATAATATATGTTTAAAAAACTTTATTTTTTAAACATTTTTTATTAAATAATAATTAACTATTAAGACATAATTAGTAAATAATTTTTTATTCTCAATAAATTAAAAAATATTAAGCCGGACTTAAATTATATATTTGGAATATTTATACCAACAGAGCTTGGGTACTAAATAATTTCCAAATTGAATCTTTATTTTGTTAATGTTTTTCTTCGACCTTTTAAGTATGTAAATTGATTTCTTCTCTATTTCGGGCCCCAAGGTCAATCTTTTACACCCAAATAAATATAATAATAATAATATATAGTTCTTCTTATAGTTTAACTAAAAACAACAATGTACACAGAAAGCTGTTCGAAATATTGAAAAAATAAAATATACATTAAATAAAACAAAAATAATTTTATTTGACGTTGGGACCGGGATAGAGAAGAAATTAATTTACATTGAATCTTTATTTTAATCATGTGTAATTGTTTTTACCTTTTTAACATAAATACCGGAATAATTTCTAATTAAAATCCTTTAAGAGTTTCGTTTGAGGGCACATATTTGAGTGGTGTTTTTAAGTCCGATAAAACTTTGAACTGTATACAAATTCAACAACAAATTTATGTTCTATCCAAAAATTGTTTTATTAGAAAGATCAATTAATGAACTTATGACCCACCGGCCTCAAGCAGGACGTCCAATTATCCTCATTGGTGAAAACAATTTTGCGTTAATTTTTATAAATTAATTAATGACTAAAATTAAAATTATATCTCGATTTACTGCTGTCAAACTTAATTTTAAAGTTCCGTATTAAACTCAATTTGCATACAAAAACTACAGTAATTATTTGGGTTATTTATATTGTTAGGATTCAGCTGATGTTTGTTTATTTAATTAACCTTAATTTGCTGGGACTTAATTAGTTATTATTTGTGTTTATTAGCAAGTGATCCAATGAAAACGCAAACCGAAAATAATTTCAATGACTCGCACACATAATTGCTGTTCAATGTTGTTATGGTACCTTTTGCTCTTGAACTTTTCTTGGCTAACTGACGTATTGTATTTCTTTTAAATATTCCCAAAGTAAGAAGTCGTCTAAAGGTTTTAAATCAAAAATCGCCAAAATACCAAAAAAGCACTAACATTGAAAAAGAAGCAAAAAGTTTCAGGCTTCTTAAAAAACAGAAAAATTAACGCAAAAGAAGCATTTTAGTCTTCTGTGGTTACAACACTATTTCAAATACAGCACGTCTAAGCAAAAGTTAAAAGGAAGAGAAAAATAATCATTTCTACTCAATTTCTTATTTTGTATGTAATAATTTTTATTAATAGCGTGGCGGCTAATTAACATCGCTACGACGTGAAATAACACAGCAAGTAAATTGCTCGCGCAAAAGAGCCACTGTTTCGTTGGCTGTGTGGCAAGTGGCATCAACCTGTTGAAACCATATATCGCTCAGATCCATATCCTCAATTTCTGGCCACAAGAAATCCGTCATCATCTCGCGATAGCAAACGCTATTTACGATAACTGTTTGACCGACCTTATTTTCGAAGAAGTTACGCAACAAACACTCACTTTTTGTGACATCGGCTTTATCAGCAATCTTATCTATTAATGAATTTTTAGTAAATATTTAGTAAATAATATTTATCATAAAAGTCAAAATGTGAGCGCAGTATGACAGTTCGTTCCACAGTTAAGCTTTTCGTAAATTTGATCAGAATTAAAAAAACAAAAAACACTTATTAGAGTGATGAATGCTTGTCAAAACAAAAGAAATAAACGTTTTTTTCTGATTTATAGATGCATGCCTAGAAGTGTTTTTCGATAAACGATAATTTTAAAAAGAGTAAATCAGTCGCATGATTTCTTTTTTTATAATTTTGTAAAGATGTGCAGATAACATCTCCAAATATTTTTAAGTTAAAAACGAAAACATAGACGAACATTTTTAAAACTTAAACACACAATAAAAGGCAAAACTCTTTATAAACTTACGGCTCAATTCCGGTTACTATTGATACCTAAAACTGTGTGCATTTCGTTGAAAACTACAATAAAAAAGTTTTAAATCGTCATTATATGACTTCGATATGGCAAAATTGTTTTAAATTACGTTTGATTTTGAAGGTCAGGATATTTTGAAGTACAAAACGCTTGTCGGTCTACCCCATACACAAGGTCGGCTTAAATATGATTCTCTTCGATACGTATTCATCTAGCACACCGCAAAATAATTGGAAGAACAATACTAAGATGATTGAAAATAATATTAACAAATTGGTCAAGCTTTTGCTCTGCAAAATCTGCTCGTAAATCCAGTTTTTCACAAAAAAGGATTTGAAACTATGTTTTGAGTTTTGTAATCGCTTTGTTATTATGAAGATTCTGTTTTATTAATATAACTTATATTTTCAATTGACTTTAACCTTTTCTTTTAAACTTTCTATAGGAAAATTTAAGTATGACTAATAACATTCGTCAACTCCGATTTTAAAATCTTATTTCACTTATAGTTTTTGCATGATTCTTCTATATACTATATATTGAATAGGCAAATTTGAGGTTAGGAAGTAAATTAGATGTCAAATGAAATGCGAACTGTCATCGTTTGACATTTATTTAATAAATATTTGCACAATTTTTTAAGCATAGAAAGTTACACACTTGAGCAGAGAATTTCAATTATGAAATTAAAATTGTGAAAATTGCACTGTATCCTTTCGTAAAATTGCACTTTAATTTTCCTCGTAATCAGGCTACTTCTGAGGCTGCTGTGAATAATTTAATCGCTAAATTGCAGTCTCACTGTATTATTGCAGACAGTAGATTAAAACAATACACTCGTAATGGTCGTAGTGGTGCAAACAAAGCCGCTGTATAGCAAACAATTGAGAATGAGACTGGAACACCAACTCGTCGGCATTTGCGACACTTTGGCATCACTAGAAGCATTTTGCATAAAGATTTTCATCTTCACGTTTTTAATGTTGCAAGTCTTTCAAAATTTAAAACCGATCATCCATAGTTTGTGTCATTTTTTTTTTGTGAAAATTTTGTGTTTTTGAACACTAAACGAAAAAACACATTTGAAAACCATTTTTAGTGATAATAAACTATTATTTTAAAAAACATATGGGGCTCATAAAATCCACAAGCAGTTCTGGAAAAACTATTACATCTAAAGAAAGTGACCGTATGGTGCGGTTTGTGGTCAGGCGGCATCATCGGCCCGTATGTTTTCGAAAATGAGCAAGGAAACACCGTTACGGTGAATTCTCTGCGCTACCAAACTATGATAACCAATTTCTTGGGGCCAATTTGATTAGTATTGACATCAGTGCTAGTTCGCTTTCAGTTATTGCAGGAGTAATTTGGTGGTCGCTTATTTACTCGATTTGCGACGTCAATTGAAAACCTTTTTCTTTTGAGCAGCATTATTACGCCGCGGGGTTATTTTCGCTAGGGCCATTTGAAAAACTGAGTTTAAGTGAGCACCGCCCTAACAAC
Source organism: Trichopoda pennipes (assembly GCA_030448955.1). Classification (NCBI taxonomy): domain Eukaryota; kingdom Metazoa; phylum Arthropoda; class Insecta; order Diptera; family Tachinidae; genus Trichopoda; species Trichopoda pennipes. Next base: position 1,798,409 of record JASKUP010000070.1, on the reverse strand, counting down.
TGACGCTCTGAAAGATGAAACTCGACCCTGCGTTGACCAAAGGTAAGCGAAGCTTTGTTGCAAAATGTGCTTCAAAATCTTGTGAAACTAGCGGACGTCTGCCGATGTGTTAGAGATGGACATTTGACTGACATCAATCATATTCCATTATTAATTTCCATATTTCTGCTTTACATTGGTATCAACAAAACTGTAGTTGTCAAGAAAAGTGTGTGTTTGAAGTCAATTTACTTCCTAACCTCAAATTTCCATAACCAATACATGGCGTATTGAAATAAATTAATATATAATATTCCTCATATCTTTTCTCAGAATACTTTCAGATTTACTTTTTAATATTTTTTAACTTTTAAATAATTAAGAATTGTGGATGGATATTTAACATGCACAGTTAACATACGAAACCAACAAAGTTTTGTCTAAAAGTATGATCACTGGTCGTTTACAATAATTAAAATAACGTATAATAGAACTTGTTATCGTGTATATATACTTCAATTCTTTAAGAGACACGTTTAGTTAAATTACTAAAAACAAAAACAATATATAAACTTATTAAAAATATATTTTTCCTTTTTTATTTTTAGGGAATTTAGGCAAAGTAAAAATTGTATTCTTTTCAATGTCTGCTCTGATTAAAAATAAACTTAAGTCCATTGCTCTGTGGTACACAAATTATATATAAAAAAGAAAAAAATATATATATTTTAAAAACTTTACATTTTAAAAAATCTTAAGATAAATAACAAACAATAAGTAAGTTCGCTCTTTGTCTCCTTGCGCCCTTAAAATAATTTTATTAGAATTTATTCAAATTTACAATATCGTTTATTTTTTATTTACATTTATTTAGTGTTAGTTTGTATTGAATAAAAAAATAATTAAAACTATTTAAATAATATAAAAAAATTGTTAGTTGCTAAAAATTTTTATGAATCATGAACATAAAACAAAAAATTAAATCAATTTCCGTTGGAGCTCAGGTAACAAAAAATGTTTTCATTTAACTAAAACTAAGTAAAAGAAGAAATATTAAACTAAAACCATCACTAACAATAAGAAACTGCCTTTTTTTTAGCGCAAACACACCAAGAAAAATAAAATAATTAATAATAAAAAAATAAATTTGTCGCAAAAAGTAAATCGTTCATTCAGATGCCATTTTGATTATTGTATTTTAAAATTTAGAATTATCTTATAAACATCTCAAATATCTTGTATGCGTTTTCGATACCCCCCCACATTCTCTACTTAGTGATTTACACAAAATTTATTATTGTATATAATAGACTTTATGTATGTTTGCTCGATTTATTTTTATTAAATTAATTTTGTTTTAAATTATAATTTTATACAATATATAAGTAAGACAAAAAAATTTGACTCTTCCTGTTCGTTTCTGATTGTTTTAAATTTTAAATATAGCTAAAAATTGTATTTTAATTTAATTTTTTTATTTCTTAAGCTAATTTTTTCAATTTTATTTTAAATATTGAAGCAAAAATACTTAAATATGTATTACAACTAAAAATATCATATTGTTAAAACAAATACATATATATTAAAATAATAGTTAAAAAATTACATTAATAGTTTTTACCAATTGATTATTAAGTTTAATTTAAATAATAAATAAAATGAAAAAAATGTATAACCACATTAGAAAATGATTAAGTAGCAAACTTTTAAATTTTGTATTCAGAAGAATAATTGTTGCTCAATTTTGTGGCAACACTTTCATTTATTAATAATTAATAGAGTACCCGTTATTATGCCGAAAATATTTTTTCGAACTCGGGCGGTTAAAAAGGTTTTATCAGATCTCAATAATTATTTTTTGCTGGAAAGTATTCAACCAACACCCGGAATCGACAGAGTGCCCGTTACTATGCTGAAGATATTCTTTCGAGATCGAGTGGTTAAAAAGTTTTTAGCAGATCTCAACCTGAACAAAATTTCCGGGGCCGGATAGGATCTTAAAACAGTGCACTTCGTTAGCAACCTTTTTTCAACATGTTGTGTCATGCCGATAAATTTCCAAAGTGTTGGAAGGTTGCTAATGTAACGCCGATCCCCAAAAAGGGTGAGGTTGACAACCCTGAAAATTACCTCCCAATTGCAATTTGTTCTGCACTTTCTAAAGTGATGGACAGTATGATTAATTTTTATCTTGTGAGATACCTGGAGTCCAACAGCTTATTTAGCGACATTACGGTTTCTGTAGGTTGCGCTCTACAGGCGACTTGCTCGCTTTCCTATCAGAACAATGGTGCAACTGCATACACCATTTCGGAGATATTTCCAAGGCGTTTGATAGGTTGTGGCATGGTGCACTTCTGACAAAACTTGCTGCTTTTGGTGTCGATAATAAATCCTCCAGATTTATATAGAGTTTTCTCAGGAATGGCACTATACGAGTTGTTATAGATGGGACTTCATTAGACGAGTTTAATATTAATTCAGGGGTACCGCAAGGCTTCGTTCTTTCTCCTACCCTATTTCTTATTTTTCTAAACGATCTTATTTGCCAAACTTTCAACCCTATATACTCTTTCGCAGATGACAGCACCATTTGTCATTCGTATTTATTTAGTGGTAGACCAAACCAGTTGGAGGTGAGTTCCAAAAGGAGGAACATGAATGATACAATCAATCACGATCTCGCTGCGATCTCCAAATGGAGTCGTTCGAATAGAGTCGATTTTAATGCCCGTAAGACACAGATTCAGAAATGGTGCTACACCTGTTACTATTGGTGTTATAGGTATTACGGAAACGGAAGCTCCTGATGTTCTTGTCATGAAAATTCAATATGATGTTCGATGTACTAAACACATTTTTCAGGCTTCTAACGAAGTTTTCAAGTGCCTCGGTTTTCTAAAACGGTGTAAGAGATACTTCACTCCATCCGATCTCCGCACTATTTATACCACCTATATCCCTCCAAAGATGGGATACAACTCTTATGCATGGGCCAGCTCTCCAAAGTCTATTTTGAAGTTGCCCGACCACGTACAGGAGTGGGCCAAAAAGCTCATTGGCGACAGCATCGACGCAATGTGGGTTGTATTTCACTGTTTTATTGTTACTGCAATGGTAAATGCTCTAACGAAATTAGGGAACCTGTTCCCGAAATTTGCACGTTTTTGCGTTCAACTCGCTTTAAGTTGAAAGCACATCCATTTGTGGCTGATTGGCCAGTGAATCGCACTATGCATCACAGGGAAAATTCTCTTCTTAGCAGAACAGTCCGTATGTGGAATAAACTCCCTGCAGAGGACTTTCCCGTCACTTTCATTGTAAGAAAGTTCAAACTGAATGTCCACAAACACTACTCCCTCTTTCCTCCTTTCCATAATCCGATTTCCTAGTTCTGGCACAATGCATTGCATTTGTAGGGGTCATCCCCTGAGTGCTGGTCCAAAACAAACAAAAAAAGAGAGCTCGTCGAAAGACAGTGTAATAAGTAAAAAGGGAAGGTAAAGTCGGAACAATTCACAGTTACGTAGTTTGCAAGGAAAGAACTTCATATTTTGTAGACAATTTTATATACTAACTGAAGCAATTAAATTTTCGATTTCAAAATTTCAGGTATTAATGTTAAGTATCTTCATCTACAATCTCAAATTTTAAAATCAACCTTAGGAAGAAGAATTTTTTTCTGAAACCAAAAACGCATAAGTGGAATAATTTTCTTTAATAAAAGTAATACTTTGCTTAAAAGTATTGCTGTTTGTCATAATTAAATATTCAAGACATTGATTACATTTATATTCAACGGTAATTATGAAAAAATTGATAAACATGTATTGTTGCGAAACGAAATGACCTATTGTGTTATTTTACAAACTGCGTAGTTTTCTAAAAAATCTTAAGAAATTCCACGAAATAAGCTAAACAACTAATACGGAATGAAAACAAAACACACAGCCAAGCAGGAGCGTAACTGAATGATAATAACAACAACAAAAATATGGGTTGATGTTCTTGTAACGGGTGTCCGCCGGAAAGGTGTACTACTTTGTTTGTTTATAATTTTTGTTTAAATTAAAGAGAATGGAACTTATATTGATAAATGTTTTTTTTAATGTCGGCAATTACGTATGGAATACAATATCAGATAAATGTCCGCCATCACCATTTCTATAATAACTTGTTGTAGAAAGTGGTCTCGCAGTAATTCCATTGTAATTCTGGCTTTATACGATGTGGCACCGTGTTGTTGATACCACAAGTTAATCAAGCCTAAAGTATGCAATTGTGCCGTTATAAAGTTTTCAGTCATATCGCAATATCGATGTTTTCAGTTCCAAAAAAGTAAGGTCCAATGACCAAGCTCCTGAATTGAGGTTGATGGATTGTTTTCAACATTTTTTTCGGCAGCAGTAATGTTGTAGTACGTTGTGGTCCATGCTTGGGCCTATCACCTACAGACCCACCATAAAAAGTGCGTTTTGTTGGCACGTTATTTCTCCCAAAAATATCACGTAACTTTTTCATCGTCACAGTAGTCGATGATTGATTTTGATAAAATGTTTTAACGATAAAACATATTGATTTATCGAAAATGTTTTCATAATAAATTTGCCACGTGTCTGCTTTACGTCTTTTCTTCACCATATTAAATTTAAAGATGATATAAGATAAAATTTGAGTTTATTTCACAAAACATTTATATTAAATCAAATTTGTTTTATTTCTTTGCCTTCCATTAAAAAAGGAGTGTAGTTAGACCTTTTCAATTAAATTTTTCACAATGTGGTTTATCACATTGATAAAATTGCGCCTTCTCGACATGTACTAATAAGATTTATGAACTTTATAGAAAAAACACAAAAACATGGAAATCTTAAGGTTTAATTAATAAATTGAATGAAAGTGGGAAAAAATCTTGCCATAATAATCAAATTTTGTAGTCGCTTCAGTTTTCGAAATGGATATGTGAGATAATACTATAGAAGGTGCTAAAAGCCAAAAAGGGTAAAACTTAAAAGAGAAAAAGTTACAGGAACAAAACTTTCATATTCGGAAGAGAACTTTGATGTACGACATTATCAATGTGGTGGTACAGTTGTAGAAATTGATAAGGTGTTATATATGATTACAGCATGCATATAAATAACGTCGACAAGTTATATCAGCTAATAAATAATATGATTTGGACATAAATGGTAGCACAGATTTATGATGCAGTGGTAAATGATTTAACTACGCCAAAATTGTTGGGTAGAACATAACACTAAGAGATTTAAAGCTGCATATAATTTTAAGTCTACACCTGCATCTGACTGTAAGCCTTAATCAGATGGTTGTCAAACCACTGGGAATGAATGCTCACTGGATCCGGATCATTCACCCGTTGGTGTTATTAAAGGCGAGATGATCCTGGCCCCCTAAATCAAATAACAAAGATCCTGGATTTTTTCAGAAGCATAAGGGATATTTCACACGTTATTTGCATTTACTATTTACCTATAATTATTCATTTAAATATTTTAAAGATTTTAACACTTTAGTAGAAAAAAGAACTTCTCGCGTCTCTAGGTAAAGCCTATGATATTACGAGATTTTTTTTACACAAGTCTAGGCACGACGAGAATGTGCGTTTAATTGTTATCTATCACCTATTGGTAAGTAATTATTACGTATAAAGATTTTAATTATAAGTTCCGTTAAAATCGGTTTAAATATGGGTTTAAACCCATATATGAATTGTCAATCTGGATTTTCCTTAACAAATTAGTTATTGGTGATATGCTCGTTTTAACAAAGCTTTTTACTTGCCGGAACTTTGCTTTGACTCTTTCCTGCGTGGTGGTATAACAACTATATCACTCATTTAATTAATTTTCCAACATTTTTCGTTTGTTTGTATATTCAAAATACCACTTTATGTGTAAGCCAAGAGATTGAAAGAGATGGATATAAGATCTTTGTAAATTAAATTCCAGAGTGTTTTCTGTTATTTAGTAAATTTATGAAAAACATCTGCGTCAGATTTCGTATTTCTGTAGTTTTTGATAAATAAGATAGCGAACGGCATGCTTGATAGTAATTATACCAAATATAAATAAGATTTGAAAAAGTTAATCTTAAAAGTTGATGGTATAAAGAATAAACGTAAAGACAGCTATATTTCCTATATATCAACGATGACCTTGCTTTAAGAAGTATTTCTTCAGCTGCTCATTCAGTGATCGATGATGTTAGGAATCTTGAAGATTAAAACCAAATCCAACTACTGTGTGCAGTCGACAATGAATATATTTTGAAAGTCAATGTGGTGGTACAGTTGTAGAAATTGATAAGCCAGATCTTATATATGATTATAACATGCATATAAATAAAGTTGACAAGCTATATCAGCTAATAAATATTATGATTTGGACATAAATGGTGGCACAGATTTTTGAGGCAGTGGTAAATGCTTTAACTAGCCAAAATTGTTGGATAGAACATACCACTAAAAGATTTTAAGCTGCATGTAATATAAAATCTATGCCATTTAGGCTCAAGTTCATTTCGTGATAAGATTTACATCTGCACCTGGCTGTAAGTCTTAATCAGATGGTAGTCAAACCATTTACGCCCTAGGAAGCCGAGGACTAATTCTAGCAACAGGTTGCAATTTCAGCGGTTCCAAAGTAGGGTTGCAAACCACTACTCCTTGCTGAAGAGCTGGAGACTATCCAACTCCTGGTCCAGAACATACGACTAGCATGCTCACTGAAACCGGATCATTCACCCGTTGGTGTTATTAAAGGCGAGATAATCAAATTCATGTGGGGGCCGCAAAACCACAATCACCACGATACTTCCGAAGGGCCAACCTCAATAATCAGTCAGAGAAACAGCTAAAAGGCTAAAGAGACAATTAGCGGAACTCTGGGGCTTACTGATTTCCGTGGAAATAACGTGGTTTCCAGTTGATCCCTGCTGCCTTCAGGGGACTGGACTCCCTTATACCTCCAGCAGCACAAGTCTAGATGGTTGCGCAATCCATAAATATGTGCCCCCATGATATATGTGCCCCAGAGGGGGAGGCTCAAATTCAGTGATTTGTGTAAGGCAAAGTAAAAAAAAAGACCATTCGACTAAAAAATAATAAAGCTTTTCTAGATCTAATACAAACCTCGCCGTTCTACTAACTATTAGAACTACACTACGAATATGTATGCACCGTAGCAAGACTACTACTAGAGAACAACTTAGTGTATGTGTCATACTTAAGATATTCCGCTTCGTTTACGCAAAACTTAAATTAGTAGGGTAAAGAAAGGTGTCACATATGATAATAAGTATCGTACCACGTCCTTAAGGAGAATTCTATAAGGAAATCAATTTTATTCACATTTTTTCCAGTAAACTACTTTTATAAATAAAAGCAAATAAAAATGTCTTTATTTTCGCATATGTAACGAAAACTAATTGATTTACAAACAGTCGTGTGTTATTATATTTTTTAATTGAAGAAAACATGTTTTAAATATTATGAAACATTTTTTTTATTTTATTTATTTATTTATTAATAATTAATTACAATAATACAATTATAGTAACTAACAAAGCAAAAGAGAACTAGCTACTAAGGCTTTCGTCTCGTAAAATTAAATAAACTTATTTATAACTTGTGAAGAAGATTACAATTTAATATGAATTTATGGAAAATTTCAATGTTGTGATCATTAATATTTTTTAAACAGCTTGATGGTTGAATAAATTGGAACAATTTTGTCCTAATATTGTGAAAAATTTGACACTCCACCAAAATATGGGAAATAGTAAGTTGCGTATTGCAGGTGGAGCAAATAGGACGTTGAGACCTATCTATTAAATATTTGTGAGTTAATCTGCTGTGGCCAATTCTCATTCTAACTATAAGGTCGGAAATCTTCCTAGGGCAGTTCTTAGGGTAACTTGGTCGTGTTCCACTTGGATTTAAATTTTTGTAAGCATGCTGGTAGTTGGACCATTGCATGTCCTTCAGGCTTGTGTAGAAGTTTGAAATTAGATTTAAAATATCATGATACTCAAAAGTCTGGACACAGTGTAAAGGACTATACTTTGCCTGCGCCGCCGCAGCGTCGGCCTGTTCACCTTTTTTTTATATTTGGATATTCTTTTATTTGTTTGAGTGTTAAGAAGAAGGTTGTTGAGAAATGACCATTTAGAATGCACAGCGCAGTAATTTAAAAGTTTTATTTATAACTTTAAGACAAATATCTAACTATTATCAGGATGTGTAATAGCGTAAAAGGAAATGTTATATGAATTTAAAAAAAATACTAACAGGAATTGACATCCCACAATATATTATTTTTAGAAATTTTCTTAACACCAAGATTTTTAATTTTATCAGAGATTGTTTTTACTCATAGATTTTATTCCACTTGAAGTTTGATAGTGTAGAAACAAAATATAATATTACATAATATTTTTTGGCAACCACAACTCATGATTATTTTATAACCAAGGCAAATCTTAAAAATTGTATTATAGAATTAAATAGGCTTTAGTAGCTTTATAGTAAAATTAAAATGATAATAACGGACTTTTAGTTTTTTGAGTTATCTATAAACATAAATACGGCAGCACTATGAACATATGTGCTTTAATGCAACCCATTTGGAATATTATGAAGTTTAACGTCGTTACTTCCTTGCTAATATCCCATTAAGTCGACATTACCTGGACAGTAATTCGCTATTAACTAAACTAGTTGTGTTGAAGTCGACATGTTATCGATAGTTTGTGCCATACTAATACATTTTTAAACAGTTAAGGAAATATTTAAACATGCATAGAGGATAAAATAAATAGAGTAAAAAATGAAGATTAAGTTTCAAAAGACAAAGGTCAGACACTGTAAATAAATAATAAAATAATTTGTTAGTATTTCAAATAAGAAACGTGATAAATCATTCCATTCTATACATCTGTCGATTAATTCTTCCTGTAAAAACTAGTCTTCAATGTAAAGTGAATTGCGATCCACATTTAATTCAAATAAGTTAAACATTATGACACAGCTTACAGCCAAGTGTTGAGAATGATTTTAACTTTCGATTGTCATAGCCCACGGGACCTATTTATTTAAAAGAGGTACTCGAAGTTTTGCAAAGTTTATCTGTCTACTCTTCAGGCAATTTGAAATAACGGAAGAAAGCAAGATTCGTAGTTGAAATTCCACGGGAGGGCAGATAACTGTTCTTATCCGATGGAGTAGAAATTAAATTCCTTGAATGACACACATTTTTGAAACGGGATTATATTTACAGCATTTTCTTGTAGCAGTGAAACTGTGTATGCCTCATACAGCCTCATTAATATCTTTGCGGTTTTTTATTAACTTCTGCTTTAATTTACTTAAAATCTCTCCACACCTTAATATAATTGATTTGCATTAATTTAAAATATATCTTTTTGCCAACCATCAATGTCTTTTATTAATGGTGCAATAGAATTAAATTTCAATGTAATTTCCCCCAGCCTTGCTTATAGAACATTTTTAGGACAGGCGTCTCTGAAATTCTCTTGCTAGGTTTGGGTTAATTTCCAGTCTCGCAATTAATGTTGCAAACTGTTAAGCATTTCCTGTTTTTCTTTTTAATTCGTACGTAAAGTCGTTATCACAGAATGTGTTGAAAAAAACAGTCACATTGACTCGATGTCGTCTTCAAAGCATCTATAAAAAAGCCAAACATCATCCAATAATAATCTATTGTTGTCAATATTGAGTACCACAATGTCATTACTGTGCCGTTGACGTGACTGCGTTGACATTCATTAGAGGTATGAATATAAATTTTTAATTAGAATGATAAATAATTAGATAATTATTAAAAGTAATAAAAAGTGATAAATAATTTAAACAAAAACTAAACCAAGTTTAATTATTTTAATGTTTATAGATGCATAAAACACATTTGAAAACACTTTCGCATGTACGCATATTCCCATTCGATTTCCATTGGGTCTTTTATTTCTTATTAATCATCATTTATGTTTTTGTTTGTGTATGTTGTTGCGAAATTGGATGGGTTAGTATTTAATTGGTAGGTGCAGCAAAATACATATTTTTTGTTTAAAACAGAAAAGAAAATTTTTCATTTGTTGAAATTTTTTAAAATATACTTTAAATAATGGAGGAAAATAAAGAGGATAATTCCGACACCAAAACATCATCATCTTTAAACGTTCTATGTTCAATTTGCAGCGAATTTTTCAAAAATACCGACATCATCAACAGTACTTCAAAGTGTGGCCATGTCTTTCATCGCCAGTGCCTGTTCCGTTGGCTGACACGTTCCAATACGTGTCCACAGTGTCGTGCCAGTGTGCATAAATATAATGTACATCGGTTATTTTTAAATTTTAGTGAACCTACTGCAATAGATGAAGGCGAAGCGAAACCTAGTGAGAGCTTTGAGTGGATCTACGCAGATGAAAATGCTACTGCGGAGGAATTAGCCCGGTATGGATTTATAATGGGTGTAGACAAGGAAGGTGATCCGGTATTCGCAGCTCGCGTCTATTTGGAAGATGATCTTTTGCCTTGTTATTACATTCCCAAGCTCAAAGGTGTTTACGCGGCTTGGAATTGTGAATCTCATTTTCTTACCGAAGGTATAGAATTATTACACATTAATAATGATCATGCCAATTACAAATGGGTGTCAGCATCTAATGGTGAAGTTCCACCAAATGCTTTAGAATCCGGATATAGTGAAACTGGCGAAACATTATACACTGCCCGTACCATACACAATGATAGAATACGTTATGGAAAACTCCATCCTTCACATGGCTGTGCCTACGTTCCGTACAAGGACAAAGAAGTTAATAATAGAAATTATGAAGTACTTGTACGAACACCTAGAGAAAAGGAATGAATTATTTCATTTTGGATCCTTTGGTATTTTAGTATTTTTTGGAATTTGTAAACAGTAAAGAATGCATATGTATGTTTTCATATTAACTTGGCATATGCAGTGATTTTATTAGTGTAATACGAAAGGTTTGTTTTAAAGACTTTTCTACAAGCTGAAGATAAATAATTTGTTTTATAGGATAAACACATTAATTCTTTGAAATATAATATAATTGTGCAATAAAAATCAACTAAATACACGTTTGTAATTTTTTATTAAACTTTTAAAATCGCAGTTTAAAAAGTCTAGCCCAGAGTAAGTTTTTCCTTGTATTAAGTTCATTTATAAAATACTTACAATTTAAATTTATTTGCTCATTTAGCAAAAGAACTAACTTTAAGAGGCAGATTTCTAGTAAAAACCAGGGTTATCGTGCAATGCTGATCTAAATAAGGAATATTCAATCTGTCAAAGATTTTGCAGATATTTTCGTTCCCAAATAAATGTAAGCATTCATTACATTGCAATTCGAATTTATAATAAGTCTCAAGTTAACGATCGATTTGAAGGGGTAACGGTTTACTTAGTAATTTTTTCTTCAAAAACAGAGCAATCAAAGCATTAAAAGAAAATATGTTTAGCACATTTTCTTTGGATAACTGGACTTCCGCATTTGGTATATTATAAGAAGCACAAACTAATGTTGACCAGATTATGATCAGTAGGAAAAATTGGTTACTATAATAATGCGATTTGCAGAAAAGCCGGAAATCGTATAAAAACACAGGTCACTTACCTAATTTAAAGGCCAGCATACTTTTAGAAATGATTTACTTTTATTTATTAATAAGAAAAAAGAAGCATACGCGATTATACTTTATTAAATCAAATATAATAACAATTCAACAAAAATTAAAAAATACTAACATATTCATATTCTGTAGAATGTATCTTATTCTAGTATTCAGAGCTCAAGATTATGGGGATCACAATAACATCGTCAAATCGTTCTTACATTATCTAACTTTAAAAATGTTTTCCTACACTCATTTATAATATTTTATGACATTTTCTCCTTGTCAACCTGAAATTCAAGTTTAAAGTTACTGGAAAAAATTTTTTTCTTATGTTCTTCTTATCTTTACGTTTAAAATGTTTATCCTTTTAAATGGGCTACTATAATTTCACCATTTAACAGATGAAATAATCTACCTGATCATTCTTCAGAGAGGACGTTAATTTCGAAAATATTGCACTAATTATAATTTATTTATGCAAGTAATATTATACAAATACATATACATATATACACATTTAATGAATTTTATTTCTATAAAATGAAAATGTCTCTATACATATACTCTATATAAATGAATACAACATATCATGGGCTTAAAAAGTTAATTATAAAATAATAAAAAAGGTCGACAAACTATAAGCACTCATGTAACTTTATCTATTAACACATTTTAATTCGAATGCTTTTATTAGATATTATGTACTTGCCAATTGGATTGTAGGAGCTTGCAATATAATTTAATGGAAGTAATAACATGCTTAATATACAATTTTTGAAAAATTTATAGAATACCATGTAAATATTTTTCAAATTTAAATAAAAAAGTGAATTAAAGTAATTGTCAGGTACACATTTAAAGAATACAAATTCATTATATTAAGTAAAAATTGCAATTACCTTGGTATAGAGGTAAGAGTGTAGATCTTTTAATTTTTAAAAAAGAATTGAATAGCGTAATGTAGAATTTCCAAACACCAAAACTTTTAAAAAGCACTAAGTACATAATAGGGGTTTCGAATATTATAAGTGTTTAACCGCAATGTATTCTTAAACACCAGAATTAAATTACCCATCATGACAGGAAACTTTTTGTATGTATTTTTACTTTTAGACACAAAAGGTGAACCTGATTTGTCATCACAGATCTCGAATACGTGTCGTGCGTCTATCTTTAAACATACAAATTGTTAAATGTCGAGTACTTTATCGTATATCGTATGTCATACACACTTTTGATCTGTTTAAAATGTTAAGAGGATTGATAAAAGTTTCAAAAAAAAGGAAAAAAATTCTTAATCATTGCTGTTAGCTATGTGTGGTATTGACGCAGGTGCTGAAGTCCTTACTAAAATCTCGTATTGGCCATTACAAATCTCCTTATCTTTGTAAGGCACATATGATAATTTATAGCGTTGATGTAATTTACCATACAACATTCTACCTTTGTGTTTCGCTCTAGCCGTATACAGAATATCTCCCAAGGCTGTGTTTCCAGTAGCAAACGCGTTTTTAGGAATATCACCGCTTGAGGCAGCAACCCATTTGTATTCTGCATCATCATTTGAAATGTCTAATAATTCTATGTCTTCGGTTAGGCAGTGAGATTGAAAACCCCAAGGTACTATCACTGATTTCTTGTTTGCTACATAATATCCTGGTATCAGATCTCCATGGAATCTACCCCGAGCAGCATAAATTTCGTTTTCCTGTTCATCTGTGCCAAAGAAGTAACCGAAAGACAAATCATTTAAATCCATATCTTGGTCTACATAAATCCAGTCATATGTTTTGGGAAAGGCTATTTCTGTTTCGCCATCTGCATATGCTGTTTCAACGAAATTAATATATAATTGATGGCAATAATGTAACAAGCAGTGCTTTCGACATTGTGGACAGGTCTGTGAACGTTTTAACCACTGAGAAAGACAAAATTTGTGGAAAACATGTCCACACCGAGTACTGAATATGACGTCAGTATTTTTAAAATATTCACTGCAAATAGCACAAAGTATATTTAATGTAGACATTGGCAACAACTAAAAGGTGCAAAAGGTGGCAAAATTAATATTCCTAACGTCTTCAATTATGTTTTTTTTTATTATTTCCTTTAAATGTTTGGTAGTCAGCTTTTCCACTGTTTCTTTTGTTTGCTTTTAAAACTTACATACGTTGTTGTGAAATTCAATTCAACTGTTTGAAGCAAACGTAATGACAACAAATTACAAAATGTTGCAGTTTATATTCACCATTCTAGTGCCAATTTTCAAAGCTTTTGCTGGAAGAACTTTTAGAAATTAAACACTATTATTTATGATTAAACTTTGCATACATGATTGCTGTATTTTGACTTTTCTAGCAATACGTTATCCGTTACAAAACTCAATTCAATTGTCAAAGAAATACAATATAAAATAACGAAATTTTTAAAATTTGTAAATTAAAAAAGGCGCGTTAGCTAATGCCTGTTAAAGATTCGAAACTTTGCTCGAATTAAACTAAAATCACCAATAGTAGTATACTTCGTAGCATTGGCGAATTATTAATTTTTGCTGTTGCTGGAAATATAAAATCATTTATTTAAGAAATTCGCAGCAATTTTTTCAAGTGTTAAGGATTTTTCAAGAAGAAGTTTGTTTTCTAAAACAAAATTAAACAAAAAATTTAGATTAAGATGATTAAAATTTTTACTGTGCTACGAAAAGAATAGTTCGGCAATTATGAATAGAAAATGATATCTGGCACCACGACCACCCTGACAGATGTCGATTTTTTTTATCAAAGTTTTTAATCACTACTTCATTAATCACATCACGGTTTTGAGTTTTAAGGCTAAAATCGATCGATTGGCTGCGTATAGACTCCATTCTTAACATAACCCCACAAAAAATAATCCAGCGGTGTTAAATCACACGATCTAGTTGGCCACATAACTACTGATTGTGGTGGAATTATGCGATCGGGAAATTTGATTTGCAATAAATTAACGTTTTGGTGGCTGTGTGACATGTGGCACCATGCTGTTGAAACCACATGTTAGTGATATGCACGTAGTTAATAGTAGGCCGAAATTGTTAGTTATCTCGCGATAGCATGATCCATTGAACATTACCGCATTTCCAGCCTCATTTTCGAAAAAAAACGGCCCAATCAAGCCATACAGTGATGCGTTGAGCATGCAAAGGCTTCTTAATAATCGCTCTAGGATTTTCAGAAGCCTAAATGTGGCAATTTTGCCTGTTGATATATCCTGACAAGTGAAAATGTTCTTCGTCTGAAAAAATATTTTTTTCACAAAAACCAGCCGGTTGTTCCTGAATAAATTGAGCGAATATACGGCAATGTGAATGGTCGGTCGGCTTCAAGTCCTGCAACAGTTGAACCTTGTAAGCTTCAAACTTCAATCCTTACGCTAAATTCTCTATGTGGTGGTTTTGGATAATCCCAATTATTGAGAACGTCTAGGAACAGATAAATTTGGATCTGCTTCAACAATTTGGTTCATGGCTGTGATGTTTTCAGTTGAACGACGCGGGTAAGTACATTTTGTATACAATGTTCCAACTTGGTATTGATCTGTGTTGTTACATTGTAAATATACATTTAGGAAGTAAGCCTATATTTTATCAGCACAATTAACGCAGATTAACTTAAAAATGGTTCCAAATAATAAATAAATTTTTTATTTGATATTTAAAATCTATTTAGAACCGAGGAAAAAAATAAATTAAACTATATATGAAAAAAATTGGATTTGAGTTAAGAGCTGAAAAGTCCCGTTTAAAGCCATTTCGCTTAAGAAAACAATTAAAACAAGTCTCCATAATTTTTCTTTTTCGAATATGTCAATTATATGTTTCTATAGAAACTAGCTGTGTTCCCGTACTTTTTGGGTAAAGTTTGGGCAAATGAGAGTAATGAAAAAATACTCTCAATTAGAGACTAAAACGTTTAAAAGTACGGGAGCACTAAAAACCAAATTTTTAGCCCGAAATAAAATGTCAAAATTGTTTACTTGTTTTATGTCCATGGAAATACTTATGTACATATGTAGTTATCTATGCATATATATCTCATCAGAATGTTTTTTATACATAGCTGTATAAGTACATACATACATAAATAAAAAATTTAAGCATATACTTACATTTTTCAACATTCTTCAATAAAAAGTATTATTTCAACTCTAAAGAAAACTTGTTCGCTGACAATTTTTATTGTTTATTTTATGCAACAGCTGATTGATTTACAGTCTTACCAAATCAGCCCGTAGAAAAAGTGCGGGCTGTTTTGGGCAGAAAGAAGAAGAATATTATTCTCTCAAATTCTCTCTCACTTGCCCAAACTTTGTGTACGGGAACGCTTTTGGGTAAATTTGGGAACCCGCGGGCTCCCAAAGTAGAGTACGGGAACAAACCTACTATTTATTTTTAATGCCTTTAACTCGTTTTATACTCTTGATTTAAGCGCAAATATTTAAAGTTTTTACTGTTTGGTAGAAAACCCCTACCAATCAAAACCACCTATTTAGATCCGATTTTTCGAAATCAATTTTTTGTGTATTTTTTATTTCTATTGTTCAAGTTAAATTCTGAAAAAACTTATAGTAGAGTAGAGAGAAACTTAAGTGTTCTTTAATAAGATCAATAAGAGTTAGAGAGCTTAAAATATTTTGCAACAGGGTTCACAGCAGAATTTCACTGCAATCGATTGAATAGAACAACGAAATATACATTCTTTGCAATTTTCATGTGTTTGATTATAAAGGTTTAAAAGATGGAACAATACAAGTGAAGTTACGCCCCCTATTAAAACACCGTTTAGTTTTAAAGTTTATTTTTTTATTAGTTTCTGTTATTGGGAGCTATAGTGATATCAAATTAATTTAAACACTTACATATATGTATGCCCGTTAGTGCCTGTTTAGACGCTTCAGCTTTTGTTGCTCAACTTTTGATTTTTCCATTAGAAAGACAGAGAAGGGGTGTAAAATCTTCTCTTTCTATCTAATGGAAAAATCAAAAGTTGAGCAACAAAAGTTGAATCGTGTAAACAGGCACTTATGGTTCAATATAAATGTCAAAATCTTGAGTGCTGTATAATTTTTAAAACTATGAACTTAGTTGTAATGGAAAAAATCTGTATACATCACTAATCCATTAAAACAACTCTAAATCGGTTTCAAAAATAACAAATGTTTTCAGTCCAAAGAAGTAAATTAAATAAAAATTTGAAGAATTTTGGTTTCGTTAGATGAAAGAAGGCCAAAAAATATCCAAAATATTTGTGTACACTATCGATACATAGTTTTGTGGTGTCACCAGAATATTCAATAACAAAAAACAATTGTAGTACTGTGTAATTTAGTATGCATTATATAAAAATATATATTTTGCTCTAAAGTCGTTTCTTTTCAATTGAGATTATATTAAAATTTTTTTTGTTAAAGCATTTTTAAATAGATAAAATAAGAAACAACAGTTTTGAAAAGCGCATAATAAACAAGTTGCTTAACCCATTAAACTAATGTAAACAAACTAAACAAGGAAACAAACATTTTATTTAAGAAAAAAAAAACAGAACAAAGATAAAATGATTTGTTTTGAAAAATTTTAACATGAAATAATATACTATCTACCATAGCAAGTCAAATGACAGATTTTCATAATTTTAATTTTAAGATTTAATATGCTTAAGTTGTTACGGTTGAAATAGGGATGGGAAAATTTAGTGTCACCAATCAGCAGTTTATGTTAACTTGAGTAACTTTAAGCACTAATAGCCTGTTTCCACGACAGTTTGAATCTCGTGCTTCGCTCTCTGAAGCAAGTTTGTGAATCATGCTGTTTACACGACTCATTTATCTGCTTCGATTTGGCAGTTGTTATTAAACAGAAAAACATAAGTTGAAAAACAACAGAAGATATCCTTCTTGCCTCGATAGCATTAAGTATAATTTTTTTTCCTATCCATTTTTTTTAATTTTATAAAATTTAAATTAATTAACACACCCACAAAACAATTATATTTTTTAAGTTTTCACTTTTAACTTTGTTTTGTTTGTAAATTTTCTTTGTTTACAAAAACGTTTAATTTTGATAACTAGTGCAGATAAACTTACGATAAAAATTAGAGAAGAGAGGATTTTTCCTTGCTTCGCAACTAGCTTCAATATGAATCTACCAGCTTCGCTCTCAAAATTTTGTATGGCGAAGCAGGTTGATTCGCTTATGATTGGGGTGTGAAGCAAGAATAGAGAGCGAAGCAGGTGCCGTGGAAACAAGCTATAACATAAATGTACCTTTTTTTGTTGTGTAATTAATGTTATTAGTAAAAATAGCTTATCATATATTTTTAAAAACTTATAAATTGTAAATAAAATTTGTAAAATAGATACTCTTACATCCCAAAACTTCCCTACTCTGAATTGTTACCTTATTTGTCGTTTATTTAATTGTCGAAATAAAATCTTCCTCTAATCCCTTGGCAGTGAAATTGTTTGAAGAATTATAGCTTGTTTCCACGGCACCTGATTCGCTCTCTATTCTTGCTTCATGCCCCAATCATAAGCGAATCAACCTGCTTCGCCATACAAAATTTTGAGAACGAAGCTGGTAGATTCATATCGTAAGTTTATCTGCACTAGTTATCAAAATTAAACATTTTTGTAAACAAATAAAAATTACAAACAAAACAAAGTTAAAAGTGAAAACTTAAAAATATAATTGTTTTGTGGGTGTGTTAATTAATTTTAATTTTATAACATTAAAAAAAATGGATAGGAAAAAAATTATACTTAATGCTGTCGCGGCAAGAAGGATATCTTCTGTTGTTTTTCAACTGTTGTTGTTGTTTTTCAATATAAGTTTTTCTGTTTAATAACAACTGTCAAATCGAAGCAGATAAATGAGTCGTGTAAACAGCATGATTCATAAACTTACTTCAGAGAGCGAAAACGAGATTAAAATTGTCGTGGAAACAGGCTATTTGTATTATGAATTTACCTTGAGTGGAAGTCTCAAAATGAGAGAATGAAAATAAGCGATATAAAAATAAACTACACTCTATTTCACGTCTACATATTTGCTACTAGCGCTGTGTAACATTAAAAAAAAAAGTTCGTTAAATTAAAAGAAGAGTTCATTTAAAGCTATTTCTGTTCTCACTTTTTTTCTGCAGAAAACGCATTAAACGGTGTGTTATAGCTTTTCTTTATTATCGCTAAAAAACTATTTTCACTCAGGCATTGATTTTGTATTTGCCAAGCATCTTTAATTAACTTAAACATAATAAAAGTTTAAAAGGTTTGGGTATGATTTTACGTCAACCCGCGTCAAATCATACCCAAATAAATTAAATCCCGTCGGACAATATACGCACATATCAAAAGTTTTAAACATTTTATGAATATTGTTGGCAAGATGATTTGTTTAAGTTTTCAAATAAAATTAATTATCAGTAAAACAGTAAATGAAATGGCCTATTGTGTGTTTTGCAAACTGCGTAGTTTTCAAAGAAATCTTATACACACAAGACAACAATATGCCTTTAATAAATTCCACAAAATAAGCTAAACAACAGAAAAACAAAAACAACTAACATAGAGCAAAATAAAAAACACAGCTAAGCAAACGCCTACAGTGAAAATAACAACAGTGTTAAAGTAGAATATTGTTGTCTATGTAAGAATCGCTTTAAGCAACTATATAAGCACCACTTGCTGGGCAGATGAAATGAATTTAAGTTGAGACATCGTTGAGAAAAGACAACGAAATACATAATAAAGCATATTTTAAACCGTTACATCGTGTTTATTTTGTGTTTATTGAAAGTAAATAAATCGTTTAATTTAAAACTTTAAAGCTCTGTGTTATTATTTTGCAATACAAAAACTCAATATAACAAAATATTTATTAAAAGGAATAAACGTAACAATATTCTCAACCGTTATTTTGGTAGGATTTTGTTGATTTTCTATCAATAAAAATAAATAATTATTATAAAAAAAGAGGTCGAATCAAAATAATAATCATATCAATAAAAAATAAATATTCATTAGTACTTTTTCTTTTTATATATTGTCTCTCTTGTTTAGTTCTTATTTTACCGCACATTACCCAAAGAGCACAAAAAGAGAGCCTATTTTGTAGCAAAATCATGTGCTCGAATTGTCAAACTTCATATAAAAATAATTTGATGACGGCACAAATTAAGGTATTCGCCAGAACTATCGCCTGGCACATGATTTTGTAACAATGGTGGTGAACATGTTTATTTTTGCCACCTTTTTGAATTTCATTTGTTTTCATTTTTGTGATACACTTTTTTAAAAAGGGAATTGATGGATCGACAGTTGAAGATTGTTGTAAAAAGGACGAAAAAGTTTAAGTCTTTTACATGATTGTTCGTACCTGACTTTTTTCGTCGTTTTTGTTACTTACAAAGTAACGAATATCAAGTTAAAAACCGATGACATTAAGCTTTAATAAAAAATTTATGATTAATGTCATAGTGTAAAAAAACTGCGAAAATTAATATAAAAAGAATAATTCGAAATGTAATGCCTATTAATTACGATATGTAAGAGGTTAAGGCAAGAACGTACATAATTTTACTGTGTCACTATGCAACTATCTTACATTAAGTTTGCCTGCATTACATTTTTTGACAGCGAATTAATTTAGACTTTCGTTTTTATATCTCCTTATTTTCTAATAGTATTGATACGAAGAGTTTAAGTTAAAAAAAAGAATTATCACTAAAAAAGAAGAGTGAACTGACCTATAGTGTCTGTTTATAGATTAAACATTTTCTTAGAAAACGTAACAGAAAACTAAAAACAACATTAGCAACAAAAACAAACATTTGACGAACTAGGTTTAGAAATCAGAAAATAAAAAAGACCAAGAAGGCACACAACCAAGGAAACCCCAACACTGAATAACGATATTTCGTAATAAGATTTACAACTGCACCTGGCCGTAAGGCTTAGTCAAATGGTGGTCAAACCACTGGGAATGAAAAGCAACGTCAATCACGCAATAGGACGGCGAGGACTAATTCTAGCAACAGGTCTTTCTCAGTTACAATTTCAGCTGCTTCAGAGCAGGGTAGCAAACCACTACTCCTTGCTGAAGAGCTGGATACTATCCAACCTCCTGGTCCAGAACACATGACTAGCATGCTCACTGGATCCGGATCATTCACCCGTTGGTGTGTTTAAAGGCGAGATGATCCTGGCCCTCATAATCTTATTCATGCGAGGGCCGCAAAACCAAAACCACCACGATACTTCCGAAGGGCCAACTTCATAATCAGTCAGAGAAACAGCTAAAAGTCTAAAGAGACAATTAGCGGAACTCTGGGGCTTACTGATTTCCGTGGAAATAACGTGGAGCTTCAAGTTGACACCCTGCTTGCCTTCAGGGGACTGGGCTCCCTTATACTCCCAGCAGCACAGGTCTGGATGGTTAAGTAATCCATAAAGACCGGGGGACTGAATAATGATAAATGCGATGCGCCGAATTTAAACATTCCAGTAAATGCTAGAACTTCTTAAAACAAAACAGGAATTTCCGTCTTTTGATCAATAGCACTGTCTGAATGTGACCTTTGTCGAATATAATAACATGCTCAAACGCCAAAATGAACCACTTGTTTCGCTCTCTGAACCACAATAGCGAACCAGGGTCTGCATTCGACTTGTTTCATTTTGACGTTTAACTATTGTAACTATTACATACACACATATAAATATTTTTCGCGAATTTTTATTGTTTAAAATGGATAAAAAGGGGAGTTAGTTATTAACAAATATTTTTCGCATATTCATTTTTAAATACTCTAAATATTTTAACTTTGCACGCATTCTGCGATACATCACAGCACTTTTTATTATTTACATTTTTTATATACAGATTTATTTTTAACTTTTTGTTCTGATTTTTTTATTTGACAAATTGTGCAGATAAACAAACGATAACTTGTTTTTAAAATTAGAGAAGACAGTATTTTATTGTGTTTCATAACAAAATTAAAATTGAACCTACAAAATTCGCCCTCATATTTTTGTATGGCGAACCATGCTGTTTTAATCAAGATTTGATCTCGAACCGCTAATGGGAGATAGAACCTCGATATTTGCTGCCCGTTTAAACATAGTATAAAGTTCATACATCAGCCTTTCGGCGATAAAGTTGTAAACATACCATCGTGTATCTTTGTGTGTATAAAAGTTAATAAATCGTGCAGTTTAATTTAAAAGTAAAGTGTACAATTATAATAAAATAACTCAATAAACTAAACGCTATAGTATTATTTGTTGCATCACAATTCAAGGCGATATGCATTTGTTTGCATATCCTATCCCTAATACGCAGACGGGATATAGTGTATTACTTTCATTAAAAAAAAAAATAGAAATGAATAAATACAAATATATGTTCTATATTTAGATATAAATTATATTTCCTTAATTTTTTATATTTTTATATTAATAAGTATTAATGTAAAAAAGTATTTATAATGTAAGTTTTTGATCTATTGCTGTATTGTAATAATAAGATATGAAAAAGTTATTCTCTCAATTTTTTAAATATTTAGGCACACAAAAGAAAATTTAGGAAAAGTAAGTGTATAAAAATTTAATGATAAATTTCAACTATGCTTGCTTAAGGCAAAAACAATCAAATTATTTATATATGACCTTTAAAATATTCATTCTTTTGCCTGGGTTTTTCTTTACATAAAAAAAAAAAATTATAATTAACATAAAAATATGAAAAAGATTAAAACAAAATCAACAGGAACACTTGGTCTTGGCATCTGAATTTGGCTGATCTGCGCTGCTGTTAAGATTGAATTTTTCACTGTCGGCCAAGTCTGCATCACTTATTAGTTTATCATTTAGCAAAATCTGAAAATGTTTCAATTAAAGACGTAGTTTTATTAAACACATAATATTTGTATCGGGTGTTTTTTATGGAGGTATATAACTTCGAAATGAAATAATACAAAGATGATAATGGCATTATAAATTAAATACAACTTCTGGTATGTATGTCAAGTCTGGAGATTCAATTCTAGATAACCTTTTCCAACATTTGTGGGCATATATCGGCAATAACACGGTGATTGTTATCCTTCAAGTGGTCAATAGTTTTAGGCTTATTGGCATAGACTAGCATATCTGCACAGAAAATAGTGTAGTGGTGTTACAAATCGCACGATCTTGGAGCCTAATTTAGGAGTCCGAAATGTTAAACTAAAGGCCCAACTATATTTTGCATATATGTACTGGCTTAAGGCAACTTAAGCAACTGTGCAAATACCTAATTATCATAAGTGGCAAACTTTAATGTACTTAACAAAACTTTTCGTTAAATGTCATTTGCTTAAGCAAAGTACGAAACTGATCGCACATTCCGTACGGAAACAGCTGTTTTGCATTGTGTTACAGATACATTACTAAACAAATTTCAATGGAGGGCAAAAAATATTTTATCTGAATTTAATTGAAAATGTACAAAGAAAAAGTAGCGTATATGACAAAAGAGACGCGTTTTATTATAACGGCAATTCAAAGGAACATAATTTGCAATAAAAAATAATATTTGTTTATAAATGATGCACACAGTTGCATTTTTTAGTACTTTTGTCCAAATAATACATTCAGCGATATATGTGTAATTTTTTTTTTCGTAATTTTCTTAAAACTATTAACAAAAAATTATAAATTTGTATAAGAATAGTATTAAGTATACAAAATATGATTATTAAACGCCTTTTTGCTAATAAATTTCATTTATTTAGAACGAAATTATTTTTTTGCAAAAGTACGAATAAAACAAATGTGCAACAGTGCATAAAAATGTCTATATTTATGTAAGTACAATATAGCCACCTAAAAGTCTACAATGATTCGCTTTAACATTTGACAGACTTTTCGTTCTATTTCGGACATAAGCTTAAGCCAGTTTATGCATATTATAGTTGGGCCTTAAGCGGTTACCAAACGTTTTTCTCAATAAATTAATTGTGATGACATGTAGCACCGTTTTAGCGAAACCACTACTAGTTAAAAAGGTGTTACCAACTTAATGTTCTATAACTCTATAAAAACACCCTTTATTTGTTTAAATTTACCTTATTAACTAAAGCTCTAGCTGCCTCATCTATGTTGATATTTTCTTTAGCGGATGTCTCAAACCATCCAGCAAACCCATGTTCCTTTACATACTCATCCATTTTTTCGGCATTCGTTACCACTCCTTGCTTATCTTGATCGCACTGAAAGTAGAATAATAAAATGTTCACTAGTTTTATATTAAAAACACTAATATTCAAGGCATGTATTTTGTCACATAATTATACGGTCATATTAGGATTTGTATCTATCCTTTTCCTTATAATGTAAATAAAATCTTTTAAATGTCTATTTAAGTTAATTAGTTAAATGATTCACATTTATATTTGCTGTAATAATAATATAGTAATAACTCAAAATTTATATAAGAAATTTGTATATATTTTTACCTGTGATGATAATATTTATAATAAATAATAATAATAATATTTATAATAATTAATAAAATATAATAATAATAACAATAATAATAATATAATAATACGAGTCTGAGATTAAAATTTTAGAAATGACAAGCCTATTTATATGCTTCATATCTTTTCAGTTGCAGTGAAGAGTATAAAAATATGGTGTAGAGCAGTGATGGGCGAACTTTTTGGGTGGCGGGCCAATAAATTAAAAAAAATATTGCGGCGGGCCATTAAATTAAAAAAAAAACATAGAGGGTCATTCATTAAAAAATTATGGGATTGCTGTTCAATTAAAAGTTCGGCTTAAGCTATATATTTATTACGTAATATTTTACGTAATATTTTAAAACAACATAAAAATTTTATAAGATACGGTTTATTATGATTTTAAGATTTTCCAGATGTATGGGTAGCATGGATCTGTTTCTGACTTGACATAATTTCTTCAAAATCTGGTTCCAGCTGGGAGGATGCGACTTTTAATAAATTAAATAGACTCTCGTCTGACAATCGGTTTCTTATTGAATTTTTTCTGCATTTCATTACTGAAAAGGCCTGCTCACATAAATATGAGGAAGCAAACATTGCCATAATTTTCTGCGCATGATTAATTAGCTTTGGAAATTCATCTTTTGGTAAAGATTTATAGAAATTAAGCTTATCTGTATTTAAAAATAGCTGTTTTAAATTATTATTACATTGCCATTCTATAATTTCGAATTGTAGATCAGATGGAACATTCTCAGGATTAACATTAAAGGGCATTCCAAAAATATCTAAACATGGTTGGATTTTTTTAAAGTCAGCAAATCTGACCTCAAATTCTGAATACAGTTTTAATAAAGATTGTGAAAAGACTTTTAACTTCTCTTCACTCACAGGCCTCAAAGAATTAAGTCTTGGAAAATGAGTCAAATAATTTTTTCCCAAACTTCTTTTTTTCAAAAATATGAGTTAATCTATCTATATATTCTAAAAATTCTGTTATCTCATCTAATGTCAAATGTCCTTCCATATTATATACTAACATCTCTATGTTCCTATTTAAAATTTTTAGTATGTCATGTTGTTTCCTAATTGCTAAATTTAACTTTCTTTTGTGTAAATCTTTTGTGTACCTCTCAATAGTGTGTTGATAATTTGGAATTTCTTTAATATTAAAAACATTCACTAAATTATTTGTGGAATTTTTAATAAATTTTGGTGTAATTCCAGTATTTCTACATCTTATCAAAAACGTGATTGATGCTTTCGTTCTTACAATTTTGTCCATGGTAGCATTATATTTATTAATTATAGCTCCAATGGAATTGTTTTTCTTGAACTTCTTGTAGCACATCATGGAATTTGAATTTTGATTTTTCTACTTCTAATTATTCTCTTGCTCACAAATCTTGTTTACAAATCTTGTTTACAAATCTTTTTATCCAAATTGAAATGTACACTTTTTCTTGATTTGCTGTTTCTTCTTTATGATTGTTCTTTTTAAATTTTAATTTTGTTTATTATATTTTTTATTTGATTATTTTCTGTTTTATTCGACCTTTTTTATTTTTATTAAATATGTACTAATTTTTTAAAATTTAATTTAAAAATACCATTTAAAAGATTAGTACATATTTGAATAACTAAATTTAAGTTTTATGAGCAATTGAACATGCGGATATGTACGTTTTTATTTACTTGCATCGAAAAGAAATAAGAATTTTAATTAATAATAGTTAGTATAATAATAGATAATAGCATTAACTCACCTTATTGGCCAGCAATATACACGGAATTGGACTACCATCTGGCAATTGTACTTTTGAATCTAAATCTTCTTTCCATTTACTAACGCAATCAAATGTGCCACTGCGTGTTACATCGAAAACAATAAAGGCACCAACCGCTTCTTTGTAATACACCCTTGTCATATTGCCAAAACGCTCCTGTCCGGCAATATCCCACAATTGTAAACGCACTATAGTATTGGGATCCCAGTGCAACACTTTCAATGCAAAATCGACACCGATGGTGGCGCGATAATTTTGACTGAAAAATTGATGAACATAACGTTTAATAAATGATGTTTTGCCTGTACCCAGTTCACCAATGACTAGAATTTTATATAGATGCTCGCGTTTCTCGGTGTTTGATGATGTCATTACAGTCTGCAAAATAAAAAAAAATAAATATAAATTATACAATATTATTTTTTTGGATAGTTTATAATTTAATACTCGTTAATTTGTGCTAGATTCATTTACGATTGAAAATGAAAAGTGTTTTTGTTTTCGAAATGTTTGCTGTGTTTTTGAGTTTTGTTGTCTTTTTGCTGTGTTGGCTCAATGAAAACTCTCATTTAATCAATTTCGCTTTAGATATAAGACTCTTGAATTTTCTATACAAAATTTGGGATAAATTCTACTGATGATCAGTAGTGAATGGCCATATGGATGTGATTTCCCCCGTAGTAATACATTTCAAATATATTATTTTTTGAATAATATTAATAATATAATAAATAATTCAATATTATGAATAATATTTTATAACAATATCATAAAATATTTATTGTTTTTAAAGGAATCTAGCACAAATTAACGTAGATTAAAATAAATATTAATTCTTAAAACGTTAGTTAAGAAACAAATTATTATATTATATATTATTATATTAAACGCATAAAGTTATTATTAAGCTTTACTTTTTATTTAGAAGGGTGTACAATTGATCAATCAATTGGCAAACTTTTGATAATTTTTTATTGTATTGCCAATATTTCACTATCATAAACTTAAAAAAAGGTATATTAGTTTTAAGAAAAGAATTAACTTTATCATAACAAATGTTGAATTTTTATATTTAAGTGCATTATTTATAATATCATAACGTAATACGGAAAATAAAAATTTACGGCAATTAACTTCGTTTTATTGAAAATATCTACAGGAATAATAATAATAAAGAATGCGAACATTTTCAAATTTCCTTATCAAACATTAACAGTTTTGAACCAAGGAATTTTCAACTAAGTAAAAACAGATAGCTCATTAATAATACGTTCAAAATAACTAGGCTGATATGATTTTACACTGCTGAAGTCTGATTATTATTTATATCTTATCTGGTTATGAAACTTAAAAATGCTTTAGGGGAAAAAGCTAGAGCAAAAATCCTATTATAATAGACGATTTCAGCGTACATCCTGTGCGAATGTCTTGAGAAATATCAAAGTATTGCCATGAGAACTATAGTCTAAAGAAAAACCCGTCATTTGAAGCGATAAGTGTTATACAGGTCTAACCTTCTAAAACGTCAAAATCAATATAGATTAATTATTCCAAACGCATCTGCTAAAGGATTGACGTTCATTTATATTACACTTTTGCTAGCTAAGGTCATACACATTCTTATGCTCTTTTTTTAGTCTTCGAAGAGATTAAAACTTTAGTTTATTACTTTAAGATACAATGAACAAAATTAAAAGATGACGTATGAAAAGTATTTCATTATTGAAAAGTTCTTAGAATTTTTTAATTCCTCGTATGTTACAAAAAATTAACGAAATATTCCATTTAACTTTTCGCCCTTTCTCAATTTTGTCTTGATCAAAATCATTTAGCTGAAAAATCTTTCAATGTCTGCGCATGGCCATCATAAAAAATATATTTTTGGATAATAAAAATTTTATATTATATTGTTACGTTTATACCTTTTACAAACGTGTTGTTGTGAGTTCTTTATTGCAAAATAAATAACACCAGTTTTTAGAATTTGTAAATTTATAACAATTTTATTTACTTTAACAAAGTTGACACTTCAGAACAATTTACTTAAAATGCAGGTCTTTGTTCGATGAGGTTTAATTTTACACTGATTGACTATCCACTCAGACGCTTCCCTATTTATACTTGTCCATTTAAAGTCTATAAGATTTAAGAATCTTCTACTCCCTTTGTATCGCATTTTGTTGTTGTATGTTGTTTATTCGATGTATAGGCGCCTGTATGCCTGTGTGTATAGTTGTTTTTATGCTGATAAGGTTTCTGCTTGGGATTTATTTCAATACATTTGTTGTTGTATTTTGTAGAAAAGGGTTTCTTAGAAAACTACGCAGATGGTAAACAACATGTATGTTTGTTGTTGTACATTCGTAACAATATATTTATAATATTGTTTATTGTAAACATATAAAGATTTAAATAAATATAAAAAGAATTTCTGCTAATTAAAATAATATCGCTACATATAGCAGCAAATGGTCAAATATCAAGCTCAATAAAACTGAATGTGCAATTTAACTTTCTTATATTCACATCTTTTTTGCAAATTCTGAACCCGCTTTGTTGTGCCCAGGAAATGGTAGCGTGCAACTTACCGTGGACATAGTAAAACCACATGTATGTGCTAACTATTTCTTTGAGTCAATTTACACTATATTTTTTCATGAAAGAAGTTGCATGATTTTTTTTTTTTGGCAAGAGATGTAGACAAGCAGTTTTAAAAGGATTTTTTTTTTGCATTTGGTTTCTGAATGTTTATTTTAATGTAAAGCAAATATGAAATATCGAAAAAAAGAGTAGGCCATATAATGTACTGGTTTAAAAAAAACAGTAGGCGATCATAGCGTACTGTTCAAATAATAGTTGCTTTTAACGCTAGTGTTTATTAAAAATGTACGCTAAAGATCATTAAAAGAAATACAGTAAAAAAAATAATGCAAACATTAAAACTAGAGGAAACTACGCAAACACTAAAAATACTTTAAAGAACACAATACAACACACCACTTAAAGTTTACTACGTAAACTATTAAAAATCAGTATACATACATAAAAAGTTCACTAAAGTACGCTAAAAATAAGTTCAATGCGTTATTTTAGTGTTTATCAGGCAAGAATCATTATGTATATTATGTTACGCGCATACACTTACAGAAACGCTAATGCATTTTGCATTTCTTCAAAAACAATATTTTGTGTACTGATCTCAAAAACTACAGCACAGAACACAAACGTAGCGTATTTTAGTCTTCTTTTTCGAACATTGAGTATCACTGTAATAATGCACCAGCCTAAAATTCATTACACATATTCGTGGTTTATAAAAAACAAAAAAACTGAAGTATTTTTTGCTATTGATAATTTTTAACACTCTTGTAGATGGCATATAATTTTTCTGTTATAATTAGAAATCTAGAAAAGGGTTTTTACATCACATCGCAGTGTAATTCTAGATATTTTCCAAGCTTTAATTCTTAAAAAAAGTGGCAAAGCGACACTTGCGTTCAGTTTGAATTGTGGCTGATGACAAAAAAAAAATAATATTGCAAAAGTGACTATTCGAAGCGTAGAGTTCACTCGTAGCAGTATGTAAGTACATAATATATTAATTGGAGTGTAAAATGACAACAAAATTGGTTAGTTTTCGTGCAAAAACAAAAGAATTTAATTAAAGGTAAGAATATATTGTTACTAGGTTTTCAAAGAAAATAATTATTAGTAAAATAGTAAACGAAATGACCTATTGTATGCTTTTCGGGTTGCGTGGTTTTCTGGGAAATCTTGTACACACGGGACAGCGGCAGCATGGTTTTGAGAAGTTCCACGAAGTAGGCTGGACAACGGATGAGGGGGCCACCTTGCATGGAGCAAAAACAAGGCATACAGCCAGGCAGGTACCTGCACCGAGTGATGGTGGCAGCAGCAGTGTAACGTGAATGTTAAGGTGAAGTATTCTTGTGCCGCTTAAGACAACTATATAAGCACCACTTGTTGGACAAATTAATGGATTCGTTGAGTAAAGACAACAAAGTTACCATCGTGCTTATATTGTGCGTTTTGAAAGTAAATAAATTGTTTAATTTAATTTAAAACTCTAAAGTGCTGTTATTATTTTACAATAAAAGAACTCAATATAACAAAAAACGTTTAATTAAAGGAATAAACGTAACAATATTTTAAAAGTAAAAAATCTTTACCACCACGTATTACAATTTAAAGAACACAAAAGCCTAGAATCCTAGAATAAAATATTAAAAGTGATTATGTGTTTAAAAGGGCATTTGTGTACACATTATTATCTGACATCAAAAAGCGTGTTTTGTAAAATACATACATATGTACATACATATGTATTTTATGCTTCGGGAGAACTCATCAAAATAATTATAAAATTATGATAAGGGATCAAAACAATACTAATATTTGTATGATTTCTGCTTTTAGCATTCACCTAAAAAAATGTTTTTTCTTTATACATATGTATGTACATATGTAAATATCTTATTACTAAGGTTTATAAATTTTTTCTCTTAGATTTGTTATGTATTTGCATACAATGTAGTTCAATGACATTTATATCTTTCAGCATTGCAAAGATTTATTTTTTTTACAAGTTAAAAAATTATAAAGACAACAATAATTGAAAATCCATTGAAAACATGCTGGAATTAATGTTTAACAATAATATTTGACTGCGCAAATATTAACACGAGTAAAAAAATTGAAATGAAAACAAGAGAACTGGCCACAAAATAATGAAGAGAAATGAACAATTGCATTTCTAAGGTTTCCAGACTCAAATTTCTTGTGCCTTTTTCACTCAAACAACCGAGAAAATCAGTGAAAAAAGAAATAAAATCAAATCCGAATCAAGACAAAAAAAATCAACGAGGAAATAGTCTAAAAAAAATAAAAACAATATAAATTAAAAGACGTATTGAAAAGAAGATTTCTCCTGATTAAACTGAGTTCAATGTTTGACAAACATTGTGGCCAGCGAATGGTCAATAAAGAAGGTGAAACACCGTCTCTTTTTCCCCCTTTTCATTCATTAGTATTAAGATCCATTCTCATCGCATGTGCCTCTGATTTTTAGTAGCTAAACAAGTATCCCTATTTGATCCTTACCAAACCTAAATAACCTTTGATTTCTATTGACCATACTAGGTTTAAAATCGATAATCGAATATTCTAGCAACATATCTCGACCTGTGTTGTCGTTTACTATACTGTGTTCTAACTGTGTCCTTGAAGCTAATACATGTTATTTATTAACCAATCACGATGATCAAATGATAACCCTTAAAAATGCAATGACTGCCATACGATCGGTAAAAATATAAATATTATTTTTCGATATCCTATAATACCTCAACCAGTCAGCCATTCGTTATTCGACAGATATCTCTGCCTGTAAGATAACATATGTGTAACAAACCCTTAATTGTTCATAAAAACTTTAACTGTTATTCTCTATTACAAGCAAGCAATTTCTCTAACATTTTGTATAGAAATAACTAACTTTTCATACCAAATTTTCCGACGAGTTAATCTATTCTACATCAATTTTAATAGATCTTGAAAATTGTGATAGAAATGAAATTTCTGGTTAAAAAAAAATTCTTTCTGGACATGAAGTTTGTCAAATTTTAAACGCTGTACGAAGGATTTATCATATTTTATTAAAGTTTATTTTGAGTATGAAAGAGCATTTAAAAAAAAGGATAACTTCATCATCTATTCCATGAAGTAAGAAGTTGCTGAAATGAAGTTTGTGTGGCCAGATTCCGTAGAAACTATAGTTTTATTTTAAGATTGCATTCATTTATATAACAAAATTTTTTGTTTGATGTGATTTTTAAAAACGTTTAATTTTAAGCAAAGTGGATTAAGATTCAAAAGATGTTGGAAGAAAAAAATCGGGCATGTAAGTAAATGTGCTAAATAGCGGGGGAAACGACCAGGATGAAAACAATGTTAGCTTACAATCGGAAGTGTACACAATAATGCAACGAAATAACTAGTCTGTTTGGTAAGGTAATGACAGAAAACTGACCCAGCCTTGACAGCTTAATCATACATTGGCGGCCTAGCATTGACGTAATATATAAGTAGAATGACAGATGTGCCGCCTAGACAAAACCCTCAATGCTTCCTTTTGCTTTGCTGCCAAAAAGTAATTTACATGCTTTTCAAACACGCAGCTACTTTGAAAGGAACATATTTAGAGACTTATTGCTCACTATTTTTATAAAAAAATTATAAAAAATTAAGGAAATAGATGAAAAATAATATTAATAATTATTTAGTAAATAAAATGTTTTTCAATAAAAAGAAAAAGTTTATATCGGGTATCGAGCTGTTTTTTAGAGGTGTATAAATTTAAGTTGGCAACACTTTTTTAACTGGCGGCCACTGTTAAGTGTTTTATATTTAGTTTGGTTTGGCATTTCAACACAGTTAGACTGAAGCCTCAACAATGCTTCCAAATTGTACCAATTGGAACAAAAACAAAATTGCTGTTGATTCCGATTTTCATAAGCGTACATTTTTAAAAGCGATGATAGTCAGAAGGTTACAGTCAGAGGTGACCGCTATAGAGCCACGATTGCTGACTTTTTTGTTTATCAACTTAACAGCCGTGATGTGCAGGATGTGCTGAGGCGGCGCAACATATTATAAAGCTCTTGCCAGAATTGATTTATTAAAGGCAAGGCATAATTTCACGTTTCGGACCCGTGTTTTGGCCTCCAAGATCGTGCGATTTGACCTCGATAAACTGTTTTCTTTGTGAAGTCGCTAGTTTACGCCGAACAATTCGAAGCGATTATTATTGCCGATATACGACCAAAAATGTTGGAAAAATCATCGAAAAATGGACCTCTAAATTAAACTGCGTACGAGCAAGTCATTAAAATTACAATGCCAGAAGATTATCTTTCGTGTGTAGTAGATTTTATGATAACTTAAAAAATTAATCTTTGTTTTATTCCAGTTCAAAGTTCGATACTTCTATAGAAACACTCTTTACAAGTTTTGCATATTGGAATTTTGATTTTTTAAAAATAAAATTAAGCTTTCACAATTAATTTATTCTACTTTAGTTCAGACGTTACGTTGAAAAATCAGACAGACTTGGCCGACTTCATATTTGAGTAAAGCAAAAACACTTAGTAATTATACTTTCCTTTATGCAACTCTTTCTAACACTCACTGATTCAACTGAACATATATACATTATGATTGTGTACATACTCTTTGTGAGCACTGTATTTAAAAGAATACAGATTAAGTAACACAAAACAAAACTTGTCTAATATTATTAAAAAGAATTTAAATTTTCATGTTCCAAATTTTAAACAGAAGTTATGTTTCAGACTAATTTTATTAATTTAGTATCGGGCGATGTTGAACGAATTTTTGTTCACAAAAATTGAAAAGAAGGATATTGGCAACATTTGGTTTCAACAGGACGGTGCTACGTGCTACACAGCCGAAGCTACACTCGATGATTTGCGCCCTATTTTTGAAGATCGCATTATCAGCCGCAGAGCTGATGTCGTTTGGCTACCTCGGAGCTGCGATTTAACACCGTTGGTTGGGGGTGCCGTCAAAGATAAGTATTACGCCGACAAGCCAAAAACAAGTGACGCTTTAAAGGACAATATTCGTGAAGCCATTGGTGAAATACAGCTGCACACAATCGATAATGTGCTTAAAAATTGGACCGATCGTGTGAAATTATTTTCCATTATTAACCGGAAGGATTGTACTTTCAAATAAATGAAATATTCAGAAATGAAAATATTTAGTAGTGTTGTTTATAGCATTTAAAACAAAAAAAAGTTATTTGGCGGACCCTTTAGTCCTTCTACTTTATCCTCCAACAATCACTTTATTGTATTTATCTTAAAATATAACCTGTTATAAATCTATAACCTGTTCAATTGAAAATTCAAATAATACTAAAGAATATTATTTTTAATAATAATTTAAATAAAATTGATTTAACCAAAGTACGCAAAAAACAAGATCCTGGGAAAAATGTATCGAACAAAAGTAAGCCACTAGAAAACATTTAAATCTATTAAACGGTATTTGGTTTATTCCCTTAAATATACTGATTAGATTGTTTTCACACAAGTCGGTCCTTCCAGAAAAGATCCGTGTGTAAGACTTAGAAGAGCAATTACAAAAACAATTATGTATTGTAATAATGTTTTCTAATTCGGCCGCGTCTATTTAAATTAGGATATTCAATATTAACATAATAAAATTTGTTTGGATTTCTCTTAATGTCGTGATATTGTTTTTGTATATAAAACTCAGAACTAGTTAAAGTTCTTTTTCCACATAAACTGTTAACTACAACTATGATTCACTGACGAAATCAACAAACATATTTATCCAGACAGATAAAAAACTCTTGGAGTGATGTGGAAAGAAAAAATCTCCTCTTCGTATAACACTGTGGAAATATCACTTTAACATTTAGTCGTATATTTTTAATATTAAACAAATTAAAAAATATTACATAACCAAAAAAAAAATCCATGGAAAGGTGTTCATTAAATCTTACCGGTTCCATTTCTTGATCCATTGTTAAATCACCAAAAGCTGGCATATGTTGTAAGTCGTCAAATAATTCTTTATTCTCGTACGTATCCAAGGATAAATCACTTACACCCGACTGATAACGATAACGTGACCGTTTAAGTTCTAAACTATTAAGTTCGTCGAATAAAGTCGGTTCTGATATATAGTGGATAGCTCGACGATTTATTTCACCAATTGATGAATTATTAACCTCAAGATAATGTTGGGAATCATTCGGGGAATCTTGGCTGGAGAACTCGTACAAGGTCTGTTGAAAAGGAGCAGTAACTGGACTTCCTACGGCAAAATGTACAGTTACTGGTTCCTTGATCGTTTCAAGAGAATCGCAATAGGTATCACCTGAATAGTTACCACCAGGTTTAACACTTTCCGCTATTGAGATTTGATCGTCTGTTTGTGAAAAGCTTTGAAATTGAACTGAATTTAAATTGTTAATTTTAGATTTTTGTAGATTTTCTTGCTGTTGCTGACTATTTGTGGTAATATCGTCTGATGCTGTTTGTATTGCTGCTGTTATTGGAGAAGGCGACGTTCCCAATGAAGCGTTACCTAAAGAAGATTGAATTTCAGATGATGTTTGTGGCAAACTTTTCAAAGTAGTCAAACAGTCGAATGTATTTGGTTGGTTTTGTTGTTCATTATGGTTTGATGAATTCGTTGGCAGTGTTTTTTGGTCTATGGCTTGAGTTTCGTCTGTTGTTGTTGTTATTGTTGCTATATGTTGGGGTTCCTTAATAGTATTTGTTGTAGTTGTTGTTGAGGTAGGTCTCGGTAGTCTGTGACCTCTTTGAAGATTTATCATTAAATCTGTTTCTTTTTTAGATGCTTCTAAAGCTGTTGGATTTGTATTGGTGATGTTGGATCCCTTTGAGGCTTTAGAAGTTGAAGATGTTTTTTGTTTCGATTTTGCACCCGCTACTAATTTAATAGCTGCTCTAGTTGTGATACCTGTTTTGCGTATTGCACCACTGCTTGTGCTTGAGTGACTGGTCGGTGTGGCTGTTGTCTCAGTTGTTGTCGTTATTAAGCGCGAGGGTTTAGTGGGCGCTCTCTCTTTAGGTGGCGTATCTTTAACACACTGAGTGATTGTTATCTGTTCTTTATCGTCTTCTTGATATTTGCTTTTAGATTGTGCTATACTTGTCGTTGTTGTAGTTGTTGTTGTGTCTTTCAGTGGCTTTTGAGATGCTATTTTTGTTTTGAGTTTTTTCGTTTTATCTAAACGTTCGTTGGACGATTTTGTCAAGGTGTCGTTTTCGATTTGACTGGTTGGGGATGGTGTCAATGAAGTTCGTGGGTTTTTGCTGCTTTGTTTCTGTGGCGCCACTGTTTCAATTTTCTTCGATTTTATCGTGATTTCAACTTTTCTTCTAGAATTTAATGGTGTCAAACGCTCTGTTGTTATAACCACTTCATTTTCGTTGTCCTGAAAAATAGGTTTCAAAAGCACCACCTCTTTTTTTTCTTGTTCCTCAAAATTAGCTTTTGTTTCGTCTGGTGTAGGCTGCACTTTTGATTTTTTCAATCCAAAAATGGATTTTTTCTTTTTCTTTGATTTCTTATCTACTTCTGGAGTAAGAGTTGTTTCGTTATAATCTTCAGCTCCGCTTGAAATTATCTGTTCTGAAGATTCGGTGGCTGTTGAAGAGTGGCTTCTTGTACTTGATTTTTCTTTTTTTCGAGTTGAACGTGAAAACTTTCTTAAAGCTGTAGAAAAACGTGATCGTGTTTTAGTTTTAGCTTGAGTCTCTTCTGGATCAGAGTGTACAGTACGTGAAATTTCTATTTTAGAGCAATCTTCTAAAAGTTTATGTTTTTCATAATTCAAACTTTCCAATGATACGGGTTCAGTTAGTTGCAAGTTTTCAAACTTGTTTAAAGTGTCGTTATTTTTGTTGGGGTCAATATTTTGCATATTATTAAAAATTTCGGTTACGCACGAAGGGATTAAAGGGTGTTTAAGGAATTTGAGGAAAGTGGGTTTTATTATCAAAAAGATTTATTTTTTTTTTACATAAATAATTGCAAAAGATTTTCTCGTTTTAGCTTAAGGTTTTAGCACTTATAAGGTTTCTCTAATGCAATTATTTTATATTTTTTAATTTTTGTATTTTTCAATTAGAGCACATTTAATCATTAATCTTTTATGAAGATTATTATTAAAATCAAATGTTATTACAGATTTTTGATCACACAAGCACTTTTCTCAATATCCTTGGCCATTTTGACCTAAAGGACAGGATTTTTTTATTTTCTTTTTCAAGCGAGCTTTTACCAGTTCCCCTTTAGTCTTATGTTTTTAGCAAATTTTTAAGATTTGTCCGATATTCAATCGTATTTAAGACACCACCGTTTTCAACGCCAATTTAAACATAACTATTCTCTTCTAGATATTTGTTGGCTTTTTATAAATTTTTTTATTGTTGTTCTTGTTTCCATTTTACATGCAACAATAAAATAACACGGCAAATGTCGTCACTTGCTCTATAGATTTAAGGGCCAAAACAACAACGAACAGACAAAGTGTTTTAGAATTAAAACAGTGCATTTTCTAGTCAGATACTGTAAATGAGCATTTGCAATTTGCTTTACGAAAAGGGTTTCAGATTACATTACTGAGATAAATAATGTTGTAGTCGTTTAAAGTTAAACCAATTCTTCTATTCTGCTTCTAAAAGGCACCGATAAACAAATTGAGTATGATTTGAGTTGGAAATTTGAGTTCTGCTCAAATCCCTTTGCGGTTTAAATACACTACTCATAATAAGTGTGTGTACACTCAAGCACATTTTATCTATGTTCATGTATTTGAGTTAAAGATTTTTTGTGGTGTGTAAAGTATTTTCCATATTTTGTTTAGTGAATTGAAAAACAATAACATTTGCATTTAAATATCGTGAAATTTATGAATATATATTGTAGACTACGAAATGAGATTCTTCGTATGATGACTTTTTTTTAAAGAGAAGTCAAATACCGTGCTACATTCTTTTAGGAAAGGGATAGAGAAGAGATGAAACAGGTGGTGAAAGTAGAAGGTTAGTCGAAAATTATCTGCCGTATTTAAGACAGCACAGCGACTAGTGACTATGCCTTCATCGCTGAGCAGCCGCACCGACAGTCAATTTTTATTTTTGTAGTGAAAAAAACCAAGGTCTTCGTTGGGAATCGAACCCACATCCCCCATACTGACAAGCTAGTGCACTACATACTACCCTACAGAGGAACTTTCGGCTGATAGACATGAATCCCCTTAGATGAAAATAATCTTTTGAAACTTCTAAATTATGCAGATGTAAATTAGTCTAGAAATTTTAGCCTGAACGCTCTTTTTTCGTCTTCTAAAACTGATCATATTTTTAAAGTATTTATGCTACAAGAGTTTTTCTTTTATTTTTTTCTACTTCTTAGGTTTTTTCTTGCTCTATGACCAACTTACAAAACATGCACTTTAGCAGCATACTGTTTTTATGTTGTTAATTTTTTTAACTAACTTATAATCTCTTAAGATTTGGACTACGAATCATCTCACTTGATATTGAAGATCATGAGATTATAAATATGAGGGTGGGCCATTGAATTTCCATTTTTAATTTCCGCCTCTAAAGTGAAATAGTAGCACTGCTACTGAACAAGCTGCGTCATTTTGTTTATTTGATGCTGCTGTATACTCTCCGGTGTGTTATAGTGTATATACAGGGTGTCTACTGGGAAGGTATACTACTTTGTTTGTTTATAATTTTTGATTAAATAACAGAGAATGGATTTTCTATTGATAAATGTCTGTTAGCCTCACAAATGTGAGGATTTTGAACACATTTTTCATTACGTTCTCACACATTTCATGCGGGTTTCGTTAATTTCATCACGAATATTTTATCTGAGTTGCTCAAGCGTTTCTGGTTTGTTAGCATAAGCCTTGCTTTTCAGATATCTCCACAAAAAGTAGTCCGAAGTAGTCAAATCAGGCGACCGTGGGGGCCAATCAATATCACCATATCTTGAAATAACATGTTGTGAAAAGAAGTCTCGCAATAATTCCATTGTAATCTTGGCTGTATGCGATGTGATATCGACGTGTTGATACAACATGTTAAAGAAGACCAAAGCATGCAGTTGTGGTGTTAAGAAGTTTTCAATCATATCATGATATCGCTCCCCATTCACATTGAGGTCCAATGATTCCTTATGACCAAATTGCACACCAGACTGTCATTTTTAATGGATTCAAAGGTGGCTGTTGAATAATTTTAGGGTTTCCTATTCCCCAGAACCGACTAATCTGTTTATTCACATACCCATTCAAATGAAAAAGTGCCTGGTCACTCATTATGGGTTTTTAATGAAAATCGAGGTAAATGGTCTTGTGAAAGAAGCTCCTGTGTCAATTGAATCTTATATAGAAACAAATGCAAATTCTTGTGCAAAATTTTGGCGAAAGTTGTTCTTGAGCACGGCATCTTGCGTTACGTTATGGTCCTTGCTTGGGCCTATCAGATACAGGCCCTCTTTCTTCGAAATCATTCACTAGACGATAAATAGTGCGCTTTGTTGGCACGTTGTTTCTCCCAAAACTTTCTCATCGTCCCAGTAATCGATAATTGATTTTGATAAAATGTTTTAACGATTATAACACGTTGATTTATCGACATTTTTCCATAATAAATTTATTACGTGCCTACTTCACAACTGCCAAATATGAAGTGTCAAGACTAATAATATTGCCATTTTCCGTACAAACTAAACCGCGGCTTGAGAATGATGCATTCGCATCGAAAGCGCTCCCCATCGAATACAAACCAGCCAGTTAGGACGAAAAATGGCAATATTATTTCATTTACTGGCGGAGGACAAACAAACAACATAATACCTGTCAAGACTAATGTTTAACAAAATGTATGTGTACATATTTTCGTTAGTAACTAAGAGAAAACGGCAAGAGCATTTTACTAGGATGAAAAAAGAGTAAATGAAAGATTATGGGTTATTCATTAGGCAATTGGATAACATTGGAGTGGAGATAACATGCAATAGGACATTACATTTTGATTCAACGAGCGACACAATAAAACATTTTGTGATGAAATTGATATTCATAATTTACTAGTCTAAGCAATTCCGAGAGTGTGATGAAGTTATGCTGGTCGAACTTTTGTTTGTCACTTAGGATTGACTGTTGAAAAATGACCCAATATCTTAAATATATAAAGTTCCGATCTTAATTATAAAATTCCGATCGTAGTCCATGGTGTTTAAAAGTTTGAAAGCCTGAACCAGGCAAGTGCCCTTAATGATTTCCAAGCTGTTCTAAAAAACGATAGGACCCAATGTTTGTAGGTTTCAACTGTAAGCGGATGTTATATGCGAATGTTTTACATGATGCTGATAGTGGTCCTTCAATAAAACTAAAACTAAACTTCAATAAAACTGGATACCGAAGACATCTGTTTCTGAAGGCGGCCAACATAATTATTATAAATACAAGTATATCAATTATCTACATCAGGAAAATAATATATCTTTATATATATAATTCTACTGTACGTGTGTTGTGACTTAATTCCTCCTAAACGGCTGGACCGATTTGCATATATTTTTTTGTATGCGTTTGGGTGGCGCCCCGGGTGGTTTAGATTTACAATTTGGTCCAATTGTACAAAGGGGCGTGGTACCTCCCATACAAACCACAAATTAAAAATCTATTATTTCTGCTCCTGATAACGGTATTTGCACAAAATTTGGTGCGTCGGTTTGGTGTGCATTTTTAGGTGCTGCTGCAAATATGGACGGGATTGCACAAAGGGGCATGGTACCTCCCATACAAACCACACATGCGGTGGGCATCGAGCTTATTTGTTTGCGTTTCTTATTTGCGATCTCAAATTCGTTCTCAATGGGTCGGCTAGTTTTTAATATTTTTTTAATTAATTTAAGAATAATTTAACTTTTTTGTTCATATAATTTTGAAGTGCACTGTTAAAATTTTTTTTATGAATCAATCGCCTTATATGGCTGGTAAATATAGTGGACAATGTTCACTTTGTTCAAACATTTGTTTCAATAATTTTAATTAAAGAATACTGAAACATACCTTCACATTCCACAAGTGTTAACATAAAATATTTATAATTTGAATACAATTAAATGTATTGATTAAATTAAAATATTAATTTGTTTAAGCAACAAAATATCTTGAAATAACAATAAAATGCAATTGCCTTCATTACAGTATCATGAGTATAAATGAGTATCACTAAAAGTAAAATACTGGCACATTGTAATTTAAGATAGTAATAGATGGTTAACTAGATCTATTACATTTCATGCCTGACTAGAACGCATTTTTATTTTAACAACAAAAATACTTGAAAATAATTATTAGGGGTAAGGTCGACCAATAGGTGCCTTGATAAATTTGAAAATAGCTTTGCTCTATTCTTCTTGCAAAAGAATAAATATAATACAGTCCCACTGTCATTAACTAAATGTTTATCTGAATGTAATACCTACACGATCATATATGCAGAGTAAATTTTTCTGACATTGTTTTAAAACCCCAAAAAATAATAGTTGTATTTTTTACCAAAAATTTCAAATAGCTTAAAAAGAAGTTGTATATTAAATTGCAATATCACCTATTAGAAAAAATAACTAAAGCTGGATATAAACTCGCAGAAAACTAAAAACAAAACGCTAAATATACACTAATGATCCAATATTGAGCAAAATAGAAAAAGGGTAAAACGAAAATCGTACACAAGTACGTACCTGGTTTTTCAACAAGAAGTTTGTTTTTGAATTGTGGCAACACCAAAAACATTTACTTTTTTTGACATATTCGTAGTAGATGCATTGGCAATTGCTACAATGAATTCAATTTCGCACGAAAATCGCATTAAAATAATTAAAATCCACTATGAAAATGGTGGTTCTGTTAAAGTTACATTTCGTTAAGTTCCTGATATTTTCGGACAACATAATAGTTCTTCTGAGATTGCTATTAAGAATTTGGTTAACTAAAAACATCGAAGCCGCAAGCCACAGTGTTGAAGCAAATTTGTCTATTCCTCGATGTTCTCAGCAGTTGGGGTTTTCTAAAACCACCACATGGCGAATTTTAAGGATTTGACTTTAAAGCCTTACAAGGTTCAACTGGAACAAGAACTAACGCCGACCGATCATTCGCATCGACGTAGAATCGCTCAATTCATTCAAGAACAACCGGCTGGCTTTTTTGAAAAAATCATTTTTTCAGACGAAGTCCATTTTTACTTGTATGTCAACAAGCCAAATTGCCGCATATGGGCTTCTGAAAATTCAAGAGTTATTATTGCATGTTCAATGTATCACTGTATGGTGCGCTATGTGGTCTGGAGGCGTGATTTTTGTTTTCGAAGATGTGGCTGGAAATGCGGTAACGGTCAATGTATCACGCTAACAACTCAATTTTGGCCTATTATTGACGACGTGAATATCATTGACATGTTACTTCAACGGGACGATGCCACATGTCACATAGCCAATGAAATGATCAATTTATTGCAAACTAAATTTCCCGATCGCATAATTTCACGACAATCAGCAGTTAAGTGGCTAGCCAGATCATGTGATTTAACACCACAGGATTAGTTTTTGTGGCGCTATGTCAAGGAGAGAGCTTATACGGAACCAATCGAATCGATTGAAGCCTT
This sequence comes from Trichopoda pennipes, assembly GCA_030448955.1. NCBI lineage: Eukaryota > Metazoa > Arthropoda > Insecta > Diptera > Tachinidae > Trichopoda > Trichopoda pennipes. The sequence continues at coordinate 1,756,111 of JASKUP010000070.1, read as the reverse complement.
AAAATTCAAAATTTGTGATGTGGTTAACGAATTAGGACCGCCATCTTGTCAGTGTTGTCGTGGTGGACATTTGCTATATATCATTGTTCATTCATAATTGACGAAGTTTTCTCAATAAAAGTTTTAATCATCTTAATCTAAATTTTTTGTTTTATTTTGTTTTACAAAACAAACTTCTTGTTGAAAAACCCTTTACATTGAAAAAAGGAGCAAAAATTACTTATTTCAGTAACAAAAAATATCATAAGTTTAACTTCAAGAGTATGAAAAATTTCACGGAAAAAATTTTTTAATAATTTGATTTGGAGAAAGAACCAAACAAATTATTAAAGTGATATAATAACATAATAGCACAAGGCTTATGCATGATTTAAATTTTTATGATTTTATTGCTTTTGTTGAAAAATTAAAGTGTCAAAACTAGAACTTCTGTAGGGCCACCTTTTCACTTTTTTGGTTTTTGTGTAAATTTTAAATATCTAATTTTTTGTGTGTTAAGAGATAAGGATATATCGGATATTTTTTTATAGAGGCATAAAACTTTAAGATGGCTGCACTTTCTTAATTGGCGGCCACTTTGTCAGCTGGCGAGTGTTTTATATTTAGTTTAGTTCGCCATTTCAACGTGAATAGACTGACACCTGAACAATGCTTTCAAATTGTGCAAATTGAATCCAAAACAAGATTGCCGTACATCCCGAATTTCATAAACGAATTAAACCACAAAATTTCACATTTCGGACTCGTTAATTAACCTCCTCGTACGATTTAAGGCCGCTATATTTTCTGTGGAAATATTTGACATCGTAAGTCTACGCGAATAAGCTCAAAACGTTTGACCAATTTTAGTATAACATTTGTCGCATTATTGCTGATATACGGCTACAAATGTTAGAAGAGGTCATATACCTAAAGACATATTTAAATTGTAATACCAACAGATTATCTTCCAAATAAAGTAAATTTCATGTAAATTAAAAAAATGCATCTTTCTTTTATCCCGTTTAAAAGTTTTATACCTCTATAAAATAACATTTAATAAATAAAACCCTTTCCTATGGCTTCGTTTTTTATACCAGGAGTTATAGCGGACATTTTGCTATATATTCGGTATACATTTCAAGTGCCTGCCTATAAATTTTAAAACAAAAGGCTGTTTACCCTAAAATAACGTTTCAATATGGATAACCTTTAAATTTTTTTAAAATAATTTATTAATTGCTATCGTAGTGTCCGTAAAAATACAACAAGTATAGATATCACAAATAAGAACACGTAGCTAGCTATTAAGGCTGCAGAGAAAGATTAATGTGTGATGGCCTACGTTATTTAGCCTTTTACCCTTAAGGTTCCATGCTACCTTAATATCTTAAGAATAGCTTCTTTTAAGCCTTCTCACAATTTACTTTAATATTCACTGCATTACAGTAAGCTGACAAATGTATCACAATGAAAAATGTTAAACAATTGAATCAATCATGTGCAAAAATATTTATCACACGCACTTGTTTGGTTTGAGTGAGTATAAAACATAATAAAATATATTTTTTTTAATATATAAACTTACAATATCCGTAATTGTTAGCAATGATGAAATGCTTACAGTGGCAGATTATAAAATTATTGATATCAGCAACCGCAAATGATTACATCGTTTTTAAATTTTATTTATACAAACGATTTTTTTGCACACGGAGATCATAGTGGATAAAAATATATTTACAAACTAATATTTGTTTAATTATTGGATAATTAAATGTATTGCAAAGATACTATTTAAGCGCCTAAGTATTTTAATAATTTCAGTGGTCGTTTTATTGACAATCTATGTATAAATAGATTATATTTTGAAAAGCAAACTTTTTTTGTTGATAGTTTAACGTGGCATACATTATTTGTGGTACAGTGTCATCTAAAATGATCAATAAATTATCCAACACAAACAAGACACAAACACAACAAAACTTGCAAAAGTTTTTAAAGAAAATAATTAAGTAATAAAGTAAACGTAATAACTTGGAATGCTACTTACTAACTGCGTAGTTTTCTAAGAAAACTTATACACGCAAGTCAACAGCAATTTTCTAGTTACAAACTGTGTAGAAAACTTATACCGCAAGACAACAACAACTTTCTAGTTACAAGCTGTGTAAAAATCTTATACACGCAAGATAACAACAACAACTATCTTAAAATAAATTCCATGAAGAAACTTTAACAGCATAAAAACAAAAACAAAAACAAAAATACACACAGACCAACAACATTGAATGAATAACATAACAACAACAAAATGTGATACAGTGGAAGTACAAAATTCTTAATTTTTCTAGACCTCTAGCGGACAAATATAAAAGACAGCATATGAGTGGTTAGTTAGTGAGTTTAAACATAAACCTCGCAAGTAAAGACTTGCATCTTTAGTAAACTATTCTGTAGTGCCAACGCACAAACCTTACTTTGCGCATAGTTGAACTAAATAAACTTATACTTAATTTGAAAACTCTAAAATCTGTTGTTATTTATTTTGCAATAAAGAATTCAGTAACAAAAAAACGTTTATAAACGGTATAAACGTAACAATACTATTTCTAGCAATTAACCGGGAAATGGAAGCTTCTTGCGTTACATTTCTCATTTAATAGAATATATCTAGACGTGTGTTTTAATTGGCAATAATTTGCAAATTTTAAAGATAATTAAATGATATTGAAAATATAATTTTTGAGAAGTGTTCTCCTTCTTAATCAAGATAAATTTGTATTAATTATAAATACAAAGTCAGTGCAAAAGCAGTTCTTGTTATTTTGTCTTCGTGGCTTACAATAGAATCCCTTAATTCTACCATCCTACACTAGTAAACTTGCTTTACTAAAGCTGCCAACTCTTAAAAGCTGAAAAATAATGTTGAACGTCACCTTTATTTTTTTTTTAAAGAGAAGTTAGTAGCTCTTCAGGCAACAATGCCTATTTAGTCAAGCATCGTGCTACATTCTTTTAGGAAAGGGAGAGAGAAGAGATGATACTGGTGGTAAAAGTAGAAGGATGGTTACGGAAATTAATTGTCGTATAAGACAGCACAGTGACCAGTGACAGTTAATTTTTATTTGTAGTGAAAAAAGCCAAGATCTTTGTTGGGAATCGTACCCACAACCCCCAGTCTTGTAAGCTAGTAAGTACACTACCTAATAGCCTACAGGGGCACCTTGTTTTGAATTTAATAAAGGGAAATGTCTGTTCAGATTTTTTGATTAGCAATATTTCATTTAACGTTCAATTTGCCCTACGTGCTATTTTAATTAATTGGTAATTAAAGTATTCAGATCAAAGTATGCTAACTCTTATCGGTTTTTAAAAATTTGTGCTGAGTTTAATAAATGTTATAGGCATATGTTATTTAATTTTATATCTGAATAAGTAAATTTAAGTTAAATGTACAATTATTATTTATTGCTTTAATGTCTGTAGGGATTTTGAATCCATAGACTAAACATAAAATAAAAATAATATTATCGAAATCTGTTTGCTCTTAAGAATAATTAAATAAATACAATTAAAATCAAAATTTAAGAAACCAAATATTGAATACTCACAAAAGTTCGAAAATCGAAATTTCACAAACTAAATCATAAAGTCTTTAAAAATGAAATAAATTAAGAAATCATAAATACAATAATAATACAAAATTTTAACCATGGATCGAAAGTTCATAAAAAGATATTTCAAAACGACTAAATTCTACAAGTAAAACACAGCATTTAAACAGTTTTTATGTTATAAAACAAGATAGAACTATAGCATACAAATACCTACAGAAGATCGTTTCACTTTCTCTTTTTTGCGACAATTAAATCTGACAATCGCTTAAGGATTATGACGTTTCACTTAACAATGGTGCAATATATTCTTATTTTGCTTTATCCTAAAGTTTTTGTTTTAAAACATTTAAAACAGAATAAGAAATCTAAAATTTATAGAATTGAAACAAGAAAAAAAATATACAAAAAGGCTTTTTTGGCTTAACGGATTTGTCAATTAACAAAATTACCAATAACAGATTCCACATTAAAAAAAAAAAATACACATTTGATGTGGTTTATATGCGGGTGGCATCATTATATTTTCTAAAATGAAGCCGGGCCTTGCGATAGGATCGACAAAAATTATTTACCCACCATGCACAATGGTCGTTTGTCTTAAAATCTGGGCAAGAAATTTTTCAACAGAATGTCGCTACGTGCCTTGCAGCGGCCGCATCCATCGTCTTATTGAAATTAAAATAAACCCGACCAACATCGCTCGATTATTTCCTGTGTTAACACGTAAATTGATTAGTTTATGTTATTAACCATTAGCTAATGATGCCTTAAGCCAACATGGTTCTTCTTATTCGTGACATACGGCAACCAATGCACTGTGGTGCCAATGATAGGTTTTTGCGGCAAAAAGTACATTTTTCAAGTCACACATTTGAAAAAAAAAATAACTGAATTTTATATGTAACACTTTGAAACACTCAAATATTAAAAATTAAAGTCAGGTGGCCACTTATGTCGAGATGCCGAGCTGTTAAAGTTGTCATGTTTTGCTTTCTTAGTCCCAATTTACATTGGACGATTTTTGTCGCCGCAATTCTTAGTTTGTTGTTGTAAATAACACTTTAAAGATTACAAAAATTTTGTGAAATGGAAAACACTTGTAAAGGTATGCAAATTAAAATGTTATTAAAAATTTTAAAAATGTGGTAAATAATATTTTGTATCAACAAGTGTTGACTTTTTTGTGCAGTTTTTGTTGTCGTCCATGTTTGGAGTAGAACTTTGTTTATTGGAGTTTATTAGTGAAGAAATGTATGTGTGGTGAAAGGTAATAATATGTACTATAATTTTTTAGAAAAATTATCTGCCCCAATCTGCCGTTTTTTATAAAAATTTATTTCCAGATAATATATAAATAAAATAAAATATCCAAATTTTTAACTTTTGGTTGGAAAATAATAGAAAACGCATTAATGTTATCAACTGGATTTCCGCGAAATTTATTAGAAGTCTCAATGAAAACTGTATGACGAACGTGAAAAATCAAATTAATAATTTCTGCGCACAAGCCAACCAAAAGTGGGTTAAAAACCGGAGAACCACGAAGCGTTTTTGACAAAATGAAAGAGTGTGGTTATCTCATGAGACTGTATTCAAACTATGAGAAAGTGATGTTTCAAAGAAAAAAGGCCGTCCTTATATGGGTTATAGCGAGGAAAGTGAACGACAAAAAAGAAAAATGGCTTCGGAAGTGTCGTCCGAACAAGGAAATGATACCAAGCTATTGATTCATGCTGCTTCTATTTCAGCTAATTTATCAAAAGAAAATGATTTGAATTTTATTTTAAAGAAAGCTGCCTCGTCTCCATTTAAACCAACTAGAATGACAAAAAAAATAATTTCTAATGAGAAAATGCCAACAATATACAAACATAAGAGAGATGTGTAAGTCAAGAAACTGTGATATTTTCCCCAGTTACAAAAATATTCTAGAGATCAAGTTGGAATGCCGACCCGATGAACTTACGGTAACGGATTCATCAGCACATATTCCTCTCCAAAGTTTAGTTAATCATACAGCAAAAAGAATTTTGTCATACCAGGAAGAAGTTCTAATGCGAATGGATGAGGTCAATGAAGTAAATTTTCTTTTAAGTTATGGTTTCTACGGTTCCACAGGACAAAGTGCATTTAAATAAATATTTAACAGCAATGTCCCGGAAAGTTTAGATAACTCGCTCTTTGTAACCTCAGTTATACCATTAAAGATAGTCGTATTAAGTACTCGTAACGTAATCGTTTGGAATAACCGTACTCCTCAATCTGTCCGTTTTTGCCGACCACTTAAAATTGAATTTATAAAGGAAACTGAAGAGCATATATTGAAAGAAAAAGCAAATCTGGATGTACAAATATCAAATATTAAGCCTTTGGAATATTATATGGTAAACGGTAGAAAGATAACTGTAAAGTACGACCTAATTTTAAGTTTAATTGATGGAAAAGTGTTGAACGTACTTACGGGAACATTACACGCCTGGATTCGATGCTTTGAATTTGTCTTTAATCTTTCATATAGACTTAATATTAAAAAATGGCAAATTCGGAGTGATGAGGACAAACTTCTTATGCTAAAGAGAAAGGGTGAAATTCAAGAACAATTTTGGCAACAAATGTGCCTTCATGTCCATAAGCCAAAAACTAATGGGAGTGGCTCTACGAACGACGGCAATATGGCATAAAAAGCATTTTCTAATCCGAAATTATTTTCTTCTATAACCACTATTAATATCGAACTTTTAAAACTTTTACATATAATTCTTATCACAATTTACTCTGAATTTGAAATAAGTGTTGACCACTTGAAAAAATTTTGCAGTGAGACTGCAAATATTTATTTTAAAAATTATGAATGGTACCCAATGTCAGCGAACTTGCATAAAATTTTGGCACATAGTTATCAAATATTGCAAGCGTCAATCGTACCTCTCGGATGTGCTTCTGAGAATGCTTCGGAGGCGAGAAATAAATTTTATAAAAAGGACCGCTTGGAGCATGCACGAAAGGATTCTAGGGAGCATAATATAATGGATGTTTTTAACAGGGCCCTTAATTCTTCTGACCCGTTATTATCAAGTATATATCTGAAAAATCGTCTTTCAAAAAAGAGAAGCTTGCAGCTTCCAAGAGAAGTTATTTCTCTTCTAAAGATTCCTGAAATCATTGAATATCAACTGCCAAGTACTTCAAGTGCAGCTATAAATAAAGATATTTCAGATTCTGAAGAGGACGAAGAGGAGTCATTTCATATTAATTTCGAATTAGAAGTTGTTGAAACAGAAAATTGTCAAATAAGAATTTATTACAAAACCCAATATTTTGTACGTATTAATTAAATTTTCTGTTTTTAGATTGATTCATGCTTGATTCTAAGCCACGTACTGCAAATGGGCGTGGCACTGCCCGTTTGACTTGAATTCTTTACTAAAAACTTAAAAACACATTACAATCATCTGTACGAAATTTCAAAGGTCTAGCTCTTTGCTGTGATATATTGCCTTAAAAACTGATCATTGGCACCATAGTGCAATGGTCGAAAAAGTGGCTTTAAATCGAACGTCTAGAATGCTCTTCGTCAGTTTTTTGTGTGTTATTTTTCAGATTAAAAAAAATACCCATTAGTTGCTATTAAGTTTTCATTTAAAAATCAATGGATTCAATAAGTATTTGAATATTTCATTTTATTGCAAAGACATATGCATGTTAAGTGAGCTAAGAGAATGTGAAATGTTGATTTTAATCAAACTTAAATCAATTAGCTAAGTACATGTAACTGTAAAAAATGTGTAATTGTAATTTTTGAAAAAAAAAATTATATGAACGCACAGTTTATTATTGGCCAGAAACTGATTTCAAGACAACAGCTTACTGTCTTTTTATTGAGGAGAACCCCTCAATTGACAAGTGTTAAAAAAGCAAATGTGAATATTATCAAAAATAATTTTTTCACTATTTTTTCAGATGTACGTATTAAGACTTTCTGTATGCATAAATGTATGCAAAATGTTACAAATGTTTTTATGTACATAACACACATATATATATATATAAGTGTGTGTGCATTCATGAGTTGATTTAATGACCCATATAAAGAAAACAGCACGTAATATTTTATATATGACTAAGTTGCACCATCGAGTTTGTTTGCATAGTTAATACATTCATATGTGTATATGTATGTGTAGTATGTATAGTATATGTGTGTATATGCAATGAGTTGCCTGTTTCCGATCGAAATAAAGTTGCCAGTGTTATTTTTCTTTTCAAAATCATTCGTTTTCTTTTATTAGTTTGTTTGAGCAGCCATAGAAATTGCTTTTAACCAAAAACAAGAACATTAAACACATCAATGTGTATTAAAATTTTTATGGAGAATCATCTTAAACAACAAAACAAAATGTTGCGTTTACAATGGCATATAACATATTGAGTTCATCAAGGAATAGTGAATCAATTAGTCATACCGAATCAAACACGACAATGCAACTGCTCAAACATTATTGCCTGCCAAAGGAATTACGCTATTATACCTTGTATACGTTATTTAAAGATCTATGCCATGAATAACCAGGTTAAAAACGAACTTCAAATAAATACGCAGTTCAAAAGATCCGGTTGTTTTTAATTTAATAGCTGCTTAATCTGACAAAGATACGATCCGACGTTCATATACTTGTACGTTACATTGCCCTGGTATAGTTTCCTTCAGGCAAATATTTTATTACCTAAATACACTATGATCAGTTATAAAGTAAAGGTTAATTGGTGTCCATTATCAGTTATAACATATTGCGATTTATATAAATTTTTCTAAGAGTTCATACTGTAAAAAGCTAATGATCTCTTCGTATATCTGTCCTCTTTTTCATTTATCTAAATAATGATTTTTGTCAAACTTCCATATATAATTATCCTCTTGCAAGTTTGTTAGACGTTTGGACTTTAATCCGATTTTACTAGTTGTCTAAAAATGCTGCTTTATTTGTAAACATGATCGATATTAGTATTAAGAATCAGAAGCTCTGGCTATTTTTATTCTGAAAATCAAATAACATGTCCATCAATAAAGGCAAAGAACGCAAAGAGAAGGTGCCTTGTTGTTTGACATGACATGAGATATACTATTCTCCATCTCACATTTTTTACACCATCAATATTCAATCTAAAGCATAATATCTATATTTTTAAAGTTGGTAAATAGCTTAGCCATCTTATCTTATCTCCTCCACTATAACCTTTAAAAAAAAGGCTCTTATTTAGTTGGCAGATGGTATTACCCGACTGTTACTTTACCTGAAAAAGAAGTTAAAGGGTGGGAAATATGTTTTTGGTGAAAAAACAGTGGGACTTCTTTGATATGTGCGATGCGTTTTATCGTTTCTTCAATAAAACTTGTTCCAATACCCACATTTGTTCTTTACAGTTCATTGCTCAGTAAGGGTCTAACTTTATAAAATTACTATGGCATTAGTAGGAGTTCAAGATTATTCAATTCTGATTTTAATTGGAATATAATAAACACAAAATTATATATTCTCTGTGAAAAGCTGAGCCTGTTTCAAGATTAAAAATCACTCTTTGCAGATAATGATAGAGTATTGGGAATTCAATGTACAACGGAACCTCAAAATACTTGCGTACCTTTCTCCATTGAATTGCTCGAAAATAAGTGATTTCTAGACGCATGTTGAAGACATTGCGAAAAGGTCTTTTATCCTGTTCATGTTCACAAACATAAACTGTTTCCTTTCCGTATCCAACTTTAAAGGTCCGGAAAAATTCATACATGTCTAGGGGTCAAATTTAAGCCACAAACTTCTTTAGTAAGGCAAAACAGGCTTAAAGAAAAAAAATCTCCTTATTTTTCAATATTACACTTTTCTTGTAGCAATTTAAAGTCGAAAAGTCTAAATTTTACTAATATTTTTCGTTGAGCTTTTTACAATATCTAGCATTTCTTTAAACACAAGCATTTTACCTCGTTGAAATGAAACATGCACTGCTTAGAGTGCTTTGGATTTAAGATAAATAAACAGTACATAAAACTTTTCTCTTTTGATATTTTAAGTTTAAAAAAAGAAAAAAAAAAATGCTCACAGACAGACAGACAGTCATGTTTATAGTTAAAATATACTTTTAAGAATACAACAAAGTTTTTAAAATACGTTTTAATACACACTATATCTTAACGTAAAAGAAAACGTGTTTGTCCAAATACAACAAAGCATTTTTTAAAATGCGTGAAAGAATATGCATGAGAAAATAAAAGATAAATAAATAAATAGTTTTATAAATATTTAATTTAACGTATTCGTGTCTTATTTACTTTAGCATCACTTTTTATCTTATCTTTTTATTGTTGTATGAACGTTCATAGAGTCGTTACATACAAAGAGTTGATAAGGAGTTGCAGCAAAATAACCGTTTTGTATGATACGTAGAATTTAGAAATATTTACGGTGGATATAAGTACATAATAACAAAATGTAGAAGTAAAAGATTTTGATTTTCTTCTTGTCAAAGAAATATTTTTTCGACGAGTAAATAAATCTGAAAAGTTTTTTTTAAGAGAAGTAGCACTTCAGGCAACAATGCCTATTTAGTCAAGTACCGTGTTACATTCTTTAGGAAAGGAATAGAAAAGAGATGTGACAGGTGGTGAAAGTAGAAGTTTTGTTACGGAAATTAACTGTCGTATAAGACAGCTCAGTGGCCAGTGACCATGCCTTCATCACTAAGCAGCCCCACCGACAGTTAATTTTTATTTGTAGGGAAAAAAACCAAGTTATTTTTTGAGAATCGAACCTACAACCCCCAGTCATGTAAGCTGGTACACTACCTACTAGCCTACAGGGGCTAGGTTTGGGTTCTTTAACAAAAAAAAAAATGTTTAACAAATTAATTAAGTTATAAAAAATATAAATATTTTACAAATTAAAGTGCTAAAGTTTGCTATGATTTAAAAGTGTCAAATTAGTTCGTAAGTTTTAAATAAATAATAAAAATAAGTGAAGAAAATTTTTATGTAGAATCCGTCATACGTCATACGTTGTTTTTTCAACTGACAAGTATGTTGAAATACACGTTTTCTTATCAGCGTTGTCACAATCAGTACGTCTCCGTCAACGCAAAGTACGAAAGTTGCCCAACTTTTAACTTTTGACGTACGTTGAGTACTTTGACATTTTTCATTTACTTCTTCTTCTTGTTTTTTTTTGTTTTCGCTCTATTGTAGTAAAATATTTTTAAAATAAATTATAAATAATAATAATAATAAATAGTGGAATACAAATTACCATTAATAGAAAGCCTAAGATGTCGTCTAACTCCATTTCAAATGTGCACTTTAATAAAATTTTGCTGCAAAAAAATATAAAATAAGACAAGCAAAAAAAAACAGCTGATTTCTTATCCGTCAACAAAGTACTCATTGTGCCAATCTCATCCGTCGTTACTTTGACTTCAGTTGAATACGTTAAAGTATAACGCATGACGGATTCTGTGTGCCCCGGCCTTAAGTGAACATGGGTCAGTCGGCAAGTAAAATAGTACGTCGATCGCTGTCATCTTGTCCTGGTCCCACCAATTTGCCACCATTACAATTTCATCATTTTCATGGCGATAATATACGCATTTCCCGTGACGGCTTTTTAGCACGACGTTTCGAGAGTTTTTGTCGTGCCATCACCTTCTCAGCCCGTCCCGTACGTATTAACGAATGTATATGTGTGAAATTTTCTAAAATTTCTAATAACTGGAAATGTTGGCATACGTTTTGGTTTTACAAGCAATGATCCAACTACGTTGGAAGGTTCTTTACCCAAATATGCCTGCCCTGATTTAACAAATCGCCCTGGTTTCTGGGCAAAAGCCTTACACGAGCAATATTGTGAAAAAGATAACGTTCTCTATTGTTATGTCAATTCGGTGGGTGATGTTACTTATGGTATTAATAATGAGGAGAAGGGTGTTGTATTGTCGGGTATTGACACAAGGGGCTTATTATGAAACATAATTGATATCTATGGTAATTGTAGGGCAATTGAATTTTTGGACACCCGTATTTGTATATATCAGCAAAGTGGCGGTATTGGCATACCACCGTCGTTAATGGATCCCGGCACATTGCCACGATCTCAATCGGCCGGAATAAACTCTCAGCCTAGTCAACAGTCAAAAAGATCTTTGCCAACGGGCAGTATGATCATGAATTGGAACGCAGTGTTATGGCATCTATGCAATGGCTTAATTTGACTGGGGATCAAGTAGTATTGGCAGCTTATTTGGCAAATGACCTACCATCTCTAAGACACAATGCCAATGATCGCTTAATTCCAGTACCCTTTCACATTACTAAGGGCCGCAATGTGCGTTTATCACACGATCGTTTTATAGCGTTACGCACAGAAAATGATTTCTGTCAAGGTTACGTTTTGACTGCTCGTTCTATTAGAATAGGCGAAAAAATAATTGTGCAAATTTTAAAAACCAAACAAATGTATGTGGGTGCTTTAGGATTGACCTCTTGTAATCCGGCTGCTTTACAGCCTGGAGATTTGCCAAATAATTTTGATTTCCTATTGAGTCATCTTGAATACTGGGTGGTGAGCAAAGATATAGCCGCAGCACCACAGCGAGGAGATGAGATTGCTTTCTTTGTGGCGCCTAATGGTGAAGTGACCATTAGCAAAAACAATGGCCCTGCGGTGGTGGTGATGCATGTGGATCAATCTTTACAAATATTAAATATAATAGGTTGACGTAATTTTAAGTAAATGGGCTTATCGTTTGAACCGTTGTAGATACCTATTCAGGTGGTGTATTACTACGTCTGCTTTGATAATAACATCAGCTATAAACATTTAAATTTAGAAATTAAAAAGTGTCTCTTACGTGATGTTGTTTTTAGTATATATGTACCATTATCTTTTCAAACTGCCACAGAACGCATATTTATGTTTGCTTTAACAACAAACGCAAAAATTATAATTGGAATTTAAGGATGTTATTTGAAGTATATTAAGTTATTTTTTGAACCGTTACAGACAGACATTTGTAGTTTACATGGATATGTTATGTGAATATAAAAGGAATATAACAGGAATTATAAAAAAAAATGTAAAAGTTTAAGACTCTATCCCATAGATAACGTTATTTCACTAAATGACCTCGTTTATTAAAATATTATTGGTTTACACTCGAAATGCAAACAGTACGAGTAATGCTATAAACCCAATGAAACAACATGTATAAACTGTAAAATTAGAAATTAAATATTGTCTTTATGTGTGGCGACTTAACTTCAGAACCGTTATAGACAGTAGAAATTTAAACAAATTGTGTATTTCAAGTTTTATTTCATATTCGACGACTCTCCACTTGTATCTCTAGTTTTTGCTAGAATGTTTAATTATATTATAATAATCATATTTAGGATTAAACTTTCCTACCAACTGTAAACATTTTTATAGTAAATATAAGTTTTGGAATTTGTGCAATTATTTTCATTTTATACTCTTTCTGTGTGTTTTTTTTGTGCATTTAAAAATAATAACATTTCTCTTTCTCACCTCCTAAGGTTTGTAAAATATTTTTTTTTATCAATCATTTCACATATGTTCGCATTACTTATAGAATAAATATTTCAAACACGTATGCAGGTTGATATTTTTTAGTAAAGCAGTTTCCATATTTGTTTAAGACCAATTTTATATATATTTATGTAAATGGAATGTGGTAAGAGAGAGCAGTAGTTGAGTTTTACTTGTGTAAAACAATAACATACCAAAATCATCATAAAATTAATTATTTACAAAACTATTTGTTTTTAGCTAACATCTACTTTGAAAGAAATAGTAAAATAGTTAGCAAATATCAAAGAAGTAGTAAAATCGGTATATTGAAGTATGGCTTTCCTTGTTTTATTAGTATATGTTAACAAATTGATGCTGGTGCGTGTTTTTTAAATTTCAATATTGCTAAAACTGCCTCAATTGGAGCTTAGAGAACTTATACTCGCGCTGATAGGTGTAGATTTTAACCTGTAGGTGTAGATTTTAACCTGGAAACATCATTTAACTAGACTTGTGACTATTAATAATAAGAAAAGTCAGCGTTATTGTTCTGTATTGAACTTTTTAATATCAGCGTAAAATATACAAAGTTTGCTTCATATACTACTGTTCACAACTATCGAAAATTGCTGAGCACAAATATCATGTTTGTTTTGTACAATTTGTTTAATGTATGTGAACCGATTCGGTCACATTGTGAGAAAGTATTAGAAAGCTTATTCTGCAATAAGTTAATGTTTAATTGACTGAAACTTTCAAATTTTCGTAATTTAAAAGAAAGAAAGCATTGCCAATTTTATCATAAATGTGCGCTGAAACATGATAAGTTTTGTCAGGTCTGAAAAATAACAATTCTTTCGGTTATGAAAATATTCCCGATATTTTATAAAGTTTTCTACAAGTATTTTCGATTAACACCATTAGTGGTTAGGATCGTATTGGTAAAATTAAGAATTCGAAATAAAAGGATCAAATTAATTATTTTAAAATATTTAGCTTTTTTGGTATTGCACCAGGGTTTCTATTCCCGATATTTTTGTATTTTGATTGAACATTTCTACATGGATATGGATTTATACACAAATGATAGTAGTCAAAAAGTTTGGAGATTACAGTAATAATAAAAACTTTTTTGTCATTGTACGTTTTATTGAAATTATTGTACAGAGTACCTACTAATAATTTAAATATCATTTTATTATTATTTTAAACGTTCTATTAGTTTTATTAACTTTCAAAAGCATACAAATTTCAATTATCATCTTAAACACTTATCTATTTTATTAACTAATTATTAGCATACAAATTACTCACAATGTACAATTTATAAATCGAGAAGAGTTACCTGGCGCTTGGCTGGTACTATCAAAGTCAACTATTAGTTATGCTTGGCCTTTACTTAAAATTTTAAGTATATCTCATGAACATTACTTGATTTGATTTGTTTGTACGTATGTGTAATAAAGCGTATTTTCAGGTGAAAATAATTTGCTTAGTAAAGCTAAACTTAACCTTAATCTTCCCAGCAGAAAATAGATGACTGAAATTATACAACTTTGCGCTAACACATTTGCAACAATTTTATTGCCATTGTAGCGGTTTTGGTACTAAATTATGATGATTCTTTTATTAGACTACATTAAATATTTGGTTTGTGCTTCTAAAGATTTATTTAAGAAAGTTCCAAATGTTACCTATATATGCATATCTTGGAATTTCGATAGTTTTAAAAAAGGAAAATATTTCTACTTTCAATGCCTCTTGCTACGAAATCGCATACACGCAAATATTTCTCCTTTTTTACTTTGCGCTGTCAGGAATAGCGATTAAATGAACGCCACAGTTCTAATAACCTGCATTTTATTATAAGTCTTTCCGGAAGTTAAATCTTATGAACTTATGAAAAGTATGAAAAATTATAGCACTGTCAAAGTTGTGTTAAAACACAAAAACGTTAAAAAAGTGGCAGCTTAAGAACAACAATAAATTATTTAATATACAAAATAAAATTTTGAATACAGAGTAGTTCTCTCGTGTTGCACCAAATTTAAAAAGCCAAGAGAAAATTAGAGGTCAGCACATCTCAGTTAAACTTTCGGTTGAGGTAAACTACAAGTTAGTTAACGCAGCACTTAAATATCAGGCTAAAGAAAATTTGTTAAAATTGTAATACAGGTGTTCCAGCATATTTCTTTTGTTCCACTTAGTGCAAAGCAAATTAACGCAAAATAATGCTTTTAAAAATAAAAAAAAGTTTTATGAAAATAAATATTTTGTTACGAATGCGTTTTGCTTGAGTTTTTAAAAGAAAATAGTTTAGTAATAAAGTAAACAACTGGGTATGCTGTTTACTAATTGCGCAGCTTGCTAAGAAAACTTATGCACGCAAGATAACAACAACTTTCTAGTTACAAACTGCGTAGACATTTTATACACGCAAAACAATAAAAATTAGGTATGCTTTTTACTAACTGTGATGAGTTTTCTAAGAAAACTTATGTACACAAGAAAACAACAACAACAATCTTAAAATAAATTCCAGGAAGAAACTTTATTAGCATAAAAACAGACACAAAAATACACACAGACCTACAGGCGCCTATACATTGAATGAATAACAACAAAATGTGATACAAAGACAGTAGAAGATTCTTAATTTTTCTAGACCTCTAGTGGATAAATATAAAAGGCAGCGTCTGAGTGGATAGTTAGTTAGTTAGTTAGTTGAAAAATAAACCTCGTGAAGTTCGTGAAGTAAAGACGTGCATCTTAAGAACAATATTCTGCAGTGCCAACTATGTGTGTACTTAAAGTAAATAAACTTGTAATTAATTTAAAAACTCTAAAATCTGGTGTTATTTATTTTCCAATAAGGAACTCACAACAAAACAAAAGGTATAAACGTAACATTATTTTATTTTTGGCGTTCCGTCACGTTCTACTTTATATTTTATTTTCGATCATATAATAAACTGCCAAGAGCCAACTAGATTTATTCGCCTTGTAATACTGCCGTTCAAGTACCATACGATATTTTTGATGTATGTGGATAAATTCTAAGCAAGTAAATCACACGGAAAATAAAATTCGTACCGATGTAAATGGTCAGATAAATTGATAATGAATAATTAATCAGAAGTAGCTTTTGGAGCTTTCTGCTTCTCTTTATTGCATTGGTTATTATGTAGGTTATGGCTAACTAACTCGTTACGTGCTTGTTGCAGTAAAATAAAAAACGAAACATTATGAGAAAGGATAAATAAACAAACTTTCAGGAATAAAAAAAAATATTTAGCTGACTAACAGAATAGCAAAGAAAATAACGGCCTAAAAGAGGATGCATCATCACATTAATATTATAAATTAATTAAAAATTTAAGGACTTAAAAATACTTCTGCATAATTGTGACTTTTTAAAGCAAATAATTAATAAATAGAAGATAAAAATCGAAAAAAAAACTTACCCATTTTCTTTGCGCATCATTGTTACGATTTATATCTGTTCCAGTTTTGCCAACAACTCCAACGGAATTTGATTTTGAAAACGTTCCTAATGGCCCATTATTTAAAGGTTTTTCAGCAATCATACTTATTGCTTTAGTGCCAGTATAATCAATATTTTCGTTAAGCTTGGATGATACAAGATCTTCTGTTTTTAAAATACGCTGTGCATAAAACGGCTTCTCGCTACGTAACGAAATACCTTTAGAGGGTGACTTCAAAGGAGGTCCAAATAAAGGAGAACGTTTTTCTTGCAATTTACCCAAAGCCCTTAAATTTGTGATATTTTCTTTGAGTGGTGTTTGATAGTTTTCAGCATCACTAATCTGTCCGCTGGAGGTGTTTTCTAATGTTGTAGAGGACGATATGTTATCATTTATAAAAGCTTCAATTTTCTGAAATTTAAAATATTCTTTGGAACAGTTCAGACACGAGCATTCTTCCGAACTTGTTCTAGAGTAGCGAAAGTCTATAGTTTCATCATCTAATCCGGTGGTATTGTTGTTTAAGCTACTAGTACTCGTATTGTGCGCCAATAGTTCACTTTTTAAGTTTTCAAAATGTCGTGGTGAATCAGAGCTGGACTGCGTAATATGGCATATACAAGAACATATACAGTCAATAAAACGTTTGGTGATATTATTAGTTTCCTTATCACTTTTTTTGTTCTTTAAAGTAATTTTTTTTGTTGTAGATAAGTTTTCAACAGCAACGTCATGTAAAATTTCATTTGCCATACACAAGGTAGCAAAATAAAAAAAGTTGCCAAGTTGTTGTTGTTCTTGTTTTTAATATTTGTGTTTTAGAGCTTTTATAATTAATTTATTCAAAGTAGCACGTGGTTAACGCATTATTTTTTGATAACTGCTAAATAAATTATAAAAGGGAGAGTTTAAAAATTTTAAATGATACATATACGAGTATAATTAAGTATGTTTGAGTAAATTCCATTATCATATAGAGAGAAAACAATTAACGGCTTGAATTATTTAGTGAGAGTTGGTCATGTACTTATGTATAAGTTGTTCAAACACCACAGCCTTTGTAGGATTAACAATAGCCCAGGGTCGCATTTACTAAAAAAAAACTGTACACGAAAAAACTAGCAAACCAATGCACAAAGTCTTATCTAACGCATTTTTGAAGTACAATAACACACTGGTAATGACAATAATTTTTCTAAATGAAATATTAAAGGAAATGATATTTGCACTCTACACACCAGCCATATATTTTAAGTTACTAAGCTAATTAAAATATAATTATATTTGCGCTACATTTGTATACTGATAAGGAAAATTGGCATAATAATATCGCATCTAAGAATGCATCAATTTTTAAAAATTCCGGTTTCTAGATTTTTAAAATTCTGATCCCGAAATTCGTTCAACGTTCTTTTGGGTTTTCTAGGAACATAGCCTCAATAAATAAATTGATTATGCAAGTTACTCAATATAAAGTATGTATTTAAAAATTATTTATTATTAAACTATACAATTAAATTTTTATTTTTTTTGGGTCACTTTTACCATAATTTAGTTTCTATAACATAAGCGAGAAAATTTTCATATACAAGTACATATTATGATTATTCTACTTTTCACAGGATAAGCTAAAGTTCATCATGAAATTTTTTATTACCTTGTATTAAAAAAATACATTACACACTGCAAATTATCCTGTGTAAAACGTGGCGACTTTAATATTTTTATGAGTTTCTCACTTAAGTTAAAGAAACAGCGCAAACATTTTTTTGAATAATGCGACAAATTATTTGGAATTTTTTTTATTGTTATTTTTTAAATTTTGGCAAGGACATTAATTGATTAAATCTTATTATGACAACCTCCTGCTTACAAATAAATTTTGTTTTCATATTTGTAATTTTATTTAAGACATGCAATAGAAAAATTGAAAACGATATTCTAATACATGGTTTTTAAGCAACAAAAATAATTAAATATTTGTACTATTTAAGTCACCTTTAAGTATGCAAAATGGCACCAAGTGTCCTCAAAAAAAGTTGGGCGAGATTTCAGGGACACATTTTTTTCTTTTCATTTTAGTATTTTTGTTACTTTGAACCCCAAAAAAATACAGATTTATTTTATTAATTCCCGGGATTTCAGGCTTTTCTGTTAGGCACTGCTAGCTGCCAGTTTACCTGACCATCTGCTACAAAACTCTATTTCTAGAACCGGGATATGTAATTGCTTCAACGACAGAGGTAAAAGCAAAACATTAAAAGTGAAAGGGTGCCTCGCACAAGAAATGACTTCTGTGTACAAGTTAGGTCAATTTTTTAAATCGAAATAGATGACATAGGAGTTATTGAGATCATTTATTTATTGAATTTTCTCTTTGATAACCATTAGAAAGCTATTGAGATCAACTGAGAATACTAAGCATATACATTTTCTCTCACTACAACCTACAAAGATGCAGTAAAAAATTAAAAAGGCATACGTCTGATAGACGTAACTTATCTATGCTGGAATAATAGTGTATAATAAATTATAAGGTGAATCCCATACCTACAATTAAATTTTCTTTCAACACATTTCAAAACATTTTTAAAATTTTGTTGTTTTTATTTAAAGTCTTATAACACTTTGTTAAGAAATAAGAAATACAACCACATTTGGTGAAAAAAACGCCTTATAAGCGTTCATAAATCCTTTGAAACCAAAAATAAAAAAACTGTTTCGACGGAATTTGGGTCCGCCAAATAACTCTTTGTTTTGTTTTGAATATATAAACAAAACTACACAACTTCGGCTGTGTGGCACGTTGCGCCGTCCTGTTGAAGTCAAATGTTGCCAATATCCTCTTCTCCAATTTTTATGAACAAAAATTCATTCAACATGGCCCAATAACAATCGCCATTGACTGTAACGGCAACTCCTGAAAAATGGCCAATTTGTGCCTCTGGTCCAAAATACGCACCAAACAGTGACTTGTTTTGGGTGCGACGGCTTTTCAATGTATGCGTGCGTGTTTTCTGCGCCCCAAATGCGATAATTTTGCTTGTTCACATCACCCGCCAAGATCAATGAGCTTCATCTGAAAAGATTATTTTTTTTTTGCAAAATCGGCATCTTCCGTAAGTCATCCCAGGCCCACTTATCGAAGCATTGTTCAAGCGTATACACAACCATATTCGTTCAGCGGAAGGATAAAACTAATTATCTGTCAAATCAAACATGAGCTAAGTGTTACCATTCACGAAATAAGCAGTAGTTGAAAAAACACCATTAAATTGCAGACCCGTTATAACAAACTGTTGCATGACTACATTAAAAGTAAACGTTGCTTCGGTAAAATATACCATGTAAATAAGGATAAATACGCCCACTTAAATACGTTTTAAACGAAAATATAGCAGTATAAAGAGATCACTAAAGATGGCAAATAGCCGAAACCAGTTTATTTACAAACCAAATTTGGCGAGGGTCGACGTAAAATCATAATCAAAGAAAATATAGCATGCTATATATTTTTTCCTTACAGTGGTACAATGCTAGATCTCAAAGAATAAAATCTTTTGGAAAACCAAATTACCGTATTATGCTATTAAGCTGCTATCAAGATTTTATAAGACTGAGAAAGTTGGCTTAGTAAAAATGTATCTTTGTAAGTTCTGTAAGGAATACTATTATCGTAAGAAAGCGCCTTGATCTCGAGAAATTATTTGTATTAGAAAATCAAAGTAGCATATTGTGCATCAAATTGTAAACGCAGTTTATTCACATTTAATTTACGAAATTCTTATAAAACGCGAAAAATTAGCTGTTTAATCTCTTAAAATTTATAGAATTTTCAATT
The DNA here is from genome assembly GCA_030448955.1 of Trichopoda pennipes. NCBI lineage: Eukaryota > Metazoa > Arthropoda > Insecta > Diptera > Tachinidae > Trichopoda > Trichopoda pennipes. The sequence continues at coordinate 1,735,614 of JASKUP010000070.1, read as the reverse complement.
TATAAAGAACATTTCTGAATTTATGCCAAACTTACAGTAGGGTTATTTAATAATGAAACAATACCATTAAAATTGTGAACAATTTAAACTACAGTGTAAAAAATAATTTCCCTTTTTTCCCCATATTTTAGACTATATTGTATAGTTAGATTATATCAGTGTGTTTGCAAACATTTAAATTTATTCTTTAATTATTTGCAAATATGTATTTAAATGTGATTTATACTTTTTTATTTTTTAATTACCGTTGAAAAGAAAGAAATTCAAATCTATTTAATTGCGCATTTTTTGTTCTAACAGACATATAAAAGTCAAGGATTTTTTAATTTGAAAATGTTTAATAACAAATTAAAAAAAAAAATAGGAGCCTTATCTGCACAAAAAAAAATTAAATGAAATCTAAAAATAAATGAAGAACATTTTACCACATGTTTCCAATTCCAAATTTTTTATGTTTATCGCTTACAATAGCGGCTGCATGATCTATCTTAGAACACTTTATCACAAAATGTTCACTGGCATTTTTTTAATGTATCTTAAACATTTTTAGTACCGCAGCAGCCAGAGAAGTTAATGAGAACGGAACTACTATGAAATTAAGCAGCCCCATTAACGCGAAGAAATTAATATACAAAACATGAAAGTTCAAAAAAACGAAAGCAATGCTTTTTAGCAGACACTTAGCAGCAACATGTATCCTTGAAGCTTACCACGCCTAGCATAAATTAAGCTTCTTTGGAATTTTTCCTTCTATTACAATTGCTGATATACGGAATTTTTTTCCTCTTCGTTAAAGGCAACAGTCCCTTTCGAAAAATTCTATAATTACCCTAATGAATATTATTACAAATTGGCAAGCATTCCATTCTTCTGTTCACATGAACTAACAGTGACGGAACTTTGAAAGAATAATAAATTCTACATTCTATTTCTATTTTGATGCAGAGATTTTTGTTATAAAGAAACGCGCATTAAACAGGCGATATTTAAGCAACAACAGACACAATTTCAAAGTGATAACAACCATTGACTAGCAGTCGTATCGCTAAAAGTCTGATTATTTTTAATTCGTGTTACTTGCCACTCAAACATTAAAAAAGAAAAACAGACACACACTAGATAATTTTTCATATTGCCGAAGTACAAAACAATTCTCTGTACTTGACTCTGAAAAGAATTCTCTGCTTTACATTGTAGGTGTTAGGTGTAGAGTAAGTAGAGGTTTAGAATGACGTATATTTGTCGAAAGCGTAGTATTACATCAATAACAACTGTGATTCGGTAGATGAAATCAAAAACAATCCCAGTTACTTCTGCAGCTAATTAAAGATTGGAAAAAAACTTGCCACAATTTCATTGTGAGTTTATCCGACAGGCGTAATCAGCTCTTAAATATGCGAATGGCGTGCAATGTACATAATCCGACAGAAATTACATATACGTCTTCATCTCTTTTGATATATAAATTGTTAAATTGTTTTGTATTAGTCTCACAAATATAACACTTTATTGTAGAGTTGGTGTGTTTAGTGACATAATATACTTTTGCATCTATCATAATTAATACTATTGTATGCTCTTATTTTTTCAGTGTGAAAGTAGAGATTTAAAATTTATTTAAATGACGTATAAAATTTTAGGTTCGCCGCTACCCTCACTTTTATTAAAGCAAAATTGAACAGAAAATCCTTTTGTTTAATTTCAAAATATTTTTGTGGCATAGAAAATCTTTGTTAAGCCATACAAACATATATTGTAAACCTTTCAAAACTGTCAAAAGTCATGCATGCATGCATTATACTGTACTTTATTGAATTTAAAAGTGTCCCAAAACGAAAAAGCCTTAATAATTCGAGTTAAGCACTTAATTTTTTTATATTTCTTAAATTGAAAAGCATAAAAACGCAGTAGAAAAGAAATCAGTGGTTTATTAAATTCATTTAACTTTAGTGTACCATTTGGGAATCCCTAAAAATTGTTAAGCAATTTTCAAAAAAGATTTAACCATTTACTATCAAAACAAGTCCTTACTAAACTGAACATTTCACAACTTTACATCATCTTATTGCGTAGCAGAAATATATTGTACGCTATCGGAAGCCAGCCGAAATGCTTTTCATTTTAAAATACAAGGTTATGAAACGAAACACCTAATACCCTTATATTCAAGTCATCAAGATAGCACTCTGTTTATTTTGGAGAGCCAAATTACAACTGATTGATTTCAATGACTGCAAATTTTCAAATTTATGTTATTCCAATTAAACGTGATGCAATTATTGAAAACAAAACACAGGTGCGAATTAAAAAATACAGCGTTAGAATTCTGCATAAAATTAATTTAAACTTACCTAATAGGGAAAGGCGAAAATCTTGAGTAAGGTAAAGTATTATCGATTTCTACATTTACCCAAATAAAAGTTGGCTTGCAAAATTTGGTTTAAAGTTAAAAATGTGGCTTTTATTAGCAATCGATAGTGACACATAAAACTTTTCAAGATTGAACCGAAATATATCGAATTGATAAAAGAATGTAACATACGTTAATTATGGACGGGAATAGTTTATGCATCGCAAAATATTTAACAAAAAACTTATAAAAAAAATATAAACAGCCTTTTGGAAATAAAAACTTAAATGTAGATATTTGTATACTTGCAATTATAAGTATTAACGAAAAAAGGTTAATTGTGAGTTCAGATGCCTAACAGGAAATTTTAAATACTCTTTAAATTTTACGTGTAAAGAAGAGTTTATATACTATTTAAATTTTGTAATACTTTATTAATCTTTATTAATACTCGCGTACAAATAACAAAACTTTATTTACTGAAAAAGAGCTGCCTTAACTATACATAAATAAATCCGCCAAGTGCTAAGGGTTCGGGACCATGTATGGGCCGCCTTTTAATTTTTGATTTTATTTCTAAACTTAAAAATTTTCAAATAACTCCAATTGAAAATAACGTTACTCTTTGAGCATCTTTTCATTTAAATATTTATTATTATTTTCTTTTGTAAGCAGCTAGCAGTACATACTTTGCGTATATTTATAGTTTCAGGTTTAAAAAATAGGGCCATATATGCGAAAATAATTTTACTACCGGGACACACTTTTTTCAGTTTTATTTTCTATTTTTGATTATAGCAGACAGTAGTATATTTATACTCTGTAATTATTTCTAGTATTTGCGTCTAACATTTCAAAATATAAGTCCACACATTCGTCAAAATCACGGCTTCTGTGCAACGAACCTTTAAATTTTAAATATATTTTTATAATAGACATGCTTGCAAATATTCTATATAAATATTAAACTAGCTATTAAAGTCATATACATTTAAGTCTTATCACAATAGACACACCCCTTATTTTTTAGTATTCTTTTTTTGCATTTCTTTTTATAGCGGACATTAAAATAGATAAACTTATAATGTCTGCCTATTGCAATTCAAAAGCTAGGCTATGTAGGTAATTGTTACGTCATTATAAGGACACTCTTTAATTTAAAGTTTTATTTTGTTTAATATTGCTATTGCGCATAGTTTTACTGAAACCGAAGTTTGACATGCCTACCCTAAAGCATTTATAAATAAAACAGTATTATTATGAATATTATTATTAGTATATTTTGTTATAGCAGCATAAAAAATTCACCTTTTGTGAATGATTAGCAATAACGCCAACAAACAAAATACACTATGTAATGTGACTTTAAAAAACCTTCCACCATAAATATGATTATTTGTGGGTACGCATGGAACTGAAAATGTGCACCTTTTAGAAATTATAAGAATTTTAAAAAACATTATTTATAATTTTTTAATTATTTTTTAGTAATTAATTTTAAGCACTAGGTCTTATTTAATAAAAAAATTTTTAAAAAACTTTTTTTTTATTATATTTTCGATATTTCGCCACACCGTTGGTTGTTTTTCCTGATGATGCCAACCAACGGTGTGGCGAAATATCGAAAATATAATAAAAAATAAAGTTTTTTAAAAAATTTTTAGGGGCTTCAAATTAATACTAAAAAATATTAAAAAAGGTCAAAAAATTATAACTATTAATTTTTAATTATTATCAATTATTTAAGCATTTTTACGAACCAAAATAATTGTACACTTCACAGTTTCATAAATACCGAAAAATCTTAATCTGAAGGAAGTTTTCAAGATCTCTTAGGATTTCAGGATCGTGATTTACAAAATCTCAAATCCTGGAACTTTTACCATATCAAGCTTCGCTGACATCTCTAGCTGTGGTGTTACCTAAATAGAAATTCCATAATTCTATCGCTTTTGCGCCAATGCCAACTTTGTGATGATATTAAACCTGCTGCCAGAGTTTCGTTATAAAAATGTTATTCAACCGCTTTAACCCTGCATAGATAGAGACGTAACTTGTCTATTAGACGTATGCCTTTTTAATTTTGTACTCCATCTCAGTGGTTTGTAGTGAGAGAAAATGTATATACTCAGCATTCTCAGTTGATCTCAGTAGCTTGTTAATGGTTATCAAAGAGAAAATTCAATAAATAACTGACCTCAATAACTCCTATGCCAATTTTTATTTTTTTTAAGTCCTTAAAGGGATGTTAGAAACCATACGCCTTTCAGACGTAACGTTATCTTTACCGTACTGAAAAATAACGTTATCTTTCTAGGGTTAAACGTTAATTTTTGACAAAGAAGTTGTAGCAAAGAACTATTGAATTTTAATTTGTTTCCCGAAATTATGTGCCTAATAGTACGTTACCGAGCCAATAATTACAATCAACTGGGGTTTTTTAATACTTTTCATTTTTAAATTTATATTTTTTACTAGCTGAACGGACAAACATTGTCCTGTCTAAATTTAAATATGTTTGTGATTGATATAATGATTAACACAAAAAGGAAGAATCGATTGTGTGCATTCATAAAATGCAAATTGCCTAAATTCAAAACTTCTTCATGATATGATCAACAACCAAAAAATAGTTGTTAGCCGAAAAGTGGGTGTACAGGCATATTTTCCGAACTTAAGACGTCATTCGTTCTAAGTTTGAGTAGAATCAATAAAAAAATTTTAACAAATCAGATACTAAAACACAATTTTATTTTTTTCCGAATTGTTTAATTTTCCAAGCAACTTTTTCTTTAAAAAATAAAAAAATAGTGAAATCAGTCCAACCGCTCTCAAGTTACGCTCAAGCAACGCATACTATTTGCTTTTTATTTATTTGTTTTGCTAGTGAAATATTGAAAACAAAAACCACAAATTCTGACCTCAACCTTCAATATTTTATTAAAAAATAAAAAAGTACAATATTAAGTATAACATATTTAAACACGCAGGATGTATGGTGGCGTTATATGCACATTATATGATATTATAAAAACTAAGTGGTATTTGGCCCCGTCTATTTATCTATGGTTTTTTATTGCAATAGTGTATTTTTTATTTTTTGTAAAATAGCTGGATTTGTTGTCTGGCTGGATGGATGCAAGTAGTGTAATTGTTTTTATAATTAATTTTTCTTTTTTTTAATTCATAAATTATCTTTAAGAGCTTTTTATTTTATTATTGTTCTGTATCATTTGTAATTCTTATCACATTCAAATAAGAATAATACTGAAAAATGTATACTTAGATCGACTGTATCTTTCTAAAGAAATAAAAAAAACTGAATATAAAAAACAAACAAACAAAAAATGTCAAAATTAGGTTATTTAAGCTAAGAAGATATGAAATACCGGTTCGTAGACCTTTTTTTAGGGTAATTGTTAAAATAAAATACGAAGAATAATACTTTTGCTGATTGTATTTTAAAAAAGTTGATTCTGCAAAAACAGAAGATAGTAAGTAATACGTACGTGTAAATATGCAGAGAGCAATACATTAACAATAGCTATTTTTCGAACCTTTTTAATTTTCTTTAAATATACAACATGCGTTCATATATTTATTTGTTCAATTTACAATATGTGCTAAGTCGTACGATTCTTTAATAATCTTTTGTAAATTTTAATCTCAAATTGTGCAGTGGTGTTTACCCAGCTTGGTTTGTGCCTACAGTCGCTGCTGGTAGTGATCAGAGCAGCGTTAGATTGTATTTTAGTGGTTATTACCCTGCACAACTTTCGGTGTGAGGTCACAACCTGGCCAGTGGTGTTTAGCCAGCCTGGTTTGTGCCTACAGTCGCTACTGGGAGTGACCAGAGCAGTGCTAAATTGTGTTCTAGTGGTTATTATCCTGTGCAATTTTCGCTTATCTGGCTATTTCCCTTGTCAACTAACTGTGACTATGTGGTACCTAGTCCGGAGATACCTCCGCATAACATTGCACGACACACGGAGCAAAGAGGGTGGGCTGCCGGTAAGATGGTTAGTGGTAAATAAAGCCTAAGGATTTATACCGGATCAACCAGCCGCCTTTTAATTCAATTGAGCATACCTCAGAAACCGCGAAAAAAGGAAAAGATTATTTAATCGTTTTGTTATTCAAAAGTCTCTCATTTGAGAATTTTTAAAAAGATTTTTTACTGAAAATTTCATGGTTTTAAAGTTTAAAGAGTATCCATTTAGCACATGATTTTGGATTATCTTCTGAAGAGTTGTTTACAGACAGTTCAAATTATGTATTGCGATCATAAATTATTACTTAAGGCAGCAAATTAGCTTAGGTAAATTAACACTATATGGTGTTAATTAAAGGAATATAACTTTATCTTTTTAACCGTAATAAACAAAAAGTGTTCCCACAAAAATGGTATTTAACACATGTAGCCTTGTTTGCAGCTTGGAATTTACATAAAGTGCCAGTTACTTATTCTTCTTTAATTATTTACATTTAACAAATAACAATCTTCAATTTTCTATACGAGATTTGTGTACATTCCGCTAATTTAAACTGTATGAGATGTAACAAAATGGCTATGCTCTCTTCGTACACAACTTGCAATTTACAATGTCGGGAATATTGAAAAAATGGCAAAATTTTGCCATTAATGAAAGGAAGAAACAATTATAGGGCGTTGCTTCATATGTCAACACAAATTTTTTATTTTTAGTATCATCAAATTGAAAATTTTCGTCTATAAAAGGATGCAGATTTTATATACGTAAAAGAGTCCTCTATGATTGCCAAAATGCACACAGCATAAGACGGTCAATTAGGTTTTTTTAAACCAATTTTTACCGGACTTTATGCAAAATTCTCTTAGACACTACACTTAAAAAAAGACCGGAAATGTGAACAAAACTGCTTTAACTTAGCCCAAAAAAGAGGTTTTGCTCGATAAATATAAATTTGGCAGCTGACACAAGATAAAAAACAAATATTTTTGAACTCAAAAAAAAAAAAAAAGACATGGTAACATGGAATTAAGTGCTACTTAAGTAAATATACATTATTACCTGATTTGACAAAATCAACCTTTTGTAACAAAGATACATATGCATTTACACAGTAAAGTTTACATACCCCATTGAAAAGCGAGGCTTTGGAGATTTCTATAAACATTGCAGCATTAAAATATATCACAAACAAATCCTATCTAACAAACAATAAATTTTAACAAAAAAATATGAATCCAATAATATTTATTAACAAAAATGAACAAAATTCATATTTTAAACACAAAAAAGTCTGCATACGGCTTTGAAGTACTCAAACAGTGGTACCAATCACTTCAGGCGCCTTTACTAGATACCGTTAGCTAGAAAGAAGTTTATTTGTTCGATATTAATATTGTAGTTGTGTTAATTTAAGCAAGATGATTGGAGAACTGATCGGGCATTCAAAATCAAGCATTCAAACATTTTTTCGAAAATATAATCACACTAATAGTGTAGAAAACAAACCAAGAAGTGGTCGCCTACCTAAACTGACTTAACGTGCTAAGCTAAAAATTTTGTTAGACGTGCAAGAAAATCCAAGAATAATAGCAATAGAAATTGCGCAAACCCTGAAAAATCAGGATATTGCTTCAGTGCATCCAGAAACGGTGAGACATTTATTGAGAAGCAATTGAATCCACAACCGTGTACAACATGAATATGCAGAAACGAGTTGAATTTGCTAAGATATATATTGATACAGACGAAGATTTTTGGGCTGTTTTATTTAGTGATGAAAGAAAGTTCAACTTGTTTGGCTATGATGACAAGCAAAAACTATGGCGTCAAAATAATGAAGCAATTATTGCCCAAAAACATGCTTGCTACGGTGGTGGCTCTATTATGTATGTTACCGGTTGGGGTGGGTTATTTAACATTTATTGATATTAATATGAATCGCATGGTATACTTGGATATTCTCAAAGCTAATTTAAAGGAATCCGCGAGTAAACTGGGTCTTACGGTGGGTTGGTACATTCAACAAGATAACGGCCCAAAATATACCGCTGGTGTTGACAAGGATTGGCTACTATATAACGTGCCCCATCAACTTCATTCCCCACCCCGGCCACCGGATTTTAACCTCATAGAGAATTTATGGGATGAATTGGATCGTCGCATTAGGAAAAGGACAATTAAAAATAAACAGAACCTCAAAAATGCTTTACTTGAAAAGTCGAATTTAATTTCGAATAATTACACAAAAGTATTGGTAAATTCCATGAAAAATAGATTAAATGCTGTTCTAGAAAGTAGTGGCGAGCCCAACAATTATTAATTTTATTGTATATTTATTTCCTTTTAAGTGAAATACATTATTTTTGCAAAGTATGTAGACTTTTCTGTGTTTAAAAAATGAATTTTGTTTATTTTTGTTAATAAATAATTTTGGATTAAACTTTTTTTGTTCAAATTTATTGTTCGTTAATAGATTGGATTTTTTTGGGATAAATTTTAATGCTACAATGTTCACAGAAAACTCCAAACCTTGCTTTTCATGGGGGTATGTTACTGTGCTACTGTATAAATATAAAATATACTTTCAGCAAAAATTTTTGGCTACCACGCGGAGCAAATGCTGCAAAGAAGTACAAATCAATATAATTACAGAAAGTTTGCGTCTTTGGTAGAAACTAATTAAAATCAACTTAACAGTGCTGAAAAGGCATTGTATTATTGATGTTATAGCGTATTTACTAGTATTTCTCGACCCTCCTATTCTAACAACTTTTGTTTTTAGCAAACCGACGCTACAAAACCATGCCGCCCTTAGTATTCCTTAGTAATGATATAGCTCTAAACCGAATATGGATCTCTGCAGCATTTTTTTCTAGTGGCAATAATATAAGAGAGTTTTCCATTATTGGCAAATGTTTCAATCAGAAAAAAACTGGACAAATATACCGGAAAAACGAAAAAAAAAGAATTTATGGTGATTTTTAGATTTCGCTAAAGATCCCACAGATTTAATGAGGAAAATGCTTATTATTAAGAAAACCAAATAGAAGAAATATTTAAAAAGAAAAAAAAGAAAAGAGAACCCTTAGTTTTTTTTCACCGGTTGTGGAACAGGCGGTTGAGCAACAGAATGAAGATCATTTTTCGCTCAATTTTCGGTTTTATCGAATTAATTATAGTCTAAGCCGGTTTTTCTTCAAAAACTTGTATTACCCTAAACGCAGCTGATTTGTAGCCACGCAAGCTCAGGTTATTAGAAAAAATTTAAGCATAGTCGTTCCTACAAGTTTTTTTTGTAGATGATTAAACCATGCTCCACCACCTTCCGTCGCACCTATTGTGTATGAAATATTATAAATTTTTAAGAGTTATTTTAAAAAGAACAGCTGTCAGTGAAATGCTGATGTGTTATAAAAATTAAACAACACATTCGTGTCAAGTTTTTTTCAATATCACTGAGTAGTTATTGGGCGATACAAGTTCAAACAGGCTCTTTAACTAAAAACTTATTGCACTTATCTCCTGTCCAATTCTTATTACACGATATTTTAAGATTCCAAAGTAGGAATTTATTTATATCAAAGAAACCGGTAAACAAAATAATAATGTTTGACGAACGTTGTATGTATGTACATACATACATGTACATACTAGTCTGTAATAAAAATTTTTTAAATCAAGATTTAAAAAAAATAATTGATAAAAAGGCTAAAAACACAAACACACAAATTAGGCACAGTTTCAAAATATTGTAATTTTTTAAATATTTAATTTATTAGTTTAAATTAAGTATATATTTTCCATTGCATTATTATTTAAATTACATACGTGCATATGTCCATATTTTCTTAAGTAATTGTTAAAGTTTTTATGGAATAGTTATAGTTATTTTTATTATCTTCTGTATTGTTTTTGTTACTTCTTTACCGAAAACGCCACACCATATTGGAGAAAAATATTCTTAAAAAGATAAAAATAATTTAAACAAAGCAACAATTCTTATTTTTCTCTTGCACTTTAAACACAAATGGCGGTCTTTATAAAACAATATCATGTAAAACTGTAACCAAAACAAATTAAAACGATTTGGCGGAAAAATGTACGGTAAATTTCTGCTTAAATTTCACTTTCTCGTCCGGTCACAAGTATTTCAATATAACAACTAAACTTTATAACGTAATATGGCTCTAAGTTTGTTATTGTGTTTTGTTTTGTATTTTTTTCTTTTTGATTATTTTTTGTTTTTGTTTGTTTTTTGTTTTTGCTTTTGCTTCTGGAAAACACAAACTGAAACACAAAGTAAGCTTATATTGAGAGTAAGCTCTTTATATGTTTGCTTTTGTTTTAAATGTGTACATGATAAAACAATAAAGTACTCCAGTATTCGTTGGCAATTTTATGTTAACCCTTAAATATATTGTACTAAATACTAGCAACAAAAATATTTATCTAGCATAAACGTCATTGTCAGTGATGCCGTTACATTTCAGAAAATTTTAAAATTCCCACACAAGCAACATTGCCAATTTAGCCATTTTCCGGCTAGAACAAGCGATATTTTAGCCACAAGATTTTATAATTTTTTCGTCCACAACATTTTTGTATAAACAAACTAATAAGTTATTTATAATTATTCGGAATCATTTTTAATATAAGCAATTTTATTTCGTGCTTGATTCCTTTAAATAAATATTTCATGATATTCTCACAAAATATTTATTACAAAAATTTTTATTAAAAAATAAACATCTTATGATATTCTCATAAAACATTTATTCAAATAAAAAATTAAAATAAAAATATTTGAAATGTATTGTAATGGGGGAGAGCACATCCATGTTGCAATTTCACTATTGCTCAAGTAGCTCATCAGTGAATTTTACCCCAATATTGTATAGAAAACCCTAAGAGTCTTATATCCATATATATGTAATAATAATTTGTTTTGTAAAAAAAGTAAACGAAATGACCTATTGTGTCTTTTACAAACTGTGTAGTTTTCTAAGAAATCGTATACACACAAGACAACAATAATATGTTAATAAAAAATTCTACGATATAAAGTAAACAACAGAAAACAAAAACAACTAACGTGGAACAGAAAAAACACACAGCCAAGCGGGTGATGACGTTAAACTAGAATTTTCTTGCATATGGGACAACCGCTCGAAAAAAGATATATAATCCCCATCTGCTGAGGAACATAGAGTGTTCAAGTTAAAATATCGTGGTGTGAGATATAAAGATAATATAGCAGCTTTTAGACGTTACAGTAGCAAAGTTACCATCGTGTTTATTTCGTGTATATTGAAAGTGAATAAATTGTTTAGTTTAATTTAAAAACTCTAAAATGTTGTGTTATTATTTTGCATTAAAAGAAATAAACGTAACAATTTGTTCAACATTTTTTAGAATTATTTATATTATTAAATATTAAAAAATTTTAAAGGCTTAGCGATTAACCCTTTTTCACACGTTTTAAACTCTTTTCTTGGACCTTGGCCCCAAGATTTACATACATATTTTTAAATTGATGGTAGGCGATTCCTTTCTTATTACTTCAAAATAATACCTGTGATACTCATTTTTTCGATATTGGAGGATGAGTTATGGAATGACTTGTAAATGAGTTGATGTAACAGATTAGTGCCATTAATGGTACAGGATAACTAACCCATCATCTTAAACTATAGGGGTAATAAGATAATTTTTCTGAAGCGGGTTATAAGTCTCTAAAGAAGAGAAAAATTATATTATATTTTGGAACTTTATCTGCGAATGGCCTTCACCTACCCATATCGCTTCTGTAGAAGTACATTATGCAATTTAAAAACAACCTAACTGAAGTTTCTTAAGTTTAAATTAATAATAGGTGCTAAAATGGAAATATTTTTTAGAAAAAATTTTGCAATTTATAAAGCATGGATACATGGAATGAAGTTTTATGCAGGTTAAGTTAAGGTAAAGAAGAAATAAAAACATATTTAAGGTACAAAATAACGATTCTTAAAATATTTAGACCAAATTCTGTTTTAAAATTTTGATTCTGACCATTATACGATTTGATATATCTTTAACGGCTTTTAAGTAGATTTTTCAAATAGTGAATCTCAATAAGAAGAGCTAAAACCCGCTATCGAAAAAGCACTTACAAAGCTCAGCAAAACAAAAAAAGTATGTTTTTTCGCCTATGGCCGGTGACTTTTATGCGTTGAAAGCTTTAATTTTTCTAAAATATATTTATTTACAGAATTTAATTGTCTTTTTTAATATATTTTTACTATTTTATCCGTTATTAGTATTTAATTTTCTTTATGCTTTTCAGCGAAAGTATTTTACTTAAATGACAAAAAATAAACTTATTGAAAGTATTATTTGCATTTTTTTAAAAGCGAAACCGGGATTATTTTAATTTAACAACAGTTAGCACACCCCAGTTTTAAGTGCTACATGCCTGTTGCTGTCCATTTTCCATCTTAAATTTAGCAATATCCCTAAACAGGCAGAAATTTCCAGAAATCTTTACATATTCGAAATTAAAAAACTTGGCAAAATGTAAATATTGTGACCACAGTTCGTATATCTATAGTTTAGTAATTATATGTTTATTGACCTGGTGTATTCCTACAAATTATCCCTAATTGGCATTCCAAGCACTCTACCCATTAAATAGTTATTAGTTTTTAGCAAAACAACTAATTATATCAAGATGCTAAGTGATTTTAAAATTAGGAAATCAAGTTTGTACAGTATTTATATTTTTTAATATGGCTGGGTAAATACCTATTTTTCATTCCTGCAGGTTCGAAAGTCAAGTTAACAACGTAAGTTTATGTGAATTTTCTCACGATTCACAATTTTTTAATATATTGTCAAATGTATGGAGCACATTTAAAAACGTAAGTTTTAAATTATAATCAACCACTGGCAACACTGGACATCATCACGAAAAGTTATCAAACAGAGAACATAACTTTTATACAAGAAATACCCTTTCACTTTTAATGTGCATGTTGTTTTGTTTTTAGATGTAATTGCTGTTGTTGTGTTTTTGTAATGTTAGATAACATGGTTGGCGGTGACTGTTTCGTAATATTTGTAAGTAAAAACTAAGAGATTTATTTTTAATCAAAGAACTAGTGATAAATTGAAGGCAGAATTGGTATTTATGCATAAATTTGCTAGAGATTGTATCTTAACAAAAATAATTACATACATAAGAAGCTGAATAAAAAATTTGTTTAGTAGCTGAGAACTAGATATACCCGGTACTTACGTGTTGCTACCAAAATATATTAACAACCTTTCACTTTGTATAGGAGGTAGCACACTCACTGTTCTGATCCTGCCAGTGTTTCGTTGGGCTTTGCATATTTATAACAGAGTTAATTATACAAAAGTTGAAGGCTCTATGTGTTATAGGCCTCTATTCACATGTTTATAATATTTCACTTTGTATAGCAATACGACAGCCACTCTTCTTAATCTGCTTTTTTTTACAATTGTAAATTAATATGCGATTTATTTTCTCAAAATTTCAAGGCTCTACGTGATAAAATATATAGGAAATTTAACGACGACTCTTCTAATCCAGACCGGATTTTCTTTTTTTTATTATGATTGCACTGGTCGGCAAAAAATGTTGGTAGCTCGATCCTTGTTATGTGTTTTTAATAAACTTTTGTGTGTGAATCGATATTTGTTCATACATATCTATCACTTCTAGTTCGTAAGATATTGGTATTTCCATAAAATGCTGAAATTGGATCATTAAATACGCATTTGTTATGACAACAATGGTGGGCAAAAAACCGGAAGCAAAAACTTTGTTTTAATTGACTTTAGCATAACGAATCCATATCTGTTTACAGATTGATTCTATACCTCTAGGTTTTGAGATATTTTTATTTAAATAAAATACTAATATTGAAATATCGGATTTATCGACAAAAAGTTTGTTTTTCAATTGTGGCAACACCAACAACATGTTAGTTTTGGCATATAGTTTTTTGACGTTTTCGTAGTAGATGCATTGGCAATTGTTACAATGAATTCAATATCGCACGAAAATCGTATTAAAATAATTAAAAATCCACTATGAAAATTGTGGTTCTGTTAAAGTTACATTTCGTAAACATCGTGATTTTTTCGGGCCTTTTGAGACGACTATTTAGAATTTGGACGTTAAATTTGAGTCGATAGGTTCGATACAAAATGTGCGAACACCAACGCCTGTTCGACTGGGTCCTTCAACTGAAAAAATAGCAGCTGTGAGCCACAGTGTTGAAGCAGATCCAAATTTGTCAATTCCTCGACGTTCTCAACAATTGGGGTTATCCAAAACCCCCACATGGCGAATTTATCGTAATGATTTGTCTTTGCTGTCTTACAAGTTTCAACAGGTGCAGGAAATGAAGCCCATTTATTTAGGTACAACCGGCTGGTTTTTCGGGAAAATCAATTTTTCAGACAAGCCCATTTTGACTTGTCTGATAATTGAGAAGCCTTTATGTGCTCCACGTGTCACAGATGGTGTGCTACGTGATTTGGCGTTTGTTTTTGGACGATGAGGCTGGAAATGCGGTAACGGTCATTGGCCTATTAGTGAAAACGTGGATATCACTGAAATGTGATTTAAACAGGATGGTGCCACATGTCACACAGCCAATGAAACGATCGATTTATTGCAAACCAGATTTCCCAATCACATAATGTCACTACAATCAACAGTTAAGTGGCCAGCTATATCGAGTGATTTAACACCACTGGAATTATAATTTTTTGTGGGGCTAAGGACAGACTCTATATCTTAAAAACTTTGATGAAAGGATCGACATCTGTCTGCGGGGTCGTGGTGGACATTTGCCAGATATGATTTTTTATTCATAATTGCGAAATTTTCTCTTCGTAATACGATAAAAATTTGAATCTAAATTTGTTGTGTTATTTTGTTTTGGAAAACAAACTTCTTGTTGAAAAACCCTTTATTTATTTAACAGGCCTTGAATGCAACTTTAAATCTTAGCTAAAAAAAAAAGTAAAAGTATGGGAAACACGTTTAGTATCAATTTATTCGTGCAGCTTCAATTTTAATGTTTAATCTTTTGCAAAAGACAACACTTTGTTAAACTGAATTTGTTGTTAATAACAATACTTCGCTGCGAATAAAAATTTAAGCGAAAAAAGACAAACACTATAACGCTGCTAGCAAACAAACGTGTCTTAGACACCAAACGATTAAAATTGAATTCATGTTTCATACGCTTTAAATAAAATTGATATGAAATTTTTTTGTTGCTATTCGACTTTAAAAAGCAATTTCGTTAAAACAAAATTAGAGGAAATTTGCAATTAAATGGGTCGACTTAAATAGATTGGAGATTATCAATTAAATGTGGCACTTACATTTAAAATATCAAAAAATATACGAGGTTTATGCACCAAAAAATTATGGATGTATTTCAGTTGAGCTGTGTACAGCTGCGAGTCATACAACATGGAGTGATATGTTCTTTAAATTTATTTCGACTGTTCGACAAAGTTGAATACTTTACACAGCGTTTCTCTTCAGTGCTTATAATTTGTTGGTTGTAATCTTATGGCCATACATTGGTGAAAATTCACACACAATGATCGGTATCGATTCAGTCCCGACTAATCAGTAACTTTAAGTATCATTTACTGGAATTTCCATCTCCTGTCTCACCTCAAGCATATTTCCGAACTTTCTGCCGGCAGGCTTTGCTTTAACAATGTATTTATTGATAGAATTGTCTTCCTTTTGGGAGTACTCTTCTCACATCTTTCAAGATTTTTTGGCTATTCCTGTTTAACTTTCTAAAATCTGGAATTCATAAAATTCATTCTAGCTTTGTGAGTAGATATAACCTGACTAGATATGACCTTAATAAAAGAACTACCTAAACCCGAATACTGACTCATCAGTTTAGTTTAAAACACGGCTTGAGAATGATGCTTTCACATCGAAAGAGCCCGCCGTTCATACCGAACAAACAGCCAGCAAAGACGGAAAGAAATGAAAACAGTATTTCATTACGGCAGAACAAATCTAAAAAACTTAATACCAAATTCTTGGTAATGGAAAAATTAGATTAATAGGCGTAGATAAGTCTATTGTTACGTTTATTTCTTAAATAACCGTTTATTATATTGAGTTCCTTTATTGAAAAATAATTATACACAGTACTTTAAAATTTTAAATGAAATTACACGATTTATTAAGGCGAGTTATTTACTTTTATACACATGAAAATACCACTTTAACGCCTAAAATCTACTTTATTTTATTGTTTTTACTCGGCAACGTTTACACTTAAACTGCTCAATTGCGCAGCAACTAGAGCTTATATATATTGTTACCTTTATAGCTTTTATAAACATTTTGTTGTTGCCAAGTTCTTTATTGCAAAATAAATAACACCAGATTTTAAAGTTTTCAAATTAATTACAAGTTTATTTACTTTAACTACACACAAAGTAAGATTTGTACGTTGGCGCTACAGAACTATTTACTAAAGACGCAAGTCTTTACTTCACGAGGTTTATGTTTTAACTAACTAACTAACCACTCAGATGCTGCCTTTTATACTTGTCCCCTAGAGGTCTAGAAAAATTAAGAATTTTTTACTCCCTTTGTATCACATTTTGTTGTTGTTACGTTATTCATTCAATATATAGGCGCCTGTTGGTCTATGTGTATTTTTGTTTTTATGCTGTTAAAGTTTCTTTCTGGAATTTATTTTAAGAAAGTTGTTGTTGTCTTGAGTGTATTAGTTTTCTAAGAAAACTATGTACTTAGTAAACAGCATACCCAGTTGTTTACTTTACTACTTAATTATTTTCTTTTAAAACTTAAGCAAGGCGCATCCTTAAAAACATTTTGTTTTGAGCGATTCTCTCATATGAAACAAAATTCTGATTGAACATTATTATATTTAGTTGTTGTTATCATTATTCAGTCTAGGCGCCTGTTTAACTGTGTGTCTTCTTGTTCTGTGTTAGTTGTTTTAGATTTTTGTTCGTTTATTTTATTTCGTGGAATTTTAATGAAAGATGTTGTTGTTGTCTTGCATTCATAAGATTTCTTGGAAACTTCAAGTCATTTCATTTACTGTTTTTTAGCGATAATTATTTTCTTTTATAGATTAAGTTAAATATATTCCACTATATTATAACTGCAGAATAGCGGGTATCTAGAATAAAATCAATTTAATTAGACCAATGTTCTAGCAGACCAAACTAGGGGCCTCTTACGGACCAGAACTACAAGATGGTAGATTCCAGTAGCTTTGCTGATTGACGAATGCATATTACGGAGGGCAAGTGGCCAAAAAATTTTCACTTGGTGGTAATACTTTTTAAAGTAAAAAGGGTAGCAAAACACAAAAGTAATTTTTGGTACCTTTAAAATTTGTTATCATTATTATATATATATAATTCTACTGGACGTCTGTTGTGATACCACCTATACAAACCACAAATTAAAAATCTATTATTTTTGCTCGTGATAAAGGCGTTTGGTACGTCGGTTTGGTGTGCATTTTTTAAGTGCTGCTGCAAATATGGGCGGGATTGTGCAAAGGGGCGTGGTACCTCCCATACAAACCACAAATTAAGAATCTAATATTTCTGCTCCTGCTAACGGTATTTAAACAGAATTTGGTATTTCGGTTGAGTGAACATATTTTAAGTTCTGCTGCAAATATAGGCGGGAATAAAGACGAGTGGTACCTCCCTACTGTACGTGTGTGTGATTAGATTTACATCCGCGCCTGGCCATGAAGCCTTAATCAAACCAATGCATAATTTGGAACGTCATGCTCGTCCTAGAAAGCTGAAGCTATAATTCTATGCAACAGAACTTTCTAGTTGCAACTTCGATGATTCCAGAGCAGGGCTGCAAATCATCACTCCTCCTCCTCCTTGCTTAAGAATTGGAGACTTTACAACTCCTGGCCAGAACACATGTCTAGCATGCTCACTGGATCTGGGAACATTTCAACAGGTAGGTGTTATTAAAGGTGAAATGAACCCGGCAACCATAGAACCATAGACTGATATGGGGCTGCGAAACCACAACCACCATGATACTCCCATATAGGAGCCAACCTCAATAATCAGTCAGAGAACAGTTAAATGTCTAAAGAGACAAATAACGGAACTCTGCGAGCTTACTGATTCCCATGGAAATAAAGTGGAGTTTCCAGTTGTACCCCTGCTGACTTCAGGCCCCAGTTGCACAGGTCTAAGTTGTTGCTATCTCCAAAGATCATATATATGTGCCCCCGGGGGGTCCCTACTGTACGTGTGTATGTCACTGAATAAATTTGTTTTGCATGCGTTTGGGTGCCACCTTGGATGGTTTACATTCAGAAACCAGCCCGGCAGATGGTGCTGCAGTCGGTATCCAGTTTGTTCAAGTACATTGCAACTACACAACTGGATCGACTTGAATGAATTTTGTGTATTCATTCGTGCAATGCATTTAATTTTTTTGTGCGCTGTGTTTTGATGTTATATGGTATCGCATTTAGGTAAATATTGAGCGTTGTTTACTTCAAAAATAAGCACGCGCCAGCCGCCAACTGCATCCAATGTGCTTTGGCGGATGACGGTGAAAGGCCCAAAGTAACATGGACCCGATTACTGCCGCCATTAAAACAGTCACGATGGGAATCGAGCTTATTTATTAACGTTTCTTCTTTGCGATCTCGTTCTCCATGGGTCAGCTAGTATTTTATATTTCTTTAAATTGTATATTGTAAAATAATACCATTAACTACAAGACAACAGCTTTATTTAGAAATAGAAAAAAAAACACAATTGCCACATCGCCCATAGTCGGTCTTTAGGTGAAATAAAACACAAACGAGGAAACGGATTTCAGACACGTATAACAGTTTTGGCCACCGGTAAAGAAAATTGTGAGCGGCAACTACAACCAGAAGAGCCAGGAGAAAAAAGTAAAGAAACATTAAATTTTAAAAGACATAAAAGTTTTGAAAAGGAAGAAAACTGCCAAACCCAAAATTCTCATTAACTACATCGAGAGTAAACGAGAGCTTGCTAAGATTTTTCATCCTTCTGAAACTGATATTAAGAAATTGGTCGTTAAATGTGAGTCGACAGGCGTGTTCGACCGGGTCGTTCAATTGAAAACATCGCAGCCGTGAGCCACAGTATTGAAGCAGATCCAGATTTGTCAATTTTTCGAAGTTCTTAACAATTGGGGTTATCCAAAACCACCATGTGGTGAATTTTGGGTAAGAATTTGACATTAAAGCCTTACAGGGCTCAACTGGTGCAGGAATTGAAGCCGACCGGCCATTCACATCGTCGTAGATACGCTCAATTCATTCCGGAACAATCGGCTGTTTTTTTCTGAAAAAATCAGGGTATGTCAATAAGCAAAATTGCCGTTTTGAAAACCCTAGAGCGATAATTGAGAAGCCTTTACATGCTTAATGTGCCACTATATTATGTGCTATGTGGTCTGGAGGCGTGCGTGCATGATTTGATTTACATCTGCACTGACTTTATAGTCATAATCAGATGGTGGTCAAACCACTTGGATGATTGGACATCACCCACGCCCTAGGAGGCCATCGTATATCCTCCGGTCAATCCTAGTAGCAATTTCGAAAGCCCGAAGTAGGCCGCAGCCTTCACTCCTTGCAAAAGAGTTGGAGACTTTCCAACTTCTGGTCCAGAACGCATGAAGCTCTTTTTTATCAAGAACACGACAGCATTCATGCTCACTGAACCTGAACCATTCATGGTGTTAATTTGAATGATCCGACCCACAAACTCTCACGAGGGTCCGAAACCACAACCACAACGATACTCCCATATAGGGGCCAACCTCAATAACCAGTCAGAAAACAGAACTCTGGGGCAATTGATTCCCGTGGAAATATGTGGATTGACCAGGTGACTCCTACTAGCCTTTGAGGGGCCTGGACTCCCTTTTACCCCGCAAGACACCAGTCTAAATGGAATAGTAGGTTCCAAAAGGACTATCATGTGCCCCCGGGGGGAGGTCTGGAGGCGTAATTGGGTCTTTTCTTTAATGAGGCTGGAAATGCGGTAACGGTCAATGTTTCACGCTAACGCGAGATGTTAACAACTCAATTTTAGCCTGTTATTGACGACATGGATAGCACTGTGGTTCCAACAGGATCGTGCCACACGTTACACAGCCAGTGAAACGATAATTTCACGAGAATCAGCAGTTAAGTGGCCAGCCAGATCGTATGATTTAACACTCCTGGATTATTTTTTGTGGAGCTATGTTAGGGACAGAGCCTAGGACTTTGAATTTAATCATTTTATAGATAAGATCATCGTGCCATACAGCATCAAAAGCAGCTTTGACGTCAAGTAATACCATTGCCGTTGATTTTTGAAGTTCAACATTTTTAGCTACCCAACTACTAATTTGTAATTGTACTGTGTTATGTTTCTTTCGGAAGCTGAATTGGTGATTAGGAAAAATTGCCCTGGCTTCAATGAAGGATAACCATTTGTCGTTTATAATTTTCTCGATTCGAGTTCAGCCTTAAAACTCAAAATCCCTGATGTGATTAACGAATTAGCACCGCCATTTTAGGAAATATGATTAAAAACTTTGATGATCGAATCGACATCTGTCAGTGTGGTCGTGGTGGACATTTGCCAGATATCATTTTTCATTTATAATTGCCGAACTTTTGTCTTCGTAAAACAATAAAAATTTGAATGATCTTAATCAAAATTTTTTGTGTTATTTTGTTTTAGAAAACAAGCAGTTTGTTGGAAAATACTTTATTACAGTCGGCTGCTTTTTTTAATATTATGCCTGTTGTAGACTTGCATAAAATTAATGTGTTATAATGGACCAATAAGTATGTACGTATAAGTTCTGGTACTATTTTTAGTAAGGATGCTACTCTGCGGTTGTTAGTTGACGATCGACAACACTTGTCAGCCTAAAAAATCGGATTTTAATTGATTTTTAAGTCACAAGGATGTACAAGGATACATATATTTGACTCGTGGCCTTAATATTAAAAGTTTATAAATTATACTGGAGCAAAATAAAAAACAAGTAACACAAACGAAACATTGGTGGAGATAATTCTAAGGCTTCTAAATTATAAAAGGTAATAGCGGACAAACTAATCTTAAATTGCAAGTAATAGCTCGCCGCATAGAACTTTCAGCAAAGGTCAATATAAAGCAGTACGTCTAGACTACTGGAAAACATACATATCTTTTTTAAATCCATTAAAAGTTTCGAAAATAAAAATTATTAAAAGGAGAGCATTACCTCTCAAACAAACTGTACTTCTGATTGCTAAAAAAATATGAGTTAATTTTTAATTAATCAACAATTTTAAAAATAATAATTGCAGAAGATGATTGTCGCGTATAATGTACGCATAAAGGCGTATCCAATAGAGACCGGTAGAATTGAATAATCAATGTCTGCGATTAGTTTTTGTGTTTTCTTGTTCTTAATTAATTTCCTGTTTTTAAAGACAACGAAGACTGATCAAGGTGCAACAGCTTGAACAAATTTTTTATCAACTTGAAAAAGTAATGTGGTTCTGAACTCAGTTTAAATCTCCAGCAAGCTACGGGCTACAATATGTCAAAAATAAAATACACACTTGTATATGAGAACGATTATTTCGCGACAGCACGGCAAGTTGTTGTCTGGGCTGCTTTTGTCATTGTAGTCAAATTAAACTAATATCTATTTCTTTTGACTACAATACAAAAACAATGTTGACAACATAACAAAATATTTATAGCAAAGCAGTGCTTAGAAATATTTTGCATGTCTTTTTATAATTATAATACAAAGAACCGCTTTTTCTTGGGCAAACTATATTGATATGCTTGCCATCAATGGCTCCTAAACAATTTGGCAGTCCTATTATCACATAGAACTTGTCAGATATGTTCGGAAGTGACAAATAAACGCCATGTAGTTCACCCCAAATTGCTTCGCATGTATCGTAAATAATTTTACGAACTGTGGAAATTCGCAACTTGAACGCCCAAGCAAGAACTTGAATATTGCATCCTTGCGCCAAGTAACTGAAAACGCAAGTATTTTACTTTATAATACTCACGACTCGAAATCATTCTTACATTATTTTCACCGCCAAACGCGTTTCGACATCTATTGGTCTTCTGTTGAAAAATCGTTTCATTTTCTCTTTTAAAAGTCTGACCAATAAGTTAAAGTTGGGTACAGACATTCGAGTCGCTTTAAAAAAAGTTTCTAATATTTTTCTATTATCTGCCGTACACAAGTTTGATAAAAAGTCCCAGTTTACACGCTTAAACGTTTGTTTAAGTCATCGTGCTTATTTTGCGTTTATTGAAAGTAAATAAATCGTTTAATTTTATTTTAAAACTCTATTATTTTGTAATAAAAACACTAAAAATAACAAAACGTTTATTAAAAAAGGATTAAACGTAACAATACTTATTATTCCAAAATTTAAAAGTATAACTGTGGCCAGCATATCCAAATGGCCATTTCACTACTGCTCATAGAGCTTATCCGGCGATTTTACCTAAAATTTTGTATAGAAAACTCAAGAGTCTTGTATCTCAAGCTAAATTGATTAAATAAGAATTATTTTCAACCAACAAAGCATAACGACAGCAAAATCAAAAAACTTTTATACAAAAACATTAAGAAACTACTTTCTTACTTTCGCTTGATTACATAAGGCTTTCCATTGGAAGCCGTTCATATTGAGCTCTTTTATTGCAAAATAATAACACAGCACTTTAGAGTTTCAAATTAAAATAAATGATTTTCAATACACACAAAATAAACACGAAGGTAACGTCATCACTCTAACACTTAAAAGATGCTCTATTATTTTGTTGTCTTTTCTCAAGGATATCTCAACTTGAATTCACTCATTTGCCTAGCAAGCGGTGCTTAAGTAGCTGTTTTAAGACTCAACTATAATATGCATAACCTGGCTTAAGTCAACTTAACGAAACTTTTCGTCAAGTTTCGTTAAATATCAATTGCTTAAGCAAAGTACGAAACTGATCGCTAATTTCGTACGGAAACAGCTGATTTTGCATTGTGTTATTAGTAAACAAATTGCAATTGAGGACGAAAGCGAATTTAATTGAAAACGTACAAAGAAAAAATTGCTTAAATAACAAACGAGATGCGATTTATTATAAGCGCAATTCAATGGCATGAGTATGGAAAAAAGTAGAAGAAAAATTCAGTAAAACTGATATTAATAACATAAAGTCGCGCAGTGCAAACACGGATTTAAGTTACTACGGGAACGTTTCTGCAAGGAAATGAAAGGAATGGGAGCTCCATCAGGCAGTAGACAAAATATGTTAATAAATTTCATTTATTTAGAAAGAAATTATTTTTTTTTGCAAAAGTGTGAATGAAACAAATGTGCAACTGTGTATAACAATTTCTATATTCGTGTAAGTACATTATAGCCACCTAAAAGTCTTTAATGATTTACTTAAGCATTTGGCAGATTTTTAGTTCGACTTTTGACATTAGCTTGAGCCAGCTTGTGCATATTATAGTTGGGCCTTTAAGCGGTTCTCGCATGTACAAGAATATTCTTCTTTAGCACCACCCCATATTGTTGTTGTTATTACCATTCAGTTTATGCGCCTGCTTGGTTGCGTTTTTTTTCGTTCTGTGTTAGTGGTTTTTGTTCTCTGTTGTTTAAGTTATTTCGTAGAATTTATAACCAGCATGTTGTTGTTGTCTTGAGTGTATAAGATTTCTTAGAAAACTACACAGTTTTTAAAAAACATACAATAGGCCATTTCGTTTATTTTTTTTACTGATAATTATTTTCTTTTAAAACTTAAACAAATCATCTTCGTAACAATATGGATGAAGAAAAATAAAGAAAATAGAAAAATTTGTAAACAAATTACACAAAAAAGCAACGTGCACATGCAATGCAAATAATAAATTTTTTTATGGTAAATTTATGGAAAAACTTTTAAAAAGTTTTTCAATTATGTATAAGTGCTGGTAATTGCATCCGTTATTTCTTGTTATTTCTTTTTTTTTTTTGATTTCATATAGCTGATGGAAGATTTTGTCACATTAAAATCTTGTGCTTAACGATTTCCACTTACGACTTCATTAAGGCTTTTTATATTTTAACCTTAGAATCCATTGATAATGCATTTCTGTTTAATTTTCACACATATGAACACTTCACTTTGACCTTTAGTCATTAGCTAACCCACAAGCATAACGAATTTCACACGCATATGATCGAATTGTACCCAGCACAAATAGCTCGGTGATTCCCCACCGTTTTATTTTTTTTATTATTGAGTGAAAGAAAAATAATATGTAGTGAAAATACAAAAAATAAAAAACTTCCAGAACCCCAGAATCTTATTTCTTCTAATCCTAATTAATGAATATGTTTTGTGCAGTATTTTCAAAGGAAACTGGACAAATTAGACACTAGGCGAATGTTATGCAGCATTTTCTGGATTACAAAGTCCATCATCAGATTTTTTGGCATCTGCTTACTTTAGCCTGTATACATTGTTAACAGCATCTATATAACTCTTTAATTTTATAGCTAAGAATATTTTTAATCAATCAATCGATTAGATAAGCCGCGGTCAACACACAACCCAAACTTATCGTTCCTTGTTTTCTTTATAAATCGCCACACTTATTAGTTATTCGCTTAGGCACGAATCTTTATTTTTAAATTTTGTTTCTTCTTAATATTGGGGATGCTTTTGAAGGCGCACTGTGATTTAATTTTGAAATTATTAACTGAATTATTTGATTTTTTTTTAAATGTAATATTTTGTTTCTCTTTCTGAACTTTTAATTTTTATCCGTTTTATGTGTCGCAGAAAGGATGTGTGATGTAATGTTAATGTATTTTTCAATAAAATCAAATGCTACGGATTCTGATAATATATATCCAAAATTTATTAAAGTGCTTTTGCCTCTGATTCTTCCTTACATCACATATCTTTTCAAATAATATTATCATGTCATCTACATTCTCATCGATATGGAAACATGCGAAGATTTTGCCTCTGCCCAAAGCAAATGCCGAAAACAGGCCAATTGCCATTCTTTGTTTTCTATCAACATTTTTTGACAATATTGACAATAACAGCAAATGTTGTCATACATCGACGACAATGATTTACTTTGTTGTATGCAATCTGGTTTTCGTCAGAATCATAGCTGCATTACTGCTTTTGCAGAAGTAATTGAAGATATACGGCAGGCATTGGCAGGCATTTACTTAGAAAATAAAAATTCTGTTTTTAGATTTTCAGACACATCAGTCAAGCTTATTAACTCATATATATCGAATCATAGACAGTCG
The DNA here is from genome assembly GCA_030448955.1 of Trichopoda pennipes. Lineage (NCBI taxonomy): Eukaryota > Metazoa > Arthropoda > Insecta > Diptera > Tachinidae > Trichopoda > Trichopoda pennipes. The sequence continues at coordinate 1,709,872 of JASKUP010000070.1, read as the reverse complement.
GTCGGTATGGTCTGACAAATTGTCACTTATTAGAGGTGTGCCACACGAGTCTATTCTAGGAACACTATTATTTGAAAAAAAAATTTTTTTTTCGTTTAGACCAGCACTCAGGGGACGACCCCTACTCATGCAATGCATTGTAGCAGAACTATAAAATTAGATTTTGGGGAGGAAAAAAGAGGGAGTAGTGTTTGTGGAGATTCGATTTGAATTTTTCTACAGTTCCACACAGAGTAGCGAAGTATTCACTCACTGTTCATACATGTATGAATATGTACATTTCATTTTTTAGCCGCTTCTTCTCATACATGTGTGAGAGACTACAAATTATTTTGTGTTTTCTCATTTGTGAATGCGACGATTTATTTTTTTTCTTTCTATTCATAAGTGAAAAAATGAGAAACACACAAGTGTTCATTTTTGAATATTTACAATTTTGATAATTTTTCATAAATGAAAAGGTCGTAAAAATATGTGCGTTAAGCATTCGCGTACATAAACGCACATATTTGATAATGCGCAATTGTCGGCGTATGCAGGAAAAAAATGTTTTTTTTTATTTCTTTTAGAATATATTGCAATATTGTATTTTGAGTTAATATGTACCCATGTGTTTTTACTAAATTTTACGGTAAACTGCGATCATAGGTAGAAATTTTTTTCACGTTCATTTATGAGAAATTTTATAAAATTTCAACGTTCATAAATGAACATGTACATTTATGAAAAATAACATTAATGAGAAGTAGCTAATTTATCATTTATCACATATGAATAAGACTAATAATTCTTGTTCTTCGCATTCATGTATGAAAATAATCAGAACATTTTTTGTTGTTCGTTTATGAGTGTGAAAAATAAATATAAAATTTTAGATTTCTCATTTATGAAAAATATCATGAATGTTGATTTTTGAATGTTCATAAATGAAAAATTCTGAACTCTGGTTCCACATACGAACTGTTTTATTAAAAATCGAACTCTCCCTTTAATGCGCCAAAAACGTGCGTGTATCGTTCCTTAATTTCGTTAGAGCACTTACCATTGTAGTAACATTAAAACAGTAAAATACAACCTACATTATGTCAATACTCCAGAGAATCAATAGAGTTGGATACCCTACCGTCCCCAATGAGCCTCTTGCTCCTCTCCTGTACGCGGTCCATACATGAAAGTTGTATTCCATCTTTAGACTGATATAGGTGGTCTATAGTACGAATATCGGATGGAGTGAAGTATTTCTTAAAGTATTTAGAGGCACCACCTTACTTTCTCCGAAATTATGTATTGAGTTGCTTCATAATTTTTCGTCAGGAAAGCCAGCAAATCACCCGTAGAACGCCCTCTACGGAAACTATACTGTCGGTCGCTAAGTAAGCTGTTGGACTCCAGCTACCTCACAAGATGAAAATTAATAATACTTTCCATTACTTTAGAAAGTGCAGAATATATTGCAATTGGGCGATAATTTTCAGAATTGTTAGCCTCATCCTTTTTGACGATTGACGTTACATTAGTAACCTTCCAACACTTTAAATTCACCGGCCTGATACAGCATGCTTTGTTAATAAGGCAAACAATTTTAGCATAATTTTTAAAAACTGATTGACATGGTCGGACCACGTAAACGCTTTAGTTGTTCAGATTTAAGTAAATTTATGGACGCTCTGGACCACGCAATATTCACACCATTACGGATAAGAACTCTGCTCACAAACGGGCATGTTCTCACAATCGCAAGGTTTTCAAATCGCCAGGCGACTTAAAAACGCCAATTTCAATTTTAGATGTTCTGTGAATCGTACGTTTTGCTGGCGATTTGTTTTTTTTCTTTTTGATCAGCTGTTTGTTCAAATCGCCATTTTAAAGTAAACAATTGACACAGGAACTTAACAAAAAAAAAGAGCAACTTTCAAATTGGTATTTTTAAATAGCGCAAAATTGTTTTAAATTTTTGTTGAAATAAAAAGAAAACATATTAAAACTTAATTGTGAACTATTTTATTTTGTCTTGAATGTTTTCTATAAGTAAACTCAATCAGTTCACAAGATATTATTTGCGTTTTTCAGAACACCAATTTGGCATTTTCAAAACGAAAACGACAATTTTGAGAGTTTTGCGTTTTTAAGAACATGCCCGAAAGCATACCTGATTCCAACTTTAATTTAGGAATGTGAATTATTTAGTAACTATGACGCCGTTAGTAAAACAAAGTAAGATATTCTATATAATAATATAATTAGTTATGTCTATGGTTTACGTAGATTTCACCACGTTTTATCTGTTTCAAATAATCTTATAAAGATGCGTACTCTGGTTTTTTACACAAAGTTATATATACGCAAACACCTAAATATTTGTTTAAAAAAAGTACATTTTTCCAATCGCCTAGAAACAAAAACATTATGATACCTCGCCATCAACACGTAGTGTTTGAGTGGCAATTTTATTTTTATGCAGCTCGCATTTGGAGTAGGCTTCCACCATATCAACAACTCAATGGCACGCTAATAGTTTTAATCAATTTTTATTTACATTTTATCAGATAATTTTTCATATATTATTTATTTATTTAACTTTGTTTTTAGAATTTTATTTTAACTACAATTTGTTTAACTTCTTCAAATAAATTTTATGTTAATTTTGAGCGTAACTTAATGCGTTCCTGTACTATAAAAATAAGTTTTATTCTTGTTCAACCCAATCATGAATAAAAATTCCGCGTGATTTTCTCCCTTTTCGCTTTTCTCCTATTATGAATAAATATTTTCCCTTTTTTTTAACCGGGAGAAGGGAAAAAAATTTGGCGGGGAAAAAAGTAGGTATCATAAATGAAAAAAGGGAGAAAACATGGCTATTTTTCAAGTTTTTTTCCACTTGCTATATAGAAGGGAGTTTGCACAAAAATGTAAGTAATGTTTGGTTTTTTAATTTTTGTTGAAAAACAAAAACATTTTTTTATATTTTTCTTTTTATAGTTTAATTTATTTAATTAAATTAAAAACAAAATTCTCTGATGAACGTTTGTAAATAAATAAAAAATCTTAAGTTACAAACAAAAAAAGGAAAAATAAATGTAAATAAACAAAACAGTGATGCCACTTTTTAATGTTTTTTGTTCTCGCGGAATTTGTGATTGAAGGAATTTTTCTCGAGAAAATTATTTTTGTGAGAAAGAAATTCCTAGGGAACATTCGTGATTGGGCTGGTTGTACAGGAAATGAATAAATTAATAAATAAAGAAACAAACCAACAAACAAGAAACGATATTTTTTACGCATATCAATAAGACATTTGTTAACAATTACATCTGATCAGGCTAAGGTTTTTTGAAATGCTCCTTTTTTAGGGAACATCAATAAGCGAAAAGCCCGTTCTTAGAAGAAACCCCTTTAAAAAAATTGCGACCATATTCATTGGCTTCTTATCATAAGTCCAAGAAGTAAAATAAAGCAACAATTATCAGTAAAGTATAGACAACAACATTTGTATGTTAAAAAGACAAGAACTTTAAACTTATCACGATTATTGTTATTGTTGTAAAATTGCTGTTTGATGATACTACATTAACAAAAACACAATTAGCACTCTAGCTACACGTGGTGTGCTTCTCTATCCTCTTCATCATAAAGAAAATAAATATTTGTAAGTAAAACTTTAAATTAAAATAAAACAATAACAAAGAGTGGACAGATTATTATTTAAACATGTCTTTAGTGGAAATATAATTCTACGTCATTAATGTTGCTGTAGTCCATTTGACCACAGCTACTAGGGCTCTAATTTTCTTATAATTTTTTAAACAATTGCTGTTATATTAAAAAAGGGTCATTACGTAAAATAAATTATCCATAGCGCTAGTTGTGTCAGCAGGATTGATGTCATCCGATTGCTAATGATGTCTCTAAACTATTCTACATTGACTACATCATACTAACGGTTCTTGTTTTTGAAGATATATGCTGTAATAATTGTGCCGAACAGTTAACAATGACTCTCTGGTTAAGCTAACTTTTCAGTAATGGCTTGTGCATTATCTGCACTAAAAATGGGAGATTTTTTTATGAACGTCAAAAGTGATATAAATCGCCGAATAAACTTTTGTAAGGAAATATGTGTTTGTTTCACTTTTTGTATGAAAGATACACCATTATTCCATTTCTAAGATTTTTAGTAGGTGGTCACAAGTGATCAGGCAATATACATTTTTCGACGCTTCAAGCGAACGTAGCACTCCCCATCCGAAGCATATATTTAGCATTGTGAAACTTGAAAACTATAGAATTTTTATAACTTACTTATCACTGCATATTATCTCGTTAATAACATACAAAGTGAGAACTTATTAGCGTATGCCTAGAGAACTGTGATAGGTAGAGCTATTGTCAAATAACTCCCTAATCAGGTGAAAAAACTGAGATTTTTTTTTTTAACTCTCAATAATTATTTATTGTATCTTCACGAAAAGAACTAACAATAAGTATTAAAATCTTAAATTCTAAAAAAAGTTACATTAGTCCCGACCATGTCAGAACTAACCTTTTGGGTAAAAAAGAAAATTGTCTTAAAAAAAAAAAAACAAAGCAAATATTTCTAAGATGTATCGTCTGTAGCATTGAGGATTAAAGCTGCGGTATCCCTCTTTTTTAATCGGCTATGTTCACTATAATCCAAGATATTGCGAGCAAGGGGGTTAGGATGGTCTTCAAGCTTCATTAAGTATTTGCCTGCGTATTTGATGATTTCTGTAGTCACCAGCGGTATGTCTAAATCACAATGTATGTTTGAATTTCTGATGTACCATGGATGTACCATTACGGTTATCAACCGTAAAATTTTTTTCTGCATACGTTGGATTCTATCCACGTTTGAAGCTGAGGCAGTGCCCCAAAGTTGGATTCCGTAAGACCATATCGGTTTTAAAATAGTCTTGTAAATTAGAAGCTTACAATCTAGGCTAAGTTTTGAGTTCCTGCCAATGAGCCAATGTAGTTGTGTTAGCTTAAGTTTCATTTGTGTTAGCTTTGAGTCAATATGATGTTTCCATGTAAGGCGACGGTCAAGATGTATACCAAGATATCTCACATAAGTATGGTGAGGAACAACGTGATTATTGATTCGAACGGGTGAACAATTATCTCTTCGCAGGGTGAAGGACACATGAATGCACTTTTGAACGTTCACTTTAATTCTCCATAATTTTAACCACAACTCCAACTGAGTTATATGTTGCTGAAGATTTATGGATGCTTGATGGGAGTTTTCATGCGAACTTACACACGCTGTGTCATCAGCAAACGTAGAAGTGTGGACAGTTTCACTTACAGGCATATCGCAGGTATATATCAAGTACAAAACTGGTTTAAGAATGCTGCCTTGTGGTACGCCTGAGGAAATTGGTTTGGATACACTAAAAAAGTCGCCTTCAACAACAGAAAATTTTCGTCCAATTATGTAGCTTTTTAATAGGTTGCTTATATTACAAGGCAAGTGAGCGGTCAGTTTCAGAAATAGACCTTCATGCCAAACTTTGTCAAAAGCCTGAGAAACATCAATAAAAATAGCTGAACAATTCTTCTTCTCTTCAAAAGTCCTTCTTATCACCTGAACCAATCTATGGGTTTGTTCAATTGTGTTATGTCTACTTCTAAAACCAAATTAATGGTTTGGGATACACCCACTATCCCTTAGCATTGGAGATAATTTATTCATAAGCAACTTTTCAAAAACCTTTGAAATAGTTGATAATAGACTTATGGGCCTATATGACTCGGTTTTGGTTAGGTCTTTACCCGGTTTTGGAAACATTTTAACTTTAGAAATCTTCCAGTGGTCAGGATAGTATTCAAGCCGTAAAATGGCAATAACAATTAATAGCATGATTCTGACTGCAATACTGGGGAGCTCCTTCAACATTTTGTTACTTATGCCGTTCATACCAGAGGCTTTTTTCGGATTTACTTCAGAGATTAACTTTTGTACCTCACGCAACCTAAACTTTAAGGGTCGAGAGAGTAATCCAACTACGCTCGGCAAATTAACATCATCAGGGGCCTGATTCTGAGAGTCGATAGCGAAATAATTGCGTGTCGCAATTAATTCCGATAGTTCGCAATTTTCTAATTCTATGAGTCGAAACGTAACGAATCGTTTTGTGTTTTAGTGTTGTAAAACGGAAGCAAGAAAAAATTTACCCACACTGTAAATTAACATAAACAAGAAACATATGTTTCATGAAAAATAGAAAAAAATTATATGCAAAATTTTTAAAAATAAACAGCAATTGATTAATGGATAAAATTTTGTTTTTTTTTTTTCTCTTCTTCGGATTAAGAAGAGTGTAATTTAACACGCATTAGAATACAAATCCGCATAAAAAGTGATCCCTTAATATTGGCAGACTTAGAGTAAGTTAAAATATTATATCTTAATAAAAATTTTGATTCTCTCTTTTTTTAAGGATTTGTAAATCGATTTCGACTAACGAAAGAAGCCTTCAATTATGTTCTAAACGAAATACAATTCAACGGAGTAATTTCAACAAGCGTACCCCCAAAAATTCAATTAAAAAATTCTCTTGATTTGTTCTTAAAAACAAAAACAAAAATACCTTGTTAAAACTGCGTGATTTTATGCTTTTGTTATTAACATATTTATGTGCCATTTATTAAAATATGATGAAAAAAATTTAAATCTTATTGTTTATAAATCCTTTTTTATGCGATTTCTGGTGTATTTTAAAACATTATTTAGGTTTTATTTCTGTTTTTGGGTTTTTTTGTTGGCGCTAATCGTTTTGCGATGACTTATTTGCTATCGAGCAAAATAGCGAAGGCTCACGTTCTTTAGCTAGATAGCTATCGACTCATAGAATACGTAATTTCGATACACTTTAAGCGATATCGACTGACAGAATACCAAAAGCACGAAATTTCGATTTTACGACTATAATTTCGAACGCTATCGAATCTCAGAATCAGGCCCCAGTACTGAGATATAAAGAATACTTTTCTACTTGTTTTGCATTTAATATACCTCCCGATTCCGTAATACCTACATCAGCCATAGTAACAGATGCAGCACCACGCATGCAATATTACATCTTGCGTGCATTAAAATCAACTCTGTGCACACGACGCAATTCCGACATCGTGTCTGAGCGTATTATTCATGTTCTGTATTTTGGAACTTACCTACAACTGGTTCAGTGTGAGTAAACCTTGTTTGTGAAAAAGCGTAGTTAATCTATATATCTATTTCTGGTCCTGTGTGTGTAAACGTGCGTCGTCGTTTTGTTTCAATTGTCTCTTTGTCTTTTTTATTCCCGTTTTTACTGTTGTATCGTCTAAGCAGTTTGTCGATAGTAGTGGGTTTGCAGCCGATATTGTTGTACTTATCTGGAGTAAGTGTACCTTAAGTCTGTGTATCATACTGCTACTTTATGTTGGGTAGATTAGTTGGAGATAATGTGGATGCTAATGTCCGCTGTAGTAGGCTTTCTATAAATGTCAAAGGTTAGACAGTCACTTGTTATTTTTCCACTGTGTATGTAATGTTATTGTGGACAGTTGTTCGTCATTCCTGTTTATTACAAAACCTTATGCACAACTTCGTAGATATAATGTAGTCGCTTCAAATGCTTCCTCTTAAGCTCCACATGTATAATTAGTTTTTTTTTTTTTGTTGACTTGATTTTTCTTTATATTTACTTTGACAACTATTAAAGGATTTTTTTTTATAAAATTTTGAAACTTATATGGGCTTTTTTTTTAAGTGTTATTTCTTACACTCTTACTAACCCTGCCATGATTTTTTACTTAATACAAATTAAACTTGTTAATTAATTTAAGTATACTTTAAGGAGTTTATTGATATTCACTGAACAAAATTTATATATAGTCTAAATTTAGCAGGTTATCTTTAAAAGCCTGAAAGTATGCTATGATTAGGAAACCGAATTAAAATCGACTATGGCGTATTGTTGAAAGTATAAAGAAACAAAATAGTTGTATAGAGATTTTCAAATTAAATAAAACACATGCCAATCGCAGTTTGAATTTCACGAACTCATATATTTTTTATTAAGTTTCCTTTTGTATAAAAAAAAAAATAAACTAGATGCTTTTGATGTATCATGGAAAGTAAAAATTAAAAGAAAAAAAAGCAAAAGCAATAAATAAAATAAAATCAACATGAATGATATGGCTAATAAGAGTAGTAATTAAATTTGTTTAACAATCAACATGTTTAAAGAATTCGGTTATGTGTAGTTAAATTAGCTTCCTTTGGAACGTTTCAATAGAAAATGTGATACTTGTTCATAAACTACAAATGTTATCATAGAGGATGGTACTACTTTGATCAGATTGGCCTGTAAACCTTTATAAAAACCTGGTATTCCTTCATAACTGCAATGAGACAATAAAAAAGTGATATTTGTACATTAGCAAAGTTTGAACAAGATGCTTACCTTCTTTTAAGACACTACATACGATAATGAATTTTACTTAAGGTGAAATCGAGTAGTTATTTTCTTTTCAAGTTTTTTTTTTATGTGAAAACATCGAAAAAAATTAGTTAAAATTCATTTAGCAAAAAGAGAAAAAAGTAAAAAAATTATTAAACAAGACAACACTGGGCTAAACAAATAAAAATAAACTTATATATTATTTTTTTTTTAATAAATAAAAAATTTTGTTAGTTCTTATGAAATTTTTATGAACTTTTTTTATACTAAAAATACTTTCGTTTAAACACTTACTTTACATAATGCTTTTTAAATCAATAATGTATTGACATTTTCTATAGCAAGTTCGGAAACCCCATTAAAAACAAATAAATAAAAAACATTATATGAATAAAATTTCATTATATGCAGAAGTTGTGCATAATACATAAATTGTGTTTAATACATAACAACAACTAACTAGGGCAACATTTTCTATTATTCCTGGAAAATAAGTTGTCACTAATAATTTTTGCATGTCATTTTAATCATTTAACATTAATTGTTATTACTTATATAATCTTTTTGCCAAAGAAAATTTAATTAATCTTTTTTATAACTTTAATTAGTAAAGTAAATATTTTTTTTAAATTTAATTGCGTGATATTTTTTATGGGAAAAGCCTTAAATGCTTACTAATTTTAAGAGATTTTTTAAGTATGTATTTGGTTTTGCTTATTTCTAAGAATTTTTTTTAATTTATTTTAATAGTTTAAATTTAATTTTCTTTTTTGTAATTAGACTTAAAATTTAAAATCTATATAAGTATTTTTTTATAAATAAATTTTACAAAACTACATTTTTAAAATCTTCAGTTTGTAGAGCGCATTTAAAGAAAAATTCGCCATTTTATTTTTGTTTAAGTACTAAGAAGCATTAGTAACTATAGAATATTTTTTAAAAACAAAATTCAAATATTATAATACGGATTAGCCTATTTAACTATCTGAATTTGCCACAGTGCCATACGCGTTTGTATTAGATCAAGAGAAACAAAATTCAAACGGCTACTTAAAGTATTACGTATGTATAGTTGGACATTTTCCGAAAGTTGTGGTAAAAATAGATAGAATTTACGAAATTCAAGGAAACACTCATTAAATGAATGCATTTTCTGTAAAGCAAAACATTAAACTATATTTATTTTTTTTTTAATTTGCGGCTCAGGAAACATAATGCATCTTATTATGCAAACAGTTGCACACAACATATTAATAGCCTACAAATATCGTAACTCGGCTAATGGTTGTCAAATAAATAATTAACAATAAAAAATAATTTCAATAATTCATTTGATTTGTAAAAACCTTTTGAGCAGTGATATCGGATTCATATAATTGTAGTCATTCTAAACTAACTCCTGCAAAACGTTAAATTAAGTTTTGTTTTGCACGTAAGTTTCAAATATCAATGACCTTCTAAAAATAAAAATTTTTATCACATTTCAAAACATAAAATCACTTTCTAATATATTGAACAAAAAAGAAAAAACAAAAGACAATAACGCCAAGCCAAATGACAATTCGGTTTCTATAAATGCGCTCTATTAACAGCTGGCAGAGCTCTCGGTTGCGTTATTAAACTTCCTGTTTATTCTAGCGATTTAAAATTTAAACAAAAAATTTTGCTAATGGTCGCAACTCACTATCCTTCAGAATAGTAGAAATCATAAGCAAAATGAAGTTACATCTTTTACTCAGAAAAAAATCTTAAAAAACGTGCGTTTTATTAGTGTCACACTGTCATACAAAAGAGATGTAACTCTAATCGCACAGAAACCTACTGTTTTAAGAAAAATTTTAAAAGTTACAAAATCTGTCACACATTTCTATTAGAACAATGACAGCCATTGGAAAATCATTGAAGGTAGATACAGCAAATTTTCTAATCGTAATGGCAAAATTAAAAAAAAAATTATTGAAACTTATACATGTGATATCTGTATAATGATTTCTTTTTTAAATTTAACGCAAATTGTATCTAATCTTTTGAACAGATTGATTTTTCAAAACTTTTTATAAGCTGCATATTAAACCTTTACGGCCTTAAATAAATACCTAGAAAAATGCTTAAATTATGGGAGTTTAAAAATTTTTAATAACTTAACTACGATAAACAAAAATTTAAATACACGGTTCAATTATTTTAACACAGATTAAATTTTTTTCATAAAATTATTTATATATTCCTAGACTTTTTAACAATGTGTATGCTTTTTAAAAGCAACCCACTTTTTAAACACATTCTTGGGCATAATTTGGCTTAAGTATTTAAAAAATTCTATTAAATTGTAAATAAAAATTTTTAAAAGAACCCAATAAATCTATTTTTAAACAATATGGTTTTTCATATGAGTTCAACAGGTGATAAGTGCTTATCTAATAAAATTTGTTTAAGGTTAATTTAATTTTTTTTAATGAATTATATTAATTCGTGTTTATTTTCTTATTAGAATACAGAATTAATTTTTTTTTAATTTTTAGCTAAACTAAATTGAAAATGGAAATAACTAAATTTTCAGTAAAATTTTCTTTTGGTGTTAAATTAACTCATATGAGAACTCAGACAGTGTTAAAATGTTTTAATAACACATTTAAAGACAAGACTTATTTGCTAAGAAAACGAAAAACAATAAAAAAAGCTAATTTAAGAATTAGATTCTGGCTTTGAGCATTTATGGAATTCATGGGGCAAAAAATCTTAAAATCATAAGATTGAGTAACTAAAGTTAAAACTAAAAAAAAAAATCAAAACTTATTTAATAACAATAATACAAAAATTGTTTTTTTAATCTTGTACAGGAGCATGTCATTTTTGCAGCTTATTTTAAAATCCACTCAATTTTTTCACACATCTTAAATATATTTGTTGTTATATTTTTTCGGAAATATTTTTTTATAACTTTTATTTAAATTTAATTTAGGCTTATTGAGAAAAATATGCTTCGCTTCATAAGTGAAAATTGTTAGCATTGAATGAAGTTTGCTTATCTTATTTTTTTATAATATATTATTTTTTTAAGGTTTTTTTTAAGAATAAAAATTGAAATTTAAGTAGGCAGATAAAGTTTATATGTTTTAGGCTACGTTTGAGTTTCTATTTGAATATTTAATTGGTCAACTTTTCCCATATTAGCATGACCATACAAATATTTGGGGTGACATGCACTAAATATGGCATGAGACCCTTATAAAAACCACCCATACGTTCGTACCTCCAAGTTTGTTTAATACAATCCAAAGTTCCCTTATAACTGTGATGGTGATCCTGCAGACGGGCCCGCACAACTTGATAGGGGTAAGTAGCAGCAGCTGCAATTAGTTTGGATATAGCTGCAAAAGCTAAATATTCCGTTGTGGCCTGCAAGTTAAAATTAAAAAATAAATCAATAAATAAATATTTTACAGCTTTTTTGTGGTTTATATTAATCAAATACTTTTTTGTGATTGTTTTATTCAAAAATTACTCATGATTCTTAAACGTACAATCCCATTGAATAAATGAGAAATGCATTAAATTAAGAAAACGAAAGGAGAAAAACACAAAATTATTGGAACTTATTTTATTAAATTTCTTATAATTAAAGAAACCTGTTTATTTAATATGTTCTTTTACATACTAACTTTGTACTAAAAGTTACCCTATAATCAAGACATTTTACTTAATTCACTTAGTGAGAATTTCACTTTCGCTTAACTGCATTTAGAGTGACGAATATTCACTAGACAACCTATCCAACGCTAAATAGAACAAAAAGTGATTAGTTTAGTCACCTTGAAAGGTCAACGACAAACGGTATATATGACAAGTTCTAACAAACACACATTTTTCACCCTGAATTTAAGTTTAAATAAAGTACATAAGTACTTTAGCACTTTGATCGGCTAAAGTTCTAGCGATTGCTAATCGTAAACACAACTTTTCGTTTACATACACATTTGTCAGAATATATCCATGATTACTGTTATAAATTACAATTCATCGTGGTTCTGTTAAAGTTACATTTAGTAAAATTCGTGATATTTTCGGACAACATAAACGTGCTTCTAAGACCGCTATTAAGAAATTGGTCGTTAAATTTGAGTCAACAGGCTCAGAGTGCGTGTTCGACCGGGTCGGTCAACTGAAAACATCGCAGCCGTCAGCCACAGTGTTGAAGCAGATCCTAATTTGTGAATTGTTCGGCGTTTTAAACAATTGGGGTTTTTTCCAAAATCTCCACATGACGAATTTTGCTTAAGACTTTGCGTAGGACTTTGAAGCCCTACAAGGCTCAACTGGTACAGAAATTGATCGCTCAATTCATTCACGAACAACCTGGTGATTTTTCTGAAGAATTCATGTTTTCAAACGAAGCCCCTTTTCACTTGTTAAGGTATGTCAGCAAGCAAAATTGCCGAAATTGGGCTTCTGAAAATCATAGAGCGATTATTGAGAACCCTTTGCATGCTCAACGTGTCATTGTATGGTGCGCTATGTAGTCTGGAGGCGTAATTAGGCCGTTTTTTTCGAAGATGAGGTTTAAAATGCGGTAAAGGTTGCTATCGCGAGATGCTAACAACACCATTTTGGCCTATTATTGACGACGTGGATATTATTAACATGTAGTGTCAACAGGACGGTGCCGCATTTCACACAGCCAATGAAACGATCTATTTATTTGAAACCAAATTTCCAGATCGTTTAACTTCACGAAAATCAGCAGTTAAATGGCCAGACCGATCGTGTGCTTTAACACCAATAGACTATTTTTTTGTAGGGCTATGTTAAGGACAGATTCTATATGGAGACAATCAAATCGATTTCAGCCTAAAAACTTAAAATGCGTGATTGATTAATGAAATAGTACAGCAATTCTGTCAAAAATTTATAAAAAAAAAACATCTGTAAGCGTGGCCGTGGTGGACATTTGTCATAAATCATTTTTCATTCATAATTACCGAACTTTTCTCTTCGTAATAAAATAAAAATTTGAATCATCTTTATCTAAATTTTTTGTTTCAGAAAACAAACTTCTTTATAATCAGATTAATAAATCTGTGTGTAAGTACATAATAATGTAGGTATGTATGTATATGAAATTATAAGTAGGTATAGATATATATATAGATGTATTGAATTTCATTATATAAATTTGTAAATGCTATAGAATTCTTAATATAGAATTTCTTGAACTACTTAGCTATGGGCATTCGCATAGCAAATGGTGAGGTGTAGTGGGAAAGTTAATTTGTCAATTACAAAAAAATATAAAACTTTGACTGACTTTGACAAAAGAGTCACTTGTGTGGTCTAGTCTAACCCGTCGAAATTTATTACAATCCAACTCTGTTAAACATTTTTCCATAAGTTGGCATATAATTGAAAATATTTTTCTATCCCTATTAGAATTATAAATAATATTTTTGTCTTCGGAAATGAAATGTTTTATAATTTTTTCGATTATCTTTGCGATTCATGTTATTTGTATAGTGTAGAGGCTGACATTTCTTGCAAACCAATCAGTTAATTCATTTTCTTCAATTCCAGATTAATTTAATATTGGGACTGATTTAGTTAAAGTATTCCTGATTATTTATACGTTAGAAATATTGCACTTAATGACGTTGCGGATTCTGTGCAGATTGCAATTTTCTCAGTTTTAATGTTTTTGATATAAGACATGGATGACTTCATATATTGCAATGATTTTAGCAGAAAAATTGAACTATATTAATGAAGGCCGAAAAGTAAAGATTCGACCTTGAAAAGACCATCATTGAATAAAAACGTGTGGTCATGAAATTCTTCTTTTAAACTGCTTTTCTTATATTGAGAATCATGTGTATTTTATTTTTTTTAATTATTGCTATCTTTATCATAGAATTAAATAAATTAATTTAATGTTTCTTTAAAACAGGGTGCTAATACACAATTCATTTAAACTGTTTTATTAGTTTTTTTGATTGTGCTTAAGAATATCTTATTATTTATTTATTATGATACAAAACAAAACGTTGCAAAAATGTTAAAGTTGAAATTTTTTTTAATGTCGGCTATTAACCCCGCACACAAACTCGTAACAATTTGCGAGTAAAATAAAAATATATAAAATGATGCTAATAAAAGTAAATTAAAAAATGTTTATTTAACTTAAGCTTTAAAATAATTACACACAAAGTATAGAGAACATACAAATTAATATCTAGAGATAGCAGGTATTTTGTGCTAAGAACCTGAAAATTTCTAGATTTTTATTATTTCTTCTTTATATTTTTTATAATTTATTTATTCATATCTCTATCACGCTCTCCGGCAATGACTAATAACAAACAAAGCTATTTGTATGTTGTCAGTGTTTTGACTTTACGTTTCTTGCATCTGTGCACTTTGCTTAAACTAATAAATAAAGTTGTTTCTATTGCTAATAAAACTAAATGTGTTTGTGTTCCGCATATTATACAATACAAAATTGAAATAATAATTAAATATTAAATAATACACAAAAGAAAATGTGATTGCATCATATTTATTACACGTGTCAGTCAGCTTTATTGATGATATAGAAGTTACTATTTATCAATTATTTAATAAAAGAAAGCTGGTGTTCCATTTATAATAATTTAACTTAAACGTTTAATAAATGTACGTGTGCATATGTTTATTTTTAGTCTGTGTTTATTAAAATTGATTCTTTACAACAAATACAATTTAGCTTTTTGTGCTCATTTTTATAAAAAAATCCCCGACTGAAATTAAACAAAAGAGCTATATTGAGTTACATTGCATCTCCAATATCTTTTACTTAAATAATAATTAAAATTTAAATGGATCGCTCTATAATTTTTAATTTTATTTTTATTATAATTATTTGATGTTCCCAGGAAAAATAATGAAAATCATTCTTATGAAATACCATCTTGATCAATTTTAAAGTTGCTAATATAAAATATTTTTAGATTTTGAGAAAAAATATTTTGACCTACATCAAAAATACCATTTTAAACAGAGCTGAGAGAAAAAGACGATTTGATTTGTTTAGCGTATTTTTATAACTTTTTTACGTAAGGATAAAATAAATCGTTACAATTTAAAGGACCGTTTAAAAAATTAAGATTAATATTTTATAAAAATAAAAAAATGTCGAATAAAACTGAAAATAGTAAGGATAAAATTTAATTTTCTAGTAAATAAAAGATATGTGCATAAAGCCAAGTATGAATGAATAAGAACGAAAATAAGTTTTTAGTTTCTAACGACAATTTCAACATTTATAAAAGTCATCCATCGCATTACTTTGACAAACGCATATTGCTTACAATTGTCGAAAATGATTTGAAATAGAAAAATAGGTGTGTGTGTGGATCGCAATCAGTGGTAGTTTGGCGACTTGAAACTGTAAATATATACTGACACGCATTGATGCAACGTGTTACAATTGAGCTTTAAAGCGAAAATATTCGAGAACAGCTTTAATAATTTTAGGGTTTTGCGATTTAAAAGTGCTAGTTCGTCAAAGCAATAAATATCACGGTTTTTCCTATTTTGTAGTGGAAATGAATAGTATTTGTTTATACATTGAAAAAAAAAATATTTTATAATTAATTTTTTCAAGCTTAAAACAGAGAATTTTCTGTTATACAACAGACGTTGTATGACACGCCAACATAAGATTTATTGGTTTTCCCCCAGAAATTGAACTACTTAAGTTGTGGAGTCACTTCTTCTGTTTGTGTGTTTTGTTTACTGGGTTATTGATAATTTATAGTGTCAGCACATAAAGACTTAAAAGATAAACATGATTTATAATGGGACAGTCCTTTAGTTTTAGTTTGATTTTTTATACTTGTTGTTTTAGAAGACACAAACTTTGTGTAAATTGTTAAATATAAAGACATTTACGATAAAGTGACGTCTCTATTAAAACAAAGTTATATTTACTGTTATAGCGGACACAGTAATACACACTTTGTATAATATAAATGTGAATATAACATCTCTGTAGGCACATCCTTTATCGCTAATATTTGCGGTAATAGCATCTATACAAATCTAACTTCTATAGAAATTCCACGTGTTTTTAAGTTAGGTTATGTTTATCGGCTCACGGTACATTTCTGACCCTACCAAAAAAAAGAGAGTAAAGCGTGGAAAAGATTAAAAGGCATAGCGGTGGGTTGTTACGATCAATAGTTAAACTATCTCTACTGATTGAGATGCAGTCCGCATACCGGTTGTATGACACTAACAGAAAAAGAGAGTATAGCGTGGAAAATATTAGAAGGGATAGTGGTGGGTTGTTACGATCAATAGTTAAAGTATCTTGAGATGCTGTCCACATACCGATTGTGTGTGGTTATTACGATTCCACTGAAAGAAGCTTGTGACAAACAATCAGACAGTGTAAAGAAAATAATAGGACAACGTTTTTATTCTTTAGGTGCGAAACCATCAAAAGTACTTTTAAAAATTAAACTATTAAAACTGATATATAAGAAAATCCAAAAAGTATCTTTTAAATTTTAATTTTTTGAAATAAGCCAATATTTTTTTGTATACGTAAAGCTGTGCAACGAATAGCTGTTGATGAATTTACGTAGTTTTTTCAGCTTCAGTTTTAAATACGAGTGTAAAATTCTATTAAGAGAGTTGAGAAGTTTTATTGCGATTTTTTTTAAGTTGTCAATGAAAAGAATGTGTTCTTTTCAGTTAGCTGTTTTCCGAACTATGTTTATATGAACTATAAATAAATACTAAGTTTCCTAAAAATGCCTGTATTGATACATAAATTATTAAATTTAATTTTGTTTTTTGTTATATGTTAGTTGCACTAATCGCAAAACGTCAGAAGAATCGTTAGTTATGAAATCTTAAATGATTGTTTAATCTAATAAAAAAGCCGTCAAACAATTTGCACTAAGGGCTTATAAACACAATAATACTTCTAAAATCTACAATATATAGTCACTTCTACTAGCTGTACAAATTTCAGCGGTATTTGTAAAAAGTGATATTTTTAGACTTCTTCAGTTTTAGTTTTCTGAGAATTCAGCTAAAAAAATGTAATTAATTTTGCCGGTGGTGTTAACTTGAAAATTTGGCGCAAAGAAAAGTAAAAAATTTGATTTTTTGCCAAACTAGAGAGATGTGTGTATATTCAAAAACAAGTGTATGAAAAACACAAAGAAATAACGCGAATGCCTATATTGAAAAAAAAAAGAAATCATGTGATGAAACTAAAAGAGTATAAGTAAAGAGCAAAATGTTATTGATTATTATTTAGAAAGCATTACATTAAACAAATAAAAAGAAATCATGTGATGAAACTAAAAGAATATAAGTAAAGAGCAAAATGTTGTTGACTGTTATTTAGAAAACATTACAAATGATAAAGAACGGCAAAATTGTTTCGTCATAACTAAAGCTCACGCAAACATTAGTCTCATTAAAAAAAAAATATAAATAATAATAGAGAAATCCGCACGTTTTTTATTGCGTTCATAAACACAATTTTGTTTTCTATGGATGTGTGTATTATAATAAAGTATTTTATTTATCCAAGTATAGAAAGAAAACTTTCCACAATTTTATTGTATGGGCAGAACAAATTATGCTACAGCATTAAAATTTTAATGAAGAAATGCATGGACGACTGACTGGCTGAGTATTCAAATTTTAAATATAAAAATTTAACTGAAAAAATATAATATCTATATATTTTACTAAAATCAATTTTTTGGATTGATAATAAAAAATAATAATAAATATTTGTAATGTTGCCTGAGTGTTAAAATATTTATATAAATTAAAATTTTTTAAAAATATAACTCACCAGTTTCGTATCGATTGGTAATTTTCGATATATATTGTAACAATTTTTCATTTCTTCATATGTCATAAATTGTATGGCACCATGAGAAACACCCAGCATGCCAGGAACAAAACCCTTTAAAGATCAATTAAAATATATACTAAGAAGGAAACAACTTTTTTGCGTTTTCTACCCTTTTACCTTATACAAGCCTCTAATGCCTTCTTCTTTGTAAATTTGCGCCAGCGCATGTACCATTCCACGATATTC
Organism: Trichopoda pennipes; assembly: GCA_030448955.1. Classification (NCBI taxonomy): domain Eukaryota; kingdom Metazoa; phylum Arthropoda; class Insecta; order Diptera; family Tachinidae; genus Trichopoda; species Trichopoda pennipes. Next base: position 1,691,305 of record JASKUP010000070.1, on the reverse strand, counting down.
TGGGCCTTTGCCCGCAGCATCATATTGTAAACATAAACGTGTTTTTACTACCCAAATAGGATTTGTTAGAACTAAGGTTAACGCTCCCGATTGGGCAGCAGCTATCATATGCATAGCCGGCCCTAATGGTAAAGTGGTATTACCACCTTGAATGAAAGTCTTAATGGTATTGTAACTGAAACAAAGTATTTTTTGTTTTTAATAAAAATAATTTTTAAGGAGCATGGAATATGGCTTTAATACTTACAACATAAAATAAAGACCCCAGGAAGAACCAGAGCCGCAGACATTTGGTGTAACACCTTTGTAAAGACCTCGAATACCTTCTTGACGGAGAATTGTGGTGAATGCACTGCCCAATCCACTATATTGTGGTACAGCTGCAGTACGACCATCGTTAACTACAAATTAAAATACGTTTTCGTTTAGATAATTTTTTATCTTTATTTTAACATTTTTAAACTTTAACATAGTTTTTAAATAAATTTTCTCTATATCTGTGTGATTACTAAACAATTTTTGGCACGTGTTAAAAATCAACAACATAAAAGATTGCTGTTAATGTTTCACATGCGCCAACAAGTTTAAAAAATTGTTGAAGTAAACAAATTAAAGAACAGAAATAAAACAGATGATAACAGAAAAATCAAGAGTTTAAATATACATAAATTAACCCTTTAGGGCTTTATAAAGTGAGATAATAATTTTGTATTGGTTTTTTTTCAGTTAACTACCTGAGCTTAATGAAACATGTTAAATAACAAATACGTAGACATTAATAATATATTAAGCTATTAAAAAAAAATATTAAGCAAAATTGTGTAACACATATAAAATAGTATTTATTACTTCAATTTGCTTTATTACCTTTTGGATTAATTTAAAATTAATTATTGGCGATTAACGATTTGCTTCTTAAGAAAAATATAAAACAATAAAAAGTATAGGCATTCCAAGGAGCTGATCATCATTCTACGAAATTTTACATAATTTTTTTCCCATATTGAATTATGTAAACCATGTTCTAGCCGATTTCGAATTACATCTTTCAACCAACACGAAAACATTTGTTGTTTAAAACTTGACTAAAGGTTTCATTGATTTTTTTACATAACAGTCGTTGGAATTTCGGCCTTTAGCAATTTAAATGCTTAACCAAGGAAATTAGAGCCCGGGCCCTATATTAAATTTGAAGAAATTGCGGTTATAAAAGTTAACTGTTCCCAACAATTCTTAAAGAACAGTGAATCTGAATTTTGTAACATAGTACTGTTTGGAAACATCTTAGGCAGGATTGGTGGGCATTATTAAAATGAACTATAACCCGTATATATGCAAATGAAGATTCACGAACTACTTAGTGAAAAGTCTGGATTTTTAAACTTGGTCATTTTTAAAAACTCCTTGAGAACATTAGTGTTTATAATGGAAATATGGCAAATCGCTGAAATAACATATTATATACAAATGGTGTTCAAGGATCTAACTTATTTACCCAGAGTGTAGTTTTTTAATTTAAACGTTTGAAAAACGAGTAATTTTGTAGCAAAGTAGAGGCTAAAATTTGAAATAACGTTGAAAAAATTTGAGCTCAAGCAATAAGTTTTGAAAGACTACTCAAAGTTAAAGAACACAAAATAAATTTCATGATAGAGGATACCTCTGTTGTTATTTTGCCAATAATAAATAAAAAAAAACCAACTGCAGCAATGCAACAAACATAACAAATAATAAGCTTGCTTTGTTAAAATAACGAAAAAAAGTAACAAAAAACTGGGTGATAACAACATTCTGAAGCATGCCGTCTATTGTGCTGGCTGCAGTATTTGTTTTGTTTTACAGTAGCCACTAAAATTATAATAAAAAAAGGAAAAAGGTTATCAATTTTTGTATATTATCCGTTATTTCTGAACCGATTTTAAACATTTTTAATCTTTATTTATTAAAAAATATTTTCTTAAATATTTAAAAATCAAAAATCACATAGCATTATGTTGCTATCAAATAATAAGGTAATTTATATATGTACATGGCACGATTACCTCTTTTGAATATATTATTAATATATCAGAATATATTGATTACATTAATTGATATAATAACAGGTGGAGCTCTGTCTATAATCAAATTTTTCCTTCACATGTAAACGGTTTTTCAACAAAAAATTTAGATTAAGATAATTCAAATTTTTATTGTATTACGAATAGAAAAAAAAGTTCTGCAATTATGATTGAAAAATGATATTTGGACACTACGACTACGGTGATAGATGTCGATTCTTTCATCAAAGTTTTTAATTACTTCTTGGCAAAATAGCGGTCCTAGTTCGTTAATCACATTACAGATTTTAAAACTCAAAGACTGAAATCGATTCGAATGGTTCCGTATAGACTCTGTTCTTAACATAGCCACATAAAAAATAATCCAGTGTTGTTAAGTCACACGACATGAGTGGTTACTTAACTGCTGATTGAAATTATGCGATCGAAAAATTTAGTTTGCAATAAATGTGGCACCTTCCTGTTGCAAACACATGTTAGTGATGTCCACGTTGTCAATAAAAGGCTAAAATTGAGTTGTTAGCATCTCGCAATAGCGCGATCCATTAACCGTTACCGCATTTCCAGCCTCATCTTCAAAAAAAAAAAAAAATGGTCCAAGCACTCCTCCAGACCACAACGTGCACCATATAGTGACACGTTAAACATGCAAAGGCTTCTCAATAATAGCTCTAGGCTTTTCAGAAGTCCAAATGAGGCAATTTTTCTTATTGACATACCTTGACAAGGGAAAATGGACTTCGTCTGAAAAAACGATTTTTTTTTCAGAAAAATCTACGGCGATGTGAATGGTCGGTCGACTTCAATTCCTGCACCAGTTGAAACTTGTAAGGCTTCAAAGTCAAATCCTTACGCAAAATTCGCCATGTGGTAGTTTTGGATAACCCCAATTGTTGAATACGTCGAGGAATTGACAAATTTGGATCTGTTTCAACACTGTGGCTTACGGTTGCGATATTATCAGTTGAACGACCCGGTAAAACACCCGTTGGTGTTCGCATATTTTGTATCGAGCCTGTCAATTCAAATTTAACGGCCAAATTCTTAATAGCGATCTCGGAAGGACGATTATGTTGTCCGAAAATATCACAAATTTTAGAAAGTGAACCACCAATTTCACAGTGGATTTTAATTATTTTAATGCGATTTTCTTGCGAAATTGAATTCATTGCAACAATTGCCAATGCATCTACTACGAATATTTTAAAAAACTTAATGTGAAAGCTATCATGTTGTTGGTGTTGCCACAATTGAAAAACAAACTTCTTGCTGATAAACCCAATATATATAGTAGTATAGGTCACAGTGACCCCCTACAACAATGGAATTTCTCTACAGCATTAAATAGTCAAAGTTAAACAAATATAATAAAGTTGTAGAAGTTTAATAAATATAATGGGCTTTGTAACATATAAGATAAGTCGCTGCGTCAGTGCTGTACAAACAACAACAAAAAACGAGGTGCATTTGCAGGGTCTTAAAAACATGACGCTTTCTGTTATCAGTCATTTTTTTCATTTTTATCAAATTAAGGCACAAGGAACTGTGGTATCATAGCCGGTGGATTGACGTGTTCTTCTAACACGCTTAATAAACTCAAAATAAAAATTAATTCATTGCTGAGAAGAATTTTATTCTAATTTTTAAGTATTATATATAATTTTTCTTTACTATGCATCCCTAAATTGTCGGTTGTTAACTTGATTTTTTTTTTAAGGTTGATGACACTTAACTGCAATGATATTTCAAGATCAAATTCAATTCTTTTGCTAACATAATCGTCACATTAATTTTGTTTTATAAATGAAACAGTTAAAATTTATATTTGTCAAAAGCTTTTCGTCGGCGTCTTGATTCAAATTTGGTTTAATTTTTTGTTTTGCTTTACAACACAATTTAATAAATTAAGGTTCGGTACAATACAAAAAATAATTTTTTTTATAATGGACTTTTAAATATATAAACAAAAAATAATTCGATTGTATTTAGTTCAAAGTTTTCTTAATTATATGCCTTAAAAATGACCCTGAAAAATTTTTTTTACAATCAGGAAAGGGAAATAAGTTTACGGCAAAATTTATTTGTAGTAGAAAATGTATTTTAATTTTTTTTTAAATGTTAATCAATAAATAAACAGGAATTTTGCGGAATAAGGTCATACGACTCAGTACAAGAGGCGTAGCTTAATAGGGAGTATAAACAATAATTTCAAAACTAAACATACGTTTTTTAAAGCAAATATAATACTAATATTGATTAACAGATTTAAATGTTTATTTAAATGAATTATATTATTGGCCGCAAGAAATGAAAGGCTTCAAATAATACATACACTAATCCATTTGCAACAGTTTTATGTTCAACATTGTTGCCCTTATAGCGCTTTTGCTACTAAATGCAATTTTTTTTAAATAGAGCAAAGCTCGTGTCTATAGATATTTGTTGAACAAAGTTCAAAATGGAGTTTTTAAAATCAGTTTTGGAAAAGAAACTAATTTTTTGTTAAATATGCTTATTTTCTTAAAAATCAACGTGATATTGAAACATCTTCTAGAATGTTGTGGCGAAAAAAGTATAAAAAATAACAAAAACATAACAACGCAAGAAATAGCTTTAAGTTGTGTGTAAACTTTGTCTAACGAAATAAATATTGATTGGCTATAAATATTCCTCGTATTCTGAGTTACAAAATTAGTTCGTTAAGTAGTAAAATGTACACAGCCTAAGGTGCGAAGAGTACTGATGACAAATGCAGCAGTGAAGCAAGAAATGATACACTGAAATCTGCTGGTGGCGTTTTTTATTATTCCTTTGAAAAACGTTCGAAAACTGTATAAAGAATTTTTATTTCTTTATAAAAATTTAGGAACTAAAATAAAAATGAACTTAAGCCGAATTATTAAAAAAATGTATGGGTTTAAAGAAATTTCGATAGTATTTTGGAGTTGTTATTTAGTTTCTTTTGTCATACGAATGTATGCAAAAGTATCAATATTTTTTATTTTTTCTCTAAGAAGGGGATAGAAACGTTGTTTTACGAACTGAACGGAATTTCAATCAAAAGTCTCTCGGCGAGTAATATTTCGCAAAGCCAATTGTCCCTCCCTCAGTTGGTATGTAAAACAATTGATTTAATATAATCGCGTTCTGGAAAAGAGTAAAGCTGAAGCCTTGTGAATGATTAGCCTTAAGCATTAGACTTAGGATCATAAGCATATATATTTATTAATTATGGATGCTAGATGGAGTCGTCTTTGACAAAATTTTAACAATTATGAGAGATTCTGTGATGAAAAAACCCACGTTGCCATTTAAAAACCAACCACTTAAGCACGAATCTTAGAGAGTGTAAGCTATTCGTGAATTTTATTGGAGACCCACTACATTAATAATCTGTTTCGCTGTTACTGCCAGCGCTGCAAATAAAGTTGAATGTACAATGTTATTCAAACAAGTTGAGTTTATTTAAGTTAAAGTTGCTTAAATCTGAAACCGAAAAAAATTTATTGAGTTTCTCGCGATAAAAAGCGCTTATATAAACAAGAAACAAGCGTATTTTTTATCTAACAAAAGGAAGATAAGTCGATAGCTTCACAAACGTATGTAGGTACTGCATACAGTGAAATATTAGAGAAAACCACAAAACTACATTTATTTTCCTCAAAACCCTTTGTTTTCTTCTTATTTTTTTTTACAAGGAAAAGTAGCACTTCACGCAACAATGCCTAATTAGTCAAGTACTGTGCTACATTCTTTAGGAAAGGAATAGAGACGAGATGAAACAGGTGGTAAAAGTAGAAGGATAGTCGGAAATTAACTGCCGTATAAGATAGCACAGCCACCAGTGACTATGCCTTCATCGGTGAGCAGCCCCACAGTCAATTTTTATTTTTGTAGTGAGAAAAACCAAACCCTTCGTTGGGAATCGAACCTACAACCCCCAGACTGACAAGCTAGTTCATTACCTACTATAGGGGCACCTATTATTATTAGTGATTCGATATGTATTCTTTGTCATTAAGAATCGCGTTCAGGACTGGATAGTTATATGATCCTTTTCCTGACTTCGAAATTAGATGTAGGTGCCCTGGAGGCTCTATACTGAAATATTGTTGCTGTTTTTTTTATTTGTTATTAAAATCTTTGAAACTACAAACTTTTCTTTTCTAAAAATTTATTGCGTGAACTAATAATCACAGCAAAGTTATTGGTTGGTCCATGCGAAATGTCTTGGAACTTAATCTCTCGAAATGTAGGCTTATGATATTTTCTACTAGTGAAGATATTCTCTTGAATACATTTTTAAATTTTTTGTATTTTCAAGAAGTTAGTGTTGAGTTATTGTAATCATAGCAGGACATTTTGCTATATTAGTAAAATTGCAGTAAAATTAAATTTTTCGCTCAAATATCAGTTAATGTGTAATGAAGATACTGCAATTAAATTTTTATTGCTAATAAATTTTTACAGTTCTCAATAGCAGTAAATTTTTACTGCTGACTGAAAAGTTTCTATTAAAAGTAAAAGACATTCAGTTTAAGAATGTAATAAACATATCATTTTGAACACATTATTTTGTTATCAAAATTGCACAAAAATATATTATTTTAAAAATAAAGTAATCCGTATATTTTTATAGTTACTGAAATCGTTTTACCAGTAAAATATTACTGAATACTTAAAAAATAATTACTTTTGCTAGAAATTACATACATTTATAAACAGAAAGTTTTTAGTAAAAATTAACTGGTAACTAAATTTCATTATCTATTGTAATGAAGTATGTCCGTGTAATCTATTTTGCTAAAAATTTATCTCGTAACATAATGTGCTAAGCAATATCAAAGTACGATTATATTTAATGGACTTGAATTAACCAATGATCTCATTTCTTATTTTGTTTTTTAATATAAATAAAATTTAACAAGAACTTATGTTTATTTATGAACAGTTTGCTTTTATTAAAAAACAACAATTCACGTGACTTTGTTATTTTTTTTACCAATTTTTTCTCACTGATATTGTGTTTCATGCCTTAAAACGAGTCAGTCATTTATTAAGTTTTTTTGTTTTCAACTGAACAAAACCAAGTCATGTTGTTTTGCTTGTTTTTTATAATAAATTAAAAAATTTGTTGTTGCTAAGCGTTATAGAGAGTAAAATATTAACACTATAGTATTTTGAAATGAATAGAGCCACGTCATAACATGAGTCATTTAAAGGAGAAATAAACTACAAATGTAAAATAATGAAATCTTTGAAATTATAAGTGTTTATTTAATTTTTTAAAACTATCTTTTATTTTAATACCTGACTAACATAATTTTTAGTACCATGTTTTTTTATTATTTTTTATTGTTTAACTTACAGTGAATTGCATTACGTTACAATGGTGTAAAGATATAGAGGGACCGGCAGTGTTATTAAGAGGAAGAATGTTTAATTTTAAAACTTAAAATTTTTATTTTTGGGTTTTATGAATTTTGTCCATTACTCCATGCTATTTTAATGATGATTTTTGTTTTCTGGCGAAAATTAAAAACACAATAGTCGTTTAAAAAACAAGCACAGAAAAAAATGGCGTCTGCAAATAAGAAATAAATATTTTGTCTGTATTTACTTTTAAATATATAAGTTAATAGGATATTGGTTGGCTTATAAAATGATTAAAATATTTAAACATCTAATTAGACATTTCGACAACAACATTTCTAAATCGTAATTCAATGAGAGTTTAGTAGAAATATTAAAGTAATGGGTGGGAAATGGGGTTAGAAAGTATGTATATTGACTGTTAGATAGTAAATTACTTGTCAAGAATTAAGTTATCATCTTTTGATATTTATTTCGTAAAAGTTGAACATTTTAAGCTTTCAGTCTTGAGCAAAGATTTTGATTGTGAAAATTTACTATCAAAACGGTGAAAATTTCACTGTAACTTCCCTGTAATCAGGCTACTTCTGATAACGTATTGCGTAATTTAATCGCTAAATTCGAGGCTCACAGTATTGTTGCTGACAATAAATCAAAACAATACGCTGGTAGTGGCAGTAGTGATACAAACATAATCACTCTAGAGCAAAGTGTTGAGAATGAGTTTTGACCATTAACTCCACAACGTTTGCTAGTATTGGACATCACTAAAAGCATTTTGCGCAATATTTCGCACGGAGATCTACATCTCCACGTTTATAAAGTTCAGCTCTTTCAAAAATTAAAGCCTGCTGACCATTATTTGCGTCAACGTTTGTGAATTGGCTGTTTGAAAAACTGAAGGAAAAACAAACAAAATAATTTGTAGCGATAACGTTGATTTTTGATTAGACGGATATGTAAAAAAAAATTGTCACATATCACATCACAAAGTCCACAAGCGGTCTACGAAAAACCATTACAACTAAAGAACGGTTTGTGGTCAGAGAATAAGCAAGGAAACACAGTCACCGTGAATTGTCTGTACTACCAATATATGACAACCAATTTTTTTGTGGCCACAATTGGCTAATGTTGACATCAGTGACATTTGGTTTCAGCGAGACAGCGCCACAAGCCATACAGCCATCCAAACAATGCAGTTATTGCATGATAAATTTCTTGGCTGCGTAATTTTCGATTTGGCGATGTTAATTGGCAGCCTCGTTCCATTGATTTAATGCCGCTTATGTTAACAACCCGCCTAATTTTATCTTTCTGACGCTCTGAAAAATAAAATTAGGCGGCGCACTGAAGATATAAGTGAAGCTTTGTTCCAATATTTGTTTCAAAATTTCGTAAGAAGAGTAGATGTCTGCCGATGTGCTAGAGGTGAAAATGTAATCGATATCATATTCTATTATTAATTCACGTATTTCTACTTTAGTCTATTATAAGCCAATTTACTTCCTAACCTCAAATTTGTTTTTACAAATTGGACGTCACATTTAAAGTATAAATGTTTAAATAAACATTCAGTCAAGAAAGAATCAAGCGTAGCAATATAAATTAAATATAAACTAAAAAAATGTTAAGAAAACAAATGTTTGGCGACACTGAGACTTTTTTAATGTTTTTGAAGATTTTCTACAATTTTTAAAATTTTTTGCTGTGTCGCTCTCTCTCTCTCTCTCTCTCTGACTCACTCTCTCCCTTTGCCTCTTTCTGCATACTCAGCCATAATCATAAAATTATATTGAGTTTAATAAAATTTTACTGTGCAAATTTCCATATCAAATTAAATGCAATAAAAAAATGGAACAAATTTACCTTATTTTAACTGGGCTTTTCAAATTAAATAAGAAATTCTGTGGTCAGAAAAAACTGGTATGCAAAAATAACAAAAGTTGAGGTATAATCGAAATTTCGAAAACTTTAGAAAGAAATAAATGATCTTCCAAATTTAGGACCAAAAAGTATATAAAATTTAAAAATGTAATTTAATATTAAATTTTCAGAGAGTAAGCCGAAAATCATTTTTACTATCCAAAAGTCAAAGTCTTAGAAGGTTTTTAACATTTTTATCAGATAAAATAATGCTTTTTCATATTTACAATCGTATAAATAAACTGAATAGCACGAAAAACACAAGAATAAATTGTTTTTGTTAATATTTCAAGGTGTCTTTTTAAACAATTAAATTTTTAGACGAGCCCCCATTTATTTCTTTATCTCTTCTCTTAACCCGATTTAAAGAATTGCTTTTTTCTTTTTTTGTTTAGTGAAACAAGTGGAAAAAAGTACGAAATTTATAATAAAACTATACACAAACTACTCGCATTGACGTACTCACTTGTATATTTTTAATGAAGCGTGTGTAATGTTTTTCTAATATGAATGATAGTGAGTGGGCTTATCTATATTTTCTCTAAGAATCATATTTTCTGAACGTATAAAAAAATTTAGCAGTCTAAAATATGGATTTGCTTGTATGTACGTAGGTATATATGTATGCATGAGTTTTGAATATTTTTTTAATTGGTGACAAGTTGGACAAAACGATAAGAGAACAAAGTAAAACAACAAAAAAGCTTGGCAATAAATATTTGGTGGTAAAAAAATTTAAGCAGCACTAGATGGTACTTTTTGGACACTTAAAACACTAATTACGTTTACGAATTCTCAATGGAACTTTTAAGGAAACATTTTATGCAAAAATAGATTGAATATAAGTATACAATAGAAACTAAACGATAAAACTTTACTTCTTCAACAATTGCACGAATAACATCATTTTGACTAGTTTTAAAAGTATTAAGTACCCTATGCATTGTCATATATCATTGAATTTACTTCATGTTCCATCAAGGTCTTAATATAAATATTTTCTGCACGCCAAAAACAGAATCTGCACAAAAATTTGCAAACAGTCTATAAAATAAATTGTAACAAAAATTAAGACCATGCAAGCAATTAAACGCATGTTATAAAAAAAAAGCTAAAAACAAAAATAGCTGACAGCCAATCGCATTAATTTAATATAAGAATAAAAGAAATAAAATACGTTTTAATTCGAACCAGATGAAATGAGCTAGTAATTGTATGCAATCTGTAACAAAATACAATTAAGTGGTTTGCCCATCTCTGTTTAGCTGTTGATATTCTTTGTTAAAATAAATAGTTTGTTTTAATATAAGGTTTTTCTACCAGAAGTTTGTCAATTGTGGCAACACCAACAACAACATTTAGATTTTTTACTTATTTGTAGTAGATACATTGGCAATTGTTACAATTAATTTAATTTCGCAAGAAAATCGCATTAAAATTACTAAAATCCACTATGAAAATGGAGGTTCTTTTAAAGTTACATTTTGTAAAATTCGTGATATTTTCGGACAACATAACCGTCCTTCTGCGACCGCTATTAAGAATATGATGGTTAATTTTGAATCGACAGGCTCGATACAAAATGTGCGAACCTCAACGCGTGTTCGACCGGATTACTCAACTGAAAACACATGGCAGCCGTGACCCGCAACTTCAAAATTTGCAAATACTTCGACGTTCTTAACAATTGCGGTTATCCAAAACCATCGAATTTTGGTTAAGGATTCCACTTTGAAGGCTTATAAGGTTCAACTGGTGCAGGAATTGAAGCCGACCAACCGTTCACATCGCCGTAGATTCGCTTAACTCATTTTTCAGACGAAGCCCATTTTCACTTGTCAGGGTATTTCAACAAGCAAAATTGCCGCATTTGGGCTTTTGAAAATCCTAGAACGATTATTAAGAAGCCTTTGCATGCTCAAAGTGTCACTGTATGGTGCGCTAAGTGGTCTGGAGGCGTGGTAACGGTCAATGGATCACGCTATCGCGAGATGCTACCAACTCAATTTTGGCCTACTATTGAAGACGGCGCCACATGTTACACAGCCAATGAGACGATCAATTTATTGCAAACCAAATTTCCCGATCGCGTAATTTCACGACAATTAAGTTAAGTAGACAGCCAGATTGTTCGATTTAACACGATTGCATTATTTTTTGTGGAACTATGTTAAGGACAGAGTTTATATGGATTAACGAAATAGGACCGCCATTTTGCCAAAGCACTTGTGACTATCTATGTGCTTTCAAAAATGATTAAAATTTACATTTGTTTAAAATCCCATTTTACCACGGACAAATGGCTAGATTATCTACAATAGAATTTAAAAAGTACAAATGGAATGAAAACACTTCTTTATGTACTCTTTTCCATCTACAGTGAAGGATGTAAAATAAAAAATCTTATCAGTTGAGGTGACCTTTAATACAATTATTTAAGTTTCCAGATTACCCCCTACACACATATTTCTACTAAGCTAAAGGTTGCAATTTCTTTGGCAAGTGTTATCAATTACGTGACTATTTGGTTGTAAAAAAGTTCAGTAAACGATTTATTAATTAAGTTAACAAAAGGAAAATATTTATTCAACAAAAAATAAACAACTTTAACAATAACAAACCATTTTTTTTAAACAGACAAAATCACCAATTTATTTTTAATTAGGTGGATCGTTGAATATTTTTTTTAGAGTTTGTGAACTTATTATTTTTATATATTTTTTAGATTTGTTTAAGAAGCAAAAATTTAGAATCATATAAAACAACTTTTGGTGAAGACATTAAAATAATTCAATCAGTAAAAATTTATTATTTTTGCTATACATAATTGTTAAAAAATTGGTTTTATTTGCTACAATTGTTAATATGTAAACAGTTTCGAGGTGATACTCTTAAAATGCAAGCTAAAAGCGGAGCGAAATGTTAGAAACGAAAGCCTGCTACAACCTAATTTATAGTTCGGACACGCTTCGCTTTTCGCTAAGACAGTAGTTTTTTCGCATTATAGGGTAGTATTATATAATTGCTTACAGCGCACGCTACAATTCAACCTGTTTAAAAAGCTTTATATTCCCGAAATGTTTAAGAAAAAAACATTTAGAATAAAGATAAAAATATAAACAATTGTAAAGTTTTTAAAAGAATATCAACAAATTTCACATGATTTTAGAAGTCGTATAAATGCCTTTAAAAAAGGAAGATATTTTGATTTATAACCAATCGGCGGTTGGACTGCCCCCGATCCCGGACAAAACAACGAGGAGCAGTCCAGTATCACCGCAGTGGCTAATAACCCCGCTGAAGACGATTGAGAGAATTACTTTGTCGATGTTATTGTTGATTTGTCTGATAGTCTTACATTTTTACTTGAGTTATCGAATATAAATATTACATACAGTGTTAGTGATAAGAGACTTGTTTGCAAGCTTCTTTAACTATGGATAGTTCAAAAGCCGGAATAAACAACTCTGCATAGATAGCTAAGCAATAGCAATAGCATAGCAGACCAATAGCATTAAGTTTTGTTGATTTTCTAAGGTGCGATTGTTACAGATGTTTAGCGTGAATTATATCTACTTGGTACTTGGACGGTTTTAAGAATTGTAGGTCGGAAGTTATGCTATTAACAATGTGTGATATTGGATTGAATAAAGATTTTTACGGATTAAACAAAAAATGTACTCGTACAGCAAAACCTATGATTCCACATAAATGACGTGTAATTATTGCTAGTAAACTAATTGCAAAATATTGTAAACATATTGCTTCTAATGGAATGCTAATTAGTGCATAGAAGTATTTCTGAATATTTTGTATTTTGTTGGAATATCGCTACAAATCCGATCTTCAAACTATCCTGATTACCAAATTCATAACTTGGAAGATGCGCATATAGATACGCTAAAGATGTTTAGTTACAAATCCAGATGGTAAAATTGGATATACTAAATAACCATCAGATGTCATTTAAGATGATTCTTTTTAATGGAAGACCAAGAATTAAAAGTAATTCTTATTAAATATTAACAAGATTCTTTTATAATATTTATAAAGTTTTTTTTAAAGTAACTTTTAATTAGTTTTTTAATGATTATAATGATGATAGAGGATGACGTCTTAAATTGAGCCCTCCAACTACACTTTTACATTCGAGATATAAAACTATTGTTACGGATGCATCTTGCTTTAGTTTTAAAAGTAAAAATAATTAATTAATAAAGTAAACGAAATAACTGGATAATAATAATAATAATTATAATAACTGCTTAGTTTTGTAAGAAAACTTATACACGCAAGACAACAACAATTTTCTAGTTACAAACTGGGTAGAAAACTTATATACGCAACTGCGTAGTTTTCTAGGAAAACATACACGCAACTGCGCAGTTTTCTAAGAAAACTTATACACGCAAGGCAACAACAACTATCTTAAAATAAATTTCACGAAGAAACTTTAACAGCATAAAAACAAAAATACACACAGACCAACAGGTGCCTATACATTAACTGAATAAAATAACAGCAACAAAATGTGATACAAAGGAAGTAAAAAATTCTATACATCTAACGGACAAATATAAAAGACAGCATATGAGTGGATAGTTAGTTAAAACATAAATCTCTTTAGCAAATTGTTCTGTAGTGCCAAATCTTAATGTGTGTAATTAGAGCAAATACACTTGTAATTAATTTGAAAACTCTAAAATCTGGTGTTATTTATTTTGCAATAAAGAACCAAGTAACAACAAAACGTTTATAAAAGATATAAACGTAACAATATCATTGTTAAATAGAATTATTATTGTTGATAACTGTTAGGTTCAGCTTTACAAACATTACCACCAAGAATTAAGTGTTTCAGTAGTTACCGGTTCCCTTCCGCCTATGCAATATTTCTACAAAAGAGAACAATTGCGTCAAAAAAGAAAGTTATAGCTGCATTCGAAGAAGAAAAAAAGAAGTATTTCTTAGGTATATTTTTATCAAGGACATTAAATAAGAATTTATAAAAATAACAAACATTTGCACGTTTATTATAGAATTGTTGTTCTATAAAGAATCTGTACAAATCGTTGGAAAATTTAATATTAAATTTTTTAAATAAAATTCTCAAATAGATCACAAATTATTTATATTACAACATTCCGTGAATGTTTACAACACTTAACACGAGTTGGAAGTGAAAGGATATGATTAATTGGCGACACTTAGTATTGCCGGAAAAAAGGTTAAATTGGTCAACATTATATTAGTCTACCACTAACTTTCGAAGTAGAGAACTCGTAATAATAATCGACATGAGCTCTGCTTCCTTCCATGAATTTTTCTTTTGAACATTTGAAATCTTGTAACTGTAGGCCTCCAATTTTATAGTCTAAAAATAAATTTATGTAAATTTTTTTTAATGTCCCTTAAATTGGGTCAGTGATCGATAGTTGCATTATGTCTAAAATATCGACGGCCAGGCGAAAAAAAGATAATGGTGCATCTGTATATATAGATATATTGTAGGGGCAATTATATGCGACGTGGAAATGTTTTTCGTTATCGCAAGTGAGGTTTTTTTTTTTGGTTTTTTGAAGAATCAAATCCGTGCATTAACATTTAAATAAGTCGATTAAATTTCATAATAGAAAAATCTGTCTTGTACAATATGTTATGAATACTGCTTTTAATAAGGTATGAAGTAATGTTAAGAAAATATCAGAAATTAAAAAAAAACACAAATAAGGATTTTTTCTTACTTTTTTTAACACAAAATCACATACGATACACCCCCATTTTACTCAATATTTAAACCAAAAATATATTAAATGTGCTTAACTTTTTTTTATGAAACATAATGTCCTAAATACTTTTCATGAACTTCTTTCTATATTCTATATTCCCCACTATATTTTTGCACAAATGTCACATACGGCGATGTGAACTTTTGTTAATAAATACATCAAAATGTAACTAACTCCACCATTAAAGTAGGCACAGAGATTTTTCTGCTCTTATCTTGAACAGAGGTCGTTTATACATTGAAAATAATTGTGTTTAAAAATTTAAAACAAAAAACATTTTATTTAAAAAAAAAATGTTCTATAAATCTGTATGTCACGATTACAGCACGTGATAAAAACTGGTTTGTTATTGTACAATTGTTTTTTTGCTGAATGAATGGAATTATACCAGAGTTATTACATTATTGCATTCTTTCATGACTAATGTATTTATTTCTTTTTTTACATTGGGTGACTACAAACTATTGGGTGCTCTATTATACACATAATGTCATACAATAGTATTTCTAGTCCAGCTTTACACTATACAATATTTTCATGCCAACTTTTTTAATTCTCTTTTAAAATTTTAGTAAGTTTCATCGGGAATTTTTTGTTCATTTCGCTTTTAATTTGTTTGATATTGTAGTTGTTTGTGTTATTTTAAAATATCCACAAACAACAAAACATATACAAGGCAAGTGTAAAAACCTCCCCTTGAAATTTTGGCGATGCTATATTACTTAACCTGCTTGCTTCTGTACATCTATTGAAGGTATATTAAAATTTTAGGCTTAATGAAAAGTTTCATGGAAAGTATTAATTTCGTCATCCTTGCATACAAGGGTGTTTTGTATAGAGGTATAGAAACTTTAAAGTGGAATAAAGCAAAGATGAACTTTTTAAATTAAGATGAAATTTTCTTGATTCAAAATATCTCCTGGCATTATAATTTAAATATGGCCTCTGGCGTATGAACGCTGGTTCGAACGTATTCTAACCTGGAGGTCCAGGTTCAAACGTATTCTAACCTGGAGGTCCAATTTTCGATGACTTTTTTCAACATCGCCGTATATCGGCAAATGTTGTTTTCCAATTGGTCAATCAATTCACGTGAAACTATGCGGTTTCCTTCAATAAATAAATTGAGGCACGAGCTGTTGAAACCACAGTTCTTGCACATCACGGTTATTTAATTGATAAACAAAAAAGTCAGCAATCATGGCTCTATAGCGGTGTTCATTAACTTTAACGTTCTGACTAGATTTCAAAGTACGGACCAAAGATTCCACTAGCCCATAAAGCAGTTAGTTTTTCTAGATTTATCGATGTCTCAACAAACACTTGAGGATTATCATCAATCCAAATACGGAGTTTAGAAAAATCGAGATTAATGGCTATCTTGTTTTGGGACTAATTTGGAATCGTTTGTAGGCGTTAGTCATGTTGAAATGCCAAAAAAAAGTGAACATAAATCACTTGGATGTATTATTTTTTGTAGATAAGGGACACACTTGTTACGAACAGCTTATGAAATCAAACATCTTTGTAAAGCACATTCTATGGAATTATTGAACATAAAAGAGGAACTTTAGCATATTAACTTAAAATCAAAGAGATTTATATTCTGCACTGTTTAGCGAAAATTCCAAAGTAAAACCTCAATGTTTTACATATTTAAAATAGGGTTTCAAATTCTGTGCTTCCCGCTGCCATATCGTAAAATTTATATTAAGCCACTAAAAAGATTTTTAATTATTTTTTTCTATAAAAAATTTGTTTTTAAAAGATTCACTTATTTTAATATCAGACCATAAATTTAGTTTTATACTAACGTTTACAACAGCAATAGCATCAGTGCCTGCGCCTTTGTTTGCAGCTGTTTTGTAATCAATTGTGACTTTTTTCGAATACAAATATTTCTTTGTTTATTTCAAAATTTAAAACTCCAATTGCCTGTACTAATTTGTAAAAGGAAAAGATGTTTTTGAGGAAATAAAAAAAAAATAAAATAAACGCAACTTCAATTTTTTTTTATTTTAAATTTTCAAAAATTGTTCATCAAAATATTCAAACTATAGAATTATTTTATTTTTATTTTAAAAAATTCGTATGTTTTTTTTATGAGAATAATTTTTGACAAAAACGTTATTTACGCAAATGCCTATGCAAAATACTGGCTATATTTTTGTTGCTTTCGTAAGACTAAAATATAGCACTGTTACTGTTGGCTTAATTTGGTATTAAATTGTTTAGATTTGTTCCGCCAGTAAATGAAATACTACTGTCATCTTTTTTTTGTCTTTGCTGGCCGTTTGTTCGGTATGAACGCAAGCTTGATGTGAACATTTCGTGATAAGATTTACATCTGCACCTGACCGTAAGCCTTAATTAGATGGTGGTCAAACCACTGGAAATGAAAAGCAGCGTCATTCTCGCCCTAGGAAGCCGAGGACTAATTCTAGCAACAGGTCTTTCCTAGTTGCAATTTCAGCAGTTCCAAAGCAGGGTTGCAAACCACTACTCTTTGCTAAAGAACTGGAGACTATCCAACTCCTGTTCCAGAATACATGACTAGCATGCTCATTCACCCGTTGGTGTTATTAAAGGTGAGATGATCCTGGCCCCCATAATCAAATACTGCGGGGGCCGCAAAACCACAACCACCACGATACTTCCGAAGGGCCAACCTCAATAATCAGTCAGAGAACAGCTAAAAGCCTAAAGAGACAATTAGCGGAACCTGGAGCTTCCAGTTGACACCCAGCTGGCCTTCAGGGGACTGAGCTCCCTTATACCCCCAGCAGCACAGATCTAGAAGGTTAAGTAATCCATAAAGATCGATAAATGTGCTCCCGGGGGGAGCTTGATGTGAACACATCATACAAGCCCTTTTTTAAAACGGTATTGGTGAGAAGTGTGTGAAGTTAGCTCCGAAAGTTAGCTTCGTTTTGTCAACGCTGTTAAAGTTTACATAGCTCTCACTCATGAAATGTTAAGTTAACAGAGTTGAATTATTTTAACATTTTGGTACGAAAATGAAATAAATAATATAAAAAGCAAATATATTTGTAAAAATTTTAACTTTATTTATTAATAACAAAAGAAAAAAGTCAAAATAAAACAATTTAAGAAAAAGAGAGTGAAAAATGCTTGCATTTTTTATTTCTGTACAGTAATTGTACGGACATTTTAAAAGTGCCCAAAAATGGGTCAAAATTGGAAAGGTGCGGCTTAGCGGACTATAGGGGGCGAAAGCCATGCCATTGTAGATTTCAGAACTGTACAGGTTATATTCAGCATTAATATAGGTTTTTAGTAATAAAATTCAGAAAATTGTGAAAATATGCATTTTGCCATATGGGCATATCAAAAATTCGCAAAAATGGGTCTTAATTCTGAATATAACCTGTACAGTTCTGAAATCTACAATGGCATGGCTTTCGCCCCCTATAGTCCGCTAAGCCGCACCTTTTCGATTTTGACCCATTTTAGCGAATTTTTGATATGCCCATATGGCAAAATGCATATTTTCACAATTTTCTGAATTCTATTACTAAAAACCTATATTAATTCTGAATATAACCTGTACAGTTCTGAAATCTACTATGGCATGGCTTTCGCCCCCTATAGTCCGCTAAGCCGCACCTTTTCGATTTTGACCCATTTTTGCGAATTTTTGATATGCCCATATGGCAAAATGCATATTTTCACAATTTTCTAAATTCTATTACTAAAAACCTATATTAATTCTGAATATAACCTGTACAGTTCTGAAATCTACAACGGCATGGCTTTCGCCTCCTATAGTCCGCTAAGCCGCACCTTTTCGATTTTGACCCATTTTTGCGAATTTTATATATGCCCATATGGCAAAATGCATATTTTCACAATTTTCTGAATTCTATTACTAAAAACCTATATTAATTCTGAATATAACCTGTACAGTTCTGAAATCTACAATGGCATGGCTTTCGCCCCCTATAGTCCGCTAAGCCGCACCTTTTCGATTTTGACCCATTTTAGCGAATTTTTGATATGCCCATATGGCAAAATGCATATTTTCACAATTTTCTGAATTCTATTACTAAAAACCTATATTAATTCTGAATATAACCTGTACAGTTCTGAAATCTACAATGGCATGGCTTTCGCCCCCTATAGTCCGCTAAGCCGCACCTTTTCGATTTTGACCCATTTTTGGGCACTTTTGAAATGTCCGTACAATTACTGTACAGAAATAAAAAATGCAAGCATTTTTCACTCTCTTTTTCTTAAATTGTTTTATTTTGACTTTTTTCTTTTGTTATTAATAAATAAAGTTAAAATTTTTACAAATATATTTGCTTTTTATATTATTTATTTCATTTTCGTACCAAAATGTTAAAATAATTCAACTCTGTTAACTTAACATTTCATGAGTGAGAGCTATGTAAACTATAACAGCGTTGACAAAACGAAGCTAACTTTCGGAGCTAACTTCACACACTTATTGGTGAGTCAGTGGTCTTTTATTAAAACCGTATCTACTCATATAGGTGGAATGCCCGCCACCTAGCATTTTAAATATTTTCGGCTTTTATTATTATCTAGCTACATGCCTCCGGCGGATGGTGTTTTCCGTTTGTTCGAGTATATAATAAGTAGTTTTAGTGGTGAGAAAATTGTGTCGTGTTTACCTGTTCGTTTATAATTTCACTGTTAAAAGTTTTTGTTTGTTTTGTTTTTTTGCTAGGATGTAGTAATGGCATACATTCATCCATTTCCCTTAGTGTGGGTCCGTGAGTGTCAAGGTTTAATGCAGACGCCGCTAGGTTATGTTGGGTCGGGTGGTTCGAGCTGTTTCTATAGATGTCAGATGTTAAATAGTCACTTCCTCGCTTTATTGTGATGTTAAGATAATGCAAATTTCTGTCTTGTTCTTTTTCCCATTGTGTATATAAAATTATTATGGATTGTGTTTAAGTCTGTTAGAATTTGTTCGGCGTTGCCATGTTCGAGGGTGGATGCATATGTATTTATTTCTATATTTATAGTAATGAGCTATTCTGCATTTTTTTATTAGTGTCTTTATATGTAATAATTCGAGATATTGCATGAAAATTTAAGTTAGCTGAAGTTGGTTTTCCCATGCCGAGTCCATCAGGTAATTTGTAAAACTGGTTATTAAATCTAAAGTAGTTCTGTTTTATTGTCGTCTTTGCAATATCTATAATTTCAATGATGCATTGGTTGCGTATAAATTATCTAGTGTGTCGCTTAGGATAGCTAAGGTTTCTTGTGTTGGTAACGAGTCGCATATTTTCGGTTATCTTGATGTCTTGTAAGTTTTTTTGTACGTATTTTGTAAATTAATCTTTTCTTTAAGTAGGCCGGTGATATCGCTTGGATTCTTGATTTTTATTCTGTACCTCGTTTCTGTAGCTAAGTGCGATTTTTTACATAGAGTGAGCTAGAGTTATCAGCATGATTTAAAACGCAAAATTATAAAAAAGCGATCACGAATTGCCTAAGTGACTATGAATAACAATGAAAGAGAAATGTTTCTCTTATGCTACAAAAACAGGGCACTGTACTCTTGAATTCATTTTGACTCCCTAAAAATGTGGGCAAATATTCCCAAAGCCTTTTTTATTTTATGTTATCGGAAGTTCGCACAACACAAAATAATTATAAGAATCATTTAATTTTGTTTTTATAATTTTTTAACAAATTCCAACGTAGCAAATTTTTTAAGTAAACAAACTGTGTTTTTAAGTTGCAAAAAACAATGCGGTAGTGTTTCTAATTCTTATTATGTTTACGTAGAGGTTATTTAAAAAAAAACTGTTTTTCTATCGTTTTACGTAAAACAAATTAAAAAAATATTAAATATTTGTTATTTGCTTTCAAGTTATAAAATTTAATCATTTTACAATTTAAAAGATTAGTTTGTTTATAAAAAGAAAAACAATGAAAGAGTTATCGCTGTTTTGTAATCGGAAACATAAATTTAAGTTATGAATTGCGAATATTGCCTTAGAGAAATTTGATTTATTTGTTCTGTTTTGTAAATATGGTTTCAATTCAGACTCAACACTATTTCGCAAAAAAACATTTGGTCCCTATCAACACACCACTTTAAAGACAGTCGTGTTTTGTTAACTATTTAAACTTACTTTTGTTCGAAGACACATTCTCATTACTTGCAAGAGGTTTTAGGTTTCTAAGAAATACTTACTGTGCGGCCGCTATTACTTCTCGTATGTTGTTGATAACTTTTTATTTCAATCTCTATATTTTCTGAATTTTAAAATAAATGTGTTTACTATTTTAACTGTTTTCTACTTAATTGCCACAAGTTAGAGTAGAGTCTTTGTATTGTCTGTAAGGATCTTTTTACACGATGTTTTATTTTTTACATTCGAACTGTAACATTCTCCACTTTAAAATGTATATTATTAACTTATCTAGTTAATACCTATTTACGGAATCGGCAAACTGATTACCTGGTTGCTGTCACAAGCAAATTTAACTATTACCAAGAATTTCTGAGTACAGAGTTCCTATCAATGTATAATTACAATAGAAATGCAATCCTACTGTCGAAATTACGCAGTCAACTTTGCCTCTTAGTGGCAGTCTCGACGGGGCACTGAGCACATACCAGAGAATATTTCGTTTAGTGACTTTTATAGAAGACATGTATCCCGGTGGATACTGTGAAGACGCCGAACTTTTAAGAAAGTTTATAGTTACATTCGTTTTCTCCGACGTTGATTTGGACCAGATAGAGAACTGTTAGTGTTACGCGGTACCCTTTAGGCATCTTTTAAACCACCAAGGTTAAGACCTACTCTAGTTGGCTGTATGTGAAAGTATGCGGTTACCAAACTTTTCCTTTGTGCAGTCTTGTTAAAACAACTGTCTCTATACATCATGGCTGGTTAGCGGTCACCATTGGCTGTAACGTTCTAAATAGCATCGCACAATGTACACTTGAGGATTGTGATGACAATTGCGACAGTTTTATTTATTGACGTATTCAGTCAAACAAAAGTAAGCTAAATCGCTAAACAAAATTCGTTTATGATAACCGCAATCGTATTTTGGGGCCATTCACCGAATCTATGCCTTGCTAGATGAGTGGGAGGCGAGTTTGAAATTGTAAGACCGCAAACCTAGATCTTTCCGCAAAATTTTCCATAAAATGGAGGGACCAATATTCAATTCCTGGGCACGATGACGCATAAACTAATTCGGTTCTTCCTCTAATCTACGCTGAAGTCTCTGTGGATGCGTATTATCATTTAAAATAAACGTTGTGCGAAAACGTTGCATAGTTAATTGAAATAACTGCTCAGATGACGATCATGTCGACTGTGAAATGTGTGTAGTGCGCGATACATACTTCGAACAGAACCATGATTTTTAATTTAAATTTGCACAACTTTGAGGCATTGTTCAAACGTTAGGTTATTTATATTGAAATACCAAACCAATATTAGCATTAATCACTTAACAGTTAACAAAATGGCTGTTAGGTAAAAACGTGTTTCAAAGTTATATACCTCTATAAAGAACGCCCTTTATTTATAAATATTTTGATCATTTGAGAAGTAGATGAAAAAAAATTAAATAAACATAATTTGATGCTCTTTTAAAGCAATTAAAGAAGAGAACACTGAAGAAACCACAGAAGATCATACATATCGCGCCCCAAATACAAAACGGTCACAACTCAAAATACTAAAATTTTTAGAAGACAAAAAAAAGTTTAGTTCAAATGCAGAAGCAATATACTTAACAGTGATAGTGATGTGAAATAAATTTTTGCAGTAGAATTAATTTATCGAAAAAAAGGCTGTTTTGGAAAATTTTTAGTAGTGATAATTTGTATTTAGGGTGCGATATGTATGTATATGCAAAATTTAAGTATACAGCTGAATATGCTTAGATATTACTGTTTAAATTGACTTGTCGCAGCTAAACATATATAAATTTCGATTGAGCCACAATTAATTTTCTGCAGTATATTTTGCAATACATTTGGAATACACATTTTTCCCATACGATTTCTATTTTCATAATAACGCATATAGAATTTTTTATTATACATTTTTTTTCTAATAGCACTTTTCACTATGTACCTACTATATGCAACCAAAGAAATTTAAATTCTGAAATTTATTTTTATCTGCACTTTTTCTTCAGTTTTATACAAATAATTTCTTTTCCCTAAGCTGCTCCACTTTTCTCACAGTTCAACTTTATTTTCTCTCTTAACAAACTGCTTTATTGTTTTTAAAAATCACTGTCGTACAATAACGTTCCTATCACTTTACTCTAATGCAAAATGAAAAAAACTATGGAATCTTTTGTCTACATCATGTCTGTGGCAAACAGCGTTGTGGCAGACTTTTTTTTAGTAGCACTAGTAATATTGCACCATTAACTTTAGCAATCTCAATAACACAAATTTAATCCGATCTTTGGAATAAATTTAATTACAAAGTACCTATTTAATAAACTGCATTTTTGATTTTGCTAAACAAAGTAACACAAACCAAAAATTAGAAATATTTATTAAATATTTCATGCATATTTATTATCAAAGGCGTATCAACGGCAACACCCCTTTAATATAAAGTTGTTCCAAATGTGTTGGTAGAATCATTTCTTGTTGGGATATTTAGTGCAATTTTAGTTTAAAAAAAAAAAACAACAAAATTAAGTTTACCATCCTTTTGAAGAAATTTCTAAAGAAACCGTCTGCAAATAACAATTTTAAACACAATAGAAGTTGCATACATACATACATTAATAAAACTAAGTTATATAAGTTATCTAAACTTACCCGCAAAACGAATCTTTATCAGGTCCAGTGGATGCAAAATCAATGTCGATGTTACTCCACCAGAAATGCCAGCCACTAAATGCTCATATTTAATATGTATTTGTTGCAATTTTCCTTTGGAAACGCTTGTCGCTGTTTTTGAATTCATGACAGACATTTTATTTGTATTAAACCTTTATTCTAACAGGAACTTTAAGTTTAATTTTTATTTCTTAATTCACTTAAACTTTCCAACTTCCAAAGCAAAAAACAATTTTTGTGTTACTGTTATTACGTTACTCTCACTCTTTTTTTTTAAGTTTGTAAATTTGCAAATTGCAATATCACGCTGTTTGGTTAAAATTTATTTTTTAAATAATTAATTTGTTAAATTGTGCTAAAAATTGTCTTTTTTTTTGTTATTTATAACTCTTTGTCGCAATTTGTTTTGTTCTTGCTTTTAGAAAGGGGAGGGACGTTAATATACAACTTATTATAAATCTTTGGTATTTAAAAAATGTTTAGTATAAATCAAAGATTATCTTTAGTTTTCTTTAATAGATCTAAATTTAAAACAAGACTTGTTGTAGCGTCCGAATCGTTAACAGAAAAATCAATAGTCCTCGTATTGCTTCTTTTAATATATTGTTCTTTTAATATTGTAGTATTATAGCTCATCTTCCTCTTGAAATTTGTAGCAGTTTAACTAGTTCCGTTTGAGTATATTCCAACTAAGAGTGTGCTTACTGTACCGTAGCTCGTTTCACTTTTTTCGTTAGGTTTTATTGCAGAAATGATGAAACTTCTACTGTCTATTGTATCACGCTTTTGCTCTCAATTATAGTTTCTGTTTTTTGTATATATTTGTTTAGTGCTTTATTTGGTATAAAGATTTTTTTTGTTAGGTTTCTTTGACTTGATTGCAATTTCCTCCTATTGTTCATTTATTACTGTTTTTTTTTAGCATCATTTCTCTATTCGGCTTATGTAATTTGCAAAAATTAATCCGTTTCATAAGCTCTTTACCATTATTCTTCCTGAATATGCTTTTGACGAGCTCTATTTGCTTTTTATTTATTTAAAAAATTTTACTTTTAACATCACAGATTTTTCGCACACAATACTTTTAAAAAATTTCTTGTATCGCGAATTTTCTTATACATATACACTTCGTTTTAACTCTCTCAAAACAACCTCTGAACACGTTTAACTGTTAAATGGGAATGTTGCAAAAAAAATGTTTCTTTTGTCTTTTCTGCACAACGCGATGAAGTTATTGGCGAGTTGTTATAAAAAGTAGTAAAAACGCAGGGTTGTAGCAACTTATAGTAAAGTAATTATTGTTCATATAAATATAACAAATGCCGTTATCCGTATAAATATATAGTTTCTTTTTAAATTTTTGAAATATTATGGTCCATACACTACTGTAATACTAGGGAAAGTAAATCATTTAAAATCGTTTATATTAAACCTATATAAACATTGATGTTGATGTCAAATTTCTTGTTTTATTAAAAAGGTGCTTGTTCTTACTTAACTCCAAGTTGCTGGCGGGGATGGAAAAGAGTTTTCGTTTTTTTTTATTTATTCAAGGTGATGCTCTAATTATCGCTATAAAAACTTACAATATTTTATAACATCCGAAAGCAATAGTTATACGCTACAAACGGTGCGTTTTTTTAAGGTCGATGGCAATAAACATAAGTTGGTGTTGGCAAACCTATCAAACCTTGCGTGTCCACTTCATAAGTGATAATAACATTAATTAAAAAAATAAGCTGTGAGTAGCCTTTCTTGTGAAAAAGGTTAGTTCATGTATATATTTCTGGTCCCGTATAAGTAAACGTGCGTCGTCATGCTGTATTAGTTGCCTCTTTGTCGTCTTTATTCCTGTTTTTAGTGTTGTATTGTCTAAGCAGTTTGTCGATAGTAGTTGATTTGTAACGGTTATTTTTTAGCTATGAAGTAAATTGTGTCGAGTTCGTTGTTTTACTTATCTGGAGTAAGTAGGATTATCTTGTCTGTGTATAATATTGTTACGGACGTGTCTTGCTTAAGTTTTAAAAGAAAATAATTAAGCAATAAAGTAAACTACTGGGTATTTTGTTTACTAACTGCGTGGCTTGCTAAGAAAACTTATGCACAACAACAAAATTTCTAGTTACAAGCTGTATAGAAATTTTATACACGCAAACAACAACAATTTGATATGCTGTTTATTAACTGCGGGTTTTTCTGAGAAAACTTATCTACACAAGACAACAACAAATATTTTAAAATAAATTCCAAGAAGAAACTTTATCAGCATAAAAAGAAAAATACGCACGGACATACAGGCGCCTATACATTGAATTGACAACATACAACAACAAAATGTGATACAAAGGGAGTAGAAGATTTTTAATTTGTCTAGACTTCTAGTGGACAAATATAAAAGGGCAGAATCTGAGTGTATTGTTAGTTATTGTAAAAATAAACGTCGTGAAGTAAAGACGTGCATCTTAAGTAAATTGTTCTGTAGTGTCAACTTTGTGGTTAAAGTAAATAAATTTGTAATTAATTTAAAAACTCTAAAATCTGGTGTTATTTAAAGATCTCACAGCAAAACGTTTATAAAAGGTATTAACGTAACAATATGTCTAAATGCTGGTAGTTTATGTTGGGTAGGGTGGTTCGAGATGATGTGGATGGTTGTGTCCGTCGTAGTTGCTTTTCTATAGATGTCAGTTAATTACTCGTGTTATTGTGATGTCAAGATAATGTAAATTTCTGTCTTGTTCTTTTTTGTTAGGATTTGTTCGTCGCTGTCTTGTTCGAGGATGCATATGATGTCATTTACGTATCTATAGTAATGAGTTATTCTATGTTTTTCATTAGTGTCTTAACATGTAGTAATTCAACATTTTGGATGAAAATTCCCGCTAAGATAGCTGAAGTTGGGTTTCCCATGCCAAGTCGGCCAGCTAATTTGTAAAAGTGGTTGTTAAAAGTTATTGTATTGCAATAGTATTTTATTTTCTGGCAAAACAATGCCAAACAACTTAATTTCAGTTCTGTTTTATTATCGTCTTTTTAATATCTGTAACGTCGGTGATAAATTGGTTTTCATATAAATTGTTTAGAGTGTCGCGTAGGATATTCAAGGTTTCATGTGTTGGTATTAGGGTATATAGATCTTTGATGTGAAAGGATGTATGTATTTAGGTTTTTCGACAAAGTCTTGTGTATTATGTACCGCATATTATATAAATTTATCTTCTTTATTTTCTTTAAGTAGCCCGGTGAGGGGTTCAGCCAGTTGATATGCTGGTGCAGGACTGTAGTTCTTTGTGTATTTTCAGTTGTGCTGTATCCTGTTTTCAAATACATAATTCGGATATAATTTACCTTTCTTGATAAAAATGATAAATAGAGATATGAGGCCTGAGGTGCTAAAAATTGAAATTTGCTCAAGAAGCAAAAAGTTTAGCAAAGAGAAAGTCATTTCATTTAAATTTTCAAAAAAAAAAATTAAGGCAGAATTTTCAAGTCACCAAGAAGTCTACAATAAAGAAAAATTTGTCTATTGCACTAAAATATTAGAACAATTCTAAATTAGGTTTTTGTAATGTTTTTAAATTTAAGATTTTTCTCCAAATTTTATTAATTCCCCTAACTTCCCTTTTTTTTGTGTTTTAAATGCTATTTTCATAAAATTTGCATTCCATATCCAAAATATTTAAAATAAATTTTCTAACATGTTCGATTTTTTAAATAAATTTCAAGTTTCCGTTTTTCGTGAGTTTTTATTTCTCATTGGCAAAACGTGTTTATTTTTTGTAAATTTCCGTTTCTTTTTCTATTAATATCGATTTATTTAGAAATTTCGAATATTCGATGATTTTGTTGGTGTTTTCAACAAGAAGTTTGTTTTTCATTTGTGGCAACACCAACCACATTATAGCTTTGACATTTAGTTTTTTTGTCGTATCCGTAGTAGACGCTTTGCCAAATGTTACAATAAATTCAATTTCGCACGAAAATTGTAGAAAAATCCGCTATGAAAATGGTAATTTCCTTAAAGTTACATTTCGGAAAATTCGTGATATTTTCGGACAGCATAACTGTCCTTCTGAGAGTGCTATTAAGAATTTGGCCGTTAAATTTGAGTTGACAGGCTCGATACAAAATTTGCGAACACCAGCACATGTTTGGTCGGGTCGTTTAACTGAAAACATTGCAGCCGTGAGCCACAGTGTTGAAGCAGATAAAAATTTGTCAATTCCTCGAAGTTTTCAACAATTGGGGTTATCTAAAGCCACCATATGGCGAATTTTGCGTAAGAATTTGACTTTGAAGCCTTACGAGGTTCAACTGGTGCAGGAATTGAAGCCGTCCGACCATTCACACCGCCGTAGATTCGCTCAATTCATTCAGGAACAACCGGCTGGTTTTTCTGAAAAAATCATTTTATCAAACGAAGCCCATTTTCACTTGTCAGTGATTATTGAGAAGCCTTTGCATGCTCACCGTGTCACTGTATGGTGCGCTATGTGACCTAGAGGTGTGACTGGGCGTTTCTTCGGAGTTGAGGCTGGAAATGTGGTAACGGTCAATAGATCATGCTATCGCGAGATGCAAACAACTCAATTTTGGCCTATTAATGATGACGTGGACATCACTGACATGTGGTTTCAATGAAACGATCAATTTATTGCAAAGTTTGTTTAATTGTTAGAAAAATTGAATTAAAACACAGGCCTTTTTGTAAAACAAGTTTTTTTTTAGTTTATTTTCAATATAAATATATTTGGAGGGTTGTTGTTTTAATTATTAATTTATTTTATTACTTATTTTCCAAGAACAAATTTTAATTAAACTAAAGTCGCATAATTAAGATTAGAAGGCAGGGCGTATTAATGTTATTATCGTATTTGTTTTTTGTTTAAAGAGCAAATTATGATAAATGTAATGTATTAAGTGTAAGTAGCGATATTTTGTAACAAATTAACTTCAACAAAATAAAAAAAAAATAAAAAATAAAATTTTTTATTTTTTTTGTTATGATGACAAACTTAATTAAAGTTGAGCTTTTTTGAGGCTTTTAAAAATTAAAAAGTATTTATAAAAACGATGAATTATGTTTTCTTTAGAATTAAAAATTTGTGTTTAATTAAAACGAACAAAAATAATTAGTTTAAAGAAAAAAGAAATTTAAATTTATAAAATAAATTTTATAGTAGAGAAAATTTTATAAAAATATTAAGTATGAAAAAGATAAAAGTAAAAAATTATAGTTCGAAATGACAAAGATGCACAACTTTACTTTCGTCTTGGTTTCCTATGAATGGCTAGCGTTATGTAGTGGTCATTATAAATATGTCATGCAATAAATTTGGGCATCTGTCAACATAACCACATTCAAATATTAATCGTTTCGTGTCTGCACCATTCAGTAATTTTCGCTTTAAAATAATTAAAATATTCAAAACCGTGCCACTTTTGAGTCTGAATAAGTATGAAGGGGTCTTTATGGTTTTAGGATCGTATAAAGAACTGTCATAGCAATGATGGTTTTGGTTTTTGAAGAGCTGAAGGCATATTTTGATAAATTTTCGCGTCAACGTTTAAAATTACTTTCGACTCAACAATAAATTTTAGTATCGAAACAGCGTTAATAAAAAAGATTGGATTATAACGTTATTATCGGCTGTCATTAATTTATAAGAGTAGTGAATTCCAAGGCAAACAAGTCTAAACTGCAAAATAGCAGAATTAATTAGTTTGTTTTTATAAAACTTGAAATTAATGTTGCAAAACACATAAAAGAAAACTGAAACCAATTTTTTTAATTACAACTCTTTGCTTTTATTAAATTTCAAACAATGACAAAAGCTAAATTTTCCATTACAAAAATTTCAGATTAAATTTTACAAAACGTATAACAGAATATTTTTATTTATTAAAAATAAATTTTAATTATTCAAAATTAGTTTAAATTTGGTCAGCGATTCAAATATTTATTGTGCTACAAAAGCTCTCTAACAAATTGACTAGTATTTTGAGTCAATGAACTTAATATAGAAATTTAGTAATTAAAAAAGTAACTTCTATTGCAGCTGTAACTTTAATAAATGGGCCTAAGGCCGATCAACATTTATATAAATATTTAACAACAAAATAAAATCACGGATAATATATTTTTTTAATTTTATAAAGCAAATTGCATGAAAAATAAGGAAAATTTCAATTAATTTTTTAAAATTCAGTTGCGCCTATTTTTCTATTTCACTCTAAATCAAATTGTACGAAATTTGAATGGGTGTTATGAATGTGGTTAAAAAAAATTCCAAATGTTTTAATTAAGACTACAATACACAATGGTGAAATTTTCTTTTAAAGTTAATGTCTGAATTGAAGTTTTAAATATTTTGAAATTACTTGAATATTATTGTCAGGATGTTTGAGGAGGTAATTTGCAGACTTATAGTCTGCAGGCTTGAAGAAGCTAAAACCGTATCAAACATTTGGGAGACCTTAGCTTTGGACTAATGTTAGCAATTTTGAGAGACCTGCATGGAAAGAAAATCTACAGTCTGAAATTATTACAGTCGAGAGAAGAGACTAGTGAGAGCAAAATTTTATTATAAAAAATGTCTTCTGGAAATAATTGATTTTTTCAAATAAATTGTAGATATTGAGGTAGAATAAGATTTTTGTGACGCAGGCCTTGGGCTCTAATGATTTTGAACATATTTTTATTTTGCATATACTTTGTAACATAGAGTCAACTTTTTATCAGCACGTCGGGCTTTGTTCCAACTGTGAAAAATGCTCATGTTTATATAAAATGTGTGAAGCAAATTAAAGTATCGCGGCGCCAACGTTTTCAAGCTGCATACTTGTGATTACAACAGCAAGCTAGGTAGTAAAGTTGACTGCCAAACAACTACGTCATTGATCTCAATCAATAGAAATCGATTGATTTGGAAGGGATATGATTAATTTCAATCTATTTAAAAACTTTTTGAAAACACATAAGAATACAATTTTCAAAAAACAAAATTAATTTTCTTTCATTATTAAAAAAGCTTAACTTAATGGTTTATGCCCTTTTAGCGTTAACGTTAGGTTTTATGCTTAACTGATTAAAAAGCAAAATTTCTTATTAAAAAACTTAAAATTTTTTCATTTTTTAATGATAATTATTCAATTCACAATTCATCAAATTCCGCAATAGTTTTTAGTAATTTCTACGCATACATTTTCTGCGACAGTTTTGATATTTTCTCTATATTTTTATTACTAAATGCCGTAGGAGAAAAATTAAATTATTTTTGGTGAAAAGATATTCTAATTCTATTCTAATTCGATTTTGTTTTCAAGATTCTATCGTTTTTACAAATTAAACAACAAAAACTGCAACAAGAATTAACAGCTACTCTAGTTGTATTTGGTATAACATACAATTTTCACGAGGTTGTGAATTGAATAAATAATTCATTAGTTTTTTTCCTATTAAAAAATAAAACCCGTTTTACTTTCATTAGAGTGAATAGGCCTTGCATAAATAAGTTCCCTCTACTGGTTAAATAATTCAGTACAGTTTTATTAAGGAACGAGGAGAGTTACAATCGAGTCCCTGCTGTAAATCAAATTCCTTAATAGTTTGTAGTAATTTCTACGGCAGTTTTGATAATTTTTTGATATTTTTATTTACTAAATGTCGCAGGAGAAAAATTAAGTTATTTTTGTTAAAAAAATATTCGAATTCTTTTTTAATTCGAATTTGTTTTTAGATTTTAAAAATTTTACGTTTTTACAAGTTGAAGAGTAAAAACTGCAACAAGGATTCACAGCTATTCTAGTTGTATTTGGTATAACATACACTCTTCAAGAGCTTGTGAATTAAACAAACAAATCATGATTTTTTTCCATAAGAAAAATAAAATCCTTTTTACTTTTATTGAATGAACTGTTAATAAATTCTCTTTAATAGTTAAATAACACAATACAGGTTTCATTAAGGAACGCAGAGAGTTAAAACCTTCATAAAATCACATACACAATAATCGTTTATTCGTTTTCCTAGCAACACGATTTAGATTTATGGCAGTTTCTTTAAATTCGATCTCAATGAAATTCATGCAAATAAATTGCCGCAATTTGCACGTAGACGGACATACTATGTCACTTTACTCTTCTATTTTGTCTACCCCTAATTTGAATTTAAAACTATTTTTTTAATATTGAAGTTTAGAATTTTTGTAAAGCGCGAAGATAAAGTTGTACATCTACAAATAGATGTGAAAAAATAAATCGACAAAAACTGAAGTGATACAAAAACTAAATTATAATAATTTAAAAAAAAAAGAAATACAAATACAAAATTACATAGAAAATAATTAAAAAATATATATAATAATAGACATAATTGTTTTTGTTTTCTTTTTTTTATCTTCTTTGTGGTTTGTTTAATAATTAAAAATTAATTAAATTATTATAATAAAACAAAAATATTATATAAAGAAAGGGCACGACACAACGTGTCCCCTTTTCTTATCCATTGTTTCTTTTCTCTTTTTAAAATGTAAATATTCTTATTACTTTATTTGTAGTTGAAGATTTGAAAATTGTTTCTTTGTAGTTTGACGTTTTGAAGTAGTTTTGTAGTTTTTAAAGGTAGTAAATTATTTAACTACAAAATTTGTAGTAGTAGTTTTTGCAGTAGAACTAATAAGCGAGACGAAAATAACAATTTACGCTTCGTCCGACGCTGCATTTACCGAAGTGCCATTATCTTTACTGGCACTTGAATCGTTGGTATCCTTTTTTATGCTATCGGAGGCTTTGGTGTCATTATTGCTATTTGCATTATTATTGGCGTTTCTAGTTGCTACAGCATCGGCGTCATCTTCTTGGGCCCTCACTGCGGCTTCCAAGGCTCTGATACGATTTTCGTGTTTAACTATAATCGCCTTAAGTTTACGGATTTCATCGGTGATATCACGTAAATCTTTTTCCTGTTAAAATTGATCAAAATAAATCATTTCAAAATATAAGCAATTAAATTAACAAATTATAATTTAAATATTATTTTGCTTACAGTTATACCACTAATCGTCGCTGGCCCACTTGAGGCACTATTATCGATAGCATTACTTCCACTAGACAATGTCGCTGTTGTGGCACTTTTTGAGGTTCCGGCAGCTGATTTGTTGAGTATATTGGCCTTCTTGGATACAGAAAGCGATTTGTTGGCAGATTGTGACACATAACCACCCTGTACAATAGAAACACGATCCTATTTAGATTTTTAGTAATTCTGTTCGTTAAGGTTTTGTGAAACAAACAAGCAACACAAAACACAACTAGCAGGAGTATTAGACGCAATAGAGCTTATTATGAAAAGTGTCATAAATGGAATACAAAAGTTTTTTTTTGAAAGTTAAAAAAAAAATTTGTTATAATCTAGTTCAGTTGAAACATTCTTCTACCAGTTTATTCTTTTTAAATGGGGGCAGCGAAGACGATTGATAGGCAGACTTTTTTAATTAACAAGCACTCATCTGGCTTCAAATTTTCAACTGTTTTCTTTTAACTTTCTTTGTGGATTATGATATGATTTTTTTAAATTAAGGAATAAATAGGCAGGAGATTTTTTTAAAGCATTTCAAATTAAAGGACTTTCAGCACAAGCTTAATAGGATATAAGCAGCAAAAACTCAACCATTTCAATTTTAAGCAACAAACACAATTCTTAACACATCAAAATGCCAAAGTTATTAGTAGAAACTTGTAACGAACGGTGGATGCAAACGAAAACAAAAAACTTGCCACACAAGTGCAAGGAAACCTTTTTGTTCAATATTGGAATACATATTAAAAGCGGCGAAAATTGTTGATCAAAACAGGCAATATCACTAGCCTCTTTTACTGGCACCGTCTTAAGTATGCCCTTGTATAATAAAATAAAAAAGGGCGATCCCATAGATTTTCACGTACCGTGGTACTTCACTAAAGCCTTCGTGTGTCAGTCGAACTCTAAGATTTGCTTTAGTTTGTATTTTGAGGACTAGGATACCCAACCGACGAACAAAGTCAATTATTATATTTTCGCAGTTCGAAAATCTAGGAATAGTCTCAAATCGATGTAGTTAATTTCGGCTGCCTGTTCAAACTAAATCTAGAAATCAATGGTACTTCCTTACCCATGGGTTTTTGCTTAGGAAATTGCTTTTGTCCACTTATCCGCTTTACAATACAAAAATATTTTTGAAATTTCTTAAATTAGATAATTTTGTAATTAATAGCGTTTTACACAGAGCAACTTTTTAACTATATTTATCAAGACTTTATAATGCAAAATTTATGTATTCTTCTAGTTTAGAACAGAATCTATTATTGACTTATTAAAACCGATTTTATGTAGGACAGCTTTCCATTGTTTATAGAAAAACTAATAATGAAAATGACACCATGACAAAAACTGGCGTCTTGAGTGCTGTATTCCAATATTAAAATAGCGTTATTTGCAGGCAAGACAAATGAAAACTTACTTTTAAAGAAAAGGTAATGGGATCTGCATCTTCACCCATAATCCATTTTTCTGCTGTAATAGCTGCATCTTCGGCTAACGTATCGGGATATAAGTCTTCTTGGAACAAATCTGATTTGCGGGGTACAGTCATAGAAATAACCTGGCACAAGCCATTATTGTTAAGACGATAAAATTTGGCAATTTCACAGGTGGTAACATCGCATCCACGTTTTGGCATTATGCCAATACCACGTTGAGGATCAGGTGTTTGGAAGGTATTTATATAATGGACAAATGGAGGTTCGGGTGTCACCTGAGATTTAAAAAAAATGTTAGGAAAAAAATAAAATTTATGATGAAACTAAAAAAAAAAATAGTGATACTTACTTCAAAGTATCTGATAACTGAATCACCTTTACCACAGAGGTATATTAGATTTGTATCGGGATCGTACAAAGGGAACATTACACCATTGGATGTATCCAATTCAACCATTACAATAGGTTCACTTAAAGCATCAGGTGCTCTAAGAGAATATTGTCGCTCTGAGGAACGATTAAAACCTGTGGTAAAAATCAAGCCATGACGCAGAAAAATTGCTCTTGTAGCCTTTGAGCCTTCATGGCATAATGCCTCACTCTCCATTTCACCATTGCGCGGATCATAGATGCGTATTTTTTTATCTTTGCAGGTGGTAACCAATTTTGATCCATCCCAATTAAAACAGGCACTATACACAATATCAGGATGTGAGTCAATATGTACTAAGATTTCTCCCGTTCCAACGTTCCAAATAACAACCTGTTATACAATTAATGGAATAGTAAGACTGACTGAATGTAAATACAAAATTAATTTAAAACAAACCTGATTATCAGATCCGGCTGTTAGGAGAACATTCAGGGCGGAGGGATGCCATAATACCAAACCAACACGTCTTTGATGGAAAACCAAGTCCACAACAGGCTCGGTTAATGTTCTGGAGAGACCACCATCTGGTATTTGCCAAACTTTAACAACACAATCTTCTGAACCGGAAGCAATTACATTGTCATTATGGGGACACCAAGCAATATCAAGTACAGGACCTTTATGACCACCAACCAGGGGATGATCTGCAGCAATACGTCCTACCTTCAATTAAAAAAAAAAAAATTAAAAAAATTAAATAACATTTTTATGTATATAACTTAATATTCTCTACTTTTTAAAATTTTAAATGTTTTTGTTTTAATTTAAAACTAAAATATATAAAATGCATTTATATTTAAACGACTAAAAACAACAGCACTCTTTCACTTTCAACCAACCACCCACTTATATTTAAATGACATACATTTTAACTAAAATAATTTTTTTCACTCCCTTCTCTTGTACCCATCTTTTGGTATAAATTCGATTTCATTCTAGATTTCGGATTTGCTTATATTCTCATTCGTTTCAGTATATTTTATTAATATCGTCAAATAATTTGCTCATTTGATATTTTTACACTTTTTACGTACAATTTTTTCTAGTTTTCAAAATAATTGAATTTACACTGTTTTCGTTATGTTAAGAGAACAGATGATATCTTTGCACTATTATTAGCCACTAGAAAGTTTTCGACGAGTTTTTATGACACACTGTTTGACTATTTTTTACAGGCAATTTTCGACTTTCTTTCACAGAATATTTTTCGACGAGTTTTTTTTTTTTAATAGAAAGCGATTTTTTTTTAACAAGCAACTATATAACGAGTTTTTTGGATAGATGACGAAATTGTTTAATAGAAAATTCTTAGACGAGTTTCTTTTTTGCTAATAGAAAATTTTGTTTTCATAGAACATTTTTCGCCGCGCTTTTTAAAATAGAAAATTATTTAACGACCTTTTTAGATAGACGACGAGATTATTTAATAGAAAAACTTTCGACGAGTTTTTTTTTTGTTATATAACTCTTTAAAAAGTTTCATTTTAATGGAAAATGTTTCGACGTGTTTTTTAAATAGAAAACTATTAAATAAACTTTTTGGATAGCCCACGAGATTGTTTGATAGAAAACTCTTCGACGAGTTCCTTTTTTATTATAAAACTCTTTTAAAAGTTTCGTTTTTTTTAGAAAAATTTTCGAAGAGTTTTTTTAAAATAGAAAACTATTTAACTATTTGAGTTTTTTGTTTTGTGTTTTTGTTATAAAACTCTTTAAAAAGTGCCATTTTAATAGAAAGTTTTTCAACGGGTTTTTTTTTCAATAGAAAATGAGCTCTTTGAAATAGAAATCTATTTAACGCGTTTTTTCAGACAGACAAAGAGGTTGCTTAATAGAAAATTTCCAACGAGTTTCTTTTATGTTATAAAACTCTTTAACAAGTTTTGTGTTTTAATAGAAAATTTTTCGACGAGTTTTTCAAAATAGAAAACGAGCTTTGTAAAATAAAAACACTATTTAACGTGTTTTTTAAATAGACAATGAGATTGCTTAATAGATAACTTTCGACGAGTTTCTTTTTTTTTATAAAACTCTTTAACAAGTTTTGTGTTTTAATGGAAAATTTTTCGACGAGTTTTTTTAAAAAGAAAACGAGCTTTTTAAAATGGAAAACTATTTAACGTGCTTTTTTAGATAGACAATAAGATTGCTTAATAGAATATTTTTGGACGAGTATTTTAAAATAAAAAAACAACGAGTATTAAATGAGCGTTTTACATAGACGACATTTTTTTTTTTGATATAAACATTTTTTTGGAATATTTGTTTTAGCAATTCAAATTATTTGAATTTTCATTTTTAAGAAAATTTAAATTGAAAATTATTTTGGAAATAGTTTAATTTAAACTGTTTGTTGCCATTTAGTAATGTGACTATAGCCAAAGACAAATTCTGTTTGTCTGTTTTTGTGGTTGCCTGCTGTAAGTCATTATATCCGCCGGATACAAAACGTATCTACAGCGTCGTTTCTGTGTCGTGTGTAAAAACAGGTGTCAAAACTTGAGATATTTTAATAACAACTGACAGGTTTTTTGCATGGAGGTTTTACTTTATCCTACTTTTGCATTTTGTGAACGCAATCTCTTGCATTTGAAATGTCGGTCAAATGTTATATTTTTTAATTAAACAAAATTTATTTACGAATTTTAATATTTACAAATGAGGGGCTCATTTTCTACATATCATGCAAAAAGTTTTTGTTTTTGTAAAATAAAGATTCGGAACTTAATTTTATATTAAAGCAGTGAATGAATGAAATTTTATGAAATACAATTGCGTTTTTCCGATGATTTTATGCGCACAATCAACTGGCAATAAAATCTGTATCATAGATAAATTTTTACCCTGGAGGTTAAATATGCTATACCTTCTAAAAATCGGACGCAGAGAGTAGATAAGGGAAAACAGTGGGTAATTTTATACCGGTCCAACGATATTAATTAAATTTGAATAAGAGATAGATTTAAACTTAGGCTCGAGGGGAAAGAAAGAAAAACGGGTAGTTTTATGTGGTATTGCAAGCTATTCGAATATAACTTCTAATGTTAACTACTCGTATATACGTATTTAGAGAAAATACAAACCAATTTGTAGGTGATGTCATATTGAGCATGAAAAAAAGAAATAATGTCTTAAACGAAAACCAGACTTTATTTTATTTATTAACAACAAAATAAAAATTTTATATTAAAAATAATAAAATAAAATTTAAATATATTGTGTTCTTTTAATGAAGTGGTTAAATGGGAAAACATATTAAGGAATATATTGTACTAATTATAAATCTTTTATTTTTTCAATTAAAAATTAAGCATAATTAGAATTAATAGGACCACCTGAAATATTAAGAAAACACTGACATCATTTCTCAACATAATGGTGTTAATAACTAATCTATCAATTGGAAATAAAATTTTTATTTCCGTTTAAAGAAAATACACACATACATAAATACAGTCAAAGGCCAAAACACTATGACGAACAAGTGGACAACAAACAAAAAAAAATATATTTTTCAAATTTATATTTATAAAATTAAAATTTATTATAAATAAAAAAGATACATTTTTGTTTTTATTGTTGCTTTTTAATCATTTGTGACTATTTTGGGAAAATGAAATAGAACATTTTTTTTTGATTTTAAATAAACTTTTGGATTGTTTCATGCGCTTTAACTAACACCTAAAAAACCTACATAAAGATGTTTTAAAATTTGTTTCTTTTTAAATTTATTTCAGTGTGTGTGTTTGAACGGTTTTTGTTTTCTGGCCATTGGCCAACGAAATGGGGTAACGCGCGCAAAAAATTACACACACACACACACACACATGCACATGCCATAAAAAAAGTTTAGAAAAAGTTTGAAATAAATATTAAAAAATAGATAAAATGAACAGATTTTTTTTGTTAATAAATAAATCTCTCTTACAAATAGATAAATTAAAATACTCGTAATATAAACAGAAAGTTATTTAAAATAAAATTTGGTATATAAATTTCTGATTGGAAAAATTATTCTGTAAAAATACAAAATAATTTCACACAGTGCAGACAGAGTTGGACAAACGCTCAAAATGTATATTTAAGACCATTTTTTGTTTATTAACTTTTTGTTTTAATTTTTCCTGCTGAAAAGTTACTTCCCTTGTGGTTTTAAAAGATAAGACAATATGCATCAGCCATGTCTTCTATGGAGCCACCTTTTAATTTGTAGCTGATTTTTTTATTTGTTGTTGTAACGGCAATAATAATAATAATTAGCCATATGAAAGTTTTAAGAGCCAAGCAGACATAGATTCCAGCAAATTTTTTCCTCCTTTGAGTGCGAAACTCTAAAAACAGTGTTTCAACAATGTATTCTGTATTCAATGTATTTAATTAAACCTGGTGGTGGGTGGATAGGTGTTTCACTTGACCCAGAGATTTTTATAATCACTATTATTTTGCAAAAATGTTACTTTCGTTTCATACGAGTAGTATCTATTTCGAAAATGAAGAAGATAAACTAAAAGGCTTTTCAACAAGAATTTTGTTTTCTAAAACAAAAAATTGAGATTACAATGATTTAAAATTTTAATATATTAAGCAGAGAAATGCTCGGCAGTTATAAATGAAAAATGTTATCTGAAAAATGTTCAACATGACCACGCTGACAGATGTCGATTCTTTCATCAACGCTTTTAATCACTTTTTGGTCAAATGCCGGTTCTATTTCGTTAATCACATCACAGATTTTGAGTTTTAAGGCTGAAATCGATTCGATTGGCTTCGTATAGACTCTGTCATTAACATAGCCCCACAAAAAAAAAGCCAGTGCTGTTAAATCACACGGTCTGGCTGGCCACTTAACTGTTGATTGTCGTGAAGCTATACGATCGAGAAATTTGGTTTGCAATAAATTGATCATTTCATTGCTTGTGTGATTTGTGGCACTGTCCTCTTGAAACCACATGTCATTGATATCCGTGTCGTCAATAATAGGCCAAAATTGAGTTGTTAGCATCTCGCTATAGCGTGGTCCATTAATTGTTACCGCATTTCCAGCCTCAACTTGGAAAAAAACGGCCCAATCACGCCTCCAGACCACATAACACACCATAGAGATACACGTTGAGTATACAAAGGCTTCTCAATTCTAGAATTTTCAGGAGCCTAAATGCGGCAATTTTGCTTAATGACGTATGGGGTTCGTCTGAAAAAATAATTTTTTCAAAAAAACCAGCCGCTTGTTCCTGAATCAATTGAGGAAATCTACAGCGATACAAATGGTCGGTCGGCTTCAATTCCTGCACCAGATGAACCTTGCGAGGCTACAAAGTCAAATTCTTATGCAAAATTCGCAATGTGGTGGTTTTGGATACCCCCAATTGTTTAAAACTTCGAGGAATCGACAAACTTGGAACTGTCTCAACACTGTGGCTAACGTATTTTCAATTGAATGACCCGGTAGAACACGCGTTGGTTTTCACATTTTGTATCGAGCATG
This sequence comes from Trichopoda pennipes, assembly GCA_030448955.1. NCBI lineage: Eukaryota > Metazoa > Arthropoda > Insecta > Diptera > Tachinidae > Trichopoda > Trichopoda pennipes. The sequence continues at coordinate 1,650,885 of JASKUP010000070.1, read as the reverse complement.
CCGACTCAAATTTAACGATCGAATTCTTAATAGCGGTCTCAGAATATCACGACTTTTACGAAGTGTAAATACCATTGTCATAGTGGATTTTGAATTCATTATAACAATTGCAAATACGTCAAGAGACTAAATGTCAGAATCGAAAAACAAACTTCTTGTTGAAAAACCCGATATATATAGATTTTTAAAACAAACGCCGATTCCGCTTTGAGGCCACATGTAAGCCAAGTGTTGTTTGGAAGCGTCAAACTAGATATAAAACATTTTTTCCGGATAAACATATTGAGAGATGTGGGTGGGCGAATCCACCATAAGGCATCCATCCCACAATCAACATTACAAAATGTGGTACCCATAAAAAAAAAACATAAAATGTAAACAATTTATTTGCGGATAATTTAAAACAATTTTCGAATCTGCTGTGTGTTTACCGTTTTATAACTTGTATTATTTGTTAGTATAAACCTAACAAAATAAAACTAATAATTGATTTTGGTTAGTGCTTGAAAAGTGTCTGCCGGTGGAGCTAATAGCATAACTATGTGTTACCAACTGCTTATTAAAATTAATAAAAAAAAATCTAAAACGTGAAATGATTTCCTAACGAAAATAATAATCATACATATAAATAAATGAAAAAGTCTACATAGTATAAAAATAAATAATAAAAAAAATAAGTATAAATATTCTTTATATGACTTACTTACCTTATTATGAGGTAAAACTATAAATGCACCTCCACCTGCCGATTCAACAATTATGGCTAAAAATTTTGGATTCACTGCACAAAATGTTGAATCCCAACTACTTTTGGAGACACGTATATTATCGTAGCATTGTTCACGTTTTAAAGCTTGACCGTAAACGTGACGAAATTTTGAACTTCTGACTACACGAAAAGACATTTTCTATTGCTGCTGCTGCCGCTGCTGTGCTTTTGTTGTTTTATGTTGTTTTCAAAGAATAATAATAAAGTTGCAGTTGTTGGTTATGCTATAGTTATTTGCTGTCGCAACAATTGCTGTATATTTTTTTGTAGTTATAATGTTTAGTTAATTTTTCCTTAGTCAATCAGTCAACGAAAATAAAATATAAAAACTAAAATAAAATTAGTAGAAAAAGTCTCTTTGTGATTTAAATTCTCTTTAAAACTAAAAACTATTCACAATAACAAAATCTTCTTTGATTTCTTTTAAAACTTTTTTATGCTTATTCACATGCTAGATAGTGTGTGAAGAAGTTTTAGCTCTTGCAGGATAATGTTGTTTCTGTACAAAAATTTGATCTATACTCGTATAAAAATATTTTAGTTTTCTTTAATAGGTAAAAAATGGCGGCGAAATAGTCACTCTGGTTCTATGAAACTAAAAATAAACAAGAAGCGAAAAGAAGTAAATAAATTATTTGATTAATATATTTGAAATAAAATTGTTTTTAATTATTATTGTCTTTATATTTTACATTTTTCTTAATAATTTTGAAAACCTAAAATACCAAAATGATTTTAGTTATTGAGAATAATTAATCTTTAATTTTTATTGTCCTTAATTAGAATACTCGATTAACCTTTACATCTTTCTGTAAAGAATATTGACTTATTAGCCGAACACCAAAAACTTTTAGAGGTATTAAGGTACTTAGAAAACTGTATTCTGTTCAAAATACTTTACACTTTTTAAAGGGAAAACTTCTAATCCCCTTTCCTATACTAGATACAATCAATCGATAAACCTTAAAATGCAGCAGTAGCGGCAAAAACATTTTCACTTCCACTTGGATTTAAAAATGCTTCGCTTGGTTGCTTAACAGAAAAAGTCATGAGTTCAAAACCCAGCTACGCCTTGAATATAAAGAAAACTATCTGACTTTGATAACAAGTAAGTAACAAATTAAACATCGTCGGCATGTGAATATTAGGTGCAACAAATAAACTATTTCAGAAGCTTGAAGCAAGAAATTCTGGTCTAAACATTAGTGAAGTCTTCGTTAACAACAAAAAAAAAATGTGTTTTTATCATGGTGGAGTTGGTTGAATGGTCTGCTTAAAAACCCATAAAAGATCGTCAGTGCGACAGAGCAGTTCTCTGTCTAGGTTAAAACCATATGGCTGCTGAACAACACGTCGTGAGTTTGACTCTCGTTGGACTCAAAGGGTATTGCAATTTAGGTAACAGAGACACAGAAAAAGAAGTATAAGACAAGAATAAAATATTTTACATTTGTATTTTCGAAAGAGTCTGTACGTTTGACAATGAATTCAACTTCGCACGAAAAGTTACATTTCGTAAAATTCGTGATATTTTCAGACAACATAACCGTCCTTCATAGACCGCTATCAAGAATTTGATCATTAAATTTGAGTAGACAGGCTCGATACAAAATGTGCGAACACCAACGCATATTCGACCGGGTCGTTCAACTGAAAACATCGCAGCCGTGCGCCACAGTGTTGAAGTAGATCCAAATTGGGTGCCCCTGTAGGCTAGTAGGTAGTATACTAGCTTTTCAGTGTGGGGGTTGTGAGTTCGATTCCCAACGAAGACCTCGGTTTTTTTCACTACAAAAATAAAAATTGACTGTCGGTGGGGCTGCTCAGCGATAAAGGCATAGTCACTGGCTGCTGTGCTGTCTTTTATTCGGCAGTTAATTTCCGACTATCCTTCTACTTTCACCACCTGTTTTAATCTCTTCTCTATCACTTTCCTAAAAAATGTAGCACGGTACTCGACTAAATTGGCATTGTTGCCTGAAGTGCTACTTCTTTTAAAAAAAAAAAAAAACAAAACAAAATTTGTTAATTCATCGACGTTCTCAACAATTTGGGTTATCCAAAACCACCACATGACGAATTTTACGTAAGGATTTGACTTTGAAGCCTTACAAGGTTTAACTGGTCGAGGAATTGAAGTCGACCAAGCATTCACATCGCCGTAAATTCGCTCAATTCATTCATGAACAACCGTTTTGTTTTTTTTGAAAAAATGATTTTCTCAAACGAAGCCCATTTTCACTTGTCAAGGTATGTCAACAAGCAAAATTACCGCGTTTAGGCTTTTGAAAATCCTAGAGCGATTGTTGAGAAACCTGTGCATGCTCAACGTGTCACAGTATGGTGCGCTATGTGGCCTGGAGGCAATTTTTTTCGAATATGAGAAATGCGGTAACGATCAATGGACCAGGCTTATAACTCATTTTTGGCCTATTATTGATGACGTGAATATCAATGATATGTTTTTCAACAGGACGATGCCACAAGTCACACAGCAAATGAAACAATCGATTTATTGCATTCCAAATTGTCCGATTGGATAAATTCACGTTAATCAGCAGGCAAGTGGCCATTCAGATCGTGTGATTTAACACCTCTGGATTATTTTTTGTGGGGCTATGCTAAGTACAGACTCTATACGGAGACAATCGAATCGACTTCAGCTTTAAAACTCAAACTTTGGGATGTGATTAATGAAATAGATTCGCCATTTAACCAAAAAGTGATTAAAAGCTTTGACGAAAGAATTGAAATCTGTCAGCGTGGTCGTGGTGGACATTTGCTAGATATCATTTTTCATTCATAATTGCCGACCTTTTCGCTTTATAATACAGAAAAACTTTGAATTTGTTGAAGAAAACAAACTACTTGTTGAAAACCTCTTTACTCTAATAATTGTTTTTTTAAATTAAATTTTATTACTCACCTAATTGGCATTTAAAAAGGCCAAAAAACTACAGAATCGTGTTTTTCTACATATAAGAAAATTTAATGACGACTTATTTTCTTTAAATATCTAAAAGGAAAGTGCGAATATTCTATTGCGCTTTAAAAAAGGCAACTTTTTGTTGCAGTTAGGTGAGTAAACATATAATACTATAATGCTTTTAGAAATAAATTCGGTAGCCTGATCGATTTTCACATGGCTATAATGGCTAATATATTTAACTCTTAAGCATTTAGGATACTTCTTGAAACAAAAAGGAAAATCTTTACAATTGGGTTTTATTTCTCTAAAGAGATTTGTTGCCAATGCTTTTGAATGACGTTTCGAAAATTTAGAAAATTACACAGTAAAAACAAAAACTAAACAATAACTAAGAAACGCTAAGAAGTTACTAAAAAATTCAAAAAAGATGTACTGACCATAATTAAATCAACGTAAAAGTAATAAATAGTTGTAATAAAAAATATTATAAAGCATTTAAGTCGGATTTAGGTTTTCGAATTTTAGCTTTGCACTTAGAGAAAATCTAGTTTAAAGTTAATATTTTCCTAGCAACTGGCCATTTTGAAAAGCTTTGACACTGCTAGCAGCATATTTTATTTTCTGGTTCGCTATATTTGTTTATTGCTTTAAGCGAAAGCTGTTATTTAACACTGCAAAGTGGTTTGAAAACGTTTTATTTTGGAAATAATTCGGTAGCTCTTGAACCACTTGAGATATCGGCCTCCTGAAGTAAAAAGGATCTTCTGAGTATGTCCTCAAAATTGGGTATCTTGGGCATAAACATTTTTGTTAATGCCATCAAAAGTTTATTTATTACTCAAATATGAAGAGTTTTCGAATTTAAGAAGCCCCCTTTACTTCACTGTGGTATCGTATTATTTCTAAAATAAAACGTTTTCAAATTACAGTGCGCTGTTTTCTAAATCTCTTTACTTTTACCTCTACACAACTAAAAGAAAGTGCTTAATTATAAGGACAGCTCAAGTTTATTAATAGACACATGTTCCTAAATAAAATTATAAAATAAACAATCAACACAATCCTGCCACATATTTGCAATTCCAAAAAATTTAGGCGCTTTTAATCTCCAACAAATAAAAGTTGCAAATTCGAATGCTATGGCAATAAACGACCACGATAAATCCTCTATGAATACATAACAGTAAGCGTTGTGTGTGTGTTGAAAAATGCAGAGCTAAGTTAATAAAATGCCATGAAAGAAAAACATTTTCGGTGCTTTTATTTGTTATTTAAAAAACCAAAAACGCAAATAAAATAGAACAACACCTGAACTAACATGCACATATACGATGATGTTGTTGGATGATTTGTTATCAATATGTGATAAGTTAATTCTCTTATTATTCATTGCAAAAAAAAATTTCCTTAACTGGCTCTCTTGGTGAAATTTGTGTGCTGAAAAATCTTCCTACTCATTATCACTAAATAAAAAATAATAAATTTTCAACGGGATTAATGTTAGGTCGTTCACAAGCTTAACACATTAAAGTGTTAAGCTTGTGTGCTTAACACATTAAAGTGTTAAGCTTGTGTGCTTAACACATTAAAGTGTTAAGCTTGTGTGCCAGGTAACGCAAAGACCTCTCCGCCTCGGTTTTCGTCCTAGAGTGGGCGATATTTTGTGTAATCACAAACAAATTTAGACTTCAAAAAACTTTTAAAGCTACAAGAAATATTAAAAAATAACTAAACATTAATTAAAAAAAGATTTTAAGAGTTTGAGTGTGATAATGTTGATAACACTCGTCACAGTGACGAAGCAAGTCAACTTTCTCTTTTATCTGCCGCACAAACTACGAAGGTTTCGTTGGGTATATAGCTTTTTGCCTTTCTCTGTATTACAAGCGGATTAATCTTATATCGTGTAGTCCATGGTGCTGAGTTTTTCCAGGTTGTGGCTCTTTAAGCTCTATCAACTGCAGATCTTCCATGTTTTTATTAACTATAAGACAGCGTGATAATTCTAATAAATATTTTTTATATGGCAAGGTAGTATTATTATGAATGTTATATATTAAATAGGAATTGAAAAAGCGCAATTTAACAATTCATTACAGCCAGCTTGGTGCACTTTCTTGTTTGATTAATATTGAGTAATACGAAAGGTACTGGTTTGTCCTATCACCACCTTTCCTACAGTTGTTGTATTCTATTACGCATATAGGTTTCCTTATTTTTGTATTTGTGTGCCAATCTGTATTTTTTTTTTTAAAGAGAACTAGCACTTCAGGCAACAATGTAGTCAAGTACTGCGCTACATTCTTTAAGAAAGGGATAGAGAAGAGATGAAACAGATGGTGAAAGTAGAAGGATGGTCGAAAATTAACTGCCGTATAAGACAGCACAGCGACCAGTGACTATGCCTTCATCACTCAGCAGCCCAACCGGCAGTCAATTTTTATTTTTGTAGTGCAAAAAACCAAAGTCTTCGTTGGGAATCGAACCCACAACCCCCATACTGACAAGCTAGTACACTACATACTAGCCTACAGGGGCACTAGTAGAAGCTTTCTAATAGTTCACTCGAAAGAATATTCGAAATCATCCTCACTTTTCATTTTGACTGCCAAATTTATAATATCACGTCTACTTTTCTCCAGAAATTTGAATATCCGCGTTGCAACTTATTATTTTTAATTCATGAGAAATTCCTCCGTTTACACGTATTGTTCCGCAACTTCGTATTTTATATCTATACTGTTATAATAATTACCCACACATAATAACATTTGTCTTTATAAGAAGTAAGAATATTATTTCCGCCAATTTTCTTCCTTATCGACAATACATTTTTCATATTTAAAATGTAGCAGCCTTTCGATTCAGCCACAACTTTCACCAAGATTCCATATTTATTAATTTTCGAGGAATTGTAACCTTTAAATCTCAATCATCCACACGTCATGATATGATACTTTCGTCGAGTGAAATCTTTCTTCTTGGTTTATATACTAGTCGAATTTTAAATAGACGGTCGCTCGATTCATCCGTTTCATCGTTGTCCACAAAATACCACCATTTCCATATCTCTTTAAATCTGTTATGACTAATTGTCTTTGGAAATAATGGTGTTTCTAATAGTGGATTTGTTGTCCCATATTCATCGATAGTACTTTTTGGAGTTTGGCCCATTAGAAGGATTATTAGGATAATAAATCCTAAAAATTTCTGGAATTCGCCAATAGTGAGATTCGTACACTTTATCGTTTTCTTATTTTTATCGTATTTTTCGTCGTTTTGATATTGATATCGGTTCGTTTTTGTTACCATCATTTCGTAGCAATTATCGTCAATCAATTCAATCTAAAAACGGTTCTACAACAGGTGGAATGTCGACTTTAGTCCATTGATGTAGAATTTCTTTTTCATAATCATTTTCACTTTCATCATCGCTAATCGATAGTGGAAAAACTCGAATCATTTTCATATGTCGTATAGAACTATCACTATCATTGTCGTCAGTATCACTATAATTATTATCAATGTAGTTTCAGCGCAATCAACGTCAGACAAATCATCTGTATATATTTATTTATTTATTTTCGCGTGAAACTATAGTGAAGGATTTTAAAATTTACTGTAAGTAGAATTTGAACAACCAACAGCTTCAAACCACAAAATATACTTAAAACAAATGTAAAGTGGCGTATTACAGTCGAGATAAATCGCACAAACTCAACTCCCGCCTTTAAACTACAGTCGAGATAAATCGCACAAACTCAACTCCCGCCTTTAAGCTACAGTCCAGGTAAGTCATATCACTACGACTCCCGCCTTTAAGCTACAATCGGAATAAATCCTAGTACTACGACTCTCGCCTTTAATGTGTTAAGCAAAGTCATTCATACACGATTTCCCTGAGATCTCCTTATTACATCAGGTCTGAATTTGACAGGTACTCTATTTGCTACCTGACAGAGGATTTAAGCAAAAAGTGCACTGTCCTCCTTTTAGCCATTCATATGGTATAAGCCTCGCAAAAATTACAACAAATATAAACAGTGATCACTTAATTGAATAAATTTAAATAAGTATAAATAATTTATATAAGAAATTATTAATAAGTATTATTAAGTTGTTAATAAAATGTAATAAATTGTTTAAGCGTTTAATCATTGAAAATAATTTTGTATATAAATATTTCAATAATTTTGAAAGCAATAAGATTTTATAATTTAGATCTATAAAAATTTACAACTAATATTTTTTAATCAAAACAAAAGCGTGATATATAAATAAATACAACCACATCACTGGAATTTATTTTTGCCCGATGATTTCACACTGTTCACAAATTACAAATGCAGACCCCAGTAAGTGAGCAAACAACAAATTTATTTGATTAAAAAATAGGAATAAAAACGTAAAATGCAATAACAACAATTAATAAAACATAAATATAATACTACTAACTACTATTATTTGAACAGCAACAAAATCTTATCATTTTGTGTAAGACAAGAAACAAAGATATTATAGTATAAACAAGGAGGTTAGGGTATATATGAGTCATTTGCTACATAATTGGTATAAGTCTACTTTTTTTAAATTTTAACAGATGCATTGAAGACAACTACAACTACTGCAAAACTAGTGTCAATTCTCTTTAAGAACATAATTATTTAGTCATCAATTTAAAAATTCATTATTTCTTTATTTTATTTCGTATTTATTGAGGTCATCACACTGTTAATAACATCATTTTGCATGTTCTTTTTATGAAAATGTTTAATATTATTGAAAACTTATAGTTTAGTCCAATTTTTGAAATTAAGTTAAATTTTAGAGAGAAAATAGATAAAAAGATATTACGATATTACTTCCAACCCACTATTATCGGCAAACTTCTTAGACAATACAGCAGTAAAAACAGAAATAAAGACGACAAAGGGACAATCGATATTACAGGACGACACACTTTTACTTACAGGACCAGAAATATAAAGATTAACCAACCTTTTTCACAAAGAAGGTTTACTCATAGCATTAAAAACCAGCAACACCAGCCATAATCTCAGCACATCAACAGAAACAATTGACAAATTTAGCTCCAGCGGAGTATACAGACTTTCTTGTACCTGTAAACATACTTATATAGGATAAACTGGACGAACACAAAAAAACAAGATTTACAGAACATATACGCTCGTGGAAACAAAAAAGAGAAGACTCCGACTTTGCATTTCACCTTGACACGCACCAATGAAAATAGATGAGTGACATTCTTGAAACCATGGAAATGTAGAAGACAAAAATTTGTAACACCGACATTATAAATAAACAGGTAAACACAACTTCAGACACAATTTTCATACCACTAAAACTACTCATAAACTCTAACAAAGAAAAAACATCCTCAGACAGACACACTATCCTGGGTAATACTAAAAGACGGAAATATAAGATTAACCGCCCCGACCCTATTGAAGGAACTACCTAAAGCTGAACGAACACCGACTCAACAGTACAGTCCACATAACGGCTTGACAATGATATCATTACATGGAAAGCGCTCGCTGGTCACATCAAACAAACAGCCAGCGTCATTGCTGGCTTAAACCAAGAAAAATGACAAGACTATTTAATTTACTGGCGAAGCAAATCCAAAGAAATTCAAGGCTGTTCCATAGAACCTTGATCTGAATATATTTCGCATAAATTTTTGAAGCTTTATGGAGATAGTGTGATTCGTTTTATATCCGCACCTGGCTATGTAGCCTTAATCAGATGGTGGACAAACAACAATTGTATAAGCAACAGAACCACCTAGTTGCAACTTTAATGATTCCAGGGCAGGGCTGCAAACCATCACACCTTACTAAGAGTTGGAGGCTTTCCAACTCCTATCCAGAACACATGTCTAGCATGCTCACTGGACTGGATCATTCACTTTGCGTGTCATTATCAGTGAGATGATCCTGGCCACCATAATAACCATTATACTGTTATGGGGCCGCGAAACCACAACCACCACGTTACTCCCATATAGGGGCCAACCTCAATGATCAGCCAGAGAACTATTAAATGTCTAAAGACATTTGGGGAAATAAAGTGGAGCTTCCAGTTGACTCCCTGCCTGTCTTCAGGGGACTGGGCTCCCTTTTTCCCCCAGTTGCACAGGGGATAGCTGTTACGTACTATAAAAACCATAAATGTGTCCAGGCATATGTGTATTACTTAATGCGCTATAACAACAATTTTACAAATTCAATTGGAAAACTAATGAACGTTTTTATAAAAAAGTGATGTTTACGTATACGGCTAAGGCAAATAAAACACAATGTTTTTTACTACGCCGTTATACGATCAATGGCTACAAGCATATAGGGTGCTACAAATAAAACCTGCTTTTGACGTATGCATATGACATTACACAGGACAATAACAGATGGTCGCTACCACAGTAAGTATTTATGTCAAAAAAAAAATAAAGGGTGTATCATAGTACACTAAATTTTTTTTATGTGATGATGATACACATGCAATTGTCACACCGGGTATATTACTCTTTCCGCTAAAGCAAAATGCACAAAGCATGCAAATAAAAATTAAAGGGTGCCCCATATATGGCGTGATTATACGTTAAAATCACGCCATATATGGGCTTACCATTTTGTGCCATAATGTACTTGTTTGTATATAAAACTACTTCTTAATATTTAACTTGCTGTTTATATGATACAACGTAATTATCAAAATTCGGATGGTGAATAAGAGCATTTTTGGCGACACAATTAGAAGAAACAGTCAAGTACAAGTGCTAAGAAGAAAATAACAAATACGTTATTTCTTTTTGTAAAGAATATTCTTTTCCTTACAATTTTTCTTCGTTGTTGAAAATACTAAAAACGTTCAGGGATGTAGCGCTTAATAAATATTACACTCTTCATTGCAAATAAACGTAGTAATAGTTATTTACATGGAATGTACAAAACAACATTTGATTCAACAATAATATTAAAAAATATAAAATTTAAATTTTGCGCTTTTATATTTGGATGCATCTATGACAACTGCAGCCTGCAGTTAAATTCTCGCGGAATGTATTGATTAAAGCGGGAAATAAAACAAATGTTTTTTAAGTTATATTTAATTTAAAGTATCTTATGACAAATGTGGACTTATACCACTTTCGAAACAAATCAGCCATCATAAGAATTTCTTTGAACTTGCAGCTGACACTATAACGTTTTATAAAAAAAAAATAAATAATACAAAAACATAAATCTTTGCAAATGAAGTTAAACTTTTAGATGCATAAAAAATAAAATGCTGTTATGTTTTTTTTAAATTTTTTAACAGCGCGTTTACACAAAGTTAACAAACACAAACTATAATAAAAATGAAAGCAAACTCAATAACATATTAATATAAGTAACACTCTGTTTAATATACAGAAAGAAATGTTTGTCAATATAGTGAATCATTGATTAATAAATTTGTATACTTAATAAAATGCCTTTATACTGCTACTACTACTACTACTTTATATCTTGGTTAATTCAAGAGAAGGTCAGAACTAGGAAAAATACATATTTAGAAGTTGACTCTTGTCCCTGTACTTTAAAATTTGTTAGGTACGCCTTGTGGCAATTCGTTATAAACTATTTGTTTGCATGTTACAGTTTAAATACTTTTGTTTTTCTGATATTTGATATCGGTGGGCATTTGATAGAATTCTTATCTAAATTATTTTAGAAAAGAGATTGTTGAGTATCTCTCTAAAGTACATATATTCGCATATGACGTTTGTGTGCAGGTAGTCCCCATTTTAAGTTTAAACTTGATGAATGTATGAAAGAGATGTAACGATAGCACTGATGTGTCGATACTTGGTTATTTAGGTGACGTTTTAAACTAATATTTTGATAAGGTATTTGATGAATAGGATTGCAGACTTCTTTTTTCATTGCTTAGCGTCAATATAACCAAAAATCAATAAAGTTTATTTGAAGTTACAGGATCCGGTTGTTGAACTAAATTATATATATAAACAAATTATATACATACATGTATATACATAAATGTAAATACATATACATGTATATATACATGTATATGTATAGAACTTTGAAATGGGAAAAACAAAGATTAAATGGACATGAAATTTACTTTATTTAAGGATAAGCTTTTGAATTGAAATACGACCTGTGGCATATAACTACCATACCTGGCTCGGACAAATACTATTCTGCAGATCTAATTTTTGAGGACTTTTCAAAATTTGTTATCTTAATCGGCAAGTTGTCCTCCAAGTTGTTACACGTTTTAACGTTTTCAGGCTTGTTGGCGTAGACTTGCGACTTCTCATATCTCAACAAGATAAAGTCTAGCCGTCTTAAATCACACTTTTTTGGAGGGCAATTCACGGTTCCGAAACATGAAACTATGCGTTTACCAAACGTTTCCTTCAATAAATTAACTGTGGCACGAGGTTTGTGACACGCTGACCTGTCTTGTTGACACCACAACTCCTGCACGTGTGGCATGTTGCGCCATCTGGGTTTCAGCTTCTCGGTATCATGGCTGTTCAATTGAAAAAGTCAGGAAATATAGCTTTACAGTGTTTGCTATAAACTGTAACGTTAGGACAAGCATTTTAAAGAAGTACTGAGTAATTTTTTCTGCGTGTAACAGTGTTTCAACATAAACTTGAAAATTATCATTACTTAAAATACGACAGATTTGTTTAGTGACATATCCATTGAAACAAAAGTGGGCTTCATCACTACACAAAATTCGCATATGAAATCGGGATCGGATATTTCGAACAGAACCATGATTTGTAAAATAAATTTGCATCAAGAAGCGTTGTGTATAGGTATCAATCTATTCATGCTGAAATGCCGAATCAAACGAAACATAAATTAGTTGACAGCTGACTAGACGGCCGCCAATGAAATGCCAACTTAAAGTTTTATGTATAGTTCTAAACAAAAAAAAGCACGGCCACCAAAAATATTCAGAATGAAAATTTTCAAAAGTTTGATTTTTGTGCTGCCTGGTCTCTGGATGGTTATGGTGGATTCACGCAATATGGACGAGTTTTTGGGCTATTTCGTAACCGTGAACGAAACATGGATCTACCACAACATAATAGAGACCAAACAGTATGAAATTCAAATTTTTTTTAATTTTCTTTTTACATATCGAGGTAGTCTGATATCAACGGTTGCCAAACACAAACTAAATGACCCAGCTTGTTCAATTTAGACAGGAGTCAACAATGTTGCCTCTTAAGAGAACAAATACAAAGTAAATGATGCATCTTGTTCAAATTTAGTATAGAAGTTAGGCGGGAGCAGTGGTGTTATTTCAATTAAGAGGCACGACCCGTATTGAAAGTTCGTTGAACATTTAATACGGGAGCTCTGACGACTGCCAACTTTATTAAAATTCATCGGACTACAACGCGTAAAGCCATTTTTCAAATTGGGTAACTAACATTATGCGATTTATCGAAGAGGTTATACTGAGCCTGGACACCTAGCACTGTTCTACTGATTTACAAGAGGGTTTCAGCTTATTATTAAATATGGTTATTCCCTTTAGCAAAAGTATTTTAAGGGCAGTCTTGTAATAAATAATTTGTTTTATTGTAACCAAGATCTTAGATTTTTTATTGAACATGGAAATTTGACATTTCGTTTGCAGCACTTTACGCGATTAACAATTATTATTCTACTAAAAATTTTATTGTTGTAATTTAGGGTTAATCCTGGTTTTTGTCCCTTTTTAAAAATTATGTACCATTGCCACATAATAATCATTTAAAAGACAATAGAAATTTTTATATTCGAATAAAATGCTACGTTTTTAATTGCCTTGTTAAGTTTAAATACCTTTCACCCAAAAAATGTTATGTTAACAGAATTGAATTGCAAAAATTTAAAAAAATTATATAAAAAGGCTAATATATTTTAACTTTATTTATTACACAAAGTCAAAATAAAACCAATTAAAGAAAAGATAAGAAAAATTTTCTATATATAAGGATTTTTAAAATGGCCAATAATGGGTCGAAGTTGGAATTACTGAGGCTAGGTGGGTTTCAGGGAGCGAAAGCCGTAGCAATGTCAATTTAATATTTAGAATTTACACAGATTTTTAGTATTCGAATTAAGAACATAAAAACGAAAAAATTCCATGGCTTCTGGTTTAAGTTCTTGTTATGATAAAATGACAGAGAACAATTTAATAACTGTCGTCGGACGGTGAAACCCTAAATCACGCGTTTCAAAAAATAAATATAAAACTTTAGATACAAATTATTTTATTTTATGATTTGCTCAGTGTAGAGATTATGGCAAAAACGCGACTTGAAAATGATATCACACTGCAATAAATGGCCTTTAAATGAATAAACAAATAACAAGTGAATAATAAATAATATTGTGCTTACAATATTTTTCGACCATTGTTAACTTCCAGACTTGCATAATAATAATGAAAAAAAGAAAACAAATGATAAGCAAGAAATTAAAGAAAACTACACATACACACAGCACACAAACACAAAATAACACAGTTTTCATTGTAATGTTTGTTATGTTACTTATTTATATAGTTGCTGTTTTTAAGACACTAGGAAAATAGGGCAAAGAGCAAACTATTACGATATAAAGGGACTGGAATGAGCAGACAGCAAAATAAAATTGAATTGATTTTTTCCTTTATTTATTTCCAATTCACAAAAAAAAAAACAAAACAAGAGCAGTATTAAGAAACAAATAATCACAACAACAGGTGGCGCTATTTCAACTGACATTGAACTTTATTTTGTTTACATTGGCTGTTTCACGCACACATAAATAGGTAATTATTTACATGTGCATATTCATACATATCAATGTGGGTATGTATGAATATATGTATGTTATTAAAATGCACTAGGTGCAAACAACATGTTTGATATCGCACCGTAAACAATGAATGCTTCACCATGTTTGTTTACTTAGTAAATGTTAAATAAGGTACAAACAAATTTTAACATCTCATTAAATTCTAAAATACTTGTGTGTTACAGATTTGTGTGTAAGGTAAAAATGAAAAAATATAATTTTTTTAAATTAATTATAAACTTTTTTTTTGTTTGTAACTTTTTATTTACAGAATATCCATTCAAGGATAATAAGTAAATTTAATAAAATAGGAAATATTTAGCATATTGTGTTGAACTCCAATGAGAACAACATATAAGAAAGAAAGTAAGGATAAAATAGCCAGTAATTATACTGAGATCATATAATCCAGGATATGGTGGCTTCTGTCTTCTTGGGTTTACGTGACATGTTTAGATGGAGTGTTGACAATTGATCTGAGGGTTCTAGACTGATATATTTGTAATATTTCAATGTTTGAAATGCTAACTGTACTTAAAACTTGAATTCCATAAGATCACACAGGTTTTAAAATTGTTTTTTATATATAAGAATCTTGTTTTCCAAGCTTAATTTCGATTTTGAATTCAATAGCCAATAAAGTTTTCTCGTTTTGATGTTTAACTATTCTTTTTGTTTACTAATATCAATTTTCCATGTTAGTTTTCTTTCTCTAAAGATACCCAAATATTTAACAAATTCTTTCTAAGGTACAATATTATTATAAAAATTAACAGTAGGATAGCTTGTAATGAAAATGTCACATGTGACGACTTTTCCGTATTCATTCATTGGAAACAATGCATTCAGATGAGTCTGCAGTAAATCGGATACAAAATTAGGACAATTACAAGATGATAAAATTGCAGTATCATCTGCGTATGTGGCGATTAAAATATTATTAACTGATTGTGTATAAAATTAATCCAACCACACTGCCATAAATTACCTAATTCCAACTGTTTTGATTAGTTTCAGAAATTTTTGAAATTTTATGCAAATACTGGATGAGAATAGAAGAACTACATTTATTTTAAATTTTATTTTTCAATTAAAACTTTAACCAACCAACTCAAAATTGATCGTAAATAATGAAAATCAGCCAAATACTAGTTGGGCTCATTGACGACGGGTCTGTGCCATTGAATTTTACGTTTTTTTTATAGCGCGTACACACTCTGTGCTAGTTTTAAAGGTTTGTCTGTTGCGGTTATAAAGGTAATTTTATAAGTTGAAGAGTCAATAATTGAAACCAATTGACAACTTTGGAAACCAACGCTTTGCTTGAAATAAAATTCTTGCAAAACATTTTTAATAAGTTGAAGATTGAAATCGTCGTATGATATTTACTGCAATTCTGTAAAAATCACATCTCAGTGGGGTCAGTATCATTCATATTAACTATCCCATCAGAAGTAATTTTGGCTTTTAACATAATCGTTAAGCCAAAAATATGTCTCATAATTGCTGAACATATATTGCGTATTTTTAATCTTTCTACATAGGGGGTTTCCTTTACTATACACAAAGAAGGATTTGAACGCTGGCACTACAGAACAATTTACTAAAAATGCAAGGCTTCGTTTCGAAGTTATTCATATGTAATTTGAAAAATAGAGAAAATAAAAAATATTTCGAAAGAAGTTTACAAATATGGCGCTAATTTTTACTTTAATGTTCAGCTTATTCCGCAAATATACACACGTGTAAATGTCTGAAAACAAATGCATCAGCTACTCATCATTTTAAGGTTAAGGTTGATTATACTTCTTTGAAAATAAGACATTAAATAAATCAAGCAGAGGCTGTTAATGGTAGTCGATATTTGGGTTATTTCTGATGAACTATGATACCATTTGTATAACTAGACTGTGGAACGTACCACATAATTTTTTAAAGCAAAAGGTACAACTTTTTTAACGCTCGTTAACTTATGAAAATTTTTTCATAACTTTCATCAATCACAAAGAAACCAATAATAACATAGATGAAACATTTAATTTTACTTAAGAATAAAATAACAGATATTCTGTCTCCAAATAACAAAGTATCAATTTACATTTTAAATACTACAACCCACATTTCAACTGACTTTTAACAAGTCAAATATAGAAAAGTGCAGTAGCAAATATAGTTTATCTTAAAAAACTCATTTAACGTCTAATTGCCATTGCAGTTTTGTATGCAAATTCATTTAGATCATATTTAGATTTTTTGTTGCGTTTTCGAATTTTTAAATTGAAAATACAAAATATGAAATTTAATCAATTAATTTAGACCAAATGCAAAACAAATTAATTGATGCATAGAATTTGTTGTTGGTTTTTTTATTTAATAAATGAAATATCACGACTGATGAACACACATAATGGTAACTCGCTTAAAGTTTACAACTAAACATTTGTTCGGCCTGTTAATTATTCAAATAAATCAAATGTTCATCGGTTCATAAAATATAAATACGAAAAAAAAAATAATGAGATTACAAAAGATAAAAAATGATATTTATTTAAACATAAAACGACTATAATTTAAAAAAATTATTTATTTTTTTTAATGTTCGTTACTCAATACAAACGACTGTCAAAAAATGACTCACAAATAAACAATTTCATAAAGGCTTTTCCGATAGCGACGGTTTTGACGGTTAACGGCGGTTACCGACAGAAAAAAAACATATTTTTTGTTTCGTTGAATCATCGCTCACATGCAATGCACTGTGCCAGAACTAGGAAATAAGATTATGACGAGCAGAAAGAGGGAGTAATGTTTGTGGACATTCAGTTTGAACTTTTCTACATTAAATGTGATAGGAAAGATCTCTGGAGGGAGTTTATTCCACATACGGACTCTTAAGCTGAAAAACGAATTTTTCCTGTTATGCGTAGTGCGATTCACTGACCAACCACCCACAAATGGATGTGCTCTCAACAAAAATCGAGTTAAACGCAAAAACGTGCGAGTAACGGCAACTAGTTCCCTTATTTCAATTGAGCACTTACCATGGTAGTAACGACAAAACAGTGATTTACATCCCAAATTGTGTCGACGCTCTAGAGATTCAAAAGAGCCTCTTGGCATTCTACTGTACGCGATCGAGTAATTCCAAAATAGCCTTTGGCGCGCCGGTCCACACATGAAAGCTGTATTGCAGTTTTGGACGGATATAGGTGGTATAAATAGTACAAAGATCGGTTATTTGTTTTTGTTTAGATATGCAAGTTGAAAGAAACAATTTGAAATTCACATTTAAATTGTTTGCCTCTGAATTGCAAGGCTTTGTACGCTTTTGTTTGTACACATGAATCAAAATCAAAACATTTTCAAGGCTAGCCAGGAATTAAGTACTTGTCATGGATTGAATTCAGTTTCAGTGGCACTACTAAAATATCTAACAATCACTAATTGATGATTATGGCCCCGATAAAAAAATTCAAATGTATTTTTTTGCTAATAACGGCGATGGTGTGCGCAATCTGACCTTTATCCTGTCTTAGTTCAAGAAATTTAGAAATGCCTTTAAGTTTTGGCAAAACAATTAAAATTGCTTTCAATTAATCAATTATGGCACGAGCTGTGTTATTGATACCTGTGTTATTGATATAGCGGTCACCGTTGACTGTAACCTTCATCGTTTTTAAAAAAGTACGGTTCAATTATTCCAGCAGCCCGTAAGTACCGTAAAGCAGCCCAAAAAGCCAGTTTTGCTGCAAGTGACGGTGTCTTAACATACACTTGCTTATCATCACTCCAAACATGGTAGTTTTGTTTAATGACATTCAAACAAAACTGAGCTTTGTCGCTTATCAAAATTCGCTTATGAAAATCATAATTAACAGGAATCTTGTGTTGGCCGCAATTTGAGTCAGACTGTTCATGTTTTTTTTTTGTTTTTATAAAGAGAAGTAGCACTTCAGGCATAAATGCCTATTTAGTCAAGTACCGTGCTACATTCTTTAGAAAATGGAAAGAGAAGAGATGAAACAGGTGGTGAAGGTAGAAGTATAGTCAAAAATTAACTGCCGTATAAAGACAGCACAGCGACCATTGACTATGCCTTCATCGCTGAGCAGTCCCACCGACAGTCAATTTTTATTTTTGTAGTGAAAAAAAACAAAGTCTGCGTTGGGAATCGAACCCACAACCCCCATACTGACAAGTTAGTACAGTACCTACTAGCCTACAGGGGCACCTAAAATGATTAAACAAACTAAAATAAATTACTTGACATCTGACATAATGGACGTCAGTTAAACAACTTTTGTCTACTTAAGGTTCTATATCTCTCTAAAAGCACTCTTTATTTTTTTAAGATATTTTCTTTAAAAGTTTTTTTTCACTAGTAGAAGATCGTTTGATATAGAAAATGTAGGCGATATTTAAAATTTGGGGACCTGTCATATGGCTTCCGTATCTTCGAAATATTTTGTTATTTCCAACAAGGATTTTCTTGAACATTGCGAAATTTATTTTGAGCCATCGCGGGATTGGTACTTTATAATCAATAATAAATGTTAAATTCGGGTACTAAGGAGTGTTTTCTAAAAAAAAATGGTATCTTTCGTATGTGAAATACAATGTGTCTTCTTTATTGTTACTGTATGCAAAATTTATAAATCCCCATGCCCTACTCCCTTTACCCTCCTATTTTTCCCATTTAAACTTGCACCACATACACTAATAAAGGTGTTTACCTGATAGTTGATCGAGTAAAAAATGCCTTAACAAAACAATGTAAATACAAATTAAATTGCTGTAAACATTTTGTGTTTAAAATTATTGAAATACGAGCATTAATCACATTTTCTCTAGTTTTAAGTCATTAAATTTTATTTATTTATTTATTTTTTTTAGCTCATATTCAGAATTATTATTCGCAACCTAAGACGTTCTACTTTTGTTTTATGTTTATTTTCTTTAAATTAAATAAAAATAATTTTGAGCAGGGTTTATGTATGGAGGAATAAAAAAACTAAAATATAATTATTTATATATCATAAATGTTAAATCAATAAAACAATTAATTTTGAATGTTTGTTGCCGTGGCCTGCGCATGACGGGATATTTAAACCAGCTGACAGTGAGAACTTCCCAACTTTAAGTATTAAACAATTTTGAAAATCTTAAGCACTTAAAATAAGAAAAAATTAAAACTAAAAGAAGTTAAAACAAATACAGTTCTAAACTGTATCAGATACGATAAGGAAAGTTGGTGATGAGATTAAGAAAAGTTTTTCTTAATGCGGGTCAATCAACTTTGGCTAAATCTAATCAACAGCTGGTTAGAACATACAGATATTGCTACACTATTTTTGCAAAAATTCCCACTTGCAGTATGCTACAATTTTATAGAACCCTAAACTAAACCTAGACTAATTTCTAGAAACAACTAGACAAAATAAAATTTAGAATCCTTTTAAAGCCCAGTTAATAACTTTCGGGGAATAAATTTATACCTGTTTCCTGTAAAAAATTTCGAAATTCAAAAGATACGTCTTCAGGATATTAACATTTGAATATAACAAAATATAAAGGCATTTAGCTCGGAGGGTCATGCTTGCCAAAACAGCCCTAGTGCGAAGAAGAATACATATTTTCGTGGTCATAAAATCTGTGTCTTTTTACTTTAATTCACTAGATACCGGTGGGCTAACGCGTAGTCTAAAGACTACGTACAACTTTTACATGGACCCCTAGGTCGCGGGACCTTACTGGCATTATTTGACCTCCTCTGCCTTACACTCCCACCCTCGTTAGTTCTGTTATAGGTGCTGATAAATTTGAGACTAGATATAAGATCGATTCTTTAATCAGGTGTCAGCTTTGGTTCTTTATGCAGGGCTTAATCAGTTTTCGTAAAACACAAAATGTTTTTACATTTGTCTTCTTATGTTTCCAAAACTGCTTGGTAGACTTTGATTTGAATAATTAAACTTGGTTTAAAAGAACGTACATTTTTATTTGACCCAGCATTTGACATGAGTTATTATGTCAAATGTAATTACATGTGCACCTTTAAAAGTAAAAATTACAAATCGTTTGTAAATTGAAAATATTGACTGACTGCGAGATATCCACATCCGAATTTGAAATTGACCGTTCTTTATACAATTTTTTTTTTTAGAAACGCCTAGGCGTTGTTCCCAAAAAGTAAAAGTTAATTTTCTTACATTTTTTGCTTTGCTGATTAAGGTCAGTAAGTCATTAACTGTTAAAATTGGAATTTAAAAAACAAAAAAGAAAAATATATTTTTTAACTAATAGAAATACAAACAATTGCATGTTAAATTGTTTGCTTAAACGGCATGAAAATAAATTATAACATAATGCAAAAATATTAAATGAATCATGTGTAGAAATATTTGTACTCGTTCAACAGAAATTAAAAAATGACTTTAATATATTTTGATTATTAAGGGTATTTATTTAAAGACACATTGGATATATGAAACACGTAAATTGTTGGCGGTTAATTTATTTATTATTTCTTGTTTTTGTTTAAAAATGAAAAACTGAATAATTTTTGTCTTTTGAAATAAATTTAAAAATAAATAAAAATATTTAATAAATTATGTTTACCTTGCCTTAAGTAGAATATAACATGTTTATTTTATATTTATTTTTGTTTTGTTTTGTTTATTTTTGAAGGTTATTTTCAAAATTTCTCTAATTATTAAATCATCATTATTTAAATGGCAAAAATTCACATTCACAAAGACAAAAAAAAATTTATTTAAAAAATACAAAAAAAAAAGCAAAAAGTAAAATTAATTTAATGCGAACATCAACTATTAAGAAGAAATTATTATTTATAGTATTAAATTCAAACAATGTTATTGCTTATTTATTTAAGACGATATTTCAAAAAATATTTGAAATATAAACACAGCCACTCACTTGAATAGACATGTTCACCAACAAATGCCTGCAAAATATATTTAAAAGATATATTGAGAATAAAAAAAAAAATACAAAGAAAAGTCAAATCAAGTCAACAATATATTTTGAGCTCGATGTGCTTTATTTAACAGGTCTTAAGCTGTTTTTATCTTTTGTCAAAGAAAGATTTCGAAATTCTTTAAACATTACTTCTATTGAAGAGATGATCTCTTCATGTTTGAATCGAAGCTTTTGTTTGCCGATACATAATGTACTTATGATTGGAAACAGCTAAAGCTCACTTGGGAGTCAAACCTTGAGAATTAGCTAAATGCTTCAAACTTTATTTCATGTATTTCATCAATCAAAAAATTACAGTTGTAAAAAATCGCGTTGATAGCTCAGTCAAGTGGGAGTTGAACAATACACATAAAAAGTTCCCTACAATGTGTCGGCCAAGTCACCCTTTAATTTTGAAGTTTAATTTAATGCATAATAAAATTTTGTTTAAAAAAATATTAAAAATATAATTTAGCTTCGGATTTAATTTCTTTTTATGCTTTCATTAAGTTTTTTTTTTTTTAGCTTTCACAAGTTTTACCATAATATGTTTGAGTTACATGGTTGTAGACAAATTATATTATTTTTCTGCATAGTAATAATATTGTTACCATTTGAAATAAATTTTTGTCAAACATAAAAATATCATTGTTAAATAATAACCATTATATAATTATAATAATAATAATATTCAAATAAAAATGTTTAATAATTTATACAAAAATTATTAAACTTAGTTTAAAAGGTTTGTGCTATCTTTTTTGGTTGTTTAGATTTTATTTTAATATAAATTTGATTTATTTAAATATTTTCGTCTTATTTCTATTTAATATTTTCACTATAAACCGATATAAAAAGCCATAGGCGAAACCAAACTACTTTTGAAACCAAACTATATTTTTTCATTTTTATAAATAATGTGTTGTGTTGGTAAATTAGGAATTAAGTTGTAATTAAAATTTAAAAAAAAATATATTTATTAAATCAGCATTGTTTCACTTTTTAGCGCATAATAAACATTTAAAGATATAACGTTTATCCTGACTGAATAATTATTTGATAAAATAAATTTTTTTACCGCATTTATTCCGGTTATTTTTATATAGAAGTGGAACTTTAAGCTGGCAACATCTTCTCACTGGCGGCTATTTTGCCAGCTGTGAAGTGGTTTGTGTTTAGTTTGGCATTTCAACATAAATAGACTGATGCTTGAACAACGCTACTAAATCGTACAAAATAGTGCCAAATCATGATGGCCGTTGATCCCGATTTTTGTTTAGCGGTACAACTTGCTCTTAAATAGATACGTCAATAAAAAAAACTGCTATATATGGAATGATAATCCTTAAATTGACACATCGTTATTTCCGAAAAAACTAACTGTTTGGTACGCTCATTGTCCGTACTTCTTTAAAAAACGAAAGTTACAGTTCAATTGTGAGTGCAATAGCACCATCATTACTGGCTTTTTCGTTTATTGATTAAACAGCCATGATGTGCAGGAGCGTGATGGTTTCAAACATTACTTTCATTATATCAATTGTGGCACGAGCTGTGTGACATGTTGTGCCGTCTTGTTGAAAACAGCTCCCGTTTTTTATTCTATTTTAAAGTTCTATACCTCTATTAAAAACACCCTATACATTATTACAGACAACAGATTATGGTTCTTGTAACCATATAATTTTTAATTCTTAAGTAAATATTTCTCAAATTTTTGCTATAAGGGCTTCTGTGAGCGGTTGCCCATTCCGCGAATTGTATGGGGACATTTTTTTCTTAATCGATTGGCAAGCTATAGTGTTTTTAAATAATAAAAGTTAACTAAAAATAGCCTTGAGTTATAATATGCTTATCCCTCTTAAAGTTGATTAAACAAAAAAACATTAAAAAAAACGCAGGTACCATCTACAAATCGCTAGAATCGCATCTTAAAAAATGTTTAAAAATAAGTTAAGTTATTTTGAAACTTAAATCAAGAAAAGAAAATCGAAAAATGATCAAAATTTGAAATATATTTTCAATAGAAAATAATGGACCATAGAAAACGACGCGACTTTGAAATAGTTATGGGAGAAATTTTTCGCTTATGTATTAGAAACAGAACACAGATTTCAAAGAAGTGAAATTATACTCTTTTCACAATACTGAAAATCTGTTTGTTTAATATTTTCTCACATTTCTACTTTTAACCTCTAAATTGTATTATTTTGCCAATATTTCCATCATCACTTGCTTACTTATAACCTTAAGAGCATTGATTAAAATCACTTGTACTAAACTTTTCGGTTTTCTTCTAATGTTTGAAATATTAAAGCTGTTGCCAGTTTTTATTTTTAGATGTTTTTTTTTTCAAAATTCTGTTGTGTTATAAAAAATAAATAAAAACATGTGGGCGAAAATTAAAGAAAAAAAATGTTATACAAAAAACAAAAATTATTTTCCACAACACAGTAAAAATCTAGAAAAGTTAGAATCGTTAATAACAGACTGACATTGAAAATCTGAAATATTAACAAAATCAAGAATGCAATTTAATAAGTTTTCTTGTTTAATTTTATTTCTTTTGATTTCGTCGATTTTCAAAATAGCGATAAACAATGAATTGTTCATATTTAAAACAACTTAAGGAAAACAGTATTTTTATTTTTAATATCAATATTTTTTTCAGTCTGCAATGAAATTGATTGATTATTTATTTCTTTTGTTAAGCCATATTTGGACAAACACTTACTTCCGAAACGGAAGATAAAATCTTTACAAATTAATGCATTTTAAAACAGATATCTCTTATTATTTGATTTTATTGGAAAAATTATACTAAAATAGTCGATAATAAAAAACTGCATGTAAGTATTTTTTAATATTCCTTTAATCTAAAGCCGACTTAAACATTTTTTGTTTTTGAATTTGAACAATAAAAAAGAAAATTGACAATTGCGTTTTAAAATATTTTAACAAAAAATTTGTTTTCCAATTGTGGCAACACCAACAACATGATAGTTTTAATATTTAGTATTGGCAATTGTTACAATGAAATCAATTTCGCACGAAAATCGCATTAAAATAATTAAAATCCACTATGAAAATGGTATTCTGTCGTTAAATTTTAATCAACAGGTTCGATACAAAATGTACGAGCACCAAAACGCGTTTTCGACTGGGTCGTTCAACTGAGCAGCCGTGAGCCACTGTGTTGCAGGAGAGCCAAATTTGCCTATTCCTCGACGTTCTCAACAATATCACACCTGAACGGTCTGCAGAGATAAAATTTTTTTATTTTTGTTTTTTCTGTCCCACTGGGCATTTTTTATATTGCTCACAAAACGCTCCCAGCTTCTTGTTGGCGCAGGGAGTACTTTACTCCAAAATCGTTAATTACTTTTTATAGTCCTGTCATAACAATCTTTCTCCTAATTTAATAATAGACCGAACCATTTTGGGGTGAATTTCAAAAGGCAGAGCATGAATAGTATCGCAACAATCTCGGAATGGGTTTATGACAATTTGAATGCTTACGCATAAGTCTGTATTCGGAAATTGATGCTGCATCTATTACTATGAGTGATATAAGTATTACGGATTCGGAAGCACAATTTCCCATTCGTATTAATTTAATAATAGACCGAACCATTTTGAGGTGAATTTCAAAAGTACGCTCAATCACGATCTCGCAACAATCTCGGAATGAGTTTGTGACAATTTGATCGCTTACGCTTAAGTTTGTGTTCGGAAATGATGCTGCATCGATTACTATGGGTGATATAAGTATTACGGATTCGGAAGCTCTTGATGTGCTTGCATGAAAATTCAGTGTGATGTTCGATGGACTTACACCTTTTTCAGGTTTCTAAAGAAGCTTACAAGTGCCGCGGCTTCCTGAAACAGTGTAAGAAATACTTCACTCCATCTGATCTTCGTACAATTTATAGCACCTATATCTGTCCACCAGTGGAACACAACTCTCACGTATGGGCTTGCGGCCCAAAGTCTAATTTGGAGTTACTCGACCGCTATTGATTCTCTAGAGCATCGACGCAATGTGGAATGTATTTCACTGTTTTATGGTTACTACAATGGTAAGTGCTCTAACGAAATTAGGGAACTTGCTCCCGTTACTCGCACGTTTTTGCGTTTAACTCTATTGGCCAGTGAATCGTACTAAGTATTACAGGGAAAAATCGTTTTTTAGTGGAGGTCTTTCCTGTCACTTTCAATGGAGGAAAGTTCAAATCGATTTTCCACACACACTAATCCCTCTTTCCTGCTCCCCAAAATCTAATTTCCTAGTTCTAGCACAATGTATTGCATGTGTAGGGATCATTCCCTGAGCGCTGGTCCAAAAAAAAAACCTATTTCATAACTATATTACACCTAAAAGGTCTGCAAAGATCAAAATCAAAATGTTTATTCTGTCCCACTGGGCATCTTTTATATTGCTCACAAGAGAGCTAATTGTAAGTACAAAACGTTCCCAGCCCCTTGTAACCATAGGACTACTCCAAAGTCGTTAAATACTTTTTATACTAAAGAAAAACTTTTAATACAAAATTTTTCAAAAAATAGAATTTACTATTTTTTTTGTTCTTTGCAGTGTTTAGAAATGGATGTTAATTGTGCATGAATGGTAATGGAATGAATGGAACAGTCACCTATGCCGTAAGAAATTATTGATATATTAAATACTGTTTTTGGTAGAAGACATCATTTTAGAAACCTATTAATACAAATTATGAATATAAGTTCTACAGTTCTGAAATTTACAATGCCATGACTTTCGCCCCTGTAGTCCGCTAGGCCGCACCTTTCCAATTTTGAACCAACCTTGGGCATTTTTGAAATGTCAATATGGAAATATGCATGTTTTCAAATTTGTCTAAATTCTATTACTAAAACTCTTTACAAATTCTGAATATAACCTCTACAGTTTTGAAATCTACAAGGCTATGGCTTTCGTAGTCCGCTAAGCCGCACCTTTCCAATTTTGGGCATTTTAAAAATGTCTGTACAGAAGAAGGAAAAAATGGATATATTTGTCAATCTCTTTTTCTTAAATTCTTTTATTTTGCATTTCCCTTAAATCCCCCCAAATAAATGCTTTATGTGTCTTACAAAAAAATTAATTGTTATTAAAACCCGTTCCCCGTCGCCTTTGACTCTTTTAGGCATTGCTATACTACATATGTATTTGTTATAATTATTAATAACAATTTGGTATTTTAATTATATTTTTTTTGAAATGGATAAAATATCAAAACCGCTCTCATTAAAATTAAATGCAATTAAATTCCTTGTGATTATTATCTAATGAGTAATGCAGTTTGTATTTCATATTACAGAGATATTTTTTACATCTTCTTCTTCTTCTTCACATATTTCAATTAATAAAAGTTGTTCGTTAACCACTTTTTTCATTAATTAAATTAATCATTCCATTAAGTCATCAAATAATATTTAAAATAAAATAACATTAAAATAAACTAAAACTTAATAAAAAAAGATATCAGTAGTCTTTCGAGAATAATCACAAAAATTGATTATGCGAAAATAATGGAATAAAAATTTTATATAAAATGCAACAGCAAAAAATATAAAAATTAAAAAAAGGAAGGCATGAATCATACATATTGAAGTACGTACAAATAAAATAAAAAACTCAACAGAAAATATGATTATGTGAATGTTTTTTTTATTTAATATATTACAGAATGTGGCAAAACTCATTAAATATCTCATCACATAAACCGAGAATGCACATAAACAGCATGCGAATGAAAAACAATGCAACAAAAAACCTATAAAAATGCACCACAATACTTAACAAGATACGAATATCTAAAGATCCAAGAACACAATAGCGCCAAAAAAAGCTGATAAGGAGAAACGAAAGGAAATGTGAGAAGAGCGTAATTCATAGAAGGTAAAGTTATGATTCAAGAAAAAAAAAAAAAAAAAAATATATGTGTCATTCAGTTATATTGTTAAAAAAGATATGTTTCATTATTTAGAGGAGTAACAAAAGGAATTTTGGTTATACAAACGGGGAAGAATGATTCAAAAGGGAAATATAATTATTGCTTCAATCTAGGCAACACTTCTTACTTTAGTTGGACCGGTTGACACGGCGAGGTTTCCTTCTAGCTCACTTTTTCCTTCTTGGATGACCTGACCAAGTATTGTAATACAAAACAAACAAAAACACTAATACTAAATGAAACACCCTCTAATGGATATCGATGTTTATCTCCTATTATGCCCTCCCGACCTATTGGCCATGTTTGTGTCATTATCCAATTGTTAAATTAGCTTCTTTTAAGCATTGAGCCACATCCTTTAACAACACGACATGTTCGTCAAAAGTATCCTATATAATCTAAATACACAAATATATTTTCCTTTAACCTTTGGCGGATCACTTTGTTCATCAACCTACAAAGTTTTTGGGTCGCGTTGCGGAGGCCGAGAGGCATAACTCGTAATTGATAGAGTGCCCAACTTGCTACTGTAAAAGCGGTATACAATTTGCTCTCATTATATAGCTCTATCCGACAGAAAGCGAACTTCAAACCAACTCTGCTGATTAAATGCGTATTAAATACGCATCCTTTATGTTTGGATAACATTTTGACATCTAAGCAGAATCTGTTTTACCTGTCTTTCTTACAACGACTTCTCCACCGGCTTTCACTTAATTTTATGATAATTACAGCTAACCTAAAATCAATTTTCTGGTATACTATTTCTTGAACTATCGGTGGTATCGGTTAATATTTATCCTTTACCGACTCTGCTCTTCGACTAACCTAATAGTATGTTTTTTTAACGCAGACCTACCTCTTTAAGCGCGGGAAAACTTTCAAATGCTTGAACTAACTCTCTTTGTTGTGAATCTGTTAACTTACAAGGATTAGATTTGTGACCCTCAGGACCATTACCTTTCTGCGTATTGAGTTCTGCTATGCCTATAATATCAGATGCTAATTCGAATAATTTCCAAAATTTAATGCCAAGATATGCCTTCTGTTCTAGGTCACGACATACATAGAATCTAATCTCATCCATTTCACCTTTGTATTCCATTTTTGCTGATAATTTTCCTAATAACCTATGTTTTTGACCACAAGCATTGGAACTACTTGTAATTTAAGTTCATTTAGGGAACTAGCATCCTTTATCTGAAATACTCACAGAATTTTATATTAAAATTTCTTTTTTTAACAATAAATTCAAATAAAAATTATTAAAGAATGATCGTTATCTCTAGTAGGCATATAAGGTGTTAAAGAATTTCTATAATATCCTCGATACTTAATGTTATATAGGTATTTAAACCAAGCAACTAGAATTTTTCTTAAGGAACTAAAAATACTTCATGCGGCGGTTAAGAATCTAGAGAATTAAATTTTGCCTTTTGTTGCCATTTTGTGTAAACATCATTGAGCTAATTCTCATTTGGTCAAGAAAATTTTCAGCTATGACGTGATAAGATTTACATCTGCGCCTGGCCGTAAGCCGTAATCAGATGGTGGATCATTACCACTGTGGATGAAATGTACCGTCATCCTCGCCCTAGAAGGCCTTCGGATATGTATATCCTCCGGTCACTCCTAGTTGCAACTTCAAAAGCCCGGAGCAGGCCGCAGCCTTCACTCCTTGCTGTGAGTTGGAGACTATCCACAACGGCATTCATACTCACTGGATCTGGACCGTTCATTGTGTTCGTTGTGAACACAGAAAGAAACTTAAACTACACAGCCACCACGATACTCCCGAATCAGTCAGAGAACAGCTAAATGCCTAAAGAGACAAATAGCGGAATTCTGGAGCTTTACTGATTTCCGTGGAAAAATAGTGGATTGTCCAGTTGACTCCTGCTAACCTTGAAGGGGACTGGGCTCCCTTTTACACCCGCAAGACACAAGTCTAGATGGTTGTGTGATCCACAAAGACTTATAATGTGCCCGCGGGGGAAATTTTCAGTTATAAAATATTTTTACAATAATTAAAACTTGTGTTATATTTAGGTGTCACTGGTCGCTACCGGCCGCCAGTATCACCTTAGTGCTAATGATGTTGAAATCTGTAGGGTTTGATCTGCCAAGTCTAATGCCGCTAAACCATTTTAAAAAGACAGATACTTATCGATGACGCAGCCCGAGTCATCTGCAAGAATTAATACCTTGATACTAGATCAAGGTGTGAAGAACTAGACAAACGCAGAAAGTTGCTCTACTGCAGCTTACTCCTCTTCCTGACAACTTTTCGTTAATTTTCGTATACACAATATCCTGTTAGGACGATTACTAACTATCTTTCCCCCAGGGTTTCTCAGCAGATCTGCAGTTCTCTTTCAGTGATTCGAGGGCATAGGTTTCAATACTATGCAGGTAACCTCATTAGATGATCTATACGCAGATTCCATATCAAAATTAATTTTACCCAAATTAAATGATCTGTCGCCTTGCACCTTTCTCATGTTAAATTAAAATCTTTTCATATTCTGGTTGGGAAAGTTTAGATTTACATGGAGGGCGTGATAAAACCAGAGGACGAAGCCGATAGTTAATGCCGTTCGGCGACGCCTACACAAAAAAAATCGACTGGCTGAAAGTGTTACGACGTCGGCTGCTAATCAGACACTTGCGGCTAATGGTTTACATACAACCCGGGGGCACATTAATATGGTCTTTGGAGATAGCAACAACTTAGACCTGTGCAACTGGGAGAAAAAAAGAACCCAATCCCCTGAAGTCAGCAGGGGTACAACTGGAAACTCCACTTTATTTCCACGGGAATCAGTAAGCCGCAGAGTTCGTTCTCTGACGGCTTATTGAGGTTGGCCCTTTATAGGAGTATCGTGGTGGTTGTGGTTTCGCGGCCCCATATCAGTCTATGGTTCTATGGTGGCCGTGTTCATTTCACCTTTAATAACACCTACCTGGTGAAATGTTCCCAGATCCAGTGAGCATGCTAGACATGTGTTCTGGACAGGAGTTGGAAAGTCTCCAACTCTTAAGCAAGGAGTGATGATTTGCAGCCCTGCTATGGAATCATCGAAGTTGCAACTAGAAAGTTCTGTTGCATAGAATTATAGCTTCGGCTTCCTAGGACGAGCATGACGTTCCAAATTATGCAGTGGTTTGATCCACCATCTGATTAAGGCTTCATGGACAGGCGCGGATGTAAATCTAATCACACACGTTTACATACACTCACATACTTGTTTACATCTTAAACAATGAATACTGTAAAAATGGATTTAAATAAACAAGGGGGTGTGTTACTTATTATTTTTATTAGCGGATATTATACTATTTTAAATTTGGCAAAACTTGTATGTTAACGTACCGAAAGTGCAAATTTTTCAGGAAGGTTGGAAAAAATGTCCTTTAATATCTCTATAACCTATGCTCGTCTGTAACAGGCCGCCTTTTAGGAGAAGTTGTTTTATTATAACCTCTACAACAATGAATTATAAAATAATTTAAAATATAAGGGTATCCCTACAAGCAGGACGTACAATTTACACAGAACATGTGGTATGGTATTATGACAAATTTTAAAAGCAAAATTTCAGATTAAAGGGTGTCGCTATTGAAACGTAATTTTCACGTATGTATTGTATTTCTACGTATGTAAGGTAACATACATATTTTTTGAGCCTGCACTGAAAAATTAACAAATTTTGAAAACAAATTTAAAACAAGAAAAGGTGTCCCAATAAAAGGATTTATATTGTGTATTAATTATTCTTAAATTTAATCTCAAACTTGCAAAACAAATAAATAATATTATAACTTTATTTATGTTGGCGAATTATTGGGTTCCCGAAGGTACATTTTCCACAGATATGTTTGTTGCATTTGAAACCGATTTTCGTAGTTTTGTTTTCTTTGCAAAAACGTATTTGGCCTCTTTTTTGCATTTGAGTTGATTCCAGCCAGCTCAAGAATATTGAAGAAAATCTGCATCGGCCATATTTGCGATTTCGATTTCACGGAGTATTTTCTGACCGTCATGTCTGCATGAAGCCATATGCTTCAATGCTTATATATTTATACTTGAGCTTAGTAGAAGCTTACCAGTTACTTTTGTTAATGGTAAGTGAACAATTATTCGACTTATGTAGTTTCCGTCTACTCGACGAATTTTGGTAGTTCTCTTCTGTTTCCGCGAATCGTTCCAACACTACTGATCCTTTTTTAATAGTTTTTCAGCTAGTGATGCGCTCGTAAAGAAATTATCTGTAGTGACGTTTCTTCCGCATCCTGTAAAGGGTTCCTTTAGTTTGAGAGCGACCAATTCTCAAAACGAAGTTGAAGCTCTATTTTCTGTATTTAATGCTAATGCCAGATGCTAGCCAGATACCAAACTTGTCCAGTTTGTTCGGCATATATTGTGTAAACTTAAACCTCACTTTTGTTGTGAAAAGCTGTTCATCGACAGTTGCGTGTTACATGTTACTGTAGCTTTTTATGTGACTTTTCAATGAATAATATTTACTTTTGCCTACATTTTGCACCCCAATGGTCCATTTTCCAATAATTTTACAGAACTGACCTTTTTATTTCGACTTTTTCATTTCGTTTTTAAAAATAAATTTTCTTCAAAAACTGTTGCTAAGTTGAAATTGTCATACAATGTGTTTCAGATTTTCTTAGTTTTTGTTCGTTACAGTTGCACACAATTATCGCTCAAGCAACATAAAAACTCATAAATTATAAGTTTTTTACAGCCAACCTAAGCAGACAAAATATTTAAAAAACTAAAGAAACATGATTTTCAGGGGCCATGTAATGGCAGACAAATAAACAGACTACCAGACGACAAATGTGAAACTTTTACAACAGGCAGCATGTTTCTGAACATGTGTATCTGATAAAAAGAAAAAAAGAATTTGTTTAATATTAAAAAAAAGGATCTCGCAAAATTAGACTTCAATTAAATTTGTGAAAACTGAAACTATTTACACAGAAGAAACTTTTCTTTAGTACTGACAGCTAGAAAATTAAGAAAACGTTGCTGGTGACAATATAATTTTAAGTGGCATTAAAATTTCCACCAGCCAGTTAAGGCGGGGGGTAATTGATAAACTCCAGGCAATGAAAAATGTATACAAAGATGCACACGCATATACAATCTTTACTCTTTAAAAATCAAAAAATAATATTAATAAAAAAGAAAAAAATTTTAAAAAACAAAAGAAATCAAAGTTGCTAGTGCCGATGATCATTATTATCATAATAATTTAGTTAATCACGTTTGAAAATAGAAAAACAAAATAATTTATCGTCAACCACAGCCATAATGACTAAATGGGTGTTATGCAGCATGAATTATA
Source organism: Trichopoda pennipes (assembly GCA_030448955.1). NCBI lineage: Eukaryota > Metazoa > Arthropoda > Insecta > Diptera > Tachinidae > Trichopoda > Trichopoda pennipes. The sequence goes on along the minus strand of JASKUP010000070.1, from coordinate 1,617,985 downwards.
TGCGTTAAATTTTATACAGTGGTCAATAACAATTGATGTACAGTGCAAATTGTTTTTTATTATTTTAAAATATAACAACAATGCGCGATGATTTATTAATACGACACATCTTACCGAAACGATTTCTGTAGAAAACAAGGTGGAAGCGTCTCTGTAGAAAACTGGATCGAAACGCTTTCTAAAGAAAACTGCTAGGAAACGTTTTCTATATAAATCTGCTAGGAAACGTTTTCTATAGAAAACTGTATGGAAACTATTTCTATAGAAAACAGTATGGAAACGTTTTCTACAGAAAACTGTAGGGAAACGTTTTCTATAGAAAACTGTATGGAAACGTTTTCTATAGACAACTGTATGGAATCGTTTTCTATAGAAAACTGTATGAAAACGTTTTCTATAAAAAACAGTATCGAAACGTTTTCTATAGAAAACTGTATGGAAACGTTTTCTATAGAAAACTGTATGGAAACGTTTTCTATAGAAAACTGTATGGAAACGTTTTCTATAGAAAACTGTATGGAAACGTTTTCTATAGAAAACTGTATGGAAACGTTTTCTATAGAAAACTGTATGGAATCGTTTTCTATAGAAAACTGTGTGGAAACGTTTTCATAGAAAACTGTGTGGAAACGTTTTCTATAGACAACTGTATGGAATCGTTTTCTATAGAAAACTGTATGGAAACGTTTTCTATAGAAAACTGTATGGAAACGTTTTCTATAGAAAACTGTATGGAAACCTTTTCTATAGAAAACTGTATGGAAACGTTTTCCATAGAAAACTGTATGGAAACATTTCCTTTAAAAAACTTGATAGAAACGTTTCTATAGAAAACTGCATAGAAAAGTTTTCCATAGAAAACTGGGGTGGAAACATTGCTATAGAAAACTAGACGAACACATTTTCTATAGAAAGCAGAACGAAAGCGCTTTCTGTAGAAAACTAAACAAAAAGTTGTTCTTACAAAATGAAAACGTTTTATAAAAACAGAAAAATAAGTTTTCTACACAAAAAATAATTGAAACTTTTTAAATAAAAAACTGGACAAAAATGTTTTTGAATCTTCCAAGTGAACTTAAAGGTTTTAAGTTGAAAATCATATGAATATTTTTGTGTAAAAATGGAATGAAAGCATTTTCTATAGAATACTACACGAAACTGTATCTTAAATAATCCTGGACATGCACATTTTGATAGGATACTGGACAAAAGGTTCATTTATAAAACTTAACTAAAATGGTTTTTTTTAAGGAAATTGAAATAAATATTTTCTATGGATAAAATTTTTATTTAGAAAACTGGGCAAATCATTTTCAATACACAATTAAACAAAAGTTGGTGGGAAAGATTTCTAATGGAAATTGGAAAAGCAAAATCAACAAAAATTTTCAGAAACAGACACGATTTATTTTTTGTTTTTTGGAAAACTGGGTAAAAAAGAAATTCTATAAGAAATTGGACGAGTGATTAGTAGCATATTCAGGCATAAAGTAAACCGTTATGAAGCTTTTCATTGTAGCTTTATAGTGAAGAGTTTTATGTAAAAAAAAAATTATATTAAAATAATTTTGTTTACTGTATGTTGTTTTAACTATATGACTCACTGTTTATAAAAAACGTTATTTGAAGGATGAATACCATCGCTTTCCTCAAATAAAATATAACCAAACAAGCTAGACAGATAATGAGGAGTTTGCATGTTGCCAGCCACGTTTATTTAAACTAAGTTGTGATTAGTTTTAATTTTTTTGTTAAAGTTTTGTCAACTTTAAAGATATATAGTTTTTTAAATCTGATTGCAATAAATATAAATTGCCAGGCCAGTTTTTATCAAAGTGTTTTTTCTTTTAGTTTTGTTAAGTAAAATGCGTTAAGTGAAAGTAGTGCAAATGGAGATTTTCTGTTATTATTAGGTGAATAATAAAACTATGAAAATTGATACCCATTAAATACGTTATAAAATTATACCAGTATTAAATTTTTTGTTTGCAAATTATAGACGATTTGTTAATTAAGTTGTCAAAACAATAAACCTGTATAATTGAAAGCAATGTAAATGAAAGTTAAAAATTTTAAATGTTAACATATCCAGCTCTGTTAGTGACGATTAAAAAACCGTATTGAGATATTTTTAACATTCTTTTATTATTATTTTATTGTCGGTTATTTAAAAATGAACGAAATTCAAATTGTTTATTTTTTATTTACTTTGAAACACTTAAGACAAGATTGATCAAATTAATTCATTTTTTGCAGTGGATAATTAAAGAAAGAAGGTGCAATAAATTTAGTTTTGTAGAAAGGAACATTCCAGAAATATTGCGCGTTTTTAGTTCTTAAGAAAGTTTTGCTGTTATAATATATTGACTTTCAATTTGGATGAAAATTTTATTTTATGGTAATACTATCTGCGCCAGTTAAAAATCATGAAATATAATTTCGACAAGTTTAACATTGTTATTGTTTGCATTTAATTAAAATCAAACGTCTTACATTTCAGTAGATTTATTGACCTTGGCTATTTTACTCTCAAAAGCAAGAAGGTGGTCTTCCCATCAAGGACTGCCGAAACAATTTAAATGACGCAGCTTTTTCAAACTTAACAAGCGTCAACTGACAGCTGCCTGCTGAAAGGAGCATTGTGTCAATTTCATTTGATAGGCCGGAACAATCCTCGTGGACAAGTTTGTTTTGTTTACCGTGTATTGTTTATTTAAAGATAAAAGAATAAATTTTCGACAGTCTTGCATTAAAAACACTAAAACTTCGTATTATCGTATAATCGACTTGAATTGCCATAATTTTCCTACAATACTCCCCCTCCAGGAAAATGTATGGCTAATAAGTTAAGGGTCACCCGTTGCTTAGTTCTTTGAGGAAAATTATCAGCATTTGTGTTTTCAAGGTATTTAATTTAAAAAAAAATTCTGTTTCTCTCCAGAACCGGGTATTGCCCCTCAAATGGTTGCTGTAAAGCTTTCTTTTGTTCAACGCGTACGAATACACACTTGCAATCTGAAAGGTCTTTTGGCACATAGATCTTACTATTAGATGATTTGTAATAAAACATATTCGAACGAACATTTTTGAAATATTCCCTTAATTTATTTAAAAAATTAATTGAACTCTCTCCTAAGTCCGTAACCACAATCTCCCCTGGTAATCTTATGCTTTGACCATAAGCCATTTCGGCAGGATTTGACTTCAAATCTTCTTTAAAAACCGACCTGAGATCGAGCAAAGCTACCGGTAGAACATCGTACCAATTCTTTGAATTCTCACTTGTCAGAATTATTTTGACTTTTGTAATACAGGGGGCTTAGCGGTAAGTGTAAAATATAACATAAGGAGCATTAATAATTTCCTGTGATTGTTGATAAAAACTTATTGATTAAGAAAATTCCTGATTGTTTTCAATAATATGGGAAATTTCCAAAAAGGATTTGACTTTTTATAAAAAAAATTAGCCGAAAAATATAAATAAATCTTCAAATCGAAAATGTTACTTCGGAAACAATTTCGAAATCCAATATTAAAATAACGAATCCATGAACGGTTCTGCGAGATAAAGATTTTTGAAATGTATTGAAAAATTCTATGTTTAAAAAAGACTATTTGTTTATTTTTAATTATGAATATTAACGATTTTTTGTTACATGTAAACTACAAGGAGTGCGAATTAAAATTTAAAGTGGTCGTTGTAAAATAAACTTCTCTCATCTCAGATTTTAATTTGTTCTAGCGTTTTAAAACTTCAATTGTTAAAGAGCTCCGACACGCAAATAATAACGCTTATTTTTGGAAAAATAGCGCACTGAACATTTTTAGTAAATAAAGAAGAAACTGGACAAGTTTGTTAATTTAACAATTTAAAAGGAACAAAAAATAGTGTAAAAGAATAGAGTTGATTGTAATGGATACTTTGGCGTTAAGGGCTGCTAAAAATCTTGAATAACGAACCTTTGAAAAGGCACTTAAAACTGCTAATGCAAGCACAATGTTGACAATGCAGATTGATTCATCCTATTTGTTATTAAATATATGCATTTACCATCTCTGCTGCAGGACATATTCACATTCTCTTTTAAAGTTGTTAAGAAACATAGTCTCTCCGTCTTTAATATACTCTAATAACAACTTGTTGCACTGCACACTCAACGAATATAAATATATAAGAAAAACACCAAATAAAAATAATTATAAATAGAAATAAATTTAAAAAAAGAGATTTTATTTTTGGAAAATTTAAACAGCAATAAAATTATTTTCTGTTTTTCTTCTACTAATTGCAATAACAAACATTTCTTTGTATTGTGAATTTATGAATTCAACATCAATATTGTTGCGTTTTTTGTCTCTACCACCAGCAAATAAATATCCAAAAACAACAACAAAAAAAGCACCAAACTGAAAAAGCCGTAAAAGAAAAGAAAAAGCAACTGAAAACATATGATGAGAAAAACACACAAGAACGGTGAGGAAGTACAAGCCAAAAAACATTTTTATTCCCTTTTTTGGGTGTTGGACTCGTATAACACAGCACACACAAAATAACTCAATAATACCAACAACAATAAGACCCAAATATTTGCAAATAAATGACCGGCAACAATGAGAGCAAATGAGATAAATATTTCAAAATGAGAGATATAATATTATAGCTGTTTTGCTTACTCTTACACAAACTGTTTTAAAAGTAAAATATGAAATAAATCTGCAAAAATAGAAATAAAAGAAAAACCACACTTTTTTCTCTCTTTTTGCTTTTACTTTGCTATCACTTTTTTGTTGTATTTTTTTTTCTAATTTTGCTGTGATTTTGTAACTTGGAAATGCAAAAACGTTTAAATACTTATATTATTTAAATAATATGATGTGCATTTTGGCTTAAATAAACAAAGTTGAACACTATTTCATTGCTTAAGTACAGAATATAAACACTTTATATTATTTATTTAAATATAAACTAGAATTTACTCCCTTTTTTTTATTGAATTGAAAGGGAGCGAAATCTGTTGCACCACTCACATTTTCTTTACGTTTTTGTAATTTTCTAATTATTTATTATCGAAGATTTGTTTCTATTTTTTTATTGGATATTTTGTTGAAACGCTCGTATTATTTTATGATATTTTGTTGATCACTTTCGTTACAAAAAAATAATAATAATAGAAGAATAACTGTGAAGAACTTTAAAAAAATTTCAACCGAGAACGAATGAAGAACTAAAAAACTGAAAAATACCGCACTCGTTGAACGTCAAACAACAACTAAAAATGGTGAAGCAATATGTCAACTAGTGATGGGTATTTGTGAAAATTAACTGCACAATGTTGGCACAGCAGTACTAATTTTATTAAAAATGTACCAAAATCACAGTGGTATTCTATTCTAAAACTAATTTTACTTATTCATTTAAATAAATTTATTCCTATTATAATTATCATTAAAAACTTAATGTAAATTTATTTCACACTTTTGATTATTATTTTTATATATTAAAATTTCGTTTTTCGTATTCAATATTACTACTATAGTTAATACTTATCGTTTTTATGGGTTATACTTAATCACCCTTATTCTGTTTGACAACAGCAACATCGTCGTCGATTTTAAGGCAACATCACTTTAACACAACATCAATATTAATTTGGTATTCCCTAACAGTTTTATGATGACGTTGCCAGTTTATCGATCATCTTAATCAAATATAAAACTCGTATCTAATATTTGAGTCAGGTGCTTCATTTGTGTTCTATTTTTAATAAAATTGTTGTAGAAAAATATAAACCGTGTGAAAAAAATAAAATCTATATTAAATTGAACCTAAAATAAATTAAAAATCAAAATAAATTAAAATCAAAATGTTCAGCACATTGTTTTTTACCATTTTTTTTACTTTAAATTATAAAACGCGCAAAATACGTATTGTCTTATTTATATGTGATAAATGATAAATTAGCTACTTCTCATTAATGTTATTTTTCATAAATGTACATGTTCATTTATGAACGTTGAAATTTTATAAAATTTCTCATAAATGAAAGTGAAAAGATTTTCTACCTACGATCGCAGTTTACCGTAAAATGTAGTAAAAACACATGGGTACATATTAACTCAAAATAAAGGGTGTTTTTTTAAGCCCGATAGAACTTGAAATTTTAAAAAATAACACAAAAAATTAAATTGTAATCAAAATTTCTTTTTTATTCGAAGGATCAATACGTGACATTAACATTTGAAAATGATTTCTGGCATATGGGCACCGCGGCTGTTCTTGACGAAGCACATTCTGGACGTCCAATTTTGGGCCACTTTTTCGAGCACTGCTGGGCGAATGTCACGAATAACACGAACAATGCTGTCCTCCAAGGCGTCAATTGTTGCTTGTTTATCAGCATAAACCAGTGACTTCACGTAGCCCCACAGGAAATAGTCGAGTGGTGTCAAATCGCACGACCTTGGAGGCCAATTGACAGGTCCATTTCTTGAAATCAACTTATCGCCAAATTTTGATTTCAATAAGTCGATGGTTGCGTTCGCTGTATGGCACGTAGCGCCATCCTGTTGAAACCACATCTCGTCCGGATCAATGTCATCCATATTTTCAAACAAAAAATCATTGATCATGGTGCGGTAACGATCTCCATTGACCGTAACGCGAGCTCCGGCCTCATTTTTGAAGAAATAAGGTCCGATGATGCCACCAGCGTGAAAACCGCACCAAACGGTGCATTTTTCTGGATGTAATGGAGTCTGTAGGGTCTGTTGTGGATTGGTCTCACTCCATATGCGGCAATTTTGCTTATTAACAAACCCGTTAAGCCAAAAATGCGCCTCATCGCTGAACATAATTTTGCGATAAAACAACGGGTCAGTTGCCAACTGCTCTAGAGCCCAATCGGCGAAAGAACGACGCATATAATGGTCTTGTGGCTTCAATTCCTGCACCAGCTGGATCTTATACGGGTGTAGGCCGAGATCTTTGCGCAAAATTTTCCACGTAGTGGACGGACAGAGCCCCAATTCCTGCGACCGACGACGAATTGATAAATTTGGATCTTCTTCCACACTTTCGTTTACAGCGGCGATATTCTCTTCAGTACGCACATTCCTTCGACGTATTGGTGCTATTGCATCCTCTAGAGAGTATGTGGTACGAAATCTATCGACAGTTCGACGAATGGCTTGTTCAGATGCACGATTATGTACGCCATAAAAATGACGAAGTCGTCTATAAGTTGCGCAAATCGACGACTGATTTTCAAAGTAAATTTGGATAATTTCGTAGCGTTGTTCAAGCGAGTGTCTATTCATGATGATTTGTCAGAGTATACTGAAACAAATAAAAAAAATGTTTCATCAAAATTTCATTTTTTGTGTTACTTTTTACAATCTAAAGTTCTATCTAGCTTAAAAAAAACACCTTTTACAATATTGCAATATATTCTAAAAGAAATAAAAAAAAACATTTGTTTTTCTGCATACGCCGACAATTGCGCATTATCAAATATGTGCGTTTATGTACGCGAATGCTTAACGCACATATTTTTACGACCTTTTCATTTATGAAAAATTATCAAAATTGTAAATATTCAAAAATGAACACTTGTGTGTTTCTCATTTTTTCACTTATGGATAGAAAGAAAAAAAATAAATCGTCGCATTCACAAATGAGAAAACACAAAATAATTTGTATTCTCTCACACATGTATGAAAAGAAGCGGCTAAAAAATGAAATGTACATATTCATACATGTATGAACAGTTAGTGAATACTTTGCTACTCTGCTCCTAACATTCGAACTTCCTTAGTCGCCCTGCAGAGTATGCGAGTAGCCTACGTACTGAAATTAGTAAGCTTAATGGGCTTTAAATCATGTTTTCTCTAATCGTAAACATGTGAATAAAAACAAAAATATTTTTTTTTATATTTTTTAGTTAAATCCATCACTGTGCACTGCAAAGCCATATTTAATTTTATAAATTCAATTATTAGCAACAAAATACTTGAGTAAAAAGATTTGTGTGAAATAAAATGCTGTAACAAAAGGGGTTAATTTTTAATGTCGCTCCGTAAGGTATGCTTTAATTAATACAATTGATAGAGAATTGTGGAGTTATATGTAAACTATAATCATTGCCCCGGATAGTATGCTTTAAATAAATAAATAAATTTTGTGTTGCAATAAAAGTGTTTGCTTGGAATAACAAAAAATTAGGTTTGTGAATGAGATAGCTTGTGAGGGGATAACAATAAAGTTGGTCCTTATCACGAATATTAAAATAAACTTAATGACAGAGTTGTGAACGAGTGTTTGCTTTTTTTTAAGAGTTGACTTTAATTCCTTTATGATACAGCTGTTATTATACCTGCTTTGTGCCGTTTTACACGCTTCAACTTTTGTTGCTCAACTTTTGTTGTTTCCATTAGAAAGAAAGAAAAGGGGTATAAAGCCTTCTCTTTCTTTCTAATGGAAAAAACAAAAGTTGAGCAACAAAAGTTGAAGCGTGTAAAACGGCACTTTGAATTGAATTTCTTTTCCGAAGTGTTTCTCCCTTGAGTGTACTTTTTCACTGAATATCAATTAAATAATAACACAAAATGCAAAGCGTGAGCAGCGATGATTTCCTTAATTTCTTTAAATTAATATGATTTTGTTGAAAAAAATGAGCTATAGCCTACTTCACATGCAGAGTTGGGAGATGGAATTATGCATTATACGTATATTTTTGTTTTAATAATTCAAAAAGTTTTAAAAAATCACCAACAACAGTCGCTTTTTTTATTTATTCTTATTTTATAGCTGCGTGAGTACATAGGAATTTTTCTTTCTCTAAAGACTTTCAAACTTAAAAAAGGTCTGTCTTGCATAGATATTGTTTCTTCTTTTAAATCTGGATAAAAAGTGGAAACACCAACAATACGGTTTTTTTTCTTAACTTTTGGCTTGGATTCGATTAAGATGAAAATATTCTCCATTGTTTCTTTTTTTTGACTGCTTCATGAAAAAGAGCCTTCATAAACTTCCTTTTGAAAAGATTTTAGAAATGATTTTTGCTGTAGCAATTTTCAAGATCCTAAAATGCCGATGTACGTTTTGTATTTTGTGTGCAGGGGTTTGATATAAAGCGTGCTTATTTGCAATTCTGTGATCTTTTTATTAAGGAAAATCCGGAGATGAGACTTAATCTTTTGTTTAACTGTGGAGAGAAAGGAAATAATAGTTTAGAATAGAAAGATTTGCTGAGGAATGTTGAAACGCTTAATTTGTTGCAACTTAAAGCCCAAATAGTATTGAGCAATGTGCATTCCAAAATACTATTAAGAGACGATTCCCATATTTACCTTTACAGCTGCAAAGAAAAGAAGTCATTACTTAAGTTTTACGATTTTGTTATCAAATCTATACACCGTCACACATTTACAAATTATTCATTAATTCAAACTAATTTATTGGAAAAAAAAGAAGAAATTGTCTTGTTTGAACTTACTTATCACAACTACCATTAGCGTGGCAATAAAAACTCGCTTTTGCTTTTATCTAACCCGTACCTTCTACTATTCAAATCCATGAACATTTTAAGACATGTCCTTTGAGACTTAAGTTAAAATGGAAAAAAAATTAACAAAAGTATAACCACTACAGTTTCGAAAGTAGACATTTTCAATATTTCAGTGTGCACTTCATTTTATGAATTTTTATTTTGTCTTAATTCAGGATTTATACAATCAATTTCATACAGGATCTTCTTTCATACGGTAAAGAAAATCGATGGATTCAAAATGTTTAGAATGCTTCAATATGTCTTTTCTTATAACATAATTTTTATGGTAAATACAGCCGGAACAGTGGAAATTTTTAAATTTAATTTAATTTTAATATTTTTCAAATTTGAATCACAATCTTTAATCACAAACAGAGACAGTCATTTAATAGACCAAGTAACGTTCGAAGTTTCTTTTACATTTTTAATAGGCCTGATCTTTAGAATAGATTTAGTCACAAAACTTTTTATAAGCTGCATTATGAACTCAAATATGCATAAACACAAACAATTGAGCTTCCAACAAAAGTTTATTCCAAAATATTGTAAAAGCCGATACAGCGGCAACACCGGCCAGCAATTGTTCTAAATGTACGAAAGCGGGTTTATAAGTGGCAAATACAATTTTAATACAGAATTAAAAAATTTACAAACAAAATATTTTTTTTTCAATAATTATTTATTGTATCTTCAAGAAACTGAACTAACAATAAGTTTTAAAATCTTAAATTCTAAAAAAAAGTTACTTTATTCCCGACTCTGTCAGAACTAACCTTTTGGGTAAAAAAAATTGACATTAAAAAAAAGTAAAACAAATATTTCTAAGGTGGGTCATCTGTAGCATTGAGGATTAAAGCTGCGGTATCCCTCTTTTTTAATCGGCTATGTCCACTATAATCCAAGATATTGCGAGCAAGGGGATTAGGATGGTCTTCAAGCTTCATTAAGTATTTGCCTGCGTATTTGATGATTTCTGTAGTCACCAGCGGTATGTCTAAATCACAATGTATATTTGAATTTCTGATGTACCATGGAGCGGAAGTTATTAACCGCAAAATTTTATTCTGTCCACGTTGAATTCTATCCATATTTGAAGCTGAGGCAGTGCCCCAAAGTTGGATTCCGTAAGACCATATTGGTTTCCAAATACTCTTGTAAATTAGAAGTTTACAATCTAGGCTAAGTTTCGCGTTCCTGCCAATGAGCCAATGTAGTTGTGTTAGCTTAAGTTTCATTTGTGTAAGCTTTGAGTCAATATGATGTTTCCATGTAAGGCGACGATCAAGATGTATACCAAGATATCTCACATAACTATGGTGAGGAACAATGTGATTATTGATTCGAACGGGTGAACAATTATCTCTTCGCAGGGTGAAGGTCACATGAATGCACTTTTGAACGTTCACTTTAATTCTCCATAATTTTAACCACAACTCCAACTGAGTTATATTTTGCTGAAGATTTATGGAGGCTTGATAGGAGTTTTCGTGCGAACTTAGACACGCTGTATTATCAGCAAACGTAGAAGTGTGGACAGTTTCACTTACAGGCATATCGCAGGTATATATCAAGTATAAAACTGGTCCAAGAATGCTACCTTGTGGTACGCCCGAGGAAATTGGTTTGGATAAACTAACGAAGTCTCCTTCAACAACAGAAAATTTTCTTCCAATTATGTAGCTTTTCAGTAGGTTGCTTATACAAACAAAATATAAATGCAAAAATTAAAAAAGTTTTCTCAGTATTCTTAAATTTCTATATATAAAAAAAATAATTCTCATTAAAAAAGTAAACGAAATGACCTATTGTGTGTTTTATAAACAAAGAGAACATGCTTTTCATTTTCAAAGAAGTAAGGTCCAATGATACCTCCTAACCAAATTACACACCAGACTATTACTTTTAATGGATGCAAAGGTGACTGTTTAATAATTTTAGCCTTTCCCATTCGCCAGAATCGCCTATTCTGTTTATTTATATTCCATTTTCATGACAATCGGGGTTGTCGTGGGCGAGCTGTAATATGCTATTGGCATATGTACGGCGGCGTAAATGGTCTTGTGGAAGAAGCTCTTATGTCAACTGAATCTTATATGGAAACAAATGCAAATCCTTGTGCTAAATTGTGGCCAAAGTTGTTCTTTGAAGACCAAGCTCCTAAGCACGGCGTCGAATTGAGGTTGATGGATTGTTTTGAACACTTTCTTAAGATACAGTAATGTTTTGCAGTATGTTGTGGTTCATGCTTAGGCCTATCATCTACTCAGCCTCTTTCTTCGAAATCATTCACTACACGATAAATAGTGTACTTTGTTGTTTCTCCAAAAAATTTCACGTAACTTTCTCATCATCAGAGTAATCGATGTTTGATTTTTATAAAATGTTTTAAATATTGGTTTATCGAATATTTTTCCATAATATATTTGCAACGTGTCTACTTCACGACTGTCCAGTATGAACTGTCAAGTCTAATGTATACCAAATTGGCGGCACCCTGTAACATATTATTCCATCTTATAACCAATATGTTATTATAGTATTCATTTAAGGAGGCACTGCTCCAGCCTCTTACATCAAATTTAAAATTTTCCGCCTCTTAATTTTTTTTTAAGAGAACAACAATAGGCAACAATGCCTATTTAGTCAAGTACCGTGCTACATTCTTTAGGAAAAGGATAGAGAAGAGATAAAACAAGTGGTGAAAGTAGAAGGATAGCCTTCATCGCTGAGCAGCCCCACCGACAGTCAATTTTTATTTTTGTAGTGAAAAAAACCAAGATCTTCGTTGGGAATCGAACCCACAACCCCCATACTGACAAGCTAGTACACTACCTACTAGCCTACAGGGGCACCTGCAAATCACAACACTGCTCCTGTCAACAGTAAACTGCCAGTTGACTCCTGTCTAAATTTGAATAAGCTGCGCTTATTTAGTTCATGTTTGACAGCCGTTGAGAAAAAATTGTATTATTCGAATTATTTATCACAACTAGCATTGGCGTGGCAATGAAAACCACTTCTATTATCTAACCTATAGCCCCTACTGTTCAAATCACATGGTGAAAGTTTAAGCTAACTAAGAAAATAGTAAGGCAGAAGAAAAAAAGTGAATTTTGTGTTTCCATGGCAAAAATCCAGGTGCTACGAATTACTTCCTCAAATACCCTTTTCTCCAGGTTTAGCCTCGTGTGACTATTTCTTGTTCCTAAACTAAAAGTAATGGCTCGGCGGAAAGAAATTTCCAATGACGAAATCATCTGACAAAACAAATTTTCTTCTCAAAACGCCTTTCCGCAAATTCAAAAATTATTGACCGCCCTCGTGTGTTACCCCCCGGGGGCACATATATATGGTCTTTATAGAACTTCGACTATTTAGACACAGTGAAACTGGGGGAAAAAAGGAGCCTAGTCCCCTGAAGTCAGCAGGGGTACAACTGGAAACTCCACTATATTCCCACGGGAATCAGTTATGCTCGCAGAGTTCATTATTTGTCTCTTTGGACATTTAATAGTTCTTTCGCTGATTATTGAAGTTGGCCCCTATATAGGAGTATCGTGGTGGTTGTGGTTTCGCGGCCCCATAACAGTATAATGGTTATTATGGTGGCCAGGATCATTTCGCTGTTAATGATACGCTAGGTGAATGATCCAGTCCAGTGAGCATGCTAGACATGTGTTCTGGACAGGAGTTAAAAAGTCTACAACTCTTAAGCAAGGAGTGATGATTTGCAGCCCTGCTCTGGAATCATCGAAGTTGCAACTAGAAAGTTCTGTTGCATAGAATGATAACTTCGGCTTCCTAGGACGAGCATGACGTTCCAAATTATGCAGTGGTTTGATCCACCATCTGATTAAAGCTTCATGGCCAGGCGCGGATGTAAATCTAATCACACGCCCTCGTATGTTAGTAAGGGTATTCACGTTTAAGTAGATAACAAATATTTATCTGTATCAAAAAATTTAAAAAGTTGGATCAAGATAAATAAAAGTAATTAAAAATTAGTCGATTAATGATATGTGATTTGACTTGCTCGTATACTCGGCAAGATGAGTCTAATATTTTGACTTAAAATATGTTTAAGGTAAAATGTTCTGTACCACAGAAATTGTTTTGCGATAAAACAATTAATCGATATTATTTTGTTTTTTTTCTCTTAAATTTAAATAATAATTCGATATCTTGTTGAAGTTCTTATTTGTGGTAAATTTTAGGTTGTCCTAAATGGTGTCCTGTAAGTTAAATTTTTTGTAAAATTTTGGTGAAATGAATATGACGTACTAAAGAAATTTCGATTTAATATTTTGAGTTATTTTTTTTTTTCATAAATTATTTATTGTATCTTCATATATATTAATTATCAACAATTTTTCAAGTCTTATCTCTAAATGTATAGTCATTAGGCCCGACCAGTGTCAGACATAATTCTAGTGACAGCAATAAGATAATCTTAACAAATTCCTACAATCAAAAATTATTATAAAAAAAAAATAAAAACTATTTTCAAGAGATTCCATTTCCATTTGGAGGGTTATTGACCAATGCCCCTGTGTCTTTCCTTTTTAATCGGATATGACCTCTAAGATTCAAAATGTTCCGCGCACGGGGATTCGGGTGGCACTCGAGCTTAGTTATATATTTGCCTGCGTATTGAGCAATTTCAGCAGTCACGAGTGGAATATCCAAATCACGATGTATAATTAAATTTCGCATGTACCATGGAGCTAATGTAATTAATCGTAGTATTTTGTTCTGTCGGCGTTGAATTTTTTCCACATTTGAAGCTGAAGCAGTGCCCCATAGTTGAATTCCATAGCACCATATTGGTTTCAGAATAGAAGTTTACAGTCCAGACTAAGAGTTGAGTTCCTACCAATTAGCCAGTATATTTAAGATAACTTGATTTTCATTTGGATTAGCTTTGTGTTGATGTGGTGTTTCCATGTAAGCCTACGATCAAGGATTATGCCAAGATATTTAGCGTGCAAGTGGTGAGTTATTAAAATTTTTTTTCAAATTTTTCCTTTTTAATCAGATTAAAAATTTTTTTTTTGGTAAACTACGTTTTTTGAAAAATTTTGTTGAAAATATATTATTTTTTGGTTTAATTTCAATTGCTTACTGAAACTCCAATTTTTTCTAAAATTTACAACAAAACAAAATTAACAAAACCACAAATTATGCATCGATGATGGTGAATTTTGATAGCATCAGTTTCGAAACTAAGTCTCATAGGTTAATTTTTCTGTAGCTTTCTTAGGCCCTTGGATAAAGCTGATTTCATCTAGATTACAGAAAGTGGGGAGTATAAGGAGAGGAATATAAAGAGGGAAATATAAGGAGTCGCAAATTAATATTGTAAAATTACAAACCGAATGACACACTTATTTATATATATGGAATTTTTAACTAGAAGTTTGTTTTTCGATTGTGGCAACACCAACAACATTTACTTTTTTGACGTATTTATAGTAGATGTATTGGCAATTGATATAATAAATTCAATTTCGCACGAAGATTGCATTAAAATAATTAAAATCCACTATGAAAATGCTAGTTCTGTTAAGATTCCATTTCACAACATAATCGTTCTTCTGAGACCGCTGTTAAAATTTTGGTCGTTAACGTGTGACTAGATTTACATCCGCGCCTAGCCATGAAGCCTTAATCTGATGGTGGATCAAACCACTGCATAATTTGGAACGTCATGCTCGTCCTAGGAAGCCGAAGCTATCATTCTATGCAACAGAACTTTCTAGTTGCAACTTCGATGATTCCAGAGCAGGGCTTCAAGTCATCACTCCTTGCTTAAGAGTTGGAGACTTTCCAACTCCTGTCCAGAACACATGCCTAGCATGCTCACTGGATCTGGGAACATTTCACCAGGTAGGTGTTAATATGGGTGATATGGGGCCGCGAAACCACAACCACCACGATACTCCCAAATATAGGGGCCAACCTCAATAATCAGTTAGAGAACAGTTAAATGTCTAAAGAGACAAATAACGGAACTCTGCGAGCATTACTAATTCCCGTGGAAATAAAGTGGAGTTTCCAGTTGTACCCCTGCTGACTTCAGGGGACTGGGCTCCCTTTTTCCCCCAGTTGCACAGGTCTAAGTTGTTGCTATCTCCAAAGACCATATATATGTGCCCCCGGGGGGTAATTTTGGTCGTTAAATTTGAGTCCAAAGACACGATACAAAATGTGCGAACACCAACGCGTATTCGACCGGGTCGTTTAAAACATCGCATCCCTGAATCGCAATGTTAAAGCAGATACAAATTTGTCAATTCCTTGACGATGGACTTTGAAGCCTTACAAGGTTCAACTAGTGCAGGAATTGAAGCACATCGCAGTAGATTCGTTCAGTTCATTCAGGAACAATCGAAAAAATAATTTTTTTCAAACGAAGACTATTTTCACTTCTGAAATTCCTAGAGCGATTATTGAGAAGCCTCTGCATGCTCAATGTGTCTCTGTATGGTGCGCGATTTGCTCTGGAGTTGTGATTGGGCAGTTTTTTTTGTCAGTGGATCATGCTATCGCGAGATGCTAACAACTCAATTTTGGCCTGTTATTGACAACATGGATATCAGTGATATGCCAATGAAATGATCAATTTATTGCAAACCAAATTTAAGTGGCCAGCGAGATCGTGTGATTTAATAACACTGGATTATTTTTTGTGGGACTATGTTAAAAATAGAGTCTATATGTAGCCAATCGAATTGATTTCAGCCTTAAAACTCAAATCCGTGATGTGATTAACGAAATAGAACCGCCATTTTGCCAAAAAAAGTGATTAAAAACTTTGATGAAAGAATCTCTTTTCATTCATAATTGCCCAACTATTCTCTTCTTAATACAATAAAAATTTGAGGCGCGATACAAAACGCGTGTTCGACCGGATTATTTAACTGAAAACACATCGCAGCCGTGACCCACAACTTTGAAGCAGATCCAAATTTGCAAATACCTCGACGTTTTTAACAATTGGGGTTATCCAAAATCATCACAAGGCGAATTTTGCGTAAGGATTAGACTTTGAAGGCTTACAAGGTTCAACTGGTGCAGGAATTGAAGCCGACCAACCATTCAGATCGCCGTAGATTCGCTTGACTCATTTTTTCACTTGTCAGGGTATGTTAACAAGCAAAATTGCCGCATTTGGGCTTCTGAAAATCCTAGAGCGATTATTGAGAAGCCTCTGCATGTTCAATGTGTCTCTGTATGGTGCGCGATATGCTCTGGAGTTGTGATTGAGGAGTTTTTTTTCTCGTCCGTGGATCAAGCTATCGCGAGATGCTAACAACTCAATTTTGGCCTATTATTGATAATGTGGATATCCCTGATATGCCAATGAAATGATCAATTTATTGCAAACCAAATTTCCCGATCGCATCATTTCACGACAATCAGCAGTTAAGTGGCCAGCGAGATCGTGTGATTTAATAACACTGGATTATTTTTTGTGAGAATATGTTAAAAACAGAGTCTATACGTAGCCAATCGAGTCGATTTCAGCTTCAAAACTCAAATCCGTGATGTGATTAACGAAATAGAACCGCTATTTCGCCAAAAAAGTTATTAAAAACTTTGATGGAAGAATCTCTTTTCATTCATAATTGCCCAACTATTCTCTTCGTAATACAATCAAAATTTGAGTCATCTTAATCTAAATTTTTTTGTTCTATTTTGTTTTGGAAAACAAACTTCTTGTTGAAAAACACTTTAACCCAGTATAAAAACATTGTAGAATGTTTGGCAAATAAACCAAAATAAAAGTATTAAAGCTCTTCAATTTTATTATGTCCGCTAAGTGATTGCTTTTAAGCTGATAAGTTAAATTTCATTGTTAAACAAGTTTAAGTTTGCTAATTTGTTAAGATGTCTTATCATTATTGCTTTTAGTTTTTGCATGAATGAAGAAAATTTAATGGATTTTCCAATAAAATGATGATTCTCTTGACCTCTATTAAAGAGATACAAATCAGTCCACTCACTCATATGTAAAGTAAAATAAAATAAAAACTAAAATTCAAATAGCTCTTCTAGCACCTTCTAGAAATGAAGAAAACACAGACACTCAAATAGTTTTCTAACACTCCGTTGAGTATAAAAGAGAAGCGATGTAAAAGATTTGACAACAGTTGCAGATTTAATTAAGAACTTTGTAAGTGAAAAAGTGCTAATTCCGTTTTAAAAATTGTTTATTAGAGAAGCAATATGGCAAATGTAAGTTATATTATTTAAATGATAAATAAAAGAAATTTTTTGTATAAAATTGTTTTTTTTTTTTAATTCTACAGTATTTGACGATTGTTTTTGTGCTAATAATCTCTATGGTAATTGGTAGCCTGGCAGCGCCTGTAGAAGTGGTAAATTTATTAATTTTTCAAGTAGAAAAAAAAAAACGAGTAAAAATTTTAAATTAAATTTTAACAGAAATTATTTTCTATTTTACAAATAATTTACAATCTTTTGTAAGAGTATTATGTGATAAGTCGTATTTATAAAATACTTAACCTAAATTAGATGACACATTGCTCAGGCAACAAATTCAAAACATTGTTGCCAATAAATTATAAAAACTTTTCTTTTTTATGTCAGGAAAAATCCTCTAACGATGATTTAAACACTTCTGAAACTTTCGGTTATGGTTACTATCAACCTGGTGTGTATTCCACCCCGTTAGTGGCCACTGGTGTTCCTTTGGCAGCAGCTGGTGCAATAGCGGTACCTTTTACTAACACTAAGGGCCTCAATTCAGCTTCTGGGGCTTATGCCCGTTCCGGTTATGGTTATGGCAGTGGTTATAAATATGGCAGCGGCTATGATTATGGCAAGCGTTGGGGTTATGGCAGTGGAGGTACTGCTAATGAATTTTATCGCCGCCATCCCGTTTACGTTGCCTGGGGTTAAACAATTAAAAATAAACAATACAAATTTGATACCCAACTTAAAAGTGCCATCACTCTCGATTTTTAATTATCTTTTAAATAAAAATGAAATATAATCCCATATAATAATACAATTTATTATTCAAAGATAACAACTAAATGAAGCACTCACATTCTTTTGTTGCTGTTTGTAGCGTAATTTTAATTTTAGCAAAAGTTTCACAACAAAGACACGTAAGTGATTTTAAGGAATTTTGTTCTGTTTTGAAGAATCAATGAGTCATTGGAGATAAGTTTTGTCAAACTTTGTACTTCACTTGAACGAATTTTTAATTTAAAATATGATCCCATAATTGACGCAATATTTTGGGTCAAAAAAAGCGAAATAGGCCTATTTGTGCATTTCTTCACAGAAAATCAGAAGAATACAGAAAGTGCTGAAAGGACAAGCAATTTCATTGAATCAAAGCATCTATTAGACATGTAATGTCATGAAAGAAAGGAAGAAAGAAAGAAAGAAAGAAAGAAGAAACCCATTCTATTTAATTAATGCCTATTCATGGTATAATTGTGCTAGCTTAAAGGCCCAACTATAATATGCATAAGCTGGCTTGAGCTTATGGGAAAAATTTTAACGAAAAGTCTGTCAAATGCTTAAGCGAATCATTGAAGACTTTTACGTGGCTATATTGTACTTACATGAATATAGAAATTATTATGCACAGTTGCACATTTGTTTTATTCGTACTTTTGCAGAAAAAATAATTTCGTTCTAAATAAATAATATTTATTAGCAAAAAGCCTTTTAACAAAAATATTTTGTATACTTAATACTATCCTTATACAAATTTATAATTTTTTGTTAAGAGTTTTAAGAAAATTACGAAAGAAAAATTACACATATATCGCTGTATGTATTATTTGGGCCAAAAGTACTAAAAAATGCAATTGTGTGCATCATTGAATTTATAAACAATACAAAATTAATTTTATTGCAAATTGTATGTTAAAAAAATGAAAAATTGAATTATAATTTTAAAAGGCCCTCGTTCCTTTGAATTGTTGTTATAATAAAATGCGTCTCTTTTTACATATAAGCTATTTTTTCCTCCATTGGAATTGGTTTACTAATGTATCTATAACACAATGCAAAATCAACTGTTTCCATACAGAATGTGCGATCAGTTTCGTACTTTGTTTAAGCAAATGACATTTAACGAAACTTGACGAAAAGTTTTGTTAAGTACATTATAGTTTGCTTTAAGCGAGTATATGGATAATATAGTTGCGCCTAAAGTCACACGTATTTTGATTTAATATAGCAACAAAAGTATATTTTTAGACGAATTTTTCAAGCTACACTGAACAAAATTTAAAGATTTTAAATACTAAAAGTTTCTCATATAAAATCTTTTGATTATTTTCAATTCATGCAAATAAAATATTGAATACAAATTAAAAAGGTCAAATGATTTTCGTAATAATACGAATAAGTAAATATAAATAAGGAATCCATTATTTTTTTTTATAGATATTAAAAGAATGACAGTCGTATGAATAAAACTTTAACTGCCGTTGTTAAGCACATTTTCCTAAAGTTGTATTCAAAAAACGTTTTTACCTTAACATACCTTTGTTAACTTTAAAGTAGGAAAAACCTACTTTAAACCTACAATAAATTGACAGTTCAATTTTATTATTAAAAGTTTAAAAACAAAAAAAAATGGTGTTTACAATAAATTGAGCCGTTTATTTTAAAAGTGGCATAAGTCACTTTGTTTTTGTCATCTTTTTTATCTTAAATTAGTTTATATAACATTTTAATTTTTAGCCATTTCAACTAGTTTGTATTTAGTTTTCTTTCTGAAACTGATTTTTCTAATGATTGTGTTGAAATAAAATCTTTTTTCTCCATGTTGTGTACTGTGAAGGAGGCTATTACTACTATTACTATTTTGTCCTTTACATAAATCACTATGTGCAATAATATGCTTTTGAGTTGTGACATTCTTAGATATTTTATGCAACACGAAGCAACTTCCTGAGAATAAAAAATAACAAAATAATGCTAATTATGTGTAGTATAATAGATATCACTATAATATAGTTCAGTAAACTGCACTATTCTTTCGAACTAATAAAAATAAGTCCAATAATCACAACAATACTTCACACACACACTTATTACATGTTTCCATTTCTTTCACACTAAGCTTCGTAATTAATTTCCTAAGTATAGCGACTAACGCCATTTGCAAAATAAAAATTTTTGTTATACCGTTAATTATCAACACTCCTCTCAAACAAATCTCAATACTTCTTAACTTGTTAATTTCAAATTTAAGCAACATGCAACAAACTGTTTAGTTGTGACTTATGCCACTTTCAATGTAAACGGCTCAATTGTGAGTTGTACTTTGTTATTCCAAAAATTTTTAAACATGTTTATTAAAAACAAATTGTAGTATACAAATAATAATGAAAACTAAAACATAACATGCCATTCAATATAAAACATCTTAACATCTTTGTTTTATATTTTACAAAAATATAATTATAATTAATTATTTTAAACAAAATTTTTATTGATGTACATATAATCAAAACAAAGCTCGTTATCCGAATAATTATTTTTTTAATATGAACAAATTCTTTGTAAGTTCTTCGTAAGCCTTGCAAATTAACCTTTTTTGGGTGCTTTGCTTTTTATTAAAAAGATTAATAAAAAAAACAAAAACATATGTTGATTTTGCTGAAAAAAATAAAAACTTTTTTAAGGGTTCTAAATACCCGGATAAATATATTCATTTTTTTACATCGTTAACTACAACGTGACAACTGAAAATAGTGGCATTGTCAGAAACAAAATACTAATTTTACTAAAGCATACATTAGCTAAAGTACTGTTTTTGAATACCATTTTTTAACAAACGTCTGGTAGCATTAAAGTGTTTGTTAGCTAACGTGTACTTTAAAGCTCAAGTAAGCGTTTTTTATGCATACAGCCGTGAATGTTTAAAGTAGAAAAATAATAAAATGAATATAAAAAACGAACAAGAATATTGAAATTATCAGCCCTAATATATCTAGGCATTATCGTTATTATTATTACAACAGCTATTGCAGCTTAAAAATTATTGTAACTACTGGACTATACAAAGCTTTCAAGAATTTTTGAAGGCATTTTTAATAACCTGGCAATTCCTATGCTTTAAGCGGTGGGAGAAAAAATTTTTTATTCCAAATAGCAAAAGTACCTCTAGTTTACACTATAATAACGTTTCAAAGAAAAGAAATTATTGCCATTTGTGTTTTTGTAGCGATGTCATCTATGGGTGATTGGATATTATTTATTAAATTGTAATAATATTACATTTATTATTTTTTGTAATATTAAGGCCAATATTGGATTTAGCACACATTTTTCTAGTGCGACTTTGTGATCAATCCTGCTCAATATGCTCCCCTAAACACTCTTCCAATCTGGCTTCTTTGAAACTCAACGCAAAGGCAACGCCACAATTATTTTTTCTCCGTATTTTCGCAAGTATGATTACACGATTTGCCTACGAAATTCATAATAAGCCCAACAGTAACTACATTTGCGTGTTATTAGTCAAGCATTTTGTCAAGCAGCATCTAATCCAAACGCAAAGAGAGAAGCACTATATTTTCGCCGTAAAGCTACTATAATGGAATCAACATTCTCATCAAAGCAATCTATACTACACAAATATCGGGGTTTTCAGCAAGAAGCTTGCTTATCAACTGTGGCAACACCAACAACATGATAGTAGTAATGAATTCAATTTCGGAAGAAAATCGCAATGAAATAATTAAAATTCACTATGAAAATTGTGTTTCTGTTAAAGTTACATTTCGTAAAATTCGTGCTCCTTCTAAGACCGCTATTAAAAATTTGGTCGTTAAATTTGAACTCGAACACTTTCTCACGAAAAATAACATTGACATCATGCTGGTCTCTGAAACGCATTTGACTACAAGAGGTATTTTTAAAATTAATGGATTCACATATTATAATACAAAGGATCCGAGAGGAAGAGCATGCGGCGGCTCAGCAATTTTAATAAAGTCAAGACTGAAACACAATTTTTTGGACAGCAAGCATGAAGACTATTTGCAAGCCACAACTAGTTGTGTTGAAAATCTTTTTAATGATATAGTAATAACATCAGTCTACTCTCCTCCCAGGTTTTCAATAACCGAGGAGTAGTATGAAAAATTTTTTAAAGGTCTTGGACCATGTTTTCTGGCAGCTGGCGATTATAATGCGAAACACAATTACTGGGGTCCGCGCTTAATTACACCTAGGGGCCGAGCATTGTACAACGCTATTAGCAGTAATGATTTAGATGTTGCTTCGAGTAGTCAGCCTACATACTGGCCTACTGACAGACAAAAAATTCCGGATGTAATAGATTTTGCTGTCACAAAAAATATATCAAGAAATTTAGTCACAGTAGAATCTTCCATGGATTTATCTTCGGATCATTCTCCAACCATTGTAACTATTTGCAGCCCGATTAGACGACATTTGTTTTTTCCTGATACAAATATGATCAGTCGCATCAACTGGTTGAGTTTTAAAAAATATCCTAGCAGCCATTGTTTGGAGAATATTTTGCTAGAAACACAGGAGGACGTGGAGAATAGCCTTGCAACTTTTAGTGAAAATATTAAACAAGCAGCACAGCTTGCAACAACTAAACATCTGCAGACTACTTTAGGCCACATCTATTCTTCAGACATTGAACATCTCGTAGCGGAAAAACGAAGAGCTAGGAGAGATTGGCAACAAAACAGATCGCCCCTGCATAGCCAGAGACTTAGAGAATGCACAAGGCGGCTTAGAGACTTACTAGCATTTGAAAAAACTGCATCTTTTGAGAAATATTTTGAGGGCCTCGATGCTACACCAAACTCCAATTATTCTTTATGGCGCGCTACAAAAAACCTTAAAAGGCCCGTTGAGTACAAGCCACCTCTACGTAATATCAGTGGAGATTGGGCAAGAAGGGACGCTGAAAAAGGCGACTCATTTGCCGATTACTTGAAAGATGTATTCACCCCACACATATGTACTGATGATGTTAATTTGCCGAGCGTAGTTGGATTACCTCCTCGACCCTTAAAGTTTAGGTTGCGTGAGGTACAAAAGTTAATCTCTAAAGTAAATCCGAAAAAAGCTCCTGGTATGGACGGCATAAGTAACAAAATGTTGAAGGAGCTCCCCAGTATTGCAGTCAGAATCATGCTATTAATTTTTAATGCCATTTTACGGCTAGAATACTATCCTGACCACTGGAAGATTTCTAAAGTTAAAATGATTCCAAAACCGGGTAAAGACCTAACCAAAACCAAGTCATATAGGCCCATAAGCCTATTACCGACTATTTCAAAGGTTTTTGAAAAGTTGCTTATGAATAAATTGTCTCCAATGCTAAGGGATAGTGGGTGTATCCCAAACCATCAATTTGGTTTTAGAAGTAGACATAGCACAATTGAACAAATCCATAGATGGGTTCAGGTGATAAGAAGGACTTTTGAAGAGAAGAAGTATTGTTCAGCTATTTTTATTGATGTTTCTCAGGCTTTTGACAAAGTTTGGCATGAAGGTCTATTTCTGAAACTGACCGCTCACTTGCCTTGTAATATAAGCAACCTATTGAAAAGCTACATAATTGGACGAACATTTTCTGTTGTTGAAGGAGACTTCGTTAGTGTATCCAAACTAATTTCCTTAGGCGTACCACAAGGTAGCATTCTTGGACCAGTTTTATACTTGATATATACCTGCGATATGCCTGTAAGTGAAACTATCCACACTTCTACGTTTGCTGATGATACAGCGTGTCTAAGTTCGCATGAAAACTCCCATCAAGCATCCATAAATCTTCAGCAAAATATAACTCAGTTGGAGTTGTGGTTAAAATTATGGAGAATTAAAGTGAACGTTCAAAAGTGCATTCATGTGACCTTCACCCTGCGAAGAGATAATTGTTCACCCGTTCGAATCAATAATCACATTGTTCCTCACCATACTTATGTGAGATATCTTGGTATACATCTTGATCGTCGCCTTACATGGAAACATCATATTGACTCAAAGCTAACACATATGAAACTCAAGCTAACAGAACTGCATTGGCTAATTGGCAGGAACTAAAAACTTAGCCTATATTGTAAGCTTCTAATTTACAAGACTATTTTAAAACCGATATGGTCTTACGAAATCAAATTTTGGGGAACTGCCTCAGCTTCAAACGTGGATAGAATCCAACGTATGCAGAATAAAATTTTACGGTTGATAACCGTAATGGTACATCCATGGTACATCAGAAATTCAAACATACATTGTGATTTAGACATACCGCTGGTGACTACAGAAATCATCAAATATGCAGGCAAATACTTAATGAAGCTTTAAGACCATCCTAATCCCCTTGCTCGCAATATCTTGGATTATAGTGGACATAGCCGAATTAAAAGAGGGATACAGCAGCTTTAATCCTCAATGCTACAGACGATATATCTTAGAAATATTTGCTTTGTTTTTTTTTTTTAATGACAATTTTCTTTTTTACCCAAAAGGTTAGTTCTGACATGGTCGGGACTAATGTAACTTTTTTTAGAATTTAAGATTTTAATACTTATTGTTAGTTCTTTTCGTGAAGATACAATAAATAATTGTTGAGAGTTTAAAAAAAAATTTGAGTCGACAATCTTGATACAAAATATGCGGACACCAGCGCGTGTGCGACCGGGTCGTGCAACTGTAGAAGTAGATCCAAATTTGTCAATTTGACTATGAAACCTTACAAGGTTTAACTGATGCAGGAATTAAAGCCGTCCGATTATTCACATCGCTGTAGATTCGCTCAATTCATTCAAGAATAACCGGCTGCTTTTTTCATTATCACTTGTCAGGGTATGTCAACAAGCAAAATTGCCACATTTGGGCCTCTGAAAATCCTAGAGTGGCTATTGAGAACCCTTTGCATGCTCAACGTGTCACTGTATGGTGCGCTATTTGATCTGGAGGCGTGTTTGGGCCATTTTTTTCGAAGATGAGGCTAGAAATGCGGTAACGGTCAATGGATCACGCTATCGCGAGATGCTAACAACTCAAATTTAAGAAACTGAATGTAATTTCTAATCTTGGTATTTTACTGAGTGCTAAATTAAATTTTATACAGCATATTTTGTTAGCCACCAATAAAGCACGTGTAATTCTTGGATTTTTAAAACGCTAGGCGAATTAGTTTAGTGATCCATATGTCACAAAACATCGTTATTGTTCTCTTGTTAGACCTATCCTGGAATGTGGCTCAATATTTTGAGATCTAATTTATAAAGATCATTGCAATAGTATGGAATCGGTGCAAAAGTAGTTCTTGTTATTATGTCTTTAAGGCTTATAATGGAATCCCTTAATTTTACCGTCCTACACTAGTAGACTTGCTCTAGTAAAGCTGCCAGACTCTAAAAAGCCGAAGAAAACCTTTGTTTTAAATTTCATAAATGGAAATGTCTGTTTAGCTGTTTTGATTAGCAATATTTCATTTAACGTTCCATTTCGTACTACGCGCTAAATTTAACCACTAGTAATTAAAGTATTCTGATCAAATTATGCTAACTCTGACCCATTTTTAAGAATTTGTGCTGAGTTTAATAAATTTTATAAGCATATCTTATCTAATCTAAGCGTTATACGTGTCCGAAAATTATCCGTTTCATTGAAGTGCTCTTTGATAAACCACATTTTTTGTTTTTTGGTCTGACGTTAACACAAACACAGCGGCTGGTTTCCCAACTCGTAAACACGCAACGTATAGCTGCCCATATGAAAAACAATGATTTTCTAAATTTATCCTGCAAGCACTTAGCGATTGGCCTAGCGACTTGTTAATTATAATTGCGAACGCAAGGCGAACCGGAAATTGCAATCGTTTGAAGTCAAACGGAAGATTAGTCGGAATCATTGGTATTCAGGAATACATACATTTTCACCTGCGTAGTTTCCGTTAATAATGGTTGCCTCAATCAAATTCGGCATAAGTCTTTTCACCGCAAGTCGAGTACCGTTGCAAAGTCGCGGTGGATTCAAATTACGCAATATTATAATAATTGAATCAACTTTGAGTTGCAAGTTATGTGGTGGAAATCCTGGTAACTCCAGAGAGTTCAAATACTCCGTTGGACAATTTACCGCATCAACGAGATTTTTTATGGAATAAACAGATTTGTATGTCACCAAATTGCCATCGATTTTTGATTGAATGATGAAATTCAGTGCGTGCATATCATTATTCTTTGGGGCGAGAATTGCTCGTTGACTTAACCAAGCATAATTCTGATAATTCTCACTAATGTTTGGGAAAACATTTTCAGTAAGAGCTAATTGAGAGTTTGCAAATCGGCAAAAGTCGTTGGTAAGAGTAATTAATCCAGCTGTCGCATCAACTGGGACTTTTCCATTTCCAACAGCTAACAATTGTTTGGAAAATTGTGCAGCACTTTGATCATTTTGAAGTTGAACTCTCATATTAGTGGTTAGCGATAATGTTTTTACGTTATTCCACAAAGGTGATGCCTTCAGGCGTTGCACGGAAAATTACTGGCAACGTCTGTCTGAAATCGCCTGCCAACAATATTATTAAGCCGCCAAAAATGTTGTTATTTCGCCGAAGATCTTTCAGTGTGAAATTAAGTGCTTCAAGTGATTTCTTATGTGCCATTGTGTACTCATCCCAAGCAATCAGCTTGCATTGCATCAACAATTTTCCCATTGCCCTGGAACGGGGAATATTGCATGTTGGAGTATCAATTGTATTTAGATTGAGTGACAACTTAAGCGCAGACTGTGTAGTATGACCGCCATCTAGAAGAGTCGCCACAATTCTAGATGATGCTAACGCCAAAGCTATGTCACATCTTGATCAAAAAGTGGCGAAAATCAATGAAATGACAAATAATTTTCCTGTTCATCCAGGTGCGTCCAGGAAGAATAGACCACCAGTATTATTGTCCAATGCTTGCATAAATGTTTTGTATATTAGTTTTTGCTGTTCATTCAGCAACGGCACATTATTTCGAACGAATTCTTGGTTGAATGCATCGTGCATCGATCGATTTGGCGCTATCATTCCCACTTCAATCAATAGCTTGTTTGCAATAGTCAAGCATTGATCCTCAATCAGAATCAATCCGTCATTGTATAATTCATCGGTTAGTTGCATGTCGAACGTATTATTTTCGTGAGGGATACTCACACACCACGTACTGGTGCCGTTGTAGTACATGCTATGTATCAGAGATGGCGCTGTATGTGAAAAATGATTTTCCCTGTTTTCCTGCTTTTCTCTTGGAATTTTTCCTGAGTTTTCTTTGCTATAAACACATTTTCAACCAGTGCAAAACCGTGAAAATCGGTTCGTGGGTTCTGGAGTTATAGCGTCATGAAGGAAAACCCGACTTATTTTTATATATATAAAAAAAAGATAACTAAATTTAAGTGCTAAATACAATTATTATTTACTGTTTTAATGTCTGCAGGGATCATGAATCCGTAAACTAAATATAATAAAAAATAAATAAAAAAACATATTTATGTTTAGGGGCCAATTTTTGTTTTGCAGACCAGTGTAAAACTATTTCACTACGGCAATGGTAATACGAATATTTTGACTCTTTATTTTAACCAAAAATTTGTGTCTTTGCGCCAAATATATGTATTAAAATAATATTATTGTACTCTACAGTATGCAAATACTGTTCCTAAAACCATTTGTTCTCTCTCTCTCTCTCTCTATTATTTTTTTCTAATATTATTTTTGAAAAAATTAAAGACTAAAATATTTATTTCAAACAACGTTAATCTTAAATTTATTTGCCAAGCTATTTTTTTTCTTAATTCATTAAAAATTTAAAAAAAAAAATATTTAATTTCAAAATATTTACACAGCAAAATGTCTAATTAATTTACTTTAGTGCAAACATGTGTTGCTTTTAAAGCTTATTTGGCACTTAAAATGGCTTTGTTTGCAGTTGTTGTTGTTCTTGGTATTTTTGTTTGTTAAGTAAATTTTCTTTTAAATAGCTTTAATTTCATCAAATTTAAACTATTTAAACTTTGTTTGTTGCCATGATAAAATGTATGACTTAAAAATGTTAAATGATAGGAAATGAACTCTGATTTAATTAAAGATATTTCTGTTGCTTCTTTATTTAACAGTATAATATTGTTGTTGTTATTGCAAGTGTAAAATTTTAATGATTAACTTGACCCCTCTATTACTTGTACACATATACATACATACATATGTTTATTACGTATGCTGGCTCATGCTTATAAACTTCCAACAATAATAAAGCATGCACAGTGGTGTCATATAAATGAAAAAACATTAATTGATTTTTATTTTTCCAAATTTATTTAAAAAATTTTTAAAATTAAATTGCACACAATTTCAAATTTGATGAAAGATTATTAATTTGTTATTAAGTTGCGTCAGTAAATGAAATACTCTTGTCATTTCTTTTCGTGTAAACCGTAATTGCTGTCAATTTTTTCGGTATGGCCGGCGAGCGCTTTCGATGTGATGACATCATCATCTAGCCGTGTTTTAGACTACTACTGGTGAGTCAGTGTTCGGGTTTAGGTAGTTCTTTTATTAGTGCCGTATCTACTTAAAATAGCCAGCAATGATGGTTTACACAGAAAGAAATGCAAACAGTGTTTTAATTTTTGTTTTAATATAAATTTTTCAAATATTGAAGGGTATTAGCTTTCCTTACATTAGTTCAGTTCTATGATTATTTTGCTTAAAAAAGGACTATAAAAGAATTATTTCTATTTTCATTTTAGCTCTGTCAAAAATTTATTAAATTCACAAACAATATTCTGTAAACGCGATGTCTTTTTAAAAAACATACATCTTAGCTAGCTCAGCATTCCGGTTCACAATATACTGGTTTGGGCTAAGACCCGAAATCACAATAACTTTTCTTAATAACTAGATTATATCAGCTCAAGCTGCCGTCCACTATTGTGCTGCTCCTTTTCGCTTTAAGTAAAGGGCTCTGACTGAGTTTTAATTGGTTTACTATACAGGCGCCTATACCATCCTATCTGCTATTTTGTTAATAGGCTAACAAGCTCATTTATCGCGTCTACACAACAATTGTTTTCCTTTCTCTAAGTAAAAATCCGGAACATTTAAGCTGCTGCTCTTTTTCTTTTATTTACCCTTTGAATAAAACATTCATCAGTTCTAGTCTACAACAATTATTTTTGTTGGGATTTGAACTTACGATCTTCTCTTTTAAATAAATGGTTCAAGTCATATTTTCAGGATATTGAATCTAGCGTTGTCACAATGAATGAAATAATTAAGGAAGCCGCTGAACATGCAACTACTATTTTCACTCAGACAGGTCTTAGCGGAAAAAAGAAGGGCCAGAAGGGCTTGGCAACAGCACAGATCACCTCAACATAAACTTCGTCTCAAGGAATGCACAAAACGACTAAAAGATTTGCTAAATTATGAAAAAACCGCATCTTTTAAAAAATATCTGGAGGGACTCGATGTTTTACCAACCTCTAATTACTCTTTGTGGCGAGCTGCTAAAAACCTTAAAAGACCAGTTGAATTTAAACCACCTCTGCGTACTTCAACTGGAGACCGGGCAAGAAGTGATTCTGAAAAGGGTGATATATTTGTTGATCACCTGAAATATGTTTTCACCCCGAACGCATTTACTGGAGAGGCTGAATTGCCAGATGTAGTGGCTTTACCCCCTCTATCCATAAAATTCAAGTTGCGTGACGTTCAAGGACTAATTGACAGACTCAATCCGAAGAAAGCCCCAGGCATAGATGGCATCAGCAACAGAATGTTAATAGAGTTGCCCCGTATTTGTATTCGAATTTTGCTATTTATATTTAATGCCATTTTAAGATTAGAGTATTATCCAAGCGTCTGGAAAATAGCCAAAGTTAGAATGATTCCGAAGCCGGGCAAGGATCTTACCAGGGCCGAATCATATAGGCCTATAAGCTTATTATCAACCTCGTCAAAGCTTTTCGAGAAATTGTTTATGACTAAGCTGTCACCAATTTTAAGTGTTAGAGGGTGCATTCCAGACCATCAATTTGGCTTCAGGAGCCAGCATGGCACCATTGAGCAGACTGATAGATTGGTTCAAGTAGTGAGAAAGGCATTTGAGGAAAGGAAATATTGTTCTGCCCTCTTTCTAGATGTTTCGCAAGCATTTGACAAAGTATGGCAATAAGAGACAATTACATAAGTTGATGACATATCTCCCAAACAATATGGTGAAGTTTCTGGAAAGTTACATTGTGGAGAGAAGGTTTACAGTAGCCGAAGGAGACTTCATCAGTGAATCCGCATCGATAGCTTCCGGTGTGCCGCATGGGAGTATAGTGGGTCCAGTTTTATATCTGCTTTATACTTGTGATATGCCTGTGAGCAGTAGCATCCATACTTCAACATTTGCCAATGATACGGCCTGCCTTAGTTCTCACGAAGACCACCGTATGGCATTTCAAGTTCTTCAGGAACATATTACGCATCTGGAATTGTGGTTGGATTTTATGGAGAATAAAAGTAAACGAGCAAAAGTGTGTCCACTTAACTTTTACTTTAAAAAGGGAAACTTGCTCCCCTATTCGTATGAATGGGCAGATTATTCCTCACCACTTGCACGCTAAATATCTTGGCATAATCCTTGATCGTAGGCTTACATGGAAACACCTCATCGACACAAAGCTAATCCAAATGAAAATCAAGTTATCTCAAATATACTGGCTAATTGGCAGGAACTCAACTCTTAGTCTGGACTGTAAACTTCTGTTGTATAAGTCGATTCTGAAACCAATATGGTGCTATGGAATTCAACTATGGTGCACTGCTTCAGCTTCAAATGTGGAAAAAATTCAACGCCGACAGAACAAAATACTACGATTAATTACATTAGCTCCATGGTACATGCGAAATTTAATTATACATCGTGATTTCGATATTCCACTCGTGACTGCTGAAATTGCTCAATACGCAGGCAAATATTTAACTAAGCTCGAGTGCCACCCGAATCCCCGTGCGCGGAACATTTTGAATTTTAGAGGTCATATCCGATTAAAAAGGAGAGACACAGGGGCATTGGTTAATAACCCTCCAAATGGAAATGGAATCTCTTGAAAATAGTTTTTATTTTTTTTATATTTATTTTTGATTGTAGGAATTTGTTAAGATTATCTTATTGCTGTCACTAGAATTATGTCTGACACTGGTCGGGCCTAATAATTATACATTTAGAGATAAGACTTGAAAAATTGTTGACAATTCATATATATGAAGATACAATAAATAATTTATATATGGAAAAAAAATATTTTCATAACAATATTTTATTGAAAATATTATGTTATTAATTAAGTCGAAATTAAAACTTGCCGAAATAAAATTTCGCAACTGAAGAATGAAATAGGATACTTTTATTTCTACCCACTATATATAAAATAGTCCTCGTAAAATTTACCAAAGATTTAAATTGCATTTAATTAAATATATATTCCTTTTTTTGGAATTTTATATAACTTTCTAATTATTTATTAAAATTTGGAAACAGTTTTGAAACACACTGTTCTCTACTTTAGAAATTTGAAAAACTATATTCCCTGTTTATTGGTAGTTTTCCGGAGTAAACACAAATGTTTGAACTGTTCGAAAATAAGTAAGGAAATGAAAGAAAAAAGCTCCTTGATTTTGGATGACTTACGTTTTACTACATTTACGGCTCTTGATAATGAGACTTTTCTGCCATTCAAGAAATGCAAATGATTTCTACGAAGATGACTTAATTTTTGAAGATGAGTAGTTCTCTAAATTCTTTCTCAAAATGGATTTTAGAATTTTATAGTGGAAAGGGTAAAAGGGTTTTATAATTAATTATCACGAACTGCAGCTTATAATGGGGGACCACAATCCTGACATTATTTCAGTAGAGTAACAGATGCATTTGATATTTACAGCGTAGCTTACAGGGAAGGCAAATGTAAAGAATACTGTATTCGTTACAATTTTTCTTGTACTCTTTTTCTTCAGACCAGCACTCAGGGGATAACCCCTACACATGCAATGCTTAGTCACAGAACTAGGATATTAGGCTATGGGGCGTTGTGGTTGTGGACAATCAATTTAAACTTTCCTACATTGAAAGTAACAGGAAACACCCCTAGAAGGAGTTTATTCCACATAAAGACTGCAGTTCTGCTAAAAAAACGAAATATCCTTGTAACTAACTGGCCAATCAACCGCAAATGGATGTGCTCTTAATTAAAATCGGGTTAAATGCAAAGACGTGGGAGTAACGAGAACAAGTTCCCTAATTTCATTAGAGCACTTACCATTTGTAGTAACGACAAAACAGTGAAACACATGCCACATTGCGTCGTTGCTCTAGAGAATCAATAGGGTTGGATACCCTACTGTCCTCAATGAACCTCTTGGCCCTTTCCTGTACGTGGTCGAGCAATTCCAAAATAGACCTAGGGGCGCTGACCCATACATGAGAGTTGTATCCCATTTTTGGCCGGATGTAGGTGGTATAAATAGTACGACGACCACTGATTGCACAAGGTGATTGTACGCGGCAAATAACTCAACATACTGGCCTTCTGTAGTTGTATGGCTTGAATGGCGAAGCTAAGAACAGTTGTGGATATTGGTCACACATACATATTTGTTCTTGCTTTCTCTAACCGTCGGCTTAGCAACGAACATTTTTTACTTAAAACCTAATCCAGTGTCTTACATTGAGTTGCGTGCGGACTCGTCTATCCATATTCTTATATTCTTTTTTGCTAAATAAATTAGTTAAATGTTAGTTTGCAACCTAACAAAAACCAAGGTAGACAGATACAAGGATGATAGATTTAGTTAATTTTTCCTGATTTAATTTAAAATTAATTAAATATGCACTAATCTTTTAAACGGTCTTTTAAATAATTTAACGATATTATTTTTTCGATATTTCGCTTTTCTGTGGAAAGCTTCTTCAGGAAATTATTTTTTTATATTTTACAAAAAGACTGTTGCTATGAGCAGTGACGATTATAATTCGAGAATAAATGACATTCTTAACGATTCTGCAAAATACTCAATATTGAATAAGGATCCTACTACTAAATTGCAGAAAATAAACAATATTTTAGTTGATGAACTTTTTAAAAAAGATATCATTTCAATAATGGAGAGAAATAGACTTAAGACAAATGTATTAAATTCTCCAAAGCTATATGGAGTACCTAAGATCCATAAACAGAATTTTCCTTTAAGGCCTATTTGCTCGTGCATTAAATTTCATTCAAACATATTAAATTTTTAAACCTAATAAGCCATAGTACTGCACAGTGGGATTAGCGAAGCAAATTTTAATAAAATAACAGTCCCCGGCCTACGGACTGTGCAAGTATATAATGAATATTCTTAAGGTAATAACATAACAATCAATATATAATCTTAGAAATTCATTGGAATTTAAAGATAAAGCCAACGGAATAAATATACAAGATAATGATAGATTGTTTTCATTTGATGTAGTTTCACTTTTTCCAAGTATTCCTGTAGGTTTAGCTTTGAGAATTATAGAGGAAAAATGGCAGTTAATAGAACAAAATACGAATATTGAGAAGGAATTATTTTTACGTATTCTTAAGTTTTGCATTGAAGACAACAGGTATTTTCAATTTGATAATAGGATATATCAACAGAAGGAGGGCCTCCCTATGGGCTCTCCAGCATCTCCAATTATAGCTGACATTGTGATGGAGGAATTACTAAATTTGTTTTAGTAAACTGCGTATTAAACCAAAGATTATCACAAAATATGTAGATGATTTATTTTGTATAACATCAGAAGATGCAGTGGATGATATTTTGTCAGAATTGAATAGTTTTCATCCGGATATTAAATTTACGATTGAAAGAGAGTTAGAATCTAAACTTCCATATTTAGATATATTGATAATAGGAAAGGAAAATAAGTTAGTGTTTGATTGGTATAAGAAACCAACATCTTCTGGAAGACGAAAAATATGATAGACAGAATATTGACTATAAGTGATAGAGAATTTCATTGGAAGATTAAGGACACAATAAGAGATATACTTCATGAAAATGATTTTCCAGTAGAATTAACTAACCGATTAATTAGACAATATGATAATCATAGGCATTATTTAGGAATTTATAAATCATTAACTTAACGTCCTGGAATATCAGAAAGATTAAGAAAGTCTAAAATATATGACACTGATAGATATAAAATTGCACACAAAACACATTAAATAAATTATTTAGCAATTTGAAGGATAAAATAGGAAAAGTAGATATATCTGATGTAGTATACAAGATACCATGTGGAGGAAATGACCAGGTGAAATGTGACAAAGTTTATATTGGGACAACAAGGAATAAACTTAAAACAAGATTAGCTGGTCATAGATGTGACCAAAAATATAGGAATATTTCTACACAGAAACATCCTTATCTTCACATTGTAAGATATATAATCATTATCCAAAGTTTGATGAAACATCAGTATTAGATATAGAAAAAAACTACAAGAGACGTTATATGTTAGAAATGTTAGAAATTGTTAATGTACCAAATCTAAGGAGAATAAATTTAAAAACAGACACAGACAATTTAGCGCAGAATTATAGGTACTTAATTAAAAAGACACATAATTTGTTTTAATCATTTCATAAGAGAGAATTTGTTATTTAATTTCCGTTTCCTTGTTTTTGTATGTTTAAATATTTGAAATTTTAATTTTTGTATGTTTGTATGTATGAAGAAAATTATTTTATATGTTTTGTCAAATGTTTTCAAAAATGTTTCTTTTCAAATTGTTATAATTTTTTGTTTTTGTAAAATATAAAAAAATAATTTCCTGAAGAAGCTTTCCACAGGAAAGCGAAATATCGAAAAATAAAATCGTTAAATTACTTAAAAGACCGTTTAAAAGATTAGTGCATATTTAATTAAATTAAAAAAGGTCGAATAAAAATAAAAGCTTTAAAATTAATGTGAAAATTTTTAAATATTTTTTTGCGAATAAATTTAAAAAGCCGTAATAAAATAATTTATTGGATTATAAAAATTAATTTTAATTTTGATTAAATTAATTCAGTTATAATAATATTGAATAAATTTACGGGATGAGTTGACGCTCGAAAACCCCACGAAATGATTCGATGTCGCCTAGTTCTCATTCTTCTAATTAAGTTCATTTGTAAATAAATAATAAAAGAAATTCATTTGTTATTTACCTTAGGAATGATTAACTCATATAAGTTGACAAAGTTATTTTATTAAAATTTGCTTCACTAAGCCCACTGTGCAGTACTATGGTTTATTAGGTTTAAAAATTTAATATGTTTGAATGAAATTTAAGTTTGTTGGTTTAAGATCATCGTGATATAAAAGCGTAATATTAACTTAATGTAAGTATGTGTATGTGTAAACTATTTAAAGTACAAACAACATTAAAGACAAAAAAAAAGGTGTAAATGAAAACATACAAATTAATAAAAAATTTCGTTGATGTTCTTTTTATTGTTGTTAAATTTCTTATAGTTTTAAGATGTTGAAAAAAAAACTTTAACTCTGTTTATGTACTCGTATAATTTTTATGGCTTCAATTAAAAGTGGAGATGATGCTTTAGTAAATTTGAGAAATATTAAAAACAGAATTAAAGCGAAATCGTTCATTATGTAATACAAATGAGTATGTGTAATGGGTTCTTCAACAAGAAGTTTTTTTTTTCAATTGTAACAACACCAACAATATGATAGTTTTGACATTTAATTTTCTGACGTATTCGTAATAGATCTCAATTTCGAACGAAAATCGCATTAAAATAATTCAAATCCACTATGAAAATAGTGGTTCTGTTGAAGTTACTTTTCGTAAAATTCGTGATAATTTCGGACAATATAATCGTCCTTCTGGACCGCTATTAAGATTTTGGTCGTTAAATTTGAGTCGACAGGCACGATACAAAATGTGCGAACACCAATGCGTGTTCGACCGGGTCGTTCAACTGAAAACATTACAGCCGTAAGCTGTAATGTTGACGCCCTTGCTGATCCCATAAAATCACTTCATTGGACTTGTGTTAACTGTAAACAAGTAAATATTGAGTTCTACAAATTTGTCAAAAGCCTAAAGGGAGAGTTTGATCAGATTAATAAAGAGTTTGTAGCCATGCAAGATAAACTTTCTAAATTTGGTGAATTATTTACGAACTATCCGAATTTAGATAAGTTTACAAGTATGCAAACTCAATCTTCACCGAAGAAAAAGAGAGCTACAAATAAATCGCCTACTGTTCCTATAATTACATATTCTTCAGCACCTACTACCCAAAATTCTGTAGAAATCATTGATGAGAGCCCTATGTCGGCAACTCCATCGAATGTAATTGCCGCACAGGATATGAATGCAATTTCTCCAAATAATGTCAATACAACAACAACATCTGATAGTAATGTGGTAGTTCACAGTCCTTTACGAGCTGTTCCTCCGAGGAGATCCATTTTTGTATCTCGTCTGGCTAGTGATACTACTGTTGAAGCAGTTCAATACTATTTGAGGAATAAAATTGGAAGAGACGTGGATATATCAGTATACAAGTACAGATTTTCTCAACCAAGATCCATATCATCTTTTAGAATATCGATTCCACCTTTATTCTATGATGTTATGTTGGACCCGAACTTCTGGCCAGACAATACACTTGTTCGCGAGTTTACACCGAGAAACAGAGCAGATAACATTGCTATCCTTCCTCAACAGAAAATTGATCCTCCAAAAAACTAAATAGTATATCTGATTGTATATCTATCGTATACCAAAACGTTCGTGGCCTGAGAACAAAACTTTCGTCGTTATATATGGAAAGTTTTAACTTGGAACAACAAATCTTGGTGTTTACTGAAACATGGCTTAGCGACAACTTTTTAAATTCTGAAATACTTTGCAATAAATTCAATATCTTTCGACGTGATCGTGGCAGTAAAACTACTGGAGGTGGAGTCCTTATTGCAGTTTCTAGCAGTTTGTCATCTGAACTTGTTGCAATTGACTCAGTTTCTGACATTGAATTTATATCTGTATTGATAAAAAACAGTGATAAACGAATGTTTATAACATGTTCTTATTTACCACCATCTTCTCCAATGCAAATATATAATCTACACGCCGAATCTATTAAATCTATTGCTCGGTCAGCATTTACTGATGATTCAATTTTAGTTTTTGGAGATTTCAATTTACCTTCAATATCGTGGAACTATTTACCGGAAGAGAAATATTATGTTCAAACTACGTTCGGTTCTAATAGTGCAGAATTTTTTAATACTTTATACGATTTGGGTTTATACCAACTAAATGGCATTACAAATAGTTCCTCAAGGTTACTGGACTTAATTTTCGTAAATGATGTTACCAATTTTTATATTAGGCGCTCCTTACCTATAATAACACCCGAGGATATCTACCATCCTACCATCGAAATATTGGGTTCAATTCCAAACAAATCTGTTGTGCCTTCATATACAAAGACATTCTGTTTTAAGAATACAAATTACAGTTTATTAAATAAACTCTTAATGGATACTAACTGGAATAACATATTATCTTGCACTGATATGGATCAAATGACTAAAGCATTCTACAATAAGTTGTATTCCTTTATGGATCTTTGTATTCCGAAAAAAATAACCAAGCAAAAGGTTGGACCTCCTTGGAACAATAAACAATTATCGTACACTAAAAATAGGAAGAACAGACTATATAAAAAATTCAAACAGTCTGGTGATTCTACTGATTATTTAAGGTATTCTATTAGTCGCGCTACATACTCTTCGCTTAACAAACTATCTTATAGTATTTATATGCACAAATTGAAAGTCAATTTAAAACGCAATCCAAAAGCATTTCACAGATTTGTTAATCAAAAAAGGAAAATAGATGGATTCCCTTCTACTTTAAAGTTCCAACAAACCGAATCTAGTGATGAAACTGTTATATGCAATTTATTCGCTGACTTTTTCTCGACAAATTACTCAGTTGCAGATTATGATGAATGTTTTAAGTACCCATTTAATATTGCAAAATCTCAAACGATTAATATACCACTTATCGATATTTTGACAATCTCCAAGGAATTGAAAAGGATTAAATTTTCATATAATTGTGGACCTGACAACATCCCCAGTAATATCTTGATAAATTGTGCTGAAAGTATTTCCATCCCTTTGGAAATTTTATTCAACATGTCAATAAAATATGGTACTTTTCCTGAAA
The DNA here is from genome assembly GCA_030448955.1 of Trichopoda pennipes. Classification (NCBI taxonomy): domain Eukaryota; kingdom Metazoa; phylum Arthropoda; class Insecta; order Diptera; family Tachinidae; genus Trichopoda; species Trichopoda pennipes. The sequence continues at coordinate 1,579,116 of JASKUP010000070.1, read as the reverse complement.
GCTGGAAGGATTCTTATATTATTCCTTTATTTAAATCAGGTAACAGGTCTGATATTTCAAATTACCGTGGTATTGCAAAATTAAGTACTATACCCAAATTATTTGAAAAAATTATCACTGAACATTTATGCTTTCATACATCAAGTTTGATAACCAATAATCAACATGGATTTCGGAAGGGATGCTCTGGCATAACAAATCTTTTACACTTTTCAACAATTATTCATCGTGGATTTTTAAAAAAACAACAAACAGACGTTATATATACTGATTTCAGCAAGGCATTTGATAAAATAAATCATATCCTCCTAAAGAAAAAATTGGAATTAATAGGTTTTGCCGATTTAACTGTCAAATGGATTTACTCTTACCTAACGAATAGGAAACAAATGGTCCGTTTTAATAACGCCTCCTCTAGATGCATAAAGGTTCTATCTGGAGTACCACAGGGAAGCCACCTTGGGCCGCTTCTTTTTTTGCTATTTATTAATGACTTGCCTGATGTCATTCAATCATCCAATATTTTGATGTATGCTGACGATGTAAAAGTTTTTCTTAGTTATTGTCAAGTAACTGACCAGCAACGCCTCCAAAGTGACCTTAACTCTTTTCACAACTGGTGTAGAATAAATCGTATGGAGCTAAATCTCAAGAAATGTAAATATATGTGCTTTGCTAGAAAGAAACCGATAACTGCATGCTACTATATCGATGACCATCATTTGGAGGAAGTTGACAAAATACTTGATCTTGGATTGCTACTTGACTCCAAACTCAATTTTATTGCACATATCAATCTGACAGCAAACAAAGCTAGAGGTGTACTTGGATTTGTGAAACGTTGGGCTAAAGAGTTTGATGATCCATACGTTACCAAAAGCCTTTATATGTCCCTTGTCAGGCCTATTCTAGAGTATGGATCCGTCATTTGGGACCCTATATATAGAAAATACTCAGATGTTCTCGAATCTGTTCAAAAACAGTTCCTGCTTTTTTGCCTCCGTGGTTTGAACTTTAACCCATTGGACTTACCTGCCTATTCAGCTAGACTTTCTCTTATTAAGCTACCAACTTTAAGGAGTCGTAGAACAGCACTTAATATTTCGTTCATTTTTGGTGTGATAATTGGCGATGTTTCTACTCATTCACTTATTAACAGGATTACTCTAAATGTACCGCATCGCCCTACACGACATTTTATACCTTTAGCAGTGGAATTCTTTCGAGCCAATTATGCTAACGCAGACCCTTTTAGGAGAATTTGTGCAGATTTTAATAAATATTATAATTTCGTAGATTACAATTTGTCAGTAAGCGCAATAAGGAATAACTTATTAGTTTACCTGAACAACTAGGTGTTTGCATTTATGTATATTTTTTTTTTTTTTTTTTTTACAGAATTTGTTTTTATTGTATGTATGTTAAATTTGAGCAAATTTTTATGTTGTATGTAAAGCTAGTATTTATTATTAATTAATTTAAGATAATTTATATTGTATTTTAATTAAAATGTCTGCAAGGATGTTAAATTCCGTAGACAGTTGATGATAAATAAATAAATAAATAAACTATAAAAAAAAGCTACAGTGTTGGAGCAGATCTAAATTTGTCAATTCCTCGACGGTTTCAACAATTGGGGTTATCTAAAACCACCATATGACGAATTTTGCGTAAGGATTTGACTTTAAAGCCTTATAAGGTTAAATGGTGCAGGAATTGAAGCCAAGCGGCTATTCACATCGCCGTAGATTCGCTTAATTCATTTAGTAACAATCGGCTGGTTTTTCTGAAAAAATTATTTTTTCAGACGAAGCCCATTTTCACTTGTCAGGGCATGTGAACAAACACAATTGCCGCATTTGGGCTTCTGAAAATCCTAGAGTGATTATTGAGCCTTTGCATGCTATGCGCTATGTGGTCTGGAGGCGTAGCCGATTTTTGTCGAAGATGAGGCAGGAAATGCGGTAACGGTCAATGGATTACGCTCGCGAGATGCTAACAACTCAATTTTTTTTTTAAGAGAAGTAGCACTTCAGGCAATAATGCCTATTAGGCAAGTTCTTTAGGAATGGGATAGCGAATAGATGAACAAGGTAATGAAAGTAGAAGGATAGTCGGAAATTAACTGCCGTATATAAGACAGCACAGCGACCAGTGACTATGCCTTCATCGCTGAGCAGCCCCACCGACAGTCAATTTTTATTTTTGTAGTGAAAAAAACCAAGGTCTTCGTTGGGAATCGAACCCACAACCCCCACACTTACAAGCTAATACACTGCCTACTAGCCTACAGGGGCACCTATGGTCTATTTCGACAATGTGGATATCACTGACATATGGTTTCTACAGGACGGTGCTACATGTCACACAGCCAATTAAACGTTAAATTTATTGCAAACCAAATTTCCCGACCGCATAATTTCACGACAATCAGCAGTTAGGTGGCCAGCCAGATCGTATGATTTAACATCACTGGATTATTTTTTGTGGGGCTATGTTTAGGACAGAGTTTATATGGAGCCAATCGAATCGATTTCAGCCTTAAAACGCAAAATCTGTGATGTGATTAACGAAATAGGACCGCTATTTTACAAAAAAAGTGATTAAAAATTTCGATGGCAAAATCAACTTCTGCCAGCGTGGTCGTGGTGGACATTTGGCAAATATCAGTTTTTATTCATAATTGCCGAACTTTTCTCTTCGTAATGCAATAAAAACTTTAATCATCTTAATCTAAATTATTGTTTTATTTTGTTTTAGAAAACAAACTTTTTGTTGAAAAACCCGATTTTTACCGGTTTTCCATTTCAAAGGAAAAATAAGAAATTTCTTCATGTATTTATTTTTATTATCGTTTATAATTAAAATTATAAGAAATCTTGTGGACTAAAACACTAGTAACTAAGAAGTTTTAAATAGAATGAACAAACACTATTTGTTAAAATAACATTAACATTATTTAAAAAAAATGTATTTTATTTATATGTTTGAACTGTTTATATTTAAAGAAATGTGTTGCCGGGATCCTGCAGATGACTAACTGTTTGTTTGTTTGTTTGTTGAATTTCTACAGAATATCCATAGTGGTAGAGCGTCTCAGGCAATAATATGTTGATGTGTTATTTTTGTATGTGTCTAGTGAAGCACTTGTTTTTAAGCCAGTTTATAGTGTTAGGAACATTTCAAGGCTTTTTATCAGGAATATTTGTTTTGTAGAAATGATGGTACTCGTATCTACATCGATATCCAAGAGAGTCAATGATTAGATTGGGAATAAGGTCTCTAGAAATCCAATTTTTGTTGTTAGGTATGAATAAATAAATAGAAAACAAATAATCTGTTTGTGCTATTTTGTTAGCAGCTTCGTTTCCCATACGGTAAAAGTATCCATTAAAGTTCCCTCTATTTAAAGTTACTGAATTGAAACCATCATTTCATGCTTATTTCTGGAATTTAGCGCAACGACTAATATGGATTGACTGTCAGTGCAAGTAACTATATATGTCACTGAAGATAATTTTCATCTAAAACAGAGAAAGCTACTTTGGTTGATGTCTTCGAACCATTCGTAAAAATTAAATTCCAATTTTCGTTTTTATATGTGCTGACTACTTCATTGAATAGTGTTTTGTAAGTACATAATGTCGTAGGGCTTTTGTTGAAGAACTGAAGGCCTTTTATAAAAATGTTTGATTGCAGCAGCCATGGAGGATGTTTTATCGCAGGAATATCAAATTCTTGTTAAATTTCTTCACGATTCTATTCATATGCGCTAAGGTGGAAGGATATTTTACAATATATTGACATGTTTACGTAGTAAAGATAATTTGCATGTAAATGTAAAGTCGCTAAAACGCCCCTACGTCTAAGCGATTTTTGGTAGGTGTTGTCCAGAATGCTCTGCTGCTTTGCTATAGATCACTAGACCGTAGATTTAATATCTATTGTTTTAGCTGATTTTTCGTTTAAAAGGAAAAATAAGAAATTTTAAGCAGAACATAATTTTTATGCTGTAGGACTTGGCATAGTTCAATTTCAAATCTACCACATAACATTTCATCCACAGTGGTTTGACCATCATCTGATTATGGCTCACTGCCGGTGCAGCTGTAAATCTTATCACATCATCACCCAAGTGGTCTCCCTAGGGGCACATTTATCATTCTTGGATTACTTAACCATCTAGACTTGTGTCGTGCGGGAGTATGACGTGATAAGTTTACATCTGTACCTGGCCGTGAGCCCTAATCAGATGGTGGCCATTAGCACTGTAGATGGTATGTAACGCCATCTTCGACCTAGAAGGCCCTCGAATACGTATATCCTCCGGTCACTCCTAGTTGCAATTTTGAAAGCCCGAAGTAGGCCGCAGCCTTCACTCCTTGCTAAAGAGTTGGAGACTATCCAACTCCTGGTCTAGAACGCATGAAGCTTAATATAATTAAGAACATGACGGCATGCATACTCACTGGACCTGAACCATTCATTGTGTTTATTGTGACTGATCCGACCCACAAACTCTCACGAGAGCCTCGAAACACACAGCTACCACGATATTTCCAAAAGGGCCTACCTCAAGAATCAGCCAGAGAACAGCTAAATGCCTAAAGAGACAAATAGCGGAACTCTGCAGGCCACTGATTCCCGTGGAAATATAGTGGATTGGGTTCCCTTTTACCCCGCAAGACACCAGTCTAGATGGAAGTGTAAGGACCCATAAAGACTATCATGTGCCCCGGGGGGAGGTGAGGGGGTATAAGAGAGCCCAGTCCCCTGAAGATAGAAGGGAGTCAAGTGGAAGCTCCACGTTATTTCTATGGGAATCAGTAAGCCCCAGAGTTCCGCTAATTGTCTCTTTAGCCTTTTAGCTGTTTCTCTGACTGGAAATTGAGGTTGGCCCTTCGGGATTATCGTGGTGTTTCACAACGTCTCATGAATTTGATTAGGGGGCCATGATCATCTTACCTTTACTTAGAACAACGGGTGAATGATTCGGATCCAGTAAGCATGCAGCACTCATGTGTTTTGTACCAAGAGTGGGATAGTCTTCAACTCTTCAGCAAGAAGTAGTGGTTTGCGACCCTGCTTCGGAACCGCTGAAATTGCAACTAGGAAAGACCTGTTGCTAGAATTAGTCTTCGGCTTTCTAGGACGAAAATGACGTTGCTTTTTATTCAACAGTGCTTTGACCAGGCGCAGATGTAAATCTTATCGCTCACCCAAGTGGTTTGATCCACCGTCGAGTTATGGCTTACACAGCTAGGTACTGGCGTAAATCTTATCAAGAATTCCGATGAACAGTACAGAAAAATGTTTACTAACTTTTTGTAACTTTTTTAGCTGAAATGTGGTTCCAAAGGTACGTAGTCAGTATCAATAAAGAGGACGTTATAATTAATTTACTAAATGAAACTTTTCATAAATGTTTATTGTCGTAATGGTTATTTTTTTTGGTGACCATCAAGCATATCTTATTCGACACAGACTTTTAAACGCATTAGACATAACAATCGAAAAGCTTTTGGCAAAATACGTCCATAATTGCTGCGAAAATTTCAAATCTGATTTGTGCTATCTGTACATTAGCTAGAGCGGCTAGATGGCCGAAGTTACAATAACATAATTATGGCGTACAATTTTTCTCACTTGCATATTTATCAACTTTTAATAAAAGCATTCTTTATAACTTTGCTTTGGAAGTTATCTCGACTAATAATCTCTTTGATGCCTGAAGATGGTCCCCATAGTTAATAGCGAGCTCTATTAGCGAAGAGAGCTGGAAGATTTATTGCTGTTGGCACTTCTACCAACATGTTCATTTGTATCCGAGAGAGATCCGCAGCAGATATTCAGCTCTTTCCCGTTCATGCTGCTACCAAAGGAATCTGGAAACAATACAGGTAAAATCGTTCAGTAATCTCGTCCGGTAATCTGGTGTATGTGTGGTTACCAGTAATTCAAGCTAAAAGCTTTTCTTACAGCGGTTTAGCAGCACACCTACTAGTTTATCTATCTTCTTACTGATCTAGCAAAACCATCGTAGTACTAGGCGTCAAGAACATGTGTTTCAGCGGGTACTAAATAGTCAAAATAAGGACTAAGAAGTAAGAAGAAGAAGTTAACTATTTAAAATTATAATAAATTTGGTCGTTTATTAGCGGACCAGCTGCAATACAGAGATAAACGTGTATTTTGCAATGTTACTCACTTGAAATTTTCATTTCATAATAGAGACCGATGAGTACAAAACGAATAACTTAAGTAAATGCACATAAGCAGGATGGATTAACTTGCTCAAAAAATGCAGATCCTTCAGTTGCTGTAATAAAAGCTAGGTAAATCCCTGAGGAGAAATGGTGATAGTATGTAAGAGTTTTGGCTTTACATTGTTCTACAAAGAGCAGCAATAGGAAGTTACTTTTCGTAAGCTCAATTATTGCGCGTGAAACTTTTAGAAAAAAAAAATACTTGACGGCCTCACTTCAAAACTTACGAGAAAGATTAGGTGCTTTAAACATGCAGCAGTAGCAGCATTAGCACTGCTGCTTATACGTGAGTGTCTACCTCCGATTGCTTTGCTTAAATTTTGTTTTAGTCTTAGAAAAGTATCAGTTGTGCTAAATACCAGCAGTTATTCAAAATACATTTTTATGTTAAGAGTTTAGTACCGCTATTATCAGTTTCAACCTTGAAGATAAATTTGTATTGTTGTTCATAAACATTTTTGATAAACAAAATTTAGTTACCAAAATATTTTGGGTTTATAATGTAGAAATGTGCTAAACCATGATCTTTTTGTTGATTGCTGTACTGTTAAAATTACCCGAATAAAGGTACCAGTTATATTTTTAAAATGTAAGTTTGGAATTTGTGTGGTACATAACATACCACTCTACATCATTGCGCAATACCTATGTTGTCTAGCGCCTAGGCTTAATGCTGAATTGTCGACGTAGGGCTAATGAACAATAATGTTAACTTATCTTATTTAGCTAGATAATAACTTAATCGCAAATAATTTTAAATTAAACAAAATCGAATTCTTAATTGCAAAGAGTCAGAGGCGCAATATTTAATTCTTTTTTATAGATTTTGTATGAGAGTGAAATTTTTTTGGAAAGAAGACATACTGCGATAATAAGAACCTTGATGCCGTAGAAGAACCTCGTTCGATTATTTGGCTGTGCGGTTAATAGTTCTTCAGGTTTTAAGCATTTCTTATAGGGATTTAGCGGCATATCCACTGGTCGTCTTTTAGGCGGATTTTTGCTGTAGCAAGTCCATCGTAGTTCTTTTAACAAAAAAAAAAAAAAAAATGGATTTTTAATTTTAAAGCGTACTATTAGATTTTGCATGAGCGTGAGATTTTTGACATAAAAAAAAAAATTGTAAGAAATAATAAGCATCCAAAATATACGTAATGTGTTTATATTGTAACGACACGTTCTCGCGTTATGCTGGGGTAAAGCTCGCGGCGTCCAGGGTTCGTTACTTCACTGATAACACAAGACACTTTTGTTTTTAAAAAAAAATTTTTTTCTTTTATTATAATTCACTCTTAAACTAGGTTAAAGTTATACTACGGCACTACTGAGCACGCCAACGATGATCAACCGCTTCGTGGCCCTCAAGAGTTTTCGTCTCCCCTCTCCGCCGGCTAGCCTACTGCTTCTCACACTAGTGCGAATAAAATTCTGGTCCAGTCTGAGCAGAACAGTTTGCCTGTCCACCTTTTTGACCTGTCGCGGTTGTCACGAATAAGATTTTGAGACAACCTCTCCACGTCGAAATTGGTATTAGCCTTTTGACGATCTTGTCCGTCTTGTTCAGCTAGGGCGAATAAAATTCTAGCCTTGCTGAACAAAGCGTGGCCTGGCTCTAGGCTCCGTCACCTGGGCGAATAAAATTCTGGCCAGGTGAAGTAGCGACAGCACTTGCTTGACCGTAGACCTGAGCTATACTCAATTAATTCAAAGTCGAATAAAATTCTGACTCTGATTAACTGAGCTGAACCTATTCGCAAGACTATTTTAATTAAGTTGAATAAAATTCTAACTCACTTAAAGAAGTCTTGCCCGGTTGCTTGCCCGTGGCCAACTCCTCTCAAAAACGTAATTATCTCGCTTTTTTATGTTTCTGCCAGGCACACATACACCTCCATACCACTAAGCGACAACTGCTTACGACTGTTCAGGGGTGAGTTTGATGGTATGCTTTTCCTACGGATGCATCTTCATGTTAACAGGTGGCGCTTCTTAACGGCTATTACAAAGTTCAAATATTCTCTTCACTAATAATATTAAACAAACTAAACAATAAAAGCGATTATAAAAATATGACAATTTATATAATAGAATTCATTTACTGAAATACAAATGGGAAAGATGTATAATAAAAAATTTTACGAAATTCATTAAATAATAGAAAAAAAATAAAAGTTATAATTTTTTTGACCTTTTTTAATATTTTTTTGTAATTAATTTTAAGCACTAGGTCTTATTTAATAAAAAATTTTTTAAAAAACTTTATTTTTTTATTATATTTTCGATATTTCGCCACACCAAAAGAATAAAATTTAAAGCAGATACGGAGAAAGTTGCTAAAAATTATAGACATTTAGTGCATAAAATTATAAAACAAAACTCTGTATCTGCATAATATTAATAATTTATACTTAAATTTTTTGTAACATTTGGTCATTAAATTTATGTTTTAGAATATATGTGTAAGATACAAGTGTTTTTGTAAATTTGTTATGTATTTTTAAAAATTGTTTTTCATTTAAAAATTTTTAAATGTTGAAAATTTGTTTGTATGTATGTAAAACAAAAAATTTTCAATTTGTCGTTTTTTATTGTTTTTGTTTTTTGAACAAATTTTTTGATTATTTTGAATTTGTTAATCAAAAAATTTTTTCAATTTGTTTGTTCATTATTTTTGTTTTTCCTGATGATGCCAACCAACGGTGTGGCGAAATATCGAAAATATAATAAAAAATAAAGTTTTTTAAAAAATTTTTTATTAAATAAAATTAATTACAAAAAAAAAAGAAAAAAATAAAATTTACAAATTCATAAAATTCATAATTGATAAGTTGAAAAATAGGTAGTAGTCCAATAACCTGCGACCGCATGGCTATGTGATCAAAAACGAGCCTGCCGACTTTTGGCCGTCACAATATTTTACCTGTTACGCGTAGCATCTCTTGCACTAGAAAATGGTAAATTTCAAAAGTCCTTGTAGTAACGGAGACATTAAGGCATTTAGAAAGATTATAGAACTTAAAAGGTTTAAAATCTTTTACATAACTTAAACAGTAAATCTAATGGTGTAGTTGAAAATAAGGCTGTTTGAATACCTTGTAACTTTCACTACTAAAAAGTGTGGTGGTGTGAGGTAAATAAATGAAAAAAGAAAGGCAAAAAAGCCCATGTTAAATATTAGTAGTACCGTCAACAAATAGAGAGCTGGCGGCTTAAGCATAAAAAAGGTTTATTAGTATTTCTTAAATATTTAAAATAGGGAGTCTTATAGTGCTCTCTATATACATAGTTCTAAAATTATTTGTTTTACTTTAAGAAGAACAAAACTAAATACAACAACATTTAATTAAAATAAATCTAAACCAAAACAAAGATGGACTGAAGTAGTTAATTTAAAACCTGTTTGAAGAGGGAGAGAGAGATAGAGCGAAACATTCCCTTTTTTATAAATGGGAATATATTTTTTAGTACTACCCAAATTAACCATTATTATTTTTGCACATTTCCATTGCGATAAAATAGTAACAATGAATTGTTTTATGTAATAGGTATACAAGTTAATACAGTCGATTTCTTGGTTCCGCCAGACGGAACCATCCCTTAGCATAAGCCGAAATAGCAGCCATAAAACGGGAAACCGTGGCGAAGTGGCAGACACGGTGGAGGAGCGAGGACCATAGGAAATGAAGGTGCACACTATGTGGACGACAGCTGCGACAGCATGCATAGTCGAAAACTTGATGGCTGTAGCGAAATATGTGGAGCGTGCAATCGGCAAAAATAAACGGGACTTGGATATGCTGACGATGAACCAACACTGATTTAGTGTTCGAATAGGGCATCTGGATGAAGGCTTAGTGGAACGGATTCAGAGTCCGACATATGGCGGAATGACGATTCTCACTAGATGCGTAACGCATTTTTTCATCTTAAAGCAAAAAAAAAACAATTTTACACAGTCGATTTTTTGCTTGAAAAATGCATTTTTTATAATAACAAAATGAGTTGATATGTTCTTTAAACTTTTGTCCATCTTTAGCCACTATTTTTTGACATCTTTCTGCTGGTACATGGATTTCCGGCTACAGGAACTGAGGTAAAGTATGAATCAAGCTAATTCCTGATACCCTGTTCTGAAGTAAAGGGTAATCTAGTATTTGAACCGTTGAAACATTTTTACAGGAAAACAAACATTACACCAACACAAAAACGTTACGCAGGTGCACAGAATCAAAGCAATAAAGAACATCATAAACGTACAATTACAGATTATTATGTCACATAAAGAAAAAAAGAAGAAAAGGAAAAAAAAACCCAATAGGTTCACACATAAACAAAAACGAACAACAAGCATGATCGTAAAAGGATTTAGTTAGGAAAGAAGAAAAGGAAAAAGAAAAGACGAATGGAAAAGGGGAGCGACAAACTAGGTAGAAAGGGACAAACGAAAAAGGAAAGAGAGATATAGACAAAAAAAAAAAAAAGACAGCAAGTGACGAATGCAATAACACGAAGGGAGACACGAACTATATAAACACAACTGACAATAGAACGCAACTAGTACGAAATAGAACACTGAAGATGGCAAACAGCCGAAACCGGTTTGTTCACAAACCAAATTTGACGAGGGTCGACGGAAAACCGTACCCAAATAAAAGTAATCCAGTAAGGTTATGCCGCATTGTTTGAAGAAAATGGTAATCAGAAGGGCCAACAAGGTCTGGGCTATAAGGCGGGTGAGCCAAAACTTTTCATCCAAATAATTTTTAAACGGTCTTGCAGCATGTGACCGCGCATTGTCATAATGGAAGATCATGGCCTCGTGAATTTTCTGATCGTTTTTCGTTGATTGCTCCCTTCGAACGAAGCAATTGTCTTTGGTAAGTTTAGCTGTAATCGCCTGACTCGATTTGAACAGCTCATAACACAAAGCACTCTTCTGATCCCATCAAATAAAGAGCTTTACTTTGGTGACATTTACATTGGCTGGACATTCGGCGTTGAATTAAGCTGGTTTGCCGAACTTTACATATGACTGTTTTGCACTTTCGTAATGTGTTTTTATTTTATCACATTTTCATTGCTTTTGAATGAATTCTAATGCTTTTAAACGTAGATAAATGGCTTTGGGGTAACTCCCAATGATAATGCAAGTTCAAGTTATTCTTGCGTTTGACAAAAATATTTATCGAATAATGCTTCCAATTCGTCATTTTCTAATTTTTTCGGCTGACCATTCCTCTCCTTGTGTTCTGTGTCGCGCCAGCCATCGTTTTTTGATCTGGTGAGCTCAAGATATTACGCGATTAAAAAACATACTTGAAAATTTTAGTTGGAGTATTTTATAATCGGTTATTAATGTACATAAATACATATTTACTTTTAATTAAAGAGTTCAACAAGAGTTTTGGCGACATTTGTTTTTTATGAGAGGTATTACCAAAGTAAGACAATATCTAGAAGATAAATGAAATTTTAATAGTTTTAAGAGTTAGATTTAACGTTTTATAACTATAAAAATCCTACAAACATTTTCTTGTGCAATAGAAGTTACCGTTATCTAATACTGCGGCAGTTAGATAAACCAAATCCTATTAAATTATTATCATGATAAAAGTGTTAAATGAAGCAGAAAAATGTGAAAAAGGATTTATTTTATTAACCGCAGTATTGCCGGCATCGGCAGTACAATTTTCTAATTCTAATACAAAATTCGTATGCAAATCAACAATTATTAGGCCCCTAATTCAATGGACATTCGTTTAAATCCTGTTATATCGTTATGCATCACGTTTTTAATGAACTTATATTTTCATTGCGAAATGTTTACAAAAGTTGTAGTTTTACATGGCCACGAATTCGCTGGTTATTTTTTATCGCAAAAGGCCGAGATGGAAGTTGTGATCACAAGTTTTCCAATAAGATGTATTAAAGGGGAGTAATTAAAAATTTTAATCATATTGACACAGCTTGACAGAACTTTCATAAAATATTGATTTTTATTCTCATCTACCACAGCAGAGCCAGAAATATAAAAACGTTGTTCGACCGATCCCTAATACAAAGTTGGCAGCCACATTTCTAAAATATGTTGTATTAATCAAAACCTGGGCTTTTTTATAAAATCTGGTATTATTATTATGAATCCGCTTTTATTATAAGAGCTTGTGTTATTAGATTAGATCCAATTTAAAAGGACTTCGCTTAGCATAATAAAATTTTAATATGAAAAGCGTTCTTTTAAAGAACACAGATGTCTATAAGTAGCACGCTTGTGCACATTAGTCACACATGTTCTGATAGTTTTTTGTTAAGTCACGACAAGAGCCCATTTTTAAGGGAATTTTTTCAAGGTGAGCTGAACATAATTTAAAGATTGTACACGAAAAGGTTTTTATTATTGAATAAAATATTACTATTAAAGAGGCATTTTAAACAAAATATATATTATTGTCTTCAAATTAAACAAGGAGGGCTTTTTTAAAGAAATGTTTGATAAATAAACTTCTCCTAAAATTTTTCATTACCATTTTTTACTTTCACTTTTGTACTCCGATATTCCTTTTTTTTAATATTCCTTTTTTAGAGCACATAATCCGACTGCTGCTTTATGGTAGCGTGCATACATTGCCACTTGTACTGATAAATTGTAGTGTGAGTTGATTGTTGTAATTTTTTTTTTTTAAAGAGAAGTAGGACTTCAGGCAACAATGCCTATTTAGTCAAGTGCCGTGCTACATTCCTTAGGAAATAGATAGAGAAGAGATGAAATAGGTGGTGAAAGTAGAAAGATAGTCGGAAATTAACTGCCGTATAAAGACAGCACAGCGACCAGTGACTATGCCTGTACCGCTGAGCAGCCACACCGACAGTCAATTTTTATTTTTGTAGTGAAAAAAACCAAGGTCTTCGTTGGGAATCGAACCCACAACCCCCATACTGACAAGCTAGTACACTACCCACTAGCCTACAGGGGCACCTAACTGCCCCTCTTGTGACCTGGTTGTACACAACCCATAATTGTGGAAGTCTCTTACAAAACTATAAATCTATAAAACCGTAAATTATGAATCGTAATTACCTGCTTCTATCATTAATTAAATTGTTTACGAGGCATCATATGTCTCAAAATAGTTTATAATAGCAGCGATCACAAACATTGAAATTACTGCAAACCAATCGAACATACAGGGTGTTATATTTCAAGTGTGGATGTGGTTTTTCAACCAGATGATGATTTAAATTTTTATTGTATTATGAATAGAAAAGTTCGGCAATTATGAATGAAAAATGATTCTTTCATCAAAGTTTTTAATCACTTTTTTTTGGCAAAGTGGCAGGTTTATTTCGTTAATTACATCTCGGATTTTAGTTTTAACGTTGAATATGATTCGACTAGTTGCCTAAAGACTCTGTTTTTAATATAGGCCCACAAAAAATAATTCAGTGGTGTTAAATCACACGATCTAGCTAGTCAATTAACTGCTGATTGTCGTGAAATCGTGCAATCAGGAAATATGGTTTGCAATAAATTGATGGTTCTATTGGCTGTGTGACATGTGGCACCGTTTTGTTGAAAGCACATGTCAGTAATATAAACGTCGTCAATAATAGGCCAAAAGCGAGTTGTTAGCATCTCGCGGAAGCGTGATCCATTGACCGTTACCGCATTTCCAGCCCTACCTTTGAAAAAGACGATCCAATCACACCTCCAGACCACATACAGTGACACGTTGAGCATGCAAAGGCTTCTCAATTATTGTTCTAAGATTTTCAGAAACCTTAATGAGGCGATTTTGCTTGCCGACAAACATTGACAAATAAACATGGGATTCGTTTGAAAAATGATTTTTTCCGAAAAACCAGACGGTTGTTCCTGAATGAATTGAGCAAATCTACGGCGATGTGAATAGATGATCGGCTTCAATTCCTGCTCCAGCTGAACCTTGTACGGCTTCAAAGTCAAATCTTTACACAAAATTCTCCATGTGGCTGTTAAGAACATCAAGGAATTGACAAATTTGAATCTGCTTCAACACTGTGGCTCACGGCTGCGATGTTTTCAGTTGAACGACCCGGTCGAACACGCGATGCTGTTCGCACATTTTGTATCGAAACGGTCAACTCTAATTTAACGACCAAATTCTTAATGATGGTCTTAGAAGGACGATTATGTTTTCCAAAAATATCACGAATTTTATGAAATGCGACTTTAACAGAACCACCATTTTCTTAGTGGATTTTAATTATTTTAATGCGATTTTCGTGCAAAATTGAATGGATTGTAGCAATTACCAATGCATCTACTACGAATATGACAAAAAACTAAATATCAAAACTATGAAGGAAACAAACTTCTTGTTGAAAAACCGGATGCATATGTAAATAAAGCTAGGAATACTCATAAGCACTCCTACTTAGACAATCTACAGCGATTTATTTTTGAGCACGAGTAGGCTTTACAAATGTATTACATTGCAGATGTGAGTACACACTACCACACTAATACTCGCTATATTTGCCACTCCTAATATTTTGTCTTTGGAAAATAATTAATCAAAATTTTGTCAAATTATTTTCCCACATTTTAGCATAATATAAGATAAGAATAATTCAAAGCAATTTTGGTTAATAAATTGTTGTCTTGGAACACAACGTGTACACGTGACATGTTATTTTATAATAAGCTAGCTACTGCAGCAGGAATAATTCTGTCTCGTTTACTTTTCTAATCTAGCCAGGCTTTTGTTTGGGTATACGGAGATTACTTGTATAGAATTTGAAAACTTTACGTATTTGCATTCCCCACTGCCTCCACTTAGTAAGTATTTTGCTGCATTTAATAAGCACGTTTAAGGATTTGCATATTGTAAAGGGTCCGCCATCAAACAGTTTTTATTAAATTAATGCTTATTTCGTGAATGATAACGCTTAGCTCATGTTAGATTTGACAGAAAATTAGTTTTATCCTTCCGCTGAACGAATATGGTTGTGTGTGTACGGTTGAACAACGCTGGGAAATATTGCGACATTACTTTGAAAATCATGGTAATGTTGCAGAATGTGTGCGAAAATTGCGGACGGATTTTGGAAGAAGAGAAGCACCGTCAGGTCCGTATGTTCATTATGTTGTGAAAAAAGTGAAAAAAGCTGGGATCCTCACCGAAAACCAAAGCTTGAAAAGTCAAAAACAGTGCGTACACCCGAGAATATTGCTGCTGTGGCAGAAAGTGTGCGTGAAGCGCCATCAACATTAATTCACCGTCGTTCTCAACAATTGAACGTTTCAGAGACGTCATTAAGACGAATTTTGCATAAAGACCTTGGTATGACGCCATACAAAGTTCAATTGGTTCAGGAGTTTATAGCATTTAAAACAAAAAAAGTTATTTGGCGGATCCTTTATTACTCTAGGTATACGATAATAATTTATCATTATTCCAATTCTGCCCGTATTTCACTGGACTATGGACATTAATATAGTTTCTTAACCTATACGATGTAAAACATACAATGAAAGTGCCACGCCCACTTCAAATGTTGAAAATATTACGAATATTAAAAAAAAGTCAGCTTAATGAAGCAACCTTTCCGACAAAAAACAGTACAAACTAATGGATGAGCGAAGACATTTTGTGCTTTTTTTGTGCTATAGTTAAAAGATAGAAGATGACTTTCTATATAAAATTTCTATTAGTTCATTTATTTAGCAGAAATTCATTTATTTAACAGAGTTGGGGACATTAAAAAATATACTTCGAAGAAAGCGGATACTTCGACCATGTTGTGACAAGCGCAAAATGATTTAAAATTGCAAAATATTTGTTGGAAATTTGGCATCTTCGAACTGCACGCATAGGAATTTCAAATTGGAAATCTTTTAGAATATACACAAAAACGTTTAGCGTTTTGAGATTTGAAAACGTGTGCTTTTGAGAACACGGATGTTTGATTTTCTTCTTATTGCATCCGTCTACAGCATGCTTGCAACCGGAAAAAGATATCAGCACGTGCGTAAAGTGACGCAAATTTGTAACTTTGTTAATTGTTTTATAGAATATATATTATATCTAAATATTGTGAAAACTCATATAGCACAATACTCGTGTTTTCAGTAACCACAAGTTTTATTATTTTGTTCACATTTTTTAAAGCAGAGGCAATTAAACTTTTGCAACCTGATAATGACCATAAAACAATGAATAAGACTTTTAGTATCATATAATTTTGAATTAGATTTCATTATTAAAGAAAAAATGGTCTTTGGATTTTATACCAAAAATGGTTTCTATCGACTTTAAAACATTTTATTTTGAAAGTTTTTATCTTTAAATTGCTAGTCTTTCTAATGATTAAACATTTAGCTTTAGTACGTTATAAGCACATTGATAAGTTAAATAATTTAAAATAATATTTAATTTATTTAACATTAAATAAATAATAATAGACCTAAGAATCTATTTTAAATATAGGTTGGACCAAGTTATGGTTAGAAAGCAGATTATCAAAAAAGACAACTTCAGTCTTATTAATACCAATAAAATAGAAATGTGGGAATTTGCAACATGTCAATAGACCCCAATCTCTTTTAACAAAATTATAAAGAATTTTGTTAGTTCGCTTATCTCGTTAATGCAGCGCCGAAAATCATCTTTCAGAGTGTCAGTTGTTTGTGGGTTATTCACGAAAACCCGGTCTTTCTGATGTTCTCAGAAAAAAATCCAGCGACTTTAAATCACAAGAAAGATTGAAGTCATCAAATTGGGAAATTACGCGACATGGAAATTTTTCATGCAAATAACTGGGTGGCTGTGTAGATTGAGCCGGTGTCTTACTGAAACTAAAAGTCACTGTCAACATTAGTCAATTATGGCGCCAAAAAATTTACTATCATAGTTTTGTAGCGCAAAAAATTTACGGTGATGGTGTTTCCTTGCTTGTTTTGAAAAAAAAAACACGGGTCGATGATGCCGCCTGGCCACAAACCGCAACATACGGCATGTCAATTTCTTTCGATGTTATGGTTTTTTGAGAACTGTTTGTGGATTTTGTAAGAACTATATGCGACAATTTTGTTTGTTAACATAACCGTCTAACGGCACATTAATATGTTTTGACGGAATCTCACCGTCATAACATGCGTCACCGCGGGTAAAAGGGAGCCCAGTCCCGTAAAAGACTAGCAGGAGCTAACTGGACAACGTCACTTTATTTCCACGGGAATCAGTAAGCCCCCAGAGTTCAGCTTTTTAGCATTTCAACTGTTCTCTGAATGGTTATTGAGGTTAGCCCTTCGGGAGCTGCGTGGTGGTTGTGGTTTCGCAGCCCTCGTTGGAGTTGTGTGGGGTGGATGATTCACAATGAATACAATGAATGGTCTTGGTTCAGTGAGCATGCTTATGGTTGTGTTCTAAGATTTTATTAAGCTTCCATGTGTTCTGGACCGGGAGTTGGATGGTCTCCAACTCTTCATCAAGGAATGAGGGCTGCGGCCTACTCCGAGCTTTTGGAGTAGCGACCAGGAGTGACTGGAGGATAGACATATCCGAAGGCTTCCTGGGGCGTGGGTGACGCTAAAATTCATCCATAGCGGTATGATTCACCGTCAGGTTATGCCTTACACGGCTAGGTACTGACGTAAATCTTATCACGCATAAACGTCTAACTGAAAATAAAACTCATTACTTCAGATGATTTTGCTGAAAAATTAATTTTTTAACAGTCTGAGGAGCGAGGAAAATCTGGTCGAATTTTTCGAAATTTTTATATATCGCAGTTTTAAACAAGAAATTTGTTTTTCAATTGTGGCAACATCAACAACATGATAGTTTTGATACTTCGTTTTTTGACGTATTCGTAATAGATGCATTGGAAATTATTACAATGAATTCAATTTCACACGAAAATCGCATTTAAATAATTAAACTCCACCACGAAAATGGCGGTAGTTCGTAAAATTCGTCATATTTTCGGACAACATAATCGTCCTTTTGAGACCGCTATTATGAATTTGGTCTTCAAATTTGAGTGTCGACAGGCTGGATACAAAATGTGCGAGCATAAGCACGTGTTCGAATCGACATCTGTCAGCGTAGTCGTGGTGGACATTTGCCAAATATTATTTTGCATTCATAATTTGATTCATCTTACTTCAAATTTTTAGTTATATTTTGTTTTAAAAAATAAACTTCCTGTTGAAAACCCCTTAATAACAAGCTGCTTTAGCTTATAGAAAAAATGTTTAAAGATTCCTTGACAAGTTGAATTGAGCAATCAAAAAAACGGCCCTAGAAACTAGCTTTACCACCAATAATCAACTTAGTGATTTTATTTTAAAATTAAATTTTGGTTATTAGTACGTTGAGGAGGGAACTAATAATAATAAAACGACTGATTTATTACTTTAAAAATATGTTCAGTATGTATTTGTTCATATTATATTATTTACAAAAGAAATTGAGCGCAGCAAACATTCATTTTCTATCGCTTATCGCTTTGATTGTATTTACTCGACATACACACGTACATATTCATGGGCATAAACAAATTGATTAAATACATGTTTTCTTTTAATTTAACTGTTTAAAAAAATTATACTGCTGGTTCTGTTTAAGTAAATAAACTAAAATTTAAACTTTGCTGTTGTGGGATTTAATTAATAAATTGAAGTAATTTCGGTGTTGGTTTAATTTTTCTTGGTTTTGTTTTTGTAAAACACTACATTTTGTACAGTTTCCTTGATAGTGTTAGACGAAAATTACTTCTGTTGGGGCTGCTTGCCACGCCCATGTTTGTGTCCATGATGTTTATTGTTGTGGACTCGTTGACTGTTATGTTTGTTGGGCTTAGTATGAACTTTGCGTGCACGCCCGGTGTGAGTCTCACCGGTGCCACCCTTTTTATTTTTGCCATGATGGTTAACGCGATGTTTACGTCCGGAGCCGGCAGTTTTTGTTTCAGTTTGTTCATGTGTGGGCTTATGGCTCTTCGGCTCAACTTCATCTTCTTTTACAGGTTGCACATCGGTTTCTTTTTTATGTTCCTCTGGGCCACTTTTCAAAAGTTTGTCGTGGTGTTTGTGGGATTTATCGGCATTAATAGCAG
Organism: Trichopoda pennipes; assembly: GCA_030448955.1. Taxonomy (NCBI): domain Eukaryota; kingdom Metazoa; phylum Arthropoda; class Insecta; order Diptera; family Tachinidae; genus Trichopoda; species Trichopoda pennipes. The sequence continues at coordinate 1,559,749 of JASKUP010000070.1, read as the reverse complement.
TGGCCAAAAGGCACAGGCACAGTGATATCAAAATTATCTATAAAACGAAATGAATTAATTTTATTTCTGATTTAATTTTGTTTTACAAATTTGGAAGAAAAAATGAATTATTTTTCGTTTTATTTATTGTATTTTAAATTCCCTTAAAAAAACTGTTCAAAGTCTTCAATAAATAAAAAGGAAAATAAAAGAACAAGACATGATAAGATAAACATATGTTATGTTTGTTTATTAATTTATGGTCTAAAAATATTTTATTATTATTATTTAAGATAATACTTTTTTTTCAAAGAGAAAAAATCCTTTATTAATGTTTTATTTTTGGTTTTTCATTTTATATTTTTTCACATTTTTAATTTCTTTACTTCCTTTTACTACTGATATTACACTTACAGCTTTCATATTTATGTTATTGTCAATATTATTATAGAAACTCTTTTAAATGAATTAGTTAAGCGTTTATTAATAATTAATTTTGCCTGTGATTATTCACACTACATGCGCTAAATTATGTTAACTTTGCGCTGGTTGATTGTGTACTAAATTTTAAAACCCTTTATTTAATGTTTTTAATGATTTATCTTTCATTCTTTCATTCTTGCTTGCTTTCTTTTCTGCATGCGTTTCGTTTCATTTCGGATTCCAATACTTCATTAGTCTGCGGTTCGGTTGTTTGGTCATTATCTGTAAAAACATTGTTTTGTATTGAAGTTGAAAATAATATGCGTTGCATATGTGTTATATCTGACTGGCCTGCTCTGCTTAAAACTCTTTTTGTTGTTACTTTTTTTTTTTGTAGATGATAACAATATGGTTGTTGTTGCTGTTGTTCCTATTTTGGGATTTTTAGTTAATTGTTTTATCAATTCTACTTCCATATTTTTATTCTCTATACGCCAGTACTTTTGTATAATTTAACTTATTTTTGTTTTCTTCGACTTTCCTCTAGAGATATTATTATGCTCTTCACCACAGGTGACAAGAGCACACACCAATTAGTTTGTCATTTGGTTTGTAATTTCCAAAACAGTAATTTGAAAGGTCATAAATTATGTCTGTTAATATCGGGTGGTTGATCAATTTTGCGACATTAAGAAACTCAAATAATTTTTTTAAAGTTTAAGTACTTTATATTTTAGTTAATTCATTCGAAAAATACTACATTTTTATTAAAGTAATTCATGAAGTTTTGAAAATAATTGAATTCAAATGCCCTCCACCCTCGGTGGCACATGTGCGACATCTTATTAAAAAGTTATCCATCACTGCCCGGAGTATTGCAGCGCGAATTGCCTCAATTACCGTTCGAATGAATTGCTTTAAATCATCCAAATTTGTTGGGTTTCTTTTGTAAACTTCTTCTTTGCAATAACTAAAAAAAAATAGGTACAGTGAGGTCAGGAGACCTGTGAGGGCAACGGAATGTGGAATTTCTTAAAATCAGTTTATTGGGGAATTTTTACCGCAATTTTGTCATAACAGGCGTGGCAATGTGACAAGTTGCTTCATCTTGTTGAAACCAAACAGAGTTGAAAGGGATTCCATTTCATTCAATTCTGTAAAGAAAAATTCTTTAAGTAATGGTCTCCATTGAACGTAAGAGTAAGACCGTTTTCTTCGAAAAAGTAAAGCCCAGCAATGAACTTTGAAGAAACTGCACACCACACTCCCTATTCGACAATTTTGTTTGTTAGCATTGCCGTTTAAATCAAAATGGGCCTCGTCAGACATAAAAATGCAGTTCAAGACGTTTTCATTCTCTGACGCCATTTGGATGATTAACATTTGTCAATTGAATCTTATATGGAAATAAGTTTAAAGCTTGGTGCAAAATTGTCTGCAGTGACTGTCTGCTTGTCGAAACTCGAGGATGGGATTGTATGGTAGCAGCTACAGCAGAGATAGTTTCGTGCGTCCGAACTGAGGGATCTCGATGATAAGGCCTTCTTGATGAAAAAATCGGCATCTGCCAGCGTGGTCATGGTGGACATTTGCAAGAGATTATGTTTCATTGATAATTGCCGAACCTTTTCGTAATACAATAAAAATTTGCTTTCGAAACAAACTTCTTGTTGAAAAGCCCTTATAAAGAAATCGATTAATGAATTCCTTTATTTAAAGATCCGATTTGTATGACAAGAATGCATTTAGTTAGGCTTCTGATTAAAAACATATACATATGTATTTTGTAAAAAGAAATTAAATAATTATTACAGAAATTTAATTAAATAGCCTAAGAAATAGTGTCAAATTCAAGGAATTGACATTAAATTATAAACTTTAAATGTCGTTTCCTTGGTTACAGGTGAAAGAGTTAAATTATATTTAATATAAAATTTATTGTATTGTAATAAAAATATAAAAACTTTGATTACAAAGAAACTCAGTTTGGTTTAATAATTTGACGTTTAATTGCTAATCTGTCTCCGCATTACATTAAATATTATATATGTATGTATATGCATACGCTCGAAAGAGATTCGACATCAAGAGTATACACAAAAAATAGAAGTTTCACTAGTCAAACGATTGGAAAAATTCTCAAATCGTTATAAATACGTTTAAAACAAAATAAAATCTTACAACTAAAATTATGAAAAAGAAAAACAATTAAAGTGAACCAAAGCTTTCTAAATACAACATTATAATTGCGGCTGTATGCATAAAAAACGCTTACTTGAGCTTTAAAGTACACGTTAGTTAACAAACACTTTAAGGCTAACAGACGTTTGTTAAAAAATGGTATTCATAAACAGTACTTTAGCTAATGTATGCTTTAGTAAAATTAGTATTTTGTTTCTGGCAATGCCACTATTTTAAGTTGTCACGTTGTAGTTAACGATGTATAAAAAAGAATACATTTAACCGGGTATTTAGATCCATAAAAAATATTTTTATTGTTTTCAGCAAAATCAACATATTTTTTTGTTTTTTTATTAATCTTTTTAATAAAAAGCAAAGCACCAAAAAAAGTTAATTTGCAAGGCTTACGAAGAACTTACAAAGAATTTGTTCATATTGAAAAAATAATTATTCGGATAACGAGCTTTGTTTTGATTATATGTACATCAATAAAACTTTTGTTTAAAATAATGAATTATAATTATATTTTTGTAAAATATAAAATAAAGATGTTAAGATGTTTTATATTGAATGGCATGTTATATTTAAGTTTTTATTATTATTTGTATACTACAATTTGTTTTAATAAACATTTTTAAAAATTTTTGGAATAACAAAGTATAATTGTGAATTGAGCCGTTTACATTGAAAGTGGCATAAGTCACAACTGAACAGTTTTTTTTTTCATTTTTAATAAATTTGATATTAATAAGTTAAGAAGTATTGAGAAATTTTTGAGAGAAGTGTTGATAATTAACGGTGTAACAAAAATGCTTATTTTGAAAATGGCGTTAGTAGCTGTACTTAGGAAATTAATTACGGGGTTTAGTGTGAAAGAAATGGAAAAATGTAATAAGTGTGTGTGAAGTATTGTTGTGATTATTGGACTTATTTTTATTAGTTCGAAAGAATAGTGCAGTTTATTGAACTATATTATAGTGATATCTAATATACTACACATAATTAGCATTATTTTGTTATTTTTTATTCTCAGGCGGTTGCTTCATGTTGTATAAAATATCTAAGAATGTCACAACTCAAAAGCATATTATTGCACGTAGTGATTTATGTAAAGGACAAAATAGTAATAGTAGTAATAGCCCCCTGTCGAAAAAATCCTTCGCAGTACACAACATGGAGATAAAAGATTTTATTTCAACACAATCATTAGAAAAATCCGTTTCAGAAAGAAAACTAAATACAGACTAGTTAAAATGGCTAAAAATTGAAATGTTTCATAAACTAATTTAAAATAAAAAGATGACAATAACAAAGTAACTTATGCCACTTTTAAAATAAACGGCTAGGTTTATTGTAAACACAATTTGTTTTGTTTTTGAACTTTCAATAATAAAATTGAACTGTCAATTTATTGTAGGTTTAACGTAGGTTTTTCCTACTTTAATGTTAACAAAGGTATTTTAACGTAAAAGCGTTTTTTGAATAGAACTTTAGGAAATTGTGCTTAACAACGGCGGTTAAACCTGCTTTAAGTTTTTATGCATACAGCCGTAAAATTTAACTAGAAAAAATATAAAGTTCTTTTCAAGAATTGAAATATAAAGAAAAAGTCATAATAAACGAAATATAAACATATCACCATAATTCTGAACAACAATAAAATTACAAAAATAAAAGTCTAATTAAAAAACTGAAAATGATTAATAAAAACAACTCACGCTTTACAACTAAAAGGTCACTGAAAACTGAAGATTTCTTAAGGAAGAAGTAAAAAAAAGTAATAAATTTATCAAATTTATGAAATTCAATTAAATTTTATTTTTTTTGTAATTTTAATTTAATTTTCAGACGCTTTTTTAATTTCGTAACAGCATTTGTTTTTTTTTCAAAATTCTCTTCTTAAAAAAAATTGAACAATTCTTCAGATTATTGAATACAATTTTCTTTAAAGAGAAGTACTACTTGGGTTATAATGAGGATATATCAGTAAACGGCAGTAAATGTATACAGTACATCTACCAGCGCACAGTGGTTTGAAAACGTTTTTTTTCAAATAATTCGGTAAATGAAATTTCACAGAGGCCAAGAAGATAGGTCTGTAGGATATGCTTTTGGTTATGCCCCCAAATTTTGGTGCTTCGGGTATAAAATTTTTTGGAAATTTCATAAAAAGTTTATTTATTACTCATATGTTGCGAGTTTTTGAACTTTAGTAGATCTTGAGAATATCTACAAAAAATGCGCTTACATGTTTAGGTTACCTCTTTTAGTTTGGTAGAAAACCGGGCTAGAAAATTTGTTGTTTAACTTTTGGCCGATTTTAACTTAGCATTTTTGGCGTGGTTAAATTATTTATATTCGAATTATCATTATAAAATATTAGCTGCATATTATTATAATATTATACCTCTGTTTAGCCTCTGTAAAATTTCATTAGGAAAGCTTGTGTGGTTCATGAGCTACCAAATTATTTCAAAAAAAAAAAAAAAAAAATTAAAAAAAACGATTTCAATTAACTGTGCAGCGCTATTGGAATTCAAAACGCAAATAGCAACTTTAGGTATACGGCTTGCAGGACTATCTCTTTACTCCTTGCTTGAGAGTGGATTTTTTAATAGGTATACAAATAAAAAATGTCGATCGTTTTTTTCCTGAAGAAGCTTTCCATAGGAAAGCGAAATATCGAAAAGAAAAAAATATATATTGTTAATTTAATTTAAAAAGACCGTAAAAAAGAATAAGAGATATTTATTAAAGATAAAAAAAGGTCGATTAAAAATACTACAAAAATTATCAAATTAAAAAAAAAACAAAGCATTTTTTCACAAAAAAAATAAAAACAATAAAATATACAAATTAAAAAAATATTATAACTATTTAAACATACATACATACAATTTTTAGTCAGCCTGATTACGGTTTTCGAAAATATGTTTCGGCTATTGTAAAAACTTTTGTCGAATTCAGTGTTCAAAAAAAAAATTGCGCAACAAATTAAACATTACAAGACGTTTCCTAATTTTTAAAACTTTAAATATCACGAGGCTGTCTGTGACAAACTGTCAAAACAAATAATGGCGGTATCAAAAATAGAGGTTAATAATAAAATTATTTTTGAAAATTATCTATACAAATTGTATCCTCGTCATTTAAAACAACAACTGTTAAGTTTAGCTGCACTTTCATCTTCTGATGAAAAAAAGTGAGTATACTGTGTTGGAAATGTATGCTCTAAGAAGAAAATTCACAGTAAGTACTTACATGCCCATATTTTTGTATGAATTATAATTTTGCATTTAGATCTGTTCGCTTTTTTAGATTAAGCAAACCGGCCTTTAAATATTGTTACGAATATGTCTTGCTTAAGTTTAAAAATAAAATAATTAAGCAATAAAGCAAACTACTGGTTACAAACTGCGTAGAAATTTTATACACACACAACGACAATTTGATATGCTGTTTACTAACTGCCTGGCATGCAAGAAAAAAAATACATGTATGCTGTTTACCATCTAAACGCGCAAGACAAAAACTAATTTTACAACAATAAACATACATGTTGTTTACCATCTGCGTAGTTTTCTAAGAAACCTTTTTCTACAAATAACAACAACAAATGTATTGAAATAAATCCCAAGCAGAAACCTTATCAGCATAAAAACAAAAACAACTGTACAACGAATAAACAACATACAACAACAAAATGTGATACAAAGGGAGTAGAAGATTCTTAAATCTTCTAGACTTTAAACAGACAAATATAAATAAGGCAGTAAATTGTACAGTGTCAACTTTGTATAGCTAAAATTAATAAACTTGTTATTAATTTAAAAACTCTAAGAACTGGTGTTATTTATTTTGCAATAAAGAACTCACAATAAAACGTTTATAAAAGGTATAAACGTTACAATACAAGTGCTTCAGTTGTTGGATAACTATGATACTGTGCAAGAAAATTAGGCACCTACATTTTAGGGGATCTTTGAAAGCTATTCCAGAAATAAGTTTAGAGTAGGGTGAAATATGATCGCGGCGGTCCTTCTGAAATATATAGCGAGCAATAATGTTGTGAATACCACTATCAATTTGCGTTTATCCGTACTGTCACAATTAGCAGGTAAAGGATCAATTAAACCTTTGCTAATAGCATGCGTATAGAAACCGGAGTGAAATCCTTTATCGCGAAGCTTTCCGTAAACTTTGCCAACAATAGTGTTGATATTATCTTCCACGTTAGTCTGCCATTAAAAACTACACCTAGTTAGATGCAAAAATCACGAATTCAATAATATTACCACCAATTTGAACATGAATATTATCAAAAGTTTCGTCAGATTTCGAAAGGAGAATACGGTTCGATTTTGAAGCGCTGATATTCAAGCCATTATTTATTGCCCTGCAGTTGATCATGCTCAAATCGCCGTTTCTTCTCCCCAAACAGATGGAAACATTATTTATGCTACTTCAATTATTAACCTGGGCATCATCAGCATACATATGCATTTTACTGCTGATAGCAACATCAGCCAAGTTATTCATATACAGGCAGAAAATAAGCGGTCCCAAAATAGAGCTCTGTAGTATTCCTCTATTAACCCTAAGAGAATCAGATTTCCCATCCTTAACACATACTACACGAGATCGGTCAGCAAGGTAGGAAGATATAAGATTGCAGGCCGAGCTAGAGAAATGAAATAATTTTCGTAGTTTTTCTAACAAGATCGAGTGATTCACTACATCGAACGGCCTACTGTGATCCAGAAGAATTTAGAAAGCCACCATGTTACTATCTAGTTTAGATCTGAGGCTCTCAACTATGTTCATTAAAGCTGTTATGCAGCTGCTGCTCCGTATAAAACCTGATTGCAAGTAAGATAATGATTTTCTCAAAAAATATTTATGTTTAAGGGAATCTAGCACAACGTAGATTAACTAAAAATATTTGTGTTATTTTAACAATACAAGTATAGTCCTACCTAAATTAGCGCTCAAAACGTAATCTACATACTAAAAACCAGGATTCAGAATTTTTCAGTTATGAACATTCAAAAATCAACATTCATGATATTTTTCATAAATGAGAAATCTAAAATTTTATATTTATTTTTCACGCTCATAAACGAACAACAAAAAATGTTCTGCTCATGTTCATACATGAATGCGAACAACAAGAATTATTAGTCTTATTCATATGTGATGAATGATAAATTAGCTTCTTCTCATTAATGTTCTTTTTCATAAATGTATATGTTCATATATGAACGTTGAAATTTTATAAAATTACCAAATATGTGCGTTTATGTACGCGAATACTTAACGCACATATTTTTACGATCTTTTCATTTTTGAAAAATTATCATAATTGTAAAAATTCAAAAATGAACACTTGTGTGTTTCTCATTTTTCACTTATGAATAGAAAGAAAAAAATAAATCGTCGCATTCACAAATGAGAAAACACCAAATATTTTGTAGTCTCTCACACATGTATGAGAAGAAGCAGCTAAAAAATGAAATGTACATATTCACACATGTATGAACAGTGAGTGAACACTTAGCTACTCTGCTAAAAACTCTCATGTACATACAACATGTTTGAAGTAAACATAATTAGCATACCATCGGCATTTAGCAATTGGATAAAATCAATTTGCAATATGTGTTAGGTAGTGAACTTGTTCTTTATTTCATTCTTGATAAGAAATGCTATTTTAGCTATATTCAGGTTAATCTATTCGTTTAACTGTTTTTTTTTTATTCAGTGAGTTTTATAAAGCAAATTGAGTTAAGATTGCTGTTCAAGACACAAATGTGATGCTCTATTTAGATATGTCATTGAAGTTTAAAAGATAAGTTTTAGGTAGTGTTGCCGTTATCGTAATGTTGGTGACTGTTATGTTTATTATTGCACCCTAAAAGTAGTCTACACAAAATATTACATTAAACGCTTTATTATAAGTGCCTGCTAATTTTGCTTACAGGCTGATCAATGAAAATGAAAAGTCGAATAAGAAGGAAAACGTTTAATAGAAAAGTATAAATATATTTTGAATTTTTAGGGTTCCATATTTAACGGGTTTTTATTTTTATTTTCGCTGCAATGTCTATGTGTCTATCCGACTGATTCGAAACGTAATGAAATTGCTGGAAATTTTCACAGAAAGTAAATTACTGTGGCCGCTACAATCACAAATACCAAATTTTCGAGGGTGTTTCGAAATTGATGTGAAATTTATAAAACATATTGTTAGTTTTTGAACTGTGATAGATAGAAGCTTAAAATTTGCTCAGGGTATGTAAAGTTATGCCCACTATAGCAACAAGTACAAAAAATAAAATGTCAAATTAAAGGGTGTCCCAAAAGTGAAGTAACCTTTCTTTTAAACTGCAATAGGCAGACATTTTAACTCTTTTTATGCCGTCTATAAGAACAAGTACAACATATTAAAGTATATTAAAGTAAAAATAAAAAGGGTGTTATAATGGTGATGTGATTATAAATTTAATATTTTAGTTGTTTGGCAGTTTGCATTTATACAGAGAATTTACAAAAATGTTTGTTCTAAAAATAAGTGCTACCAATAAATAACATCAAAAAAAAAATTAAGGGCGGTTCCATAGATTCCACAATTTTCTCAAATATGGCTTAACCTCTTAAACCATTATAACCAGGCGCTTTAAATTTGCTGAGAATATATCTGCTATAAGCGCAAGGCTATTGACAATAGTATAATACCATAAGTTCTTCTAACTTTTATGTTCCACGATATAATAGAATTTATATTTTAATTTTTCTACATTTGCTTTATTAAAATTAAAAAAAATGTAAACACTTTATTTTAAGATTAGTTTTATTCCGAGGAAATTATACAACATAGCTTTGTGTTTTTCAAGCAAAGTAAATGAGTGGGTTGCCATGTCCTTATGTCTTTCTATATTATTGTACGGCTTAGAGATTTCTTTAGGTATATTTATAAAATTGCTCGCTACAGCTTTGGACTTGAATTTAAATCACATGTACATATGACTTCGTGCATTATTAAACTTCAGTAATGCGACTTTAAGAGTTTTATTAAATTGAAACTAATGCTTTAATTTCACAAGGTTCTCAAATATATAAATCCTGAGCATCTTATAAATAGATTCAATTTCAGTCATTCTTTAAGAATTAATATTTTAAAAATACCTAGGCATGCATGATATCTGTCGCAGGAATAGATAAATTATAGGCATCTCTTTTCGGAGCAGTTTTCATGGGATGACCCCTACTTATGCACTGCATTGTGCCAGAACAAGGAAATCATGTTATGGGGAGGACGAAAGAAGGAGTAGTGTTTGTTGGCATTCGATTTGAATTTTCCTACATTAAAGGTGACAGGAAAGACCTCTGAAAAACCTTTATTCCATATGCTGACTGGTCTGCTAACAAATGAATTTTGTCTATAATGCGTAGTGCGATTCACCGGCCAATCAACCACAAATAGATGGCGCCTCAACGAAAAGAGTTGAAACGCTATAACGTGGAAGTAACAGGAACAAGTTGCCTACTTTGATTAGAGCAGTTAGCATTGTAGTGTCGGTAAATCCAACTCACATTGCATCGATGATCTATAAAATTCATAAAATTGGCTACCCTACTATTCCCAATGAGCCTCTTAACCCTCTCTTGTACTCCAAAATAGACTTTGAGGCGCCGACCCATACATGAGAGTTGAAGTCCATTTTTGGATGGATATAGGTGATACAAATAGTACAATGATTGGATGGAATGAAGTATCTTTTAAACCGTTTTAGAAAACCGAGGCACTTGAAAGCTTCTTTAGAAACCTGAAAAATGTTTTTAGTCCATCGAGCATTACATTGCATTTTCATGCCAAGAACAACAAGAGCCTCCGATTCTTTAATACTTACATCACTCATAATAACAGTTGCAGCAAATTTCCGAACACACATCTATGTGTAAGCATGCAGCATTGATTCTTACGGGCATTTAAATTGAGCATAATTTGGGGATGATTGCGTCATGATGATAACATATCATTCATTTTCCCCCCGGGGTCACATTATAAGTCTTTATGGATCACACAACCATCTTTACTTGTGTCTTGCGGGGTAAAAGGGAGCCCAGTCCCCTTAAGCTATTAGCAGCCAACTGGAAAATCCGCTATATTTCCACGAGAATCAGTAAAGACCCAGAGTTCCGCTGTTTGCCTCTTTAGGCATTTAGCTGTTCTCTGACTTATTATCGATGTAGGCCCTTCAAGAGTATGGTGGTGGCTGTGTGTTTCGATGAGTTTGTGGGTCGAATCATTCATAATGAACAAAATGAATGGTCCAGGTCCAGTGAGTATGAATGCCGCCGTGTTCTTAATTGTATTAAGCTTCATGCCTTCTGGACCAGAAGTTGCATAGTCTCCAGTTCTTCAGCAAGGAGTAGTGATATGCAGCCCTGCTTTGGAACTGCTGAAATTGCAACTGGGGATGACCTGTTGCTAGAATTAGTCCTCGGCTTCCTAGGGCGTGAATGACGTTGCTTTTCCTTCCCAGTAGTTTGACCACCATCTGATTAGGGCTTATGGCCAGGTGCAGATGTAAATCTTATCACGAAAATGTACTTTGTGTTGGTGGTCCTGGGTTCATGTTCATGTATTGCTATACTTTTCTCCCCGTAAAGGTTTTGCAGCGTCTTAATAAGCTGCGTTTTTTCCATTTTAGACCAGGAGTTGGATAGTCTCCAACTCTTCAGCAAGGAGTGAAGGCTGCGGCCTACTCCGGGCATTTGAAGTTGCAACTAGGAGTAACCGAAGGACATACGTATCCGAAGGCCTTCTAGGCCGATGTAAATCTTATCACGTCATATCATTCGTATTTTGCCATTTGTAAACCAGCTCCAAATGGTTCGGTCTATTACGCAATGAATACGAATGACAAATGAAATGTCATCTGCGGAAGAGAATATAGAGTTCAAAATTTGACAAAGAAGGTCATTTAGAAAAATAAGGAATAGGATGGGATAAAGAACGCAGCCTTGCGTTACCCCTGAATTAATCTTGAACTCGTCTGATGAAATTCTATCTATAATAACTCATATAGTGTGCTTCTTGAAAAAACTCGATATAAATCTGGAGAAATTACCACCGACACCATAAGCTACAGAAGTGCATCATGCCACACTCTATCATCAAAAGGGTTGGCAATATCTAAACTCCCCACCTTACTTTCTCCAAGTTTATGTACGCAGTTGCACTATTGCTTCGAAAGGAAAGTTAGCAAGTCGTCTGTAAAGCACCTATTAAGGAAACTATACTATAAGCTGTTGTAGTCCAGATGCCTCACAAGCCGAAAATTAATAATACTTTTCATTGCTTTGGAAAGTGCAAAACAAATTGCAATTGGGCGGTAATTTTCAAGGTTGTTAGCCCGAGCCTTTTTGGGGATCCGCGTTACATTAGCAACGTCCCAACACTTTGGATATTCACCGGCATGATACAACGTGCTGAAAAGGGCTGCTAAAGGACGCAGTAGCATCAAAGAGCAGTGATTTTAGACCTGTGCTGGAATCCCATTCGGCCCAGGAGACTTGTTGATGTTCAGATTTGCTAAAACCATTTTAACCGCTTGAGTTCGAAAGAATATCTTCGGCATAGTAACGGGTACTTTGTCGAGTTCGGGCGGTCGTTGATAATAGTTGATCTATCATTTTGTTAATGCTGTTCATAACTATGATTTCTTTAAACGTTGGTTTTGCATAAGGTAGCTCAAGTAGCGCCCAAAAAAGTTCAACACCATTTTTTTGTATGAAATTTTTTTAATTAAAAAAATAGTTTTAAATATATAAAAAATCAACAATATAAAGTTTTCTTTAATACTAACTATAGATATATTTATAATTTTTATCATTTTGGTTTGTATGCATAAATATTTATAAGAAGATCGAAACAATAAAATAAAATCTTAAAAACTATTTTAATAATTTTTGTTTTTATATAAAATTAAATAAAAAATGGGGCATGGTTTTTTGTTGAAATAAAGTTAAATGATATAATAAACACATATACAAAGGATATAAAAAAAGATTAATTATATATATGAGTAGCAAGGGGAGGAAGTGGCTTTAAAGATGAATACATAATAATAAAAAAGGAAAAAAATAATTTTAAACTAAGTAAAAACAAAAACAAAAAATAGCTACTCTGCTTTAAAGAGTTTGTGTCACCCTGTTAAATTAAACAAAAGGTTTTTGGAAAAATTTATACACGAGATAACAAAATAATTTATTTAAATGCGACGTCTACGAAGATTTTGTTTTCGTACCTCCTGTTGTCTGTAAACGAAGAGCGGACGAAAAACAATAGCTCTTTTGCTGCGTGGATGATGGATTGAGGTGCTTGCGATAGCTGCACGACGATTGCGCACATAGGGACTGAATAATTGATTTTTGTCGGCATCGCGTCTATACAAGGTGCTTAGAAAATCGAAATAGGGACGGGATTTTAAACTTTCGGGTTTTCTTAAAGGTGAGTTATAACTCAAAACGGCTGGAACTTCGCCTTCATTGAATTGTTGAATTTGCTGCTGGCACCAAGCAAACGCCACAAACATGGATAGAATTAAAAATGTCTGCAAGTATAAAATAAAAACAAAAAATAATCTTAATAATTAATTCACGTGTTTAATTTTTTATTTATTACTGGAAATTATCTCTAAATAAATGTTATTTTAAAATGTGTGATTAAAAAATTTGCATAATGTCGGGTTTTTCAACAAGATGTTTGTTTTTCAATTGTGGCAACACCAACAACAGCATAATAGTTTATTTGTTGATAGTTAGTAGATGCATTGGCAATTGTTACAATGAATTCCATTTCGCACGAAAATCGCAATAAAATAATTCAAATCTACTATGGAATGGTGGTTCTGTTAAAGTTACATTTTGCAAAATTCCAGATATTTTCGGAGAACATAATAGTCCTTCTCAGATCTCTATTAAGAGTTTGATCGTTAAATTTAAGTCGAAAAAATGTGCAAACATCAATGTGTGTCCGGTTCGGTCATATAAAAACATCGCAGCCGTCAGCCATAGTGTTGAAACAGATCTAAATTTTGTCAATTTTTCAACACCACATGACGAGTTTTGGGTAAGCAATTGACGTTGAAGTCTTACTAGGTGCAGGAATTGCAGCCGACCGACCATTCACACCGCCGTAGATTCGCTCAATTCATTCAGGAACAACTGGGCCATTTTCAAATGTGAGGGTATGTCAGCAAGCAAAATTGCCGCATTTGTGCTTCTGAAAAGCCTAGAGGGGTTATTGAAAAGCCTTTGCATGCTCAACTTGTCATTGTATGTTGTAGTCTGGTAGCGTGATTTGGCCGCTTTTTTTCTTGAACATAAGGCAGCTAGATGCTTAACACACAATTTTGGGCTATTATTGACGATATGGATATCATTGATATGTAATTTCAATAGGGCGGTGCCACATGTCACACAGACGAACGAAATGATCAAAATATTGCAATCACAACAGTAAGTAATTAAGTGGCCAGCCAGATCATGTGATTTAACACTACTGGATTAATTTTTGTGGGGCTATGTTAAGGACAGAGTGTATACGAAGCGAACCGAATCGATTTCAGCCTTAAAACTTCAAATCCGTGATGTGATTAACGAAATATGAGCGCCATTTTGGTGGACCTTTGCCAGATATCATTTTTCAATCATATCTTAACTAAAATTTCTTGTTTTATTTTGTATTAGAAAACAAACTTCTCGTTGCAAAACTTGTATGAAATCATTCAAATAAAATTTATGTAAATTTAACTCACATAAAAAATGTGTAGTAAAATTTAACATGACTTTATATATTTTATTCAGTTCCCCCAAAAATCCGGCTTTTTGTTTTTTCTTCTGATTTATTGTATAATCAAAGTTATCTTAATTGAAAAAAAATATATATTAACAAAGCAATAGCAGGAAGTTGTTAAATAAACGCCATCTTTCTACTTATTCACACCCTTATTTAACTTCTTTAATATTAATTCTATAATTCATTTGTTGTGATTAAATAGATTTAATCACATCTTAGATTTTGTAACGTCTTCTTAATTATAAATTATATTAATGCATTCTCAAATATAAATAAAAATTTGTTTTTAATCTATTAATCACAACATTAAGCGGCAATTAATAGCCGCGGTTCATGTTTTATTTAAGCACGATTTATGTTCAGAAATTAATATTAATATTATAAGTCCGGTTTTACACTAAGCAAGTTTTCTTGTTCATATTAAGAAGGCAAAGAGAATAGGAATTTGTTATTGTTAATCATTTTAACTGGAAGTTAATAATAGTTATAGTTTTTGTAAACGTTAAGTTAATAAAATGTTGTCGAAAGCAAAATTGCTGAATGTAAAGTGAGACACTCTTTTCGCTTAAATAATCTCTAAGCGTTAATAATTAATTAATCTTTACTAATGTAAACTGTTTAATTTTTTTTTTTTTTTTGTAATTTTGGAATAATAAATTTTATTAATTTTGTTTTTAATTGTTTGCGCGTTTTTTGTTATCCATATGTCGTGGTTTGTTTATCTTTATTTATGAGTTAATGTAGATTTAAAACAATTTATCATTTACCTCATCACAAATGATTAATTTGAAGTGCAGTTCTGCCGACATCTTGATATTTTTAAATTTAAACAATGTTTGTTAAATTATAAAAAAAAACAACAATAACTTGGTTAGGAGTTCCTAAAGTTAAAAATGGTTATTTGTTTTCGCTTGAAATCTGGGGGTTTTAAGTTTTCAAATAAAAAACACGGAATTTTATTACAGCAATACGAGAAGAAGTAAAGAAATTTTTTCTAAATAATTTTTCCAGAGTTTACTTTCGACTGATGTTAAACCACCCTCATTGTGATTTTAGTGTTTAGTTCTATTTAAAAACCAAAAAAGAACAACTTTGATTTTCGTTTTCTTTTATTTTGATAATTTAATTTACGTTAATTTAATTTACGTTAATTCCTTTAAATATAAATATTTTAAGATATTCTCATAAAATATTTATTTTATTTACTGTAGGAGAAAGCATATCCATATGGCAATTTAACTATGCTCATATAGATGATCAATGGATTTTACACCATATTTTGTATAGAAAATTCAAGAGTCTGATATCTCAAGCCATATTGATTAAATGAGAGTTTTCATTGAAACAACTCAGCAAAAAGGCACCCAAAACTCAAAAACACAGCAAACATTTGGAAAATAAAAACACTTTTCATTGTTAATCTCTGTACGTAAGGGTTTTCTTTGGAAACCATTCATTATTTTGATTTGCACAATTATTCTATTCAAGTTGTCTACTTTTAAGCAGAAGTTATTTAAAAGTGAATTGCACACGAATAGTCACCAGACTGCATATTAATTTTTTCTTCAATAATTTATTACCGTTTGAAAAACAAAAACTTATCATGTGATTACCATAAGTGCCGAAACTGAGCAGGATCTTTACAAGGCGCTTCACACATTTTAATACCACAAATAGCCATAGAATGTAACTATCAATTGGATTTTGTCCACGATGATTTTAAATTCCAGGCCATATAATAATACATACATGCATACATACATACATACATACATATTAAGGTGTTGCTCAATATTGTAACTTATGCCAAACTTATTCCTATTATTTTTCCCCTAATTACTCGATGCAAGTATTTTTGCTATTTAATTTGTAATAATATGTACAAGTTAAGGAAACAGTGTAAACCAAATTTAAACATTTTGAATTTTCTTAACTTTGTATATTTTTATAAACAAAATATTCATATTTCAATTATTGCAACATATTGGTTTTTGTTGTTTTCGGGAATAAACAACCATTTATGCTGACTGATATTTTTCATTATAGATCGCAACACAAAAAAACCAATGTGCTGAGCTAATAGATTTGTCGCCATACGAGCGGTCAAAAAAAAGTATTTGTTGATTTTTGCTAGAATAAAAATGTTTTCAAAATTATTTTTAAGTTAGTATTAAGAAAGACTTGAAAGAATGAACTAAATAAAGTTGAACTTAATAAACTAAAAATTAACTTACACACATTTTTAGTTCATTAATTCTAGGGGTTTTTCAACAAACAGTTTTTTTTTTCAATGGTGGCAACACCAACAACAGTTTTGAATTTAGTTCTTTTAACGTATTCATAGTAGATGCATTGGCAATTGTTACAATCAATTCAATTTCGCACGACAATCGCATTAAATAAATTAAAATCCACAATGAAAGTAGTGGTTCTGTTAAAGTTACATTTCGTAAAATTCATAATATTTTCGGACAACATAATCGTCCTTCTGAGACCGCTATAAGGAATTTGGTTGTTAAATTTGAGTCGACAGACTCGATATAAAATCTGCGAACACCAACACATGTTTCAACGAGTCGTTCAACTCCAAACATCGCAGTCGTAAGTCACAGCATTGAAGCAGACCCAAATTTCCAATGTCAATTCCTCGACGTTCTCAAAATTGCGGTTATCCAAAACCATCGCCTGACGAATTTTTAATAAGCATTTGACTCTGAAGCCTTACTTGGTTCAACTGGTGCAGGAATTGAAGCCGACTGACCATTCACATCGCCGTGGATTCGGTCATCTTCTTTAGGAACAAGCGACCCATTTTCACTTGTGAGATATGTCAACAGACAAAATTGCCACGTTTGGGCTTTTGAAAATCCTAGAGCAATTATTGAGAAGCCTTTGCATGCTCAACGTGTCACTGTATGGTGAGCTATGTGGTCTGAAGGCGTGATTGGAACATTTTTTTTTGTCCAAGATAATGCTAGAAATGCAGGAACGATTAATTGTTCACGCTATCGCGAAATGCTAACAACTCAATTTTGGGCTATTATTGATGACGTGGATATCACTGACATGTGGTTTGAACAGGACGGGGTCACATGTCATACAGCCAATGAAACGATTAATTTATTGCATTCCAAATTTCCCCATCGCATAATTTCACGACAATCAGCAGTTAAGTCTGGCTGACCACTTATCGTGTGATTTAACACCACTGGATTATTTTTTGTACGGCTATGTTAAGGACAGAGTTTATATAGAGCCAATCAAATCGATTTCAGCCTTAAAAGTCAAAATCCGTGATGTGATTAATGAAGTAGGAATACTATATCAGATAAATGTCCGGCGCTGTTAGCCTCACAAATGCGCGCACAGTTAGTTTTCATTACATTCGCGCAAATTTCACGCGGTATTTTATTAATTTTATCACGTTTGAATTGCTCAAACGTTTCTGGTTTGTTTGCATAAACCTTGCTTTTAAAATATCTCCATTAAAAGAAGTCCGGAGCAGTCAAATGAGACGACCGTGCAGGCCAATCAACATCGCCATTTCTTGAAATAACTTGCTGTAAAAGGAGGTCTCGCAGTAATTCCATTGTAATCCTGGCTGTATGCGATGTGGCACCGTCTTACATGTTAATCAAGTCTAAAGCATGATGCAGTTATGGCGTTAAAAAGTTTTCAATCATATCCTCGTTTTCATTTTCAAGGACGTAAGGTCCAACGATCCCTCCTGACCAAATTGCACACCAGGCTTCGAGGCTTAATTTGAGGGTTTCCAATATTCTGTTTATTCACATATCCATTCAAATGAAAATGTGCCTCGTCATTTATTTCTTATCGTCACAGTAATCGATAATTGATTTTGATTAAACATTTTAACGTTGGCTTATCGAATATTTTTCCATAATAAATTTGCCAGGTGCCTACATCGTGACTGCCAAATATGAACTGTCAAGAATAATATTTACAAAAATGGCGGCAAAACAAAGTAGTATACCTTCCCGGCGAACAGTCCGTACAAATATTTTACGGGCTTAAAATTGTTTGTTTTTCTGATTTTATTTTTTGTGTATTTTGTAGTCAAATACGGATTTTATTTCTTATGTATCTGTACTATTGCATCAGTATTAAACAGATATTTTTATTAATTGCACACCTTAATATTTTCTTAAACTCTTTGAATTACGATAAACGTTTACGTTTTTTGCGAGATTAAAAATTATAAAATTTATCTTTATTTGAGAATAAACAAAAACGGCAATTACTTTTAATGTTTTAAATTTACAAACAAACAAATTAGAACAGGATATTTTTATTTCATTATATTAATTGATTTAATTAAATGCAAAGTTTGTCTACATTTAATCTTGCGTCTTTCCGTTAGCATTTTTTTTTAAACATTTACTTTTTTGTCACTCTGAAAACGTGTTTTTTTTTTATTTATAAGTATAACTTTTATTACCTTTTTTTGTTTGTTATAAAGTATGACGATCTTAAATTGATTAAACAAGAATCCATCCTCTGAGAAGTTCAAAAAATCGTGATATTACCAAAGTAAATTTAAATTTTACAAGGTCGACTAGAAAACATCGATATTGTCTACTTAAGATTATTAGACGACAGGTATGTACACACGTGTATATTGTAAAACAAAAAACCAAAAAACCAGCTCATAAAACTCTCATTGAAATAAATTTAAAATAATAATAATTTTTAGATTCCATTTGATTTAACAGTTTGTAGTCCAAAATTTAATTTATTTGAATAAGTCATAAAGTTCGTTTAACTTGGCTCCTCAAACTTGCGTATATTTATTTGAATATATTTCTATTATGCTAATTATGTCATGCTTAAATCTTGTCGAAGACTATTTGTATAAAATATAGGAAATATATATGAATTCATATTATTAAAATTAAAATCAGTTGTCGCTGCTTAATGAAATATTTGAAGGAAATAGCAAGTTATAAATCAAATAACTGTGTGGCGATAAAAAAAGCATTTGAATAAAAAACTGCAACAGACGGAAAGGTTAAAAAATAGATGAAAATATTTATATAGAGAGATTGGATTATCCCAGTGATGGCTTTAGGTAATGACGAGTAACTTAATGTATCGTGTGTGATAGAGCTTTAAAAACTTTCATAGAAAAATTTACTCCGGCTTGTGTCATGGCAATAAAACAGAGAAGAAAATTTAAAGACTAAGAGGAGGGTGTTTAAGTGTTTAGTTCCAAGGATTTACTACAAAACTTTGACAACAACGAAGCCTGTTTAAGTTAGAGTTTATGAATAATTTCCTATCATTATTCGGAATTAGCACAAAACAGAAAAGCTAGAAAACGGGAAGATGTTCCATATGTAGTAGCTAAATAAGTGTAACTTCCTAAAAATGTTTATTTGTTTCTCCATCAATGTAAAAAACAGAAGTTGAATAAAACTCTGGACGATTCGTCAATAGTGTTGTGTATATAGCAGACGGCCTTGAATGGCTTTTTAAGGTTCATTAGCAAGACAAGTAATGCATTTGAGGAACGACTACCACGATGTGCCGCTTTCGACTTCAGAAACGATTTTAACTTAGTGAACATAGTGAGGGGATCAGATAACACAAGAGTCTAGGATTATAACGTGTTTTTCAACAAGATGTTTGTTCTCTAAAAAAAATTTAAACAAAAAATTTAAATTAAGATCTTTCAAATTTTTATTGTATTACGAAGAGAAAAGTTCGGCAATTATGAATGAAAAATTATATTTGGCAAATATACAGATGTCGATTCTTTGCTCAAAGTTTTAAATAACTTTTTGCAAAACAGCGGTCCTATTTCCTTAATCACATCACGGATTTTGAGTTTTATTGCTGAAATCTATTCGATTGGCTCTGTATAGCCTCTGTACTTAACATAGCCCAAAAATAATCCTTTAAATCACACGATCTGGCTGCCCACTTAACTGCTGGTTGTCGTGAAATTATGCGATCGGGAAATTTGGTTTGCAATAAATTGATCGTTTCATTAGCTGTGTTGAAACCACATGTCAGTGATATCCACGTCGTCAATAATAGGCCAAAATTTACCGTTACCGCATTTCCAGCCTCATCTTGTTTCAAAAAGAAAAAAAAATCGGCCCAGTCACGCCTCCATACCACATAGCGTACTATACAGTGACACTTTGAGTATGAAAAGACTTCTCAATAACCGTTCTAAGATTTTCACAAGCCGAAATGCGTAATTTTGCTTGTTGACATAGGCTTCATCTGTAAAAAGTTTTTTTTTTTTCAGATAAAGCAGCCGGTTGTTCCTGAATTAATTGAGCGAATGTGAATGGTCGGTTGGCTTCAATTCCTGCACCAGCTGAACCTTGTAAGGCTTCAAAGTCGAATCCTTACGCAAAATTCGTCATGTGGTGGTTTTAGATAACCCCAATTTTAGAGAACGTCATGAAATTGAGAAATTTGGGTCTGCCATAACACAGTGGCCCACGGCTGCGATATTTTTTCAGTTGAACGATCCGGTCGAACACGCGTTGGTGTTCGCACATTTTGCAGCGAGCCTACCACCAAATTCTTAATAGCGGTCTCAGAAGGACTTAAAAAATAAGGAATTTTAATTGATTTTAATTATTTTAATGCGATTTTCGTGCGAGATTGAATTCATTGCAACAATTGCCAATGTATCTACTATAAATACGTCAAAAAACTAATTGTCAAAACTATCTTGTTGTTGGTGTTGCCACAATTGAAAAACAAACTTGTTGTTGAGAAACCCTATATACTAAAGTAGCTTGTTATTTTACTTCAAAGGCAGACGGACTAACACACTAATACATACATACTAACAAATTAAGTTTTAGTAGACTTTGTAATAGACACTAGAAATCACTAACAAATATGCTAAAAATCAGATCACATTAAAATAACACTAACGTACACTAAAAAAGAATGTCAAGTTGTCTAAGTGCTTGTGCCTGCTTAGTGCTATTGTCTTTTTTAACATTAATTCTGTTTAAATAATTGTTTTTTGATGTTAAAATAAAATAATTTATTTCCTTCAACTTGGCAAGCTAAAATATGTTTATTACACGTGGCCAAGTTTAGTAGAGTTTGGCTGCTTAAGCCAAAATAATAATAATAATAAATTAACGCTATTTAGATTACGTTGTACTAATGTTACTTAAAAGTGTGTGTTTTTTTTTCTAAAAATAAAACAAAAACAAAAAAAAATTTAAACAAAATATTTTTAATTTCGTTTTCATAGCAAATAAAATTTTTGCATAAAATTATATTTTTTCTGAATTCATTTCACGCGCCCATTTTTAAGGCTGAATAATGAATATGGATGTTGACTGTTTATTTGTGATTTTTATAGAGGCTTTACGTTGAGTTTTTTTTCTTCTTGCATATCAACCATGAGCCAATAAAAGCAACACCTTTTACCTTTAATGTTTATATTAATTGTTTGTCTGACATTTATTACCATTGATAATATTTATTTTTGTTTTCTCATTTAGTTCATTTTTCAGACGATATTTGTTATTAAATTAAAAGAGTTTATGTATGTCTGCCTCTCATTCCCGTTTGGCGGCTTTTATTTATAGGCCAAGGATTTTAAATAACGATTATGTATTTATTTTTACATACATATATTATGCGTATTATAGATGGCCAATGTCAGCAAGTGCTTACAATGATTTTCATGCTTATATATATGGGTATATGTATGTATGTACATATGTATGAGGGAAGCCACAAAAGTATATAAAATATTTGTTTACTTGATATTTAAGATCTGTAAAATATTTTAATGTTACTTGAGATTTTAGATCTAGTAACATAAAAATATGTTATATGCTCTTCATATTTTATGGCCTCTCTTATAAATGTTAACGTACATACATACATAAATATATACATACATACATATATACATACATATGCCTTAGAAGTATGGGAATATTTTCATAAAGCATTTTTTGTATTTATTTTACAGTCTGTTAAGAATGAATTTACACAAAATATTTTATAATTTTTGAAAAATTATATTTGATCTTTAATGTTTTGGTAACTAATATTTTATGTTAAAAAAAAACTTAAAACCAAAAAAGACAAATAGAAACACTACAACAACGCTTTACTTGGTTTTATTAATGCCTACTGCTATGCTCAGTTTAACAGCTATAAAATGCATTGTTTCGAAAGTCTATTTGTACGGAAAGTCTTTATTTGGGTACGGTTTTCCGTCCACTCTCGTCAAATAACTTAAAACTCTCATTAAGTTTTCAATTCTTATATACGAGTAGCTTTAAGGATTTTTTTCTTGGATCTATTTTAAGCAACAATCAAGGATCTGCTTGTATTAAGAAAAGTTGAGAGGGAATACAAATTTAATTTTTAAGAACAATTTTGGTAATTAAATTAACAATTAGATTTTTTTAGGCGTAAAGCTGATTTTTACGTCTATAATATACTTTCAATAAAATGGATTAATTTATTTAAGTATTTTGAGTGCTGAGTTTTGGTTGACATTTAGTGATCTTTTCTAACGAATTTTTTGTTTAATTCAAGTATAGAGCTATTGGTATTATGCATACATGTTATTATCGACAAAAATCTAAATATCATATAAAACTTATTCTGCTGGGCGTTATTTTAATAACTGCTGAGTCCAAGCTGTAAAAGTATTATCCCACATTAATCGATCTTTAGAAATCCTGCTCTCCTTTTTTTCCTGATGGTCTTAACGGTTTACACAATAATGTTTTTTAGCTCATCGTTTCTAGCTTATCGTTGAAAGTAACGCTTCATCTTATAGTCTTGTTAAGGAATATACAAAGTATTTAGTTTTAATGGCTTGACGAACTGTCTTCTCTTAGCGTCTTTGCGGGTGATTTAATAAAAATCTGAGAACTTATTCTTAATATTGAGAAAACTTATTGTTGAGAACTTATTCTTAATATTTTACTGCTTTTTGACTTTAATTTCATAGTGGGAATGATAAAGCATACTATAAATTTTATTTCGTGTTACTGTATATTTTTTCTATAGCTTTTAAGCAATAGCCAAAGACTCTTCAAAGCAATGACGTTTAATCACATTATTTCTGTTATAATTTTCGCATAAAAACTTAAGCAATTTTTTAATTAAATGTAAATTAAGTACTAGATTTGTTTATTTTTATTTATTTATTTATTTTTTAATTTAGTTTAATTATTTTATAATTTTAAAATTTTTTGTTTTAACGATTTCTCCGATTTTGGTTTTTTTGGCGGATTCAAAATCTGATTTTTTTCATAACAGATTTCCTTATATTTCACGGTTAAAAGCTTATAAAAATAAATTTAATTGTTTTGTAGTTTTTTTTCATTTAAAATTTAAATTCTACTCTATCATTACTGTAGTCGTGTTTTAGCATAATGGAGCTAGCCGTTTAGAAACTATGAAATTATTTCCGTTTTGTTTTTTATTGAATACAGCTGTCAAACTCAGGTTTGAGATGAGAATACCCACTAAGAAATGCTTATCATGCTATCATTGGTTTTAAATTTTGTAGAGATTAGAAAGGATAAATTTAATATTTCGAAATTAATAATTCTCCAACAACAAGCTTTCTATTCAACAGAAAATCTTAATGCTGATAGTTTACGCAAATTATCTTCACCACATAGAGTTGTTGTTTTTATTTTTAAATTTGAGCAAGAGTTTGTTATGAATACTTCATTATCAATGTTGTATCGATGACATAAGTATGTTTCCTTATTTTATAAAAATTTTCTATATTTTGTATTAGTTTCTGCCCGTGACTTTCTACTATGTTATTCCTGTTGTTGTACATAGTACGAAAGTCTTAAAATTTAAATTTTTTTAAAAGATTTCGACTAATCAATATTAAAGAAGTTTTGCTGCAAGAAAGTCATTACTCAATATAGGTCGGCATGTGGACTCAATAAAATTAAATAGTAAAGGAAATTTTCAGTTCAAGAATTTTGAAATATTTTTTAGTTATGGAATAATTTTAATTCGAAATCTTGAGAGTATATAAGTAAGTTTTCATCCAGCTTAGTTGGATTCAATCCAATATACTTTATGCTTATCCGTATTTAAACTACATTTGCCAAATGAAAATATCATTAAAATTAGTTTAACCGTTTAGACTTGACTAATGTATATCGAAGTTGACTGAAAGATAGTCATAACTCAAAATAGAAATTCCTTTTAAAATAGTAAACGAATTTTTCAGTTCAAAT
Organism: Trichopoda pennipes; assembly: GCA_030448955.1. Taxonomy (NCBI): domain Eukaryota; kingdom Metazoa; phylum Arthropoda; class Insecta; order Diptera; family Tachinidae; genus Trichopoda; species Trichopoda pennipes. Next base: position 1,535,062 of record JASKUP010000070.1, on the reverse strand, counting down.
ATTTTTGGATATTTCTTTTAGTTATGGAATAATTTTAGTTCGAATGCTTGAGAGTATGCTTCCATTAAGTTTTTATACAGCCTAGTTGGAATCAATCCTAAATACTTTATTGCTTGATTGCTCAATAAATACTCAAAGAATAAAGCTTTCCAAACTAATCTATTTTTGCATTTATAGCATAGGATGTCTGCGTAGCGCGGAAAAAGTAATTTAAAAAATTCAAAAAACTCAAACAAGAAAATATCTTTTAAAACATCTACAAATTATACTAAAAAGAAATTAAGTATTTAAATAATAAATATATCAATAAAATATAATAAGAAATCTCTGCAAATCTGTTCAAAAAGGCTATCAAAATATTCAGTTATGCATCACTGACAGATTTTACCAACATAATCTTAGTCTTTTAATAAATTTCCGGAATTTTTAAATTTTATCATTTTTAATATTTAAACTCAAGGATTGAAAACATCTGTAAAAATTTTAATTTTATTAATCATAGCCAATTCTTAATCCAATAATTCATCAAATGACTTAATGTTTTCAAAATACTTTAGGATTTATTAAAACGTTAACAATAATTAGCAACCAACCTTTCCATTAACAGCTGTCATTTTATATTGATTTATTTGATTATGAACTTTTGTTCTGTTGTCGAAAAAGAAAAACTCTTTTAAATTGTTTGGAAGTATGAAATACGCAAAATATCAAATAATTACTTAAACACTTAACACTTTGTTTTGAATTTATTTAATTTTTTTTTGTTTATTTATAGCAGTTCCAATTTTTGTTAATTATTTATTTATTATTTAAATTTTTAATCCTTGTTTTTATAATAATTTATCAAAAATTTTTTTTTAATAATTTCGAATCAGTTTTGTTTTTGTTTATGTGTTTATTTCTACTACAATTGCGATCCCGTTGTCCACTGTTTGAATTCTGATATGCTACTGTCAATAAAATCCGTTGACAAAATCATTTTTATATAAAACAAAAACAAGAAAATCAGCCAACCCTGTTTACTTCGATTGTTGATTTAAATTTCGGCTAAAATTCTGAAGCATCATCTCTTCGGCATTTGATTAACCGTAAATATACAACTACATTTATAATGATAAACATCATTATCATCATTAATTATTACGTCGCAATCGGTATGCATACATATACAAAAATTATTAGCTACTGCAGCAATTACTAGTCGTTACTGTTGCCAGATTGTAAGAATTTAACTATTTTCACCACTTTTTTTAATTATGAATGAAATTATTTATTTATTTATTAATCATTAATTACAATAATACAATTATAGTTATTAACAGAGGAAAAGAAAACTAACTGCTAAGGCTTTCGTCTCGTAAAATTAGATAAACTTATTTTACAATTTTTAAAGAAGATTATAGTAAGCTTGTGGAGAATTTCAATGTTATGATCGTTAGTATTTTTTAAACACCTTGATGGTTAAATAAATTGGAAGAGTTTTGTTCTAATGTTGTGAAAAGTTTGACACTCGTCAAAAATATTTAATTATTTATTTCTATTCTTTTATTTTAATTTTGAAAGTAATTTATAAAATTTCGCACTCTTTTTAGCTTTTCACGCTTTGGTTTATCCATGAGGATGCCAGTTTCTTTCACTTTTTTTACATGATAACGAATATGTGGAGCTGACGGTGCCTCTCTTCTTCTAAAATCCGTACGCAATTTTCGCACACATTCATGATTTTCAATGTAATGTCGCAATATTTCACAGCGTTGTTCAAGCTTATACACAACCATATTCGTTCAGCGGAAGGATAAAACTAATTATCTGTCAAATCAAACATGAGCTAAGTGTTACCATTTACGAAATATGCTTATTTCATTGAAAAACAAAAACGTTAGATTGCGGACCCTATAAATACTATAATATTTTTTTATATATCGTCAAGCCTACGAATGTACCAAACGAATTAAACTGTATGAACATTTAAAAGGTTTTACCCGGTTTGCAAGTGACACCACATTTCAAATGGCACGGTCACCATGCAATATGAATTTTACATAAAACCACCTTAACTTTTATTTACGTTGGTACGTTTTTTAGTGGTTCAGCTACTTAATAAGTGTTTACAAAACTCCTGTACTAATCTATTTTTATGGTGAATTTTTTCCCAATAATTCGTGACAAATATTTTTGTAAAGATGGCCTCCTCAGCCGAATTGAGTTTACTTCAAGTGAGAGCATTTTTTTATGGTCGGAAATAGGCAAAACTCGGTGGGATTACAATTTAGATCTATAAACCTGCAGTATGTGAGCATTTTGAAATTGATCCCAACAGTGTAATCCTTTGGCATTTAAAACTTTGTGGAAAGAGTTCTCAAAGACTTTCTTTGCACTTAGTAACTGAGTTCCTTAATCGTTAATTTATGAACATGATTTAACTACTTTATTAAATAAAGTGGTGCAAATGTGGCGATTATATCGTTTTAGTTGTAAGTTATAAAAATATTGTCATTTAACTAGAATTAAAAATAATACAATTTTTCTTTACTAAAAAATTCCCATTTACTGATTTCCAAACAGTTTGTGACCAGACTTGCAAATGCGGCCGAGGATTCTCATGATGGAAGTTTATTTCCTCGTGAATATTTAGTCGTTTTTTGTTGGTTATTCTCTACAAATGAATCAATTGTCTTCGGTATAGCTCCCCTGTGATCGTCTGACCGGATTTCAACATAATTCATAATACAAAACACTCTTCTCTAACCAAATATCAAGTATTACATTGGAGTCATGGATAATACAGCTTTTGCGTTGATTTGGCTGGTTGACCGAGATTCATATTTTTGCACTTGGGTTTATCGTAATATTTTCATTTTTCATCACTAGTAATACAAAAAATGGCTTTGTTTGTAGCGTTCAAGCACCAATTCCGACATGCAAAATCGTCTTTCAACGTTTGTCGGCTTCAATTTATTTGGAAAGCAATGCTTTTAAACGTAGTTAAAGGGCTTGTGGTTGTGTAACTCCCAACGCGCTGACATAAAAAATAAGGCCCTTTATTAAAGCAATCGATCTGTTCAACAACCAAAGGTTGTTATTATTTTATTTATTTATTTAATTCAGAGTAGCCAAGTATTCACTCACTGTTCATACATGTATGAATATGTACAAGTCATTTTTTAGCCCCTTCTTCCCATACATGTGTGAGAGACTACAAATTATTTTGTATTTTCTCATTTGAGAATGCGACGATTTTTTTTTTCTTTCTATCCATAAGTGAAAAAATGAGAAACACACAAGTATTCATTTTTGAATCTTTACAATTTTGATCATTTTTAATAAATGAAAAGGTCGTAAAAATATGTGCGTTAAGCATTCGCGTACATAAACGCACATATTTGATAATGTGCAATTGTCGGCCTATGCAGAAAAAAAAGGTTTTTTTTATTTCTTTCAGGATATATTGCAATATTGTATTTTGAGTTAATATGTACCCATGTGTTTTTACTACATTTTACGGTAAACTGCGATCGTAGGTAGAAAATTTTTTCACCATCATTTATGAGAAATTTTACAAAATTTCAAGGTTCATAAATGAACATGTACATTTATGAAAAATAACATTAATGAGAAGTAGCTAATTTATCATTTATCAAATATGAATAAGACTAATAATTCTTGTTGTTGGCATTCATGTATGAAAATAACCAGAACATTTTTTGTTGTTCGTTTATGAGTGTGAAAAATAAATATAAAATTTTAGATTTCTCATTTATGAAAAATATCAAAGTGTTTACAACATCTAATGAAAGGACCAGAATTTGCATAGTTCGTTCTAAAATATTGAATGTCCAATAGATAAAAGTATCGAGTAGGTCGCCGCGGAACACAAAAAGATATATTTTCAATTAAAAAGTTAGAGGCGCATAGTTCTGCGACTTTCCAGAGATGGTAACTTGATAAGAGCAAGTCTAGATTTATAAGATGGTAAACATAGCGGGTTCCATTGTAGTCTACGTAAACAAAATATAAGAAATTGTTTTTGCACAAATTCAATTGCGTTACTGTAAGTTTTGTACTGTGGATCCCATATAATTGACCCATATTCCAGAACTGGACGAACTAGTGACTTATATAGATTTTTCGTGATAGAAGGATCTTCAAATTACTTTGCCCAACGTTTAATGAAACCAAGCTGACATCTTGCCTTGCTCACAATTAGAGAAATATGTTAAATGAAATTTAGTTTATGGTCAAGTATAATTCCAAGATCTGTGATCCTGCAAACATTTTCCAGTTAATTGCCACCCAAAAAATATCTAACGTTTAAATGGTTCCTTCGGAAGAAGCACATATATTTACATTTATCGAAGTTCAATTTCATATATAATAGTTATGGTTTTTTGTCCTTTTTAATATTGTTTAGTAGTTAATTAGAAAGCACTAGGTCAATTTTAATAAAAAAAAATTTTTTAAAAAACTTTTATTTTTTATTATTTTTTCGATATTTCGCCACACCGTTGGTTGGCATCATCAGGAAAACAAAAAGAATGAACAAACAAATTGAAAAAATTTTTTGATTAACAAATTCAAAATAATCAAAAAATTTTTCAAAAAAACAAAACAAACAAAAACAATAAAAAACGACAATTTGTCAATTTTTCAAAAAATTTGTTCAATTTGTTTGTTCATTATTTTTGTTTTCCTGATGATGCCAACCAACGGTGTGGCGAAATATCGAAAAAATAATAAAAAATAAAAGTTTTTAAAAATTTTTTTATTAAAATTGACCTAGTGCTTTCTAATTAACTACTAAAAAAGAAGTTCAATTTCATAAGTTTCAATTCACACCAGGTGTATAAAGAATTTAAATCTGCTTGTAGCAGCATGTGATCATCATATTTATTATAAGTAAAAAATACTTTAACATCATCCGCATACATTAGTATAAAAGAATTTTTGATGACACCAGGTAAGTCATTGAGAAATAATGAAAAAAGAAGGGGTTCAAGATGGCTCCCTTGAGTAATACCAGATGAAAGGGAGATTGGCTTAGAAATCGCATTTTTTTATGCAACATTTTGTTTCCTGTTCCTAAGGTATGAATTTATCCATTTTAAACAATTTTGTGTGAATCCCATATAATGTAGTTTCCTGATAAGTAGTCCATGGTTAACCCTATCAAATCCATATAAACAACGTCAGTTTGCATTTTATTGACAAAACCAAGATTAACCAAAGTTGTGAATTGTAAAAGATTAGTAACAGTAGAACATCCTCTACGAAAGCCATGTTGGCTAGACGATAATATTGAAGACACTTGATGGCACAAATGATCCGTAACTAATTTTTCAAATAGCTTAGGTGTTACACTCAGTTTAGTAATTCCTCTGTAATTTCTAATATCATTTTTTTTACCAGACTTAAACACCGAAATAATGAGAGAATTCTTCCATATTGCTGGAAATATACTAAATTTAATTGAGTAATTGAATAACATTGTAAGAGGAATTACAAAAGCCTCTGCGCAGTTTATAAGAATGCAACTTGGAACATTGTCAGGTCCACTCTTATAAGAATATTTTAGTTTTTTCAAACCATGAAGTACAGATATTTCATCTAAACATGACAGTAAAAAAGCCTGACTTCCCACATTGTGCATTGGTTGTCCATTAAAGTTAATACCCTTATCAACCGCATAGGTAGATTAAAAGAATTTTGCAAATAGGTTACTTATTTCAGTATTACCATCTGATTCACATTCATTTAATGTCATAGAAGGTGGAAAGGTAATAGATTTTCTCTTTATACTCACAAAATTATAAAAAGACTTAGGATTCTTTTTAAAGTTGTTCTTAATTTTTGTCAGGTAACAGTTATAACGTTCTTGATTTAATTTGTTGTATTCAGCACGGGCAACAGTGTATTTCACAAAGTCTGCAACTGATCCGAATTTTTATACTTTTTATACCATTTATTCTTGCAATTCTTAATTTAATTGTTGCTAAGTAGTTGTTAAGGCCCCAGAAATATTGGTGCTAAAATATAAAAACATTGGCTTTTCAACAAGAAGTTTGTTTTCCAATTGTGGCAACACTAACAGCACGATAGTTTTGACATTTAGTTTTTTTAATGCATTCATAGTAGATGCATTGGCAATTGTTACAATCAATTTAACTTCGCACAAAAGTCGCATTAAAATATTTAAAATCCACTATGCGCCACAGTGTTGGGGTTATTCAAAATCGCGACATGCCGAATTTTGCTTAAGGATTTGACTTTGAAGCCTTAGAAGTTACAACTGGTACAGGAATTGAAGCCGATCGGTCTTTCACATCGCCATAGATTCGCTCAATTCATTCAGGAATATCCGGCTGGTTTTTCTGAAAAATTATTTTTTCAGACGAAGCCCATTTTCGCTTGTCGGGGTATGTCAACAAGCAAAATTGCTACATTTGGGCACCTGGTAATCCTAGAGCGATTATTGAGAATGCTCAATGTGGTCTGGAGACGTAAATGGCCAGTTTTTTTCAAATGCATATTAACAACTCAATTTTGGGCTATTACTGACGACGTTGATATCACTGACATGTGATTTCAACAGGACGGTGCCACATATTACCCAGCCTGTGAAACGATCAATTTAATGCAAACCAAATTTCCCGATCGTATAAATCACACAATCTTTGTGATTTAACATCAATAATCTGCTAATAAAATTCAAGCTATAAACTTTTATCACATATCTTTATCTAAGAGGTTAAAAAATACTATCATTTTAACAGAACCTTCAAATGATGTTTGATGTATAGTTTTCTGATCTTAGTCGTTAGTTGTTTACCATAAATAACAAAACACAGGGCAACCATTCCCATATTCATGTATTTAAAGGTTTTTAATATTTTCGTTTGTATGGCAGCCTTGCTTGTGGTTTATTGTTTCGTATTTCTTATATGGGAACAGATCAATTATCGATATTTGAAACGTTTTGCCTTTACACAACAACACCAACGACAAACACAACAAACAAACAAGTTTTAATTAAGAACTAGGAGTCTGGTTTTAATATAAATTCTGGCCGTTTGTGTGTGTGTGTATGTGTGCGTCTGAGAATTTTGTTTTGCATTCACTGACATCAAAATACTTTTTTTTTGTCAAATGTTCTCAAATTCATCTTCATCATTTTAAGCCAAAAAAAAATCAATGACTATTCGATTTTATATTTTATTATGCTTTAAATAACATACTTTTTTCAATAAAAAGAATCAAGTCTAAAGTTGTTGCATGCAAAAAACTCATTCATTTCAATGACGTTTTTTGTGCGCAAATCATTATGCGTAAAAGCGGTTTTCTTCTTTTATCACCATTTTTAAAAATTGTTTTACTTCTGAAGCAATTTTTTAAAGTTATAAAAAAACTATTGACATAATTTATTATTCTGTTAAATTATTGTTAGCCTTTTTTAAAAACAGATTTCTATTCAATGGGCGCTGCGTTAGATCTTGATATTGAACTTACGGTTAGAGATACTATATTTTTGGAACAACGTTGGTTTAAGTTTTCTAGGTATTAATGTCCTAATAGTCAGTCTGCGGCAGTTTTTTATTTTTTAATAATTGCAATAATTTAACTAAATTCACCATGTCATTCCTACGAATATACTTACAAAGACTTAACCTTGAGATTATTACCAGCTTACTTGAAAACCCCTAAGTTATCTGGAAACTTCGGCGCACACAAATGGATAAGAAACAGTTGGCTGATAATTTGTTAAATTGAGGGTATTTTTTTCATCAACGGTCTTTTAGGCACAAATTTTTTTAGCATACCTCGACATCAACAATTCTCTTAGGCCGAATGGGATTCCAGCACTGGTCTTGAAACAGGAGACATTATTGCGTCCGTTAGCAGCTCTTTTCAGCATGTTGTGTCATGCCGGTGACTTTCCAAAGTGTTCGAAGGTTGTTAATGTAACGCCGTTCCCGAAAAAGGGTGAGGCTTACAACCCTGAAAATTACCGCCTAAATTTGTTTTGCAATATTGATTGAAAGTATTTTCAATTTTTTTTAAAGAGAAGTAGCAGTTCCGGCAACGATGCCTATTTAGTCAAGTACCGTGCTACATTCTTTAGGAAAGGGATAGAGAATAGATTAAACAGGTGGTGAAAGTAGAAGGATAGTCGGAAATTAACTGCCGTATATAAGACAGCACAGCGACCAGTGACTATGCCTTCATCACTGAGCAGCCCCACCGACAGTCAATTTTTATTTTTGTAGTGAAAAAAAACCAAGGTCTTCGTTGGGAATCGAACCCACAACCCCCATATTTACAAGCTAGTACACTACCTATTAGCCTACAGGGGCACCTGTAGGCTAGTAAAAAAAAAAAAAAAGGTGAGGTACCTGGAGACCAACAGCATACTTAGTGACTGACAGTATGGTATCTATAGGGGGCGCTCTCCGGGTGACTTGCTGGCTTTCCTGTCAATACAAGGATGCAACTCTATACATCAATCTGTAGAAAGTACCCCCGGGGGCACATTTATATGTCTTAAACGATTCTCATTGTCGTTACATATGTCACCGGGGGAAAAAGGGACCCTGGAAACTCCACGTTATTTCCACGGGTATCAGTAAGCCCCAGAGTTTAGTTTTTTGGCTTTTTAGCCTTTTAGCTGTTGACTGTCCGATTATTGAGGTTGGCCCTTCGGGACCATCGTGGTGATTGCGATTTCGCGGCCCTCATGAATTTAATTAAAAGGCCAGGATCATCTAACCTCTACTCAGAACATTAGGTGAATGATCCGGAGCCAGTGAGCATGCTTGTCATATGTTGTGGACCAGGAGTTGAATAGTCTTCAACTCTTCAACAAGGAGTGGGGTTTGACGGCCCTACTAAGAAATCTCCGAAATTGTCCTAGGGCGCAGGCGCATCATATCGTCCCAGTGGTTTGACCACCGTCGAGTCATGGCATACACACGCTAGGTACCGACGAAAATCTTATCACGCATTCCAGAGAAAGTAAAGTGATGGCTCTAGATATTTCTTTAGATTTATATCGAGTTTTCTTAGGAATTGCACTATACGAGTTGTTATAGATGGGATTTCATCAGACGAGTTCAAGATTATTTCAGGGGTACCGTAAGGCTCCGGGTCTTTTTCTTACACTATTTCTTATTTATCTAAATGACCTTGTTTGTCTAACTTTCAATCCTATATACTCTCTTGCAGATGATAGCACCATCTGCCATTCATATTAATTTAGTAGTAGACCGAAACAGTTGGAAGCGAGGTTAATGTCCGTAAGACGGAATGTTGCATGCTTACGCATAGATCTGTATTCATAAATCATACTGCATCTGTTACCATGGGTGATAATCGATGAACTAAGCACATTTTTTAGGTTTCTAATGAAACTCTCAAGTGATTCGGTTTTATAAAACGGTGTAAGAGATACTTCACTGCTTCGGATCTTCGTAAAATCTATTTTGGAATTACGCGAGCACATACAGGAGAGATCCAAGGGGTTCAATGGAGACAGTAGGGTATCAAACTGTGTTGATTCTTTAGAACATTGACGCAATGTGTTTGTTTTTCACTTTATTATCATTACTACAATGATAAGGGAAATTGGCGAACTTGTTCCTGTTGCTCGCACGTTTTTGCGTTTAACACGTTTCTCGTTGAGGGCCCATCTAATTGTGGTTAATTGCAGTACGCATTATAGGGAAAATTAGTTTTTTGGCAGCTTGCCAGCAGAAACAAAAGGTATTAAGGCTTTATAGACGAGGACTACTTTATTTCAGAAGTGTTCCTGGATTCTTTGCAGGATGTGCAAAAATAATGGGAAGAAAAAAGAGTGAAACAAGGCGAATGATTTCACGAGGGACTAAGCGACATCACAGATTTATTATGGACATTGGTAAGATTTAAAATCAAAATTGGAAAAGAAGAACGCTGCTTATGATTTTTTTCAATAAAATCAGTGCTGAATTGCAATTAATATCAATGTGTTCAGGTGGAGCTATTTTGGTCACCTATCACTATCATTCCTAACCTTATAGAACATGGACATAATTACAATTTGACACTCCAAATGGTTATATTTGGTTTTTAAAGCCCAATATCGTCAAAAAGAAAAACTTGATTAGTAAATTACACTAACAGGTGATCTGTGCCGCAAAGTGATAATGCTATTTTGTTTTTACCTACTTTAAAGGATGACGTGACGGTGCTATATGCTGTGAGGTTAAGAGCAGGAATTTTACAAAATATCTAAATGTGTATATAAGTTCACGCAAGTAAAGGGTTTTTCAACAAGAAGTTTGTTTTCTAAAACAAAATAAAAATTTTGCTTAAGATGATTAAAATTTTTATTATATTGCGAAGAGAAAAGTTTGGCGGTGTTAAATCACACGATCAGGCTACACACTTAACTACTGATTGTCATGAAATTATACGATCGGAAAATTTGGTTTGCAATAAATTGATCGCATCCCACCCCCCCGGGCGCACATTTATCGGTCTTTATAGAATACTTGACTATCTAGACCTGTGCAACTGGGGGAAAAAGGGAGCCCAGTCCCTTGAAGTCAGACAGGGAGACAACTGGAAACTCCACTGTATTTCCACGGGGATCAGTGAGCTCGCAGAGTTCATTATTTGTCTCTTTAGACATTTAATAGTTCTCTGGCTGAACACTGAGGTTGGCCCCTATATGGGAGTAACGTGGTGATTGTGGTTCCGCGGCCCCTTAACAGTATAATGGTTCTTATGGTGGCCAGGATCATCTCACTGATAATGACACGCAAAGTGAATGATCCAGTCCAGTGAGCATGCTAGACATGAGTTCTGGACAGGAGTTGATGGTCTCCAACTCTTTAGCAAGGTGTAGTGGTTTGCAGCCCTGCTCCTGGAATCACTAAAGTTGCAACTAGGAAATACCTGTTGCATAGAATTATGGCTTCGGCTTCCTAGGACGAGCATGACGTTCCAGATTATGCAAAGTGGCTTGACCACCATCTGGTTAAGGCTCCATGGCACGGAGCGGATGTAAATCAAATCACGTCTCTGATCGCATTCCACCCGGGGGCACATTTATAAGTATTTATGGATCACACAACCATTTAGACTTGTGTCTTGCGGGGGTAAAAGAGAGCCCAGTCCCCTAACAGGCTAGCAGGAGCCATCTAGACAATCCACTGTATTTTCACGGGAATCAGTAAAGCCCCAGAGTTCCGCTATTTGTTTTTTTAGGCATTTAGCTGTTCTCTGACTGAATGTTGAGGTTGGCCCTTCGGGTGAATCGTGGTGGCTGTGTGTTTCGAGACTTTCGTTTGAGTTTGTGGGTCGGATCATTCACAATGAACACAATGAATGGTCCAGGTCCAGTGAGTACGAATGTCGTCGTATTCTTAATTATATTAAGCTTCGTGTGTTCTGGACCAGGAGTTGGATAGTCTCTTACTTTTCAGCAAGGAGTGAAGGCTGCGGCCTGCTCCGGGCTTTTAAAGTTGCAACTAGGAGTGACCGGAGGATATACGTATCCGAAGGCCTTCTAGGACGAGGGTGATGCAACATTTCATCCACAGTGGTAATGATCCACCATCTGATATTGGTCCACACGGCTAGGTGCGGACGTACATAAATCTTATCACGTATGATCGCATCATTAGCTGTGTGATATGTGGCACCGTCCTGTTGAAACCACATGTCAGTGATATCCACGTCATCAATAATAGGCCAATAGTTAGCATCTCGCGATAGCGATGACCGTTCTTCCAGTCTCATCTTCGAAAAAAATGGCCCAATCGCGCCTTCAGACCACATAGAGCATAGAGCATGCAATAATCGTTCTAAGATTTTTAGAAGCATAAATGCGGCAATTTTGCTTGTTGGCATACTCCTGACTAAATTGAGCGCATCTACCGCGATGTGAATGTTCGATCGGCTTCAATTCCTGTACCAGTTGAACATTGTAAGGCTTCAAAGTCAAATCCTTAGCGCAAAATACGGTAAGTGGTGATTTTGGATGACCCTAATTATTGAGAATGTCGCGGAATTGACAAATTTAGATCTGTTTCAAAATTGTGGCAATGCATTCAGTTGTACGACCAGCTTGAACACGTGTTGATATTCGCACTTTTTGTATCTAGGCTGTCGACTCAATTTAACAATAATTTAACAATAATAATTGTAAAAATAGTCAATGCATCTACTACGAATGAGTTAAAAAACTAAATGTAAAAGCTATCATGTTGTTGATGTTGCCACAATTGAAAAACGAACTTCTTGTCGAAAAACTCGATACAGTGTTGTCACTAATGTTTGTTTACTTTAGCATTTGACTGACCTTACGTTATAGTGGAGCCTTAAAAACTAATTAGCAACAATTTATAACAACTGTTAGGTGGTGAACAGATCTATTGTTTTAATTAAGGGTCTTGTTTTTTGTGCCAGCGCTTTTGCCTGAAGATGCGTCATTGCTCTAAATTATCATGTATCGTATTAAACCATTATTCTAGATGTAAATTTGTTTTGAAAATATGAAAAAATTAAGTAAACATAGGAATTTTTTTAGTTTCATTAACAATTATAACTTCAAATTGTTAAATAATAAATAACAATACAAATTACGAAGCTTACGTCGCACTCTTAATTTCGAAATGTGCTGTAGGATTGAACTATTTTTTAAACTTCGTCATAAATTTCACATTCTACGTAACGTTCTATCAAATACCATTATTTTCCGTTATTAACACTTTTTTTTTGTAAAAGTACACAAATATAAAATTTTTTTGTTTTTTAATTAAAAAGAGATTATTAATTAATTTATTGTCTTTATTATTATTTTTTTAACGTGACGTAGTATGTAAATATGCTTTAATGGAAATATTTTTATTAGTAATTTATTGGACTTCTCTGTTAACCTTCAAAATTGTTTTAGTGCATTTTTATTTAGTTGCGTTAGGAAAATATGGATGCCGGTTGGAATGTTTTATGAATTAAGCTGTTGTAGCTCCTATAATTTATTTTATTATTTTATGAGATAAAATAATTTATGAGATAAGATAATTTTTTTATAGAGCTATACAAGTTTAAGTTAGCACTAATTTTGTAATTGGCGGCCATTTTGTCAGGTGTCAAGTGATTTATACTTAGTTTGGTTGTTATTTCAGTAGTCAATAGAATGCCTGACATGAATAGAACAAATTGTGCAAACTGGGCCCAAAAGCAGATTGCCTTTGATCCCGATTTTCATACGCGAATTCTGTTTGTATGGATACGTCAATATACAATAAAACTACGATATTTTTAGTGATGATTATCCTCAGATGTATGTTGGGACACCTTAACATCCAGAAAAATTAACTGTTTGGTGTGGTGAATCATTGGTCCGTACTTCTTTAAAAACGATGCTGCTCAGAACATAACAGTCAATGGTAAGCGATATAGAGCCATTACTACTGACTTTTTTTATTCATCAATTGAATAATCATGATGTGCAGGTGCTGTGGTTTCAGCAAAATGATACAACATGTCACATAGCTCGTGTCACAATTAAGTTATTGAAAGAAACTTTTGGTAGAGGCATAATTTTACGTTTCGGACCCGTAATTTGTATTCCAAGATCGTACGATTTAATGCTGCTAGACTATTTTCTGCGGAAATATGTGAAATCGCTATTCTACGCCGATAAGCCCGAAATGATTGATCACTTGGAGGATAACATTCGCTGCATTATTGCCGATATACGACCATAATTATAGGAAAATTCATCGAAAATTGGACCTCCAGATTAGACTATGCCCGAGCTAGTGGGCGCATGCCATAGGTCATATTTAAATTAAAATACTAAATATTCTTTCGAATAAAGCAACTTTCAAGTCAATTTAAAAATGCTATTGCTATTTCCTGTCCTAACTGGCTGTTTGTTTCGATGCGAACGCATCATTTTCAAGCCGCGTTGTGGTTTGTACTGGTGAGCCAGTATTGGCGTTCAGGCAGTTCTGTTGTTAAGTTCGTATCTGTTCAGATAAGCAGAATGCCAGCCACCTGGCATTTGCATGCAAAGTAAATTTATCGATACCTCCGTCTTTTATTATTATCTAGGTACGTGTTCTTCTGAGGGGTGAAAGCGCTCGCCTTTGATTACGAACCAGCCAGTTAGGACAGGAAATAGCAATAGTATTGCATTTACTGGCGAAGGATAAATAAACAACATAATATCAATTTAAAAAATTCATCTACGTTTTATTTCATTGCAAATTTCTATACCTCTATACAAAACACCCTTATATGCAAGTGTAACAAATTTTTTACTGAGACATTTTCAAGTCAAGCACGGAAACGGCCAAACTAAAATAGCATGACTAGAATTTAAAGGATATGTTTCTACTTTTGTGTACGTTTTGTTGTTTGTGGGTTATTTGAAATAACACAAACAACACACATGTGTTGGAAAAAGTCATCATAAGTTACACTTCCAGTTAAATAGCCAGAAGTCATATTTAAATTAAAATACCAGCAGTTTATCTTTCGAATAAAGTAAATCTCATTTCATTTTCAAATACTCATCTTTGTTTTATTCCATATTAAACTTGTATACTTCTGTAAAAAACACCCTATATATCTATGTGTAAAATATAAATATGTAGTAGTTTTTAAATTAAATTAGTTATAATTAGTTAGTATTTAACTTATTTAGAATGTAGCTCCATCTGTTTATCTATAACAAACTGGATATTAATTTTTCTAATAAACTAATTAACACAAAAATCGTTGGTTATTTTCTTTGCATTACTGAAAAGAATACAAATTCACATAAAGTTTTAACTCTTTTCTAGATTGTTAGTTTTGGTTTGGAGAGCACATTAAAAACTATTTATACAATTTTTTTTAAGAAAAGTAGCACTTCGGGCAACAATGCCTATTTATTCAAGTACCATGCTACATTCTGTAGGAAAGGGATAGAAAGGAGATGCGACAGGTGGTGAAAGTAGAAGGATAGTAACAGAAATTAACTGTCGTATAAGATAGCTCAGTGACCAGTGGACTATGCCTTCATCACTGAGCAGCCCCACCGACAGTCAATTTTTATTTGTGGTGATAAAAACCAAGGTCTTTGCTGGGAATCGAACCCACAACCCCCAGTCATGTAAGCTAGCACACTACCTACTAGCCTACAGGGGATTAGGAAAACAGTAAATTATTTTTCAGAATTAATTAGATAAAAGATATTGACCGTTTGGTTTAAAAAAAAGGAATAGAAATCAAAGAAGCTGCAGTAAATGGTATTGATTACCTTTGTGGAGATCTTGATGCTAGGTACAGTGAGTATTTTGTGACTATTCTGGTAAATTATTAGAAATTTGTTAAAAAGACTTGCAATATTAAGTATAACAACCAAAACCCTGGAAGTATTTCGTCAAAATTAAATAAATCGCATGGAATTTATTCAAATTAATTAATATAGCAGCTT
Source organism: Trichopoda pennipes (assembly GCA_030448955.1). NCBI lineage: Eukaryota > Metazoa > Arthropoda > Insecta > Diptera > Tachinidae > Trichopoda > Trichopoda pennipes. The sequence goes on along the minus strand of JASKUP010000070.1, from coordinate 1,519,596 downwards.
AAACGCGGAGTTTCGCAGGGAAGTGTTATCAATGATATTGTTACGAAGATGTTTTGTTTAAGTTTTGAAAGGAAATAATTATCATTAAAGAAGTAAACGAAATGACCTATTGACACGCTTATTATAAATTCTACGAAGTTATTTTAAAAACGTGAAAACAAAAATAAGTAACACAGAACAAAAACAAATAACACACAGCCAAGCAAAGCATCTTTTAGTGGTGAAGTTGCCAGTATGTTTATTTTGCGTGTGTTGAAAGTGAATAAATCGTTTGATTTAATTTAAAAACTCTTAAGTGCTGTTTTGTTTTGGCAATAAAAGAATTCAATATAACAAAACGTTTATTAAAAATGTAACAATATAAAAAACATAAATTTTAATCGAAGGTTGCATATTTATGCTGACGATGTAATTTATTAGGGTATAAATACATAAACTTACTAAAAGCTAAAATTTTATCTAGAATTGGTATTGTTTATAAATTTAAAAATAAATTTAACTGTGATGCGAAAATGCTTATAAACCAATTGTTTATATGCGTGATAAGATTTACGTCGGTACCTAGCTGTGTAAGCCATAACTCAACGGTGGATCAAACCTCTTGGGTAATATTTATCTTGCATCTGCGTCCTAGGAAGCCGAAGCATTATTATACACAACAGGTGATTCCTAGTTGAAATTTCGGAAGCTACGGAACAGACCCGCCAACCCCCACGATGCTCCCGAGCAGCCAACCTCAGTCAGAGAACAGCTAAAAGGCTAAAAAGACAAAGAGCTAAACTCTGGGGCTTACTGATTCCCGTAGAAATAACGTGGAGTTTCCAGTTTGCTGCCTGCTAGTCTTTAGGGGACTGGAATCCTTTATACCCCCGTTGATACATGTAGTGATGGTGAGATTCTATCAAGACCTAACAATGTGCCCCCCGGGGGGGGGGGGACTGGTTGACATGGTCGGACAATTAAACGCTTCAGTTGGTCAGGTGTATGTGAAGTTACTGATGCTCTAGATACGGATAAGAATTTTTCTCGTCGAATCATATAATATTATTAGATATGTCTAATGGTTTGCGTAGATTTTACCACGTTTCATCTGTTTCAAATAATCTTTAGGGGTTTAGCTTCGAAAGGCTTATAAAGATCCTTACTCTGATAATACCGGGTATTACAGCAAGAAGTTTGTTTTTAATTGTGGTAACATCAACAACATAATACATTACGTTTTAAAAATCCATTAAAGATCTTTTACTTTGTCTAATGTCTAAACACTTCTAGTATAATAATTTTATATTTTGTCTCTTTAAATTTTAATTTAAATTAATTTTTAATTTGTTTAGGTCTGAAATATATTTTAAAATAAATTTTTCATACGAAATTCATATTAAAATATAAATATTTTTTTATGAACATCGCAAAATAAAATTGAACTGTGATAGTGACACTTTTTATTTTTATCCCGCAGAAGGCAGTGCACAAGATAAGTGATAATGGCGTTATATTTTTCTATGTCATTTAAACGTAACTGATTTAATTTTTACATTTGAAATTAAATTGATGCGTGGAATTTAATTAAACAAATCAATCCAGCCAGTATCAAGTGGTACCATTGCACACGAATATTTCAATAATTATATTTTCTTTATATCACAACCTCAAGCTGGTTTAAATTGTGTGTTATTATATCTGTGCAGCGGGATTAACGTTTTAGAAAATAACCTAATAATTTAAAAAATAAATGTAAATTTTTAATTAGGTACTCTTTTTATTATAAATGCAATAAAAATAATTAAGTTATTTTCAAGTCAAAATTCAAATCAAGTTTTTAATGTTGTAATAATAATAATAACATTAAATAAAATTATACACAATAAGGTGTTAAGAACATGAAAAACCTTAGTGCAACTTCACAAAAGCTTCTTAAGCTTTTGAATATGCGAGCATAAATGTATAACATTTTATTACAAATATATCGGGGTTTTCAAAAAGAAGTTTGTTTTTCAATTTTAATAACACTAACAACATGATAATTTTAACATTTAGTTTTTTGACGTATTCATGCTATGGCAATTGTTACAATAAATTCAATTTCATACGAAAATCGCATTAAAATAATTAAAATCCACTATGAAAATTGTGGTCCTCTTAAAGTTACATTTCGTAAAATTCTTAATATATTAGGACAACATAATCGCTCTTCATAAACCGCTATTAAGAATTTGGTTGTTAAATTTGAGTCGACAGGCACAATGCAAAATGTGCGAACATTAACGCATGTTCGACCGAGTCGTTCAACTGAAAACATAGCAGCTGTGACCCACAGTGTTAAAGCAGATTCAAATTTGTCAAACCACCACATAGAGAATTTATCGTAATATAATTTGACTTTGAAGCCTTTCAAGGTTCAACTAGAGTAGGAATTGTAATCACAAGATCATTCACATCGCTGTAGATTCGCTCATTTCATTCAGGAACAAGCGGCTGGTTTTTTAAAAAAAAATAATTTTTCAGACGAAGCAAATTTTCACTTCTCAAGGTATGTCAACAAGCAAAATAGAAAAATCCTAGAGGGATTATTGCATGCGCAACAAACGTCTTTTTAAAAAACCACGTCATCAATAATAGGACCTCGCGATATCGTGATCCATTGACCATTACCGGCCTCATCCCAAAAAAAAGGCCCATTAATGCCTCTAGACAACATAGCGCACCATACAGTGACACGTTGAGCATGCAAAAGCTTCTCAATAATCCCTCTAGTATATTCAGAAGCCCAAATGTGGCAATTTTGCTTGCTGGCATACCCTGACAAGTAAATATGGACTTCGTGGGAAAAAATGATTTTTTCAGAAAAACCAGCCGGCTTCAAAATCAAATCCTTAGGCAAAATTCGCAATGTGGTGATTTTGGAAAAATTCCATTGTTGAGAACGGCTAGAAATTGATAAATTTGGATTTACTTCAATACTATAGCTCACGGCTGCTATGTTTTCCGTTGAACGACTTGGTCGAACATGCGTTAGTGATCGCACATTTTATACCGAGCCTATCGACTCAAATTTAAAGACCAATTTTTGCGGTGCCAAAAGGACGAATGTGTTGTCCGATAATATCACAAATTTTACGAAATGTTATTTTAACAAAACCACAATTTCCGTAGTGGATTTTATTTAATTTAATGAGTACTTCGTGCGAAATTGAATTCATTGTAACAATTTCCAATGCATCTACTGCGAATACGTCAAAAAACTAAATGTTCAAAAATGTTATTGAAATACAAACGTCTTGTTGAAAAACCCGATGGAAAAGAACTAAGTTAGATTTAAAAACCACTTTTACAAATTACCTAACGAACACGGCCGGAGCTCCCAAACCGCAATTTTCATCGAAATTTTAATGCAACACCTCGAATTACTACACGTCTAAATAAATAAATAAACCAAGATAATTTGAATAAAACCAGTCATGAGGTATATAGCGAGCACAATGGCCATATGCATGAACTTTTGGTGGAGTAATCCATTGTACTGTTTATTTTATGACAACGTACATATTTTTGTGAGAATATTACGGAATTGTTTGTTAACAGAAAGCCGGCATTTTGAAGGAAACCAGCACTGTTCGCACTTATAATTTCAAATGAATCCAAATAGTGTACTTTTTATTTTTATTTTATTTCTTTATTCATTAAGGATTTAAGATAGAATTAAGTGTATGTTAAGCATTTTTTGACTTTCCATCATGTTAGTTTTACACTTCGTATAAACGAAAGTAATTATATTTAATGCATATTTAATGCAAAGTGAAAAAAACAGAAGCTACACATACTTCATGAAGAATGAGTTGTGAACAATTTTTGCAACAATTGTTTGCTTCTTTCATAAGCGGTGAACAATAGGTTGCGATTAGTTTGAATAGCAAACATTCATGAACTAATTTGTCTGCGACGAAAAAACAAAAACAAAAGCAAAACAAAATTTATTTCGTGGTTAACGAAAAAAACCAAAAAAAAAAAAGAAATCAACTATTTCTTCGTGAATATTAAAAATGAAAAAAGAGTGAAGTATGTACTCTGGTAATAACATAAGTAACATCCTAGTTGTAATCAATAAGTTGGGAAACTCCTTCTTTAGCTTATTAGTTATACATGTGCCATCAAATGAACAGGAAGATCATAAAAGCGTTTTAATTTAAATTACTATTAAACAGGTTTTACACAACTTCCGCCTACCTAACAACATTTAGCGATTTTTTAGAATACGTTGAACTGATTAATTCGTTGTGGTTTTTGATTGTTGTGATTTTGTTAATTAATATTTTAATTAACATGTTCTTCATGCTAAATGACAATACAACAAATTAATACATTGAAAATAACAAATTCCATAACTATAAAATATTTTGAAAGCATTATGTAAATATGTAATAATTCGATTCACGTCTTAAGGTAAATGTACAAATATTTTAATAAATTTTTAATCTTAATAAATTTTAAACAATATAATTAAGAAAGTATTTGACTAATAACAATTACTTCAATATTTTAAAAGAAGGAAGTAGCAAAGACAGTATTATTCATGCATCAGAATGCATCACTAATTAACACTTTATTTTATGAATTCAAAGAACATTTTTTCCACGTGTTTCATATTTTCTTTGTTTTAATTTATCAATCACTAACCTTTCTAATGGCGAATAACTTTAACATCATTGTGTTATTTCAAAATAATATGATGTAATTTTTTTCACACTTAGTGCAACTGCTACTTAGAACATTTATTAATTAAATATGACATTTCGCAACTACGTCATGGTGTTTAGATTCACTTTAATATGCATTCATGATATTTCAAGAAATAGCGGGAGGCAAGTTCGAGCAGCGCTGGAAATGTTTTAATAGAAATTACATATTTATCAATTTATTTAGGAATGCCTTGATGCCTGTTAGTTTCCTAGTGATTGGAAACTTATAATTCGAACATTCTCCGCTCTAGTTCAAGGTCGATGAAGAATATATTTTGTAGGCTGTGTAGTATATAGTAATATATTTTTTGTCTAAAATTCCAACTAAAACTCATTTTTCTGCAACCATATATCAATTTTAATGTTATCGCAGCACAAAAGCAACAGGTGGATAAGCGAAAATTACTGTGACAATTAGAAAATAAAATAAAAAACTTTTTACAACATACTACAGAACATGTCTGTTACATTATATTATTATAGAATTATAAGCCGCACAATTGCATTTGTAATCATTTTAAAACTGCAATATTCTGACAATCGAATAATATCTAACGTAACGCAATTCAAAATCGGCATGGCAATTTGTAGCTTGTTAATCATATGTGCAAAAAGCTTAGCAATTTTAAATTGCACATGTTTAGTGCAACTGCCTTTGCGGACGTTACTTTCATATATATTAATTATAACCTTAATTAGAGGTATGTGATATAGATTACCTAGCCGTGTGAGCCATAAAACGAAGAAGGTCTAACAACTGGGTGATTAGAATACGAATACTCCCATCCTGAAGCACATACACACCTTAGTGCACACACGCCTTAGTAGCAATTTTAAAGGAAACAGCAGCAGGGCAATGCCACCACTCATTGCTCGAGAGTTATCCTGCAACATGCGTAACATCAGACATTGGAAGTTACCCATACTATTCGGTAATATCCAGGGTACGGATTTGAACACTCATGTGCAGCACATGCACATGAAGGCAAATATGCACAAAAAATAAATACGCACATGCACATGCGTAAGTGCCAATTTTTGTATGTGCCTACTAAACGCACATGTGCAAGTTCAACTTGCGTAGGCACATTTCATGTGCCACTCTTAAAATGTGCGGCACATGAGTGCACACGTACTTGCACATTAATATATGTATGTGCAAGACGAAGAAGTACATTAATAACAACAATAAATTGTAGTGTTTTGTTGTTATGGTATGTGTTGAAAATAATTTTAACTGCGTAGTATAATGATGTGCATGAAGATGAGCATTCATGTGCCTGTACTTTGCACTTGGCACATGTGCGTGTGCTTCTATTGTCCATGCACACTCATGTGCCTTCATATAAAGATCAAAAATTGTTGCACATATTCATGTGCATGTACACAAATTTTGGCACATGTGCTGCACATTCATGAATAAATTTCTACTCTGGTAATATCTCTGTGAGGCTTTAGAAAGCAACCGATTTTAAACGACAGCCACCGCGTTACTCCCAGAAGGGCCTCACCAACAATCACGACAGGGCCGTACCACTGTAAGCAACTGGTTTCAGTGGTTTTAGTAAGTTTAAGCTAACTACACAGACGTCGAGAGCCCATAATTATTTTTTTTTCAGTTTCCAGTTAGGGACGAGATCCATTTGTACTGCGTGCGCCAGACGGGCCTTAACCAGAGGTAAAAGGATTTTCAAATATTATTAATTTTTATTCAATAGGAAACAAATTTAGCTATATCCTTCTGCGCTTAGTGAGGTGAGGTTTAAAACGCTTACAGTTCGCTATATTCTGAATCTATTTTAACTATATGTATGTAAACAGTTTTCACAGCTTTATAATTCTACCCCTGCTAAACGATTTTTGGATTTGCAAAAATTGCAAATTACTTTCCTGATCTAAATAAAATCTGCCTATAATAAAAAGTTTATCTAAAATAAAATTAAATTAAAAATTTTGGTTAAGTTAATTCGAATTTTTATTGTATACGAAGATAAAAGTTCGACACTTATGAATAAAAAATGACATCTGGCAAATGTCCATCACGACCATGCGGACACATGTCGATTCTTTCATCAAAGTTTGTAATCACTTTGTGGCAAAATGGTGGTGCTATTTCATATCAAGGCTTTTGAGTTTTAAAACTGAAATCGATTCGATTGGCTCTGTATAGACTCTGTCTTTAACATAGCCCCACATAAGGTAATGCAAAATAATGCTTGCTTGTTGACATACTCTGACAAATGAAAATGGGCTTTGGCTGAAGAAATGATTTTTTTCCGAAAAACCAGTCGGTTATTCCTGAATGAATTGAGCGAATCTTTATCGATGTAAATGGTCGGTCGGCTTCAATTCCTGCACCAGTAGTGCGATTCACTATTATGTTATAAGGACAATTGTTATTGTTAAAAAATTTTAACAACAAAATTGTCGATTTGGCTATTCAGTAACTTTTAAAACAACATTCGTTACTGTTAAGTTACAGTTGTCGACGTTAAAAAGCGTTAGCTAACCTACATTTCGTTTTGGTTGTTATAATAGTCGACAACATTAATAAACAAATTTTCAATTTAAAGTAAAAGTAAACAAAAAAAGGTAATACGAAACCAAATAAGAAAATTTGTAGCAATTCAACCAAAAACATATTTTGTGCATATTTTTTACTTACCTTGTACAAAAAACTTGAAAAATTTTGATAATTAAAATAATATATGACAAATTTTCTTCAACAATTGTTTGTTTTTTATGCATTCTTCTTTGAGCTTTTCGTATATATTTACAGAGATGCCACTTTTTTCAATGTTTGTCGACTAGGAATAACAAGCAGGTTCTGAATCGCACTATCGTTAGTGCAAACAATCAAATGTGTAGAAAGCATTAACATGGTATCGAATCGTTAAAAGTTACTGAATCGCACTACAGCTGAACCTTGTAAGGCTACAAAGTCAAGTCCTTGCCAAAAATTCGGCATGTGGTGGTTTTGGATAACACCAATCGTTGAGAGCGTTGAGGAATTGAAAAATTTGCATCTGCTTTAACACTGTGGCTGAAATTCTTAATAGCGGTCTCAGAATAACGATTATGTTGTCCGAAAATATCATGAATTTTACGAAATGTTACTTTAAGAGAGCCACCATTTTCATAATGAATTTTAATTATTTTAATGCGATTTTCTTGCGAAATTGGATTTATTGTAATAATTGCCAATGAATCTATTACGAATATGTAAAAAAAAACTAAATGTCCAAACTATCATCTTGAAAAACAACCTTCTTGTTGAAAAACCCGATATATACGAGTGTTATTCTTTAAATTTTAATTGTACCTACGGTTCGAGATATTTATATGAGATTTATATAAGAAATTTATATAATTTATAATTGTATTTGTTTTACTTAATGCAATTACGAGAATGCTGATATATACTTTGTGTCATATTCATCATATTTATTACGTAAATGTGGGGACATCTCTTAATTATTAATTTCACTCGTCGAATACAAAAGATAACAGAATAAAAATTAATATTAGGTCTTCTATGACATACAGCGTCTGGGTAAATTTAAATTATGCAGTTGTTACAGTTGCATAGATAGATGTCTTCAACAGCTAGATAGATATTGTAGCTGCACAAGGTAACACTTTTACCCTTTAGGCCCTTAAGTACAAAACCCTAAAGGAGAAATATAATATAAAATATTTAAAGTTAGGTTAATGGTATATTGTAAATTTAAGCGTTACCGATCCTTTTTATTTTTGCCACCCATTAATTTCTCAAAAGTTTTTAGTTGAACAAATGGTACTTTGGGATTTTATGCTTTATGGGTTCAGGTTTAAATAAAACGCGTCTCCGATAAAAAAATCCAAATTTATTTATTTATGTATGAGAAACATGTTTTACATAAATCTTTAAAAAGTAATGCACATGAATATCTGCACATGGCGGCGAGTGAAAAATAAAGACAGGAAACAAAGCGCGACAATCTTGTTGCTTTACCGCGTGAGCAAACAGTGATGTATTTTTGAGTAGGGCTTGTGGGTTGCACAGTACTTTATTTTTATTTTTCTCGGCACACGGAGAATTTATTTGTTTGTTTCTTTGTGCTATGAAAATATAAGAACCAATACGAGTTTAAAGCACAGGAATGTTCAGTTAACTTTAATTAAATAGAAAAATGGCTAATCAATATATGTAGGTGAATAAAGCCAAAAGAAAATTTATTTAAAAGAATACAAGAAGCTGCTTGCTTGAGGTCTCCTATTTCCATAATTTCGATGGCAGTAAGAAAAATAAAAGATTGATTGCTTCCGGATTTAATTGTAATAAATAGATCAATTCAAAAACAAACCTGTCTACAATTCCTATATGGAGAACTTAAAAAAAGTTTGAGAGCCGCTGGAATATTGTGAAAAATACAAATTTGTATTTTCGTAGAAATGTTATTAAAATCATGTTTTATGTTAAGCATGTTCCTAAAAATTTTTTCGATTAAAATTTGTATTGGATTGTTCACAGAATAATTTAGAAAACAATTTTCCCAGAAATATGATTTATTAAATGATAAGCAAGCAAGACATAAACAAATTTGGAATGCTAAATTCGGCCAAATAGAATCTTAAATACCCTGCACCACAATGATAGTAGAATTATACAATTAACACATAAAGAGAAGTGAACAATAAAATTATAACACTAATAAATTACTATAAATGAGTTTATGTGTTTTGTTTAAATAAAAACCAAAGATTAAGTAAACATTGAACACTTGTTTACAGTTACAAAGAAATTTTCTAATGTGTATACAGGGTATCAAACTTAGTTCAAATGCGAAATTGCTAAATTTTGAAGCTTCGCTAGTAAAATTATAATTAAAAAGTTTTAAATTTTTTGCTGACAAAAAGGAATAAAAATAAATTTCAATAAGAAGTTTGTTTTTTAATTGTGACAACACCAACAAAGTGATAGTTTTGACAGTTTTTTGACGTATTCGTAGTAGATGCATTGGCAATTGTTACAATGAATTCAATTTCGCTCGAAAATCGCATTAAAATAAATAAAATTCACTATGAAAATGCTGGGTCTCTTAGTGTTGCATTTCGTAAAATTCGTGATATTTTCCGTCCTTCTGAGATCGCTATTAAGAGTTTGGCCATTAAATTTGAGTGGACAAACTCGATACAAAATGTGCGAATACTAATGCGTGTGAGTCGCAATGTTGAAGCAGATGCCAATTTGTAAATTCCTCGAAGTTCGCAATAACGAATTTTGCGTAAGGATTTAACTTTGAAGCCCTACAAGGATGAGCTGGTGCAGGAATTGAAGCCGACCGATCATTCACATCGGCGTAGATTCGCTCAATTCATTCAGGAACAACCGAAAGGTTTTTCGAAAAAAATCAGTTTTTCAGACGAAGCCCAATTTCACTTGTCAGAGTATGTCAACAGGCGAAATTGCGCATATGGGCTTCTAAAAATTCTAGAGCATTTATTGAGAAGCCTTTACATGCTAAAGTTGTTACTGTATGGTGCGCTATGTAGTATGGAGGCGTGATTAGGTCGTTTTTTTATTCAAAGATGAGGTTGGAAATGCAGTGACGGTCAATGGATCGCGCTATCGCAACATACTAACATCACTTTTTGCAAACCAAATTTTCTTATCACATAATTTCGTGACAATCAGCAGTTAAGTGGTTAGCCGGATCGTGTGGTTTAACACCACTGCATTATTTTTGTGGGGCTATGTTAAGGTCAGAGTCTATACTGTGTATTGTTTTCAGGCTTAAAACTCAAAGTCCGTGATATAATTCACAAAATAGGACCGCCATTTTGCCAAAAAGTGATTGAAAACTTTGATGAAAGAAACGACAGCTGCCAACGCGGTCGTGGTGGACATTTGCCAGATATCATTTTTCATTAATAGCTGCTAGATCTTTTTTTCGTAGTACAATAAAAATTTGAAACATCTTATTTTAAATTTTTCGTTTTAATTTGTTTTAAAAAACAAACTTTTTGTGTGGAAAGACCCTTTACATGCAGGTTCTTTTATAAAACCGTAAAATATTAACAGCAACGCAACTTACTTTAAGATCTTTTTATTTAATTATTTCCCATAATAGAAAATAACAACCTTGGTTATATTAACTTATGCATAGTTTAAGTTAGATTTCTAAAGTGTGTTTTTATAGAGGTATAGAACTTTGAAAGGGAATAAAACAAAGATGATTTTTTTTAATCGACATAAAATTGTAGTACTTTTTGCCTATGATCGCCACCGCTGGTTTGGACGTAGACTAATCTGGAGGTCTAATTGACTATGACTTTTTCAATATTTGTGTCCGTATAACGACAATAATGCGGCGAATGAGGTTCTTCAAATGAAAATAGTTTAGCGACGTTAAATCGCACGGTCTTGCACGTCTTGGTTGTTCAATTGATGAACGAAAAATCCAGTGATCATTGCTTCATATCGCTTACCATTGACTGAAACGGCTGACCAGCATCGGTTTTAAAGAAGTACGAATCAAAGATTTCACCAGTTCATATCGCACACCAAACAGCAAGTTTTTCTAAACGCAACAATGTCTCCACATACACTTACGAAAATCGGGATCAGCGAGAATCTTATTTTGGCCTCAATTTGCACAAGCGTTTTTTAGCCGCCAGTCTATTCATGTTGAAATCTTAAACCAAACTAAACATAAATCTGGCAACATAATGTTGCTAACTTAACGAAACTAATAGATAAACTTTTCTTTATTTGAAATATGTGTATGTAATATTAAATGTTGTAGGAAAAATAATTATTGTTAGATAAATAAATAAATAGATGAATAAAATCAAATATTACATACAGAATGAAAAACTTTTATGCGCCCCTTTTATCATTGTGCTGAAGGGTATCAAAATATTTTTCGAAATATTTTTTTTAATGTTTGTTTATTTTAAAGAAAAAGTTCATGTATAACATGTATTCTTATAAAATTGATAAGAATTTAATAATGACGCCTTTAATTAATACACGTTTTTTTTTTAACCAGCTGATAACAATATTTTTTCATTTTAATTTATTTTATACTCAAACCAGCTTCTAAAAAAGCAGAAGTCCAATTTATAGACTTTTGTTTAATTTTAAATAATAATCTACAAAGGTCGTTATATTATTTTGGTAAACCAAAATAAAAAGTAAAATAACTTGAAATATTAAATATTAAAATCTTTCCATGCAAATTCACCAGTTTGTTTTTTCTTCTATTTGTTGGCCAGAAAAATCTTCCTTTGTTGCGTTCTCTAAGATTTCGAGTTGAAATAAACAAAACCAGTTAGCAAAATGAATTGAGTTATTGTAATTATATATGAAACATAAATTAGATTATTAATTAAAAGGTTTTTGACACTGCAAAAATATTAAAATATTAAAAATATAATTATTTTTAAAGTTTCGCATATATTCTCAATATAAATATTTATCTATAATCATATCACGTGTTTTATTTAAAGTGACTAAATTAAAATTGTTTAAATAATAATTATAGTTAATTGACCTTTTTAATATTTTCTAAATATTTTTTTCGATATTTCGCCACAACATTATCAAATTTGTTGGACAAACAGTTTATATTTTTTTTTATTGTTTATATAAAGGGTTTTTTTTAACACAAAGTTTGTTTTTTAAAACAAAATAAAACAAAAAAATTAGATTAAGATGATTAAACTTTTTATTGTATTACAAAGGAAAAAGGTTGGTAATTATGAATGAAAAAGGATAACTGGCAAATATCCGCCACGGCCACGCTGACAGATGTGGATTCTTTCATCAAAGTTTTTAATCACTTTTTGATAAAAGGCAGTCCTATTTCATTGATCGCATGGCGGATTTTGAGTTATAAGGCTGATATCAATTCGATTGGCTCCATATAGTCTATGTCCTTAGCATAGCACAAAACAAAAATAATTCAATGGTGTTAAATCACACGATCTGGCTGGCCACTTAACTGCTGATTATCGTGGAATTAAGCAATCGGGAAATATGGTTTACAATAAATTGATCGTTTCATTAGCTGTGTGACATGTGGCACAGTTCTGTTGAAACCACACGTCAGTGATATCTACGTCGTCATTTACAGGCCAAAATTGAGTTGTTGGCATCCCGCGATAGCGTGACCGTTAGCGCATTTCCAGCTTTATCTTCGGAATAAAACAGACCAATAACGTCCAGACCACACAGCGCATCATTCAGTGACATATTGAGCATGCAAAGGCTTCTCAATAATCGCTCTAGGATTTTCAAAAGCCGAAATTCGGTAATTTTGCTTGCTGATATACCCTGCTGAAAATGGGCTTCGTCTGAAAAAATGATATTTTCAAAAAAATCTGAATGAATTGAGAGACTTTGCGGTGATGGTCGGTCGGCTTCAATTCCTGCACCGGTTAAACCTTATAAGGCTTTAAAGTCAAATCCTTACGCAAAATTCCACATGTGATGGTTTTGGATAACCCCAAATTGTTGAAAACGTCAAGAAATTGACAAATTTGAATCTGCTTCAACCCTGTGGCTTACGGCTGTGGTGTTTTCAATTGAACGACCTGGTCAGGGACATTTTGTATTGAGCCTGTCGATCTAAATTTTGGAGACCAAATTTGTAATAGCATATTTTTCTGTTCCTGAATATGCCATCCAATGATGTGGCAAAATATTGAAAATATTAAAGTTTTGAAAGGCACTAACTGTTTCATTAATTTGTTGCGATTAAAATGTTGGTTCTTTTTTGCGATTATTTTAATTCAGGGATGGAAAATCTGATAAAAGTTGTCTTTTTAGTCAGGGCTGGATATTGAAACAATTTCTTGGAAGCCATATACGTAGTTGCATACAAATGGAAGAATGCTCCGCATACTTAAACCGAATCACATCAGCATTCGTGGGGTTAAGAATGCATTTTGAAAATTGCTTGCCTGATATCGCTGACACTAATGAAACCTGCAATCATAATGCTTTGATGCATTATGTTTAAAAATACTTAATTAAAATTAACTATTTACAAAATAGTAAAAAGTTATTTTTTTTAAATTTCATAATTTTGTTAAAAAATAGAGAAAATTGCGGCAACTTGTTAACTGCAGCCGATACATTTATGGGTTATACATGGTTAAGAGTGATGTATAAAGGATCTTAAAAGGAGGCAATAATTTTGTGAAGATCCAAAATGTTGTACGTAAATTATTTTGGGAAACTATTGTGTCGCTCTGCAAAGACCTGGAATGCTGACACTAATAAAGATATTCCCGATGTTAACATATACAATTTAATTTGCTTGAATGTAATAATGTAAAGTAATTATTTTTTCTGTTAGTACATTGGTATACACTAACTTATAACTTAGTATATGTATCTAGTCGTACACAGTCGGTTTTGTGAATAGAGTATGGTCTGACAAATTGTTACTTATCAGAGGCGTGCCACAGTACCACTATTACTTTTAGTAAATGTGAATGATTTGTCAAAAGCTGTTTCAAAATGCAACATCCATCTATACGCATACGATGTGCAATTTACACTAGATATCCCACTGGTCAGTCGCACGTAAATAATAAATTAAGGAAAATTTACCACTGGGCTTGTGAAAACGGACTAAGGTCTAGCAAAAACTTTTTCAGCGAACATTGTTTTGAATGACGAGAATATTAAAATTATTAACAGCTGGTATACATGGTCGGAACACGTATACGCTTCAGTTGGTCAGGTGTATGTGAAGTTACGGACGTTCTGGATCACGCAATATTTCACTTCATACAGATAAGAACTTTGCTCGCCAATACATACTTTAATGTATGGATTTGAATTATTTGGTAGCTGTGACGTCGTTTGGATTTTTTCCGCCAGTAAATGAGATACTGTTGTAATTTTTTTCTGTAGTTTCTGGCTGTTTGTTCGGGATAAACGGCAAGCGCTTTCGACACAAGTATGAATTGAAACACGACTTGAAAATGAGGTATTCACATCAAAAGTGCTCGCCGTTCATACCGAGCAAACAGACAGCAAAAATGACAACAATAATACAAACATTGGATCCAATACGTAGCCAAGTTATCCTAAATTTTCTTTCCTTCCGACTGCAAGTCTCCAAAATGTATAATGATATTTAATGTGCAATTTTTAGCATTATTTCTAATTTCAACATCGTAATTTTTTATGGATTATTCAGTTCAACTGTCTCTTCTTTTTGCGAAGGTACACTGTGGGCATAGGCAAGAGGCTTTAGTAAAGGCTAGAATAGAGTCTACGATCCTATCAACACAGCCATTATATGTAATTAATTTTTATTTAATTAGTTATAATAAATAATAAATATTTACTTCAAAACATTCATAGCATGACTTCACCTGCATTTCTAATTACAAACATTTTAAACGATTATCTCCGCCAAAGCAAATTAAATTAAAAGGTTTTTTGTCATAAAAACTGAAGCTTTTTTGTAAGGATTAACGCAGCTTCTGAAATTTATTTAAATTGAAAAAACAGACTCACTTAAAAAACCGTTATTTTTATATAAAAAAAGTAAAAATTTTAAAGCTAACAAATCGTTTTACTTTATTTACTCGACCTTGAAATGGACCTATTTTTATTTTACTGGACATACAGCTGTAAAAAAGATAATTTTAATAACTCTCTACTTAAATTAATTTCAATTAACGTTCGAATTAATTTGCATAACGTTTTTAAATATTCCAATTAAAAAGGTTTTTTGTTTAGCTTTGAAAAATTGTTATAAAGAACAAAAGAAAAAGTTATTTTCTATATATTCAGTAATACGACAAATATATATTAAAAGAATAATTGTTTTTTAAGGCCACTGATCTTTTTGCTTCAAATTAAAGCAATTTGACATTCAAATAAATTTTCGTTTATTTGAAAATAAATTGATGTAATTAAATTGATCGTGTTATACTATTATTTATAATAGATCAGTCATCGCTGATCACTGTTGTCCTTTAAGGCCGGGGCACATAGGATCCGTCATGCGTTATACTTTGATGTATTCAACTGAAGTCAAAGTAACGACGGATGAGGTTGGCACAATGAGTACTTTGTTGATAGATAAGAAATCAGCTGTTTTTTTGTTTGCCTTATTTTATATTTTTTTGCAGCCAAGTTTTATTTAAGTGCACATTTGAAATGGAGTTAGACGACACCTTGGACTTCCTATTAATGGTAATTTGTACTATTTGCTCCATTATTTATTATTATTATTATTAATTTATTTTAAAAATATTTTACTACAATAGAGCGAAAACAAAAAAAAAACAAGAAGAAGCAAATGAAAAATGTCAAAGTACTCAACGTACGTCAAAAGATCAAAGTTGGCCAAATTTCGTACTTTGCATTGACGGAGACGTACTGATTGTGACAACGCTGATAAGAAAACGTGTATTTCAACTTACTTGCCAGTTGAAAAATACGTATGACGTATGACGGATTCTATGTAGCCCGGCCTTTACTGTTACAGTTTGAAGATTTAAAGTGATGGTTTTATTCCATTGTTGGTAAAAATATTAGATTAAAATAGATGTACTTTGTACAGAAAACATGATCAATTTTTAGCATATTCTTCAGCAATAATGTAAAGTAACAAAATATTCTATTGTCGTTTTCCGTCTTATTTGGCAGTTTTGAAGTTGAAATCGAGCGCTTTCGATGTGAAAAAATTATTATCAAGCCGCGGTGTATTTAGTACTGGTGAGTCAGTGTTGGCGTTCAGGTAGTTCTGTTCGTGTCTATTCATTTAGGCAGAATGCCCGCCACCTGGCATTAATTTGGGACTCAAATAAGAACTTCTGCATTTTGACAAGTCGGCTGCATTATTAATTTAAAGGCTGTGGAATAAAACACACTCTTGCTCAAAGTGAATTACATTTTAAAAGCAGAAGAACATTAAATATATCAATATGGAAAATAACAGGTGGCCAAAATTGGATGACTTTTGTTACATTTGTGGTCACATTTTTCTGAAAAAAGGCAAACCGGACCGAAAAAACTTATTTGCTAAGGAATTCAAAACAATGTATTGTCATTACGATGAAACGGATTGAAGACAATATAGCACCTTTATTTTTGAACTGATAAAAGTGACAAAGGAAAAATCTGATTTATGTTATACAATCGTTTTATTTTAAATAAATATAAATAAATATTTTTTTCAACGGTCTTTTTTAATTAACAATATATATTTTTTTCTCGATATTTCGCTTTCCTGTGGAAAGCTTCTTCAGAAAATTATTTTTTATATTTCACAAAAACAAAAATTTTAACAATTTGAAAAGAAAAAATTTTTTCAAAACATTTGACAAAACATATAAAATAATTTTCTTCATACATACAAAAATTAAAATTTCAAATATTTAAACATACAAAAACAAGGAAACGGAAATTAAATAACAAATTTTTTCTTATGAAAAAAAAATTTTCTTATGCGTCTTTTGTATTAAGTACCTATAATTCTGCGCTAAATTGTCTCCTGTAGTTTTTTTCTATATCTAATACTGATGTTTCATCAAAATTTGGATAATGATTATATTTCTTACAATGTGAAGATAAGGATGTCTTCTGTGTAGAAATATTCCTATATTTTTGGTCACATCTATGGCCAGCTAATCTTGTTTTAAGTTTGTTCTTTGTTGTCCCAATATAAACTTTGTCACAGTTCACCTGGTCATTTCCTCCACATGGTATCCTGTATACTACATCAGATATTTCCATTTTCCATATTATATCCTTCTTACTGCTAAATAATTTATTTAATGTGTTATATGTTTTGTGTGCAATTATATATCTATCTGTGTCATATATTTTAGACTTTCTTAATCTTTCTGATATTCCAGGAACATAAGTTAATGATTTATAATTTCTTGGTTCTGCCGTAGTATTTCCAAAATTATGCCTATAACTACCATATTGTCTAATTAATCTGTTAGTTAATTCTACTGGAAAATCATTGTCATTAGGTATATCTCTTATTGTATCCAAAAAAAAACCGTTGAAAAGAATATTTATTTATATTTATGTAAAATATAAAAAGGTCGATTAAAAAAATAAAAAAATCGTTTTATTTTTAAATTAACTAACTATTTAAAGCGAAATCACAAATTGTATATTTGTATCACAACTTAAGGCCCAACTATAATATGCATAATCTGGCTTAAGCTAATGTCAAAAGTTGGACGAAAAGTCTGTCAAATGTTTAAGCGAATCATTGAAGACTTTTACATGGCTATATTGTACTTACATGAATATAGAAATGATTATGCACAGTTACACATTTATCTTATTCGTAATTTTGCAAAAAAATTATTTCGTTCTAAATAACTAATATTTATTAGCAAAAAGCCTTTTAATACAAATAATTTGTATACTTAATACTATCCTTATACAAATTTATAATTTTTTGTTAGTAGTTTTAAGAAAATTATGAAAGAAAAATTACACATATATCGCTGTATGTATTATTTGGGCCAAAAGTACTAAAAAATGCAACTGTGTGCAGCATTGAATTTATAAACAATACAAAATTAAATTTTATTGCAAATTGGGTGTTAAAAGAATGAAAAAGAAAATAAAATATTTAAAGCATAAATTATCTATGGTTTAAAGGCCCTCGTTCGTTTGAATTGCCGTTATAATAAAACGCGTCTGTTTTAACATATCAGCTATTTTTTCTCTGTACGTTTTGTATTAAATTCAGATAAAATATTCTTTGCCCTCCATTGGAATTTGTTTTAAATGTATCTATAATACAATGCAAAATCAGATGTTTCTGTACGGAATATGCGATCAGTTTCGTACTTTGCTTAAGCAAATGACATTTAACGAAACTTGACGAAAAGTTTTGTTAAGTACATTATAGTTCGCCACATATGATTATTAGGTATTTGCACAGTTGTTTAAGTTGGCTTAAGCCTGCTTATGCATATTATAGTTGGGCCTTTATTTAAATTTTACAATAAAAAGTGGAGCACGTTGTTGCGTACCTTTAAAAATAAAAAAAATATGCATACATGTAGAAGAAAGTGTGCCCTTAATTCAACTCTGAAATTAGTTTGTCAAAACAAATATACAAAAAGTTTGTTGATTTCTCCTCTATGTTTTAAACATTTACAATTATTATTTTATATTTATGTGGTTTTACCTTTAAGATCAAACGTTAGCAAATTTAAATTAAAAAATTCAGAGCAACTGTTCTGTGAAAAATTAACAACTGCGTTTTACACTTGCCACCTTTTTCTCTCAAGTATTCAAAATGCAACCATTTTTAGTTTCGAAGTTTTTCGCTTCGGCCAATTACAGTGATCTCGCAGAAACGTGAACTAATTTTTACCGAGGGTGTTCACGTTTTTGATTTTGTTCACGTTTTAGATTGCATTTTTTCTTTAAAATATTTTAATCTCTTTTTATCTTTTATTTAATTTAAAATAAAGTACGTTATTTTTCACCTATGAGACATGTTTTGATTTTACTTTTTGTAAGTTCCTGCCATATTTTAAAATATGTACTATGCTACTATGGGTTGCAAAAGGGTTTCTAAGATACTAATTTCTAAATTAGTACAGAGATCTTTGCATTTTTGAAAACTTCGAAGAATGCAGTGTTTTCCGTTTTCCAGGACCCGATAATGTATTATTAACACATTTCAAAATTGCATCTTTTTTTTTATTGAACAAATCGTCGATTTGAACACATTATACTTTTTCAGCAAACCAGTTACTGGTGAACTTTTCCATAAAAGCTCTAAATTATCTGACTTTTCTTGAAGAGTTAATACTTTTGGTTTTTTATTAGACATATTTTCAATAAAAATATTTTTAGAGATCACTTGTTTATATTCTTTATATGCATAGTCAGCACAGAGAGATGCTTCCAGTAGAACTGCCGCTGTAATACCAAAACTACTTATCCTGCAACAGAAGCTGTTTACAACAAACAAGCTACGAGATTCTTCTGCGGGGAATCCCAAAATGTTTAAATAAGCTTACAAAATTGAATTTTAACGTGCGATAAAAAATTCACGTTTTAGAGCCTTCAGCCTTTGTTCACCTTTTAGAGTAGTCAATGTAAGAAAAAAAATGTTCATGTTTTTGGATGTTCACGTTACTGGGTGTTCAAGTTTCTGCAAGTTCACTGTACCTCCATTTTTCATTTAAGGCCGTGTCAGATAAAACTTTTGCTTTGCGTTGCGTCAGAGTTTCGCTTTGACATTTGAGTTAAAATGTACGTAAATGTATAAAAGTTGCCACATAAAGCACTTTTGACGCAGCGCAAAGCGAAAAGTTAACCAACATTCAACTTTTTGCGCGCTTTGACAAACACCTGGCTTTTGTTATTTGTGTTTGTGTATTTGTGTGTGGGCGTAAACAAAAAATTCATGAGTGTTGTCAAAGTTTATTGTGACATACACCACTTGATTTACGCTTTTGCTTTAAAGTTTCAAATGTCACGCAAAGCAACAAAGTTTTATCTGACATCGCCTTTAGATTCAAAACGGTAAGTTGCGAACAATTTTTAGTTTCGGGTTTTTACGTTTCGGGCAACTGCCGCCATTTTTCATTTAAGTTCAAAACAGCGAGCAACAAGAAAAAAATTGTTTCGTATGTTTTTTATACTTTATAGTGAATATGTTACAGTCTATATGTGTTTAGATTTTGTTGTCATTTGTAACTTGCTGTGGTAATAACGTTTTTATATTTTTTTTGTACACCCTTAAACAACAAAAAGAAAGAAAAGCGCCATACAACGAAGAAGAACAATAGTTTAAGATAAAAATGTAAGTAATGAAATACAAAAATTATTGATTTGTAAAAAATACGGTATTCAATCAAACTACATTTTAGTGAAAATTTATAAAGTTTAATTCAAAAACAAGAAAACAATAAGTGACGTGGAGAATGTTAAAGTTGCTTCGAGAGTCGTTGAATCCATTGACCCCAACATAGCTGGTACTAGCCACACACTTGTATTGAGGAACAAATTCGAAAATAAAATGAACTTCAAGAAAAAAGTATAGAAATTTACAGCAACAATATTCAGCAACACTTCATGACGTAACGGAACATGAAGTGATGGCTCATATAGCGGATACAGTCCATGAAAATATAAAACAAAAAGCCATAGAAATGAAAAGTTTTTTTGATGAATTTGCTCAGATCAAAAACATGCCTTTAGTTGAAGAAAAATTAACAGACTCTCTGATGCAAATTCGTAAGCTCATCGAAGGTTTAGATGAAGAGCTGTGTAATGCCGAAACAGAAATTGAAGACCACAAAAAACGTTCCTCTTTAAGTTCATCGGTTACTGCGATTGAAGTTAGTGATGGTGACAGCAGTAAGAATAGGGCCGAGATGCAAGAACGTACCGAATCATTTACTAGCAAACAAATAGAAATTAATGAACAATTGCGTCGCATAAATCGCGAATTAAATCTTAAAGAACAATTGCAACAACGTATTGCTTGTAATTTTAATAAATTTTCTAACGATATTTAAGAGAAATTTTAGGATTGTGAATAAAAGAATCAAGAACTTGAAGCTGAAAAATCAGAATTTCTTGATAAATTGCGTCATGAAATTACTTTTATTAGTCCACTTTTTTGCCTTCCTGATACTATTTTTTTTATTGACTGAAGGATGCCCTTGAGAGGCAAAAAGTAGCTCAATTATAACGACAGAAGAGTTCACAGCTATGAAGAAAAGTCTAGTGAGACAGACAAGTTGATAAAACAAATGAAGTTTGAACACGAACAGGTCATAGCCGAGTACGAAGAAAATATATCGGTGGCTTTAACGCCAGAACAAGAACAGTGTCTAAAGTTACAAGAGGAACAAGAAAGAAAAATTGAATCTCTAATGATTGAACTGGAAAACTGCAAAAGGTTAAAAGAAAATGGAGCCAATTACAAAAAGAAGAGCAAAACATCTACCAAGGTATGTTTATAGTGAAATGATATCCATATTCAAGTATATAATTTAAAATTTTGTATACATGGCTTTAAATAGCGTTAAAAAGTTTAATATTTATTGTTTCGTTTCTGTGATTTTTTCATTGACATTATTGTCTAGCTTTTGTCTGCTTTAACAAAGTTTTCCGATATAATACGACGAATAAAAGTGAGTATTGAAAATATATTTTTTTTCTTGCAGTCGAATTCTCTTATATTTTTTTATTTTCAAAAATTCAAGCCGTTTGCGCAATATTTTATTTTCAATTTAAATCGTCTATTATTTTATCATTTTAATTTATTATTATTCAGGGTTGTTGTAGAATCGGATTGTTGTCAGAATCAGAATTGAAATCGACAAAAAGTTGATTTTGGTGTCATAGAAACAGATGTTATTGGTTTTATGTTCGAATCAGAATTGTTGTCAGAATTTGGTGTCGCAGAATCTGTTTTTATCATTTTTTTGTCGGAATCAATCTGATCAACTACCATGTGACAGATTTTCATACTGTGTTCAAATGAACACGGGAAAATTCTCTAATTAAAAAACGTTTAGAGTGTTCACATGAACTAATTGAGATGATTTTGATGAATGAACAAAAAGGTCCTAAATAAACACACTACGGTCTACTTGTGTTTCCACTT
This sequence comes from Trichopoda pennipes, assembly GCA_030448955.1. Classification (NCBI taxonomy): domain Eukaryota; kingdom Metazoa; phylum Arthropoda; class Insecta; order Diptera; family Tachinidae; genus Trichopoda; species Trichopoda pennipes. The sequence continues at coordinate 1,497,236 of JASKUP010000070.1, read as the reverse complement.
CTTTGTGACTGGAAAAACACAGAACCTTTTTACATACTTAGTGTGTTTAGTTGGAATCATTATAGAACAAATAAATTCGCACACAATAGATGATAGGCAGGAGAAAAAATAGTATTTAAGGCTTAAATTTTAAGCACATTCATATACAGAATAAAAATTAGTATTAAATTGATATTCAAAGGAAAGTGTTTTATTAGAACAAAATATACATACGGTTTTATATATTTAAAGCGATTGGCTGTACAATGTATGTAAAAAAGAATTTATTAAATAAAAAATGAAATGAAATGAATGAAAAAACTTTTACTTATTTTTTTAATACACAAATAGTGGGAAACAGAAATAATACGCAAAACGAAATAATTCTAAACTTTATGGAAAATAATAAGGACTTAGCGTGCGGTTATACTAAACGCGATAGGGTGGTAGTTGAGTCGCTTTGGCAAGAGTTGGCTCAATCTCTAAACAGTGCTGGACCACCCAGTAAGGATGCAAATGGATGGAAAAAGGTACTGCTTAAATGTCTTAAATATACTTTAAAACCTTACGCTTTTATTTTTATGTACTTTATACATAGATATGGACAGAATGGAAGAGTGAAATAAAAAAGAAACCGAATCTCGTGCAATTGGAGGAGGATCATTTAACAAATTCCAACTGACACCAACAGAAGAAGCTTTTGTGCGATTATGCGGAATTAAAATGAGTGCTGATGGTGTTAGTTGCGATTCAGAGCTTCCTGTAAACGGCGACATTTCTACAACATCAAGTTTAAAGAGAAGACCAGAAACCCCAATCAGCAGTACGCCAAAGAAAATAAAACCAACAAATAAAACATCATTGTTTGAAAAATTTTTAAATGGCGAAGGTGGAAAAAAATTGAGCTGAACAATAAAATTGAGCAGCTCATATCTTTTGAAAAAGAAAATGTTAGCTGTCTAAGACGTACTTATATATCGTGTAATAGAAAAAAAATAATGAAACTGTGGCCAACTCTATTAAGGAATTAAAAAATGATTTCGTAGGTTTAAGATCCCGAATTTTAACGGCTGTATGCATAAAAACTTAAAGTAGGTTTAACTCCCGTTGTTAAGCAAAATTTCTTAAAGTTGTATTCATAAAACGCTTTTACCTTTAAATACCTTTGTTAAACCTTTGTTAACTTTAAAGTAGGCAAAAACCTACATTAAACCTACAATAAAATGACAGTTCTATTTTATTATTGAAAAAATTTAAAAACAAAGCAAATTGTGTTCACAATATAAAAAAAATGTGTATTTAAAAGCTTTTATTATTATTAGTTATTTCCTAGTTTGCTTCCAGCTAGAAATGCTCAATGTAATATATAAAAGGTTATTTGAGATTGTTGCTACTATTTATTTTTTATTTGTATACATTTGTACATTTAATTAAGAATAAAAAACATCAAATTTGTATAGGTATATATATATATATATATATATATATATATATATATATATATATAAAGCAAAAATCATGTTGTGATATTCCAAACTACACAGCTACAGTTAAAATAAAAAACAATATTAAAAAGCCATTAGCCGTTTTTCGATCTTTCCCTCCAGTTCAGACCGAAATGTTAATAGTATTTAAAAATAATAATTATGTACGTATTTTACTTTATATTACCAATGCTTTGGCGGGTTGTCCGAATAGATTTGATAAACCATTATTCATACCATCTCTATATTTCTACTTAAAGCGCTTACATTTTGAGACCAGTATTTGAATAAAATTTTTTTGTACTAAACGCAATGATATAATATCTCTCAAATAAAGTTGAAAGCAAGAAAGGCTCCAGGAATAGATGGAATTAATAACAAATATCTTAAACAACTACCAAAAAAAATCAATTGATCAAGACTTTAAGAAGGCAAACGTAATTTCAATAAAAAAGCCAAGTAAACCGTAAGTTGTTTTCCTACCGACCGTTTTTCTTACAAAACTCATGCTATACACTTCACAAGGAAAAGAAAACCTTGTTATATTCCTCAACGAAATATTAGCTTTTTAAATACGGAAGTTATATTAGAACAAAAAGTCAAATATTTAGGGATAATTCTAGATCCAAGAATGAAATTCAAAGAGGATGTACAATATATAATCAATAAAGTGAATATTTTGATGCGCACAGTCTATCCTTTTTTAAAACGAAGCCCGTCTTTAAGTATTGAGAATAAAATGGTAATTATTAAATTTATTTTTCAGGCAGTACTATTTTATGCTGGCCCTATGTGGGCTAAAAGTGCAACTTGTTATATAAAAAGGCTGGAAATCGCACAGGACAAGTTATTTAAACTTGTATATTTAAATGTAATTTTTTTAAGATGAACATGTTAATCGGGGTTGTCATGGAATCCAAGACGGTTTTGCTTTTTATTGGAATTGAAATCCAATATTAGTTTCAATTGGTGTCATAAAAACGTGTTGGTTTTGTCTTTTTCGAACAGATATAAAACCAATATTCGAATCAGATGTTTTGCGTATTTGTAGATTTGTTTACACTTTTAATGTAATTTTTTGTTGGAAAATTATGTAAATTGTGATATTTCTTCTTAAATATTGTTGAAAAAGTGTGCTTTATTTAAAAAAAAGATAAAATAAGTTACACTAGAAAATAATCAAAAATGACCTCCGCAGTTGTAGCATTTTTATTATTGGAAGAAGACAATTTAGAGAAGGTGACAAGGAAAATTTTAAGGGATTGCAGTAATCCATTTGAAGTTCCGTAGACCGCGTAAGTAAATATTGATACCGTAGCGTACATATACATATATTTGAAGGTGCTTTGCAGATTCCAAGCCTAGATGCAAGATGGTTGCATCGATGGGACTCATGTGAAGATAATTAAACCTAATATTGACGAGCATTTATTCTACAATCGGAAAGGATATTTCAGTATGAATGCAATGATTGTGAGTAAATCAGAAGTTTTGATTTTGTTATATTTAAACATTACTTAATTTATTTCTATATATGTATATCTAAATTCAGATTTGTGATGGCGATATGAAAATTCGGGCGGTGGACGCACGGTATCCCGGCTTAATTTGTAAAATACATACGTACATATATGCATACCTATTTCCAGCCACACATATCCTTTTGCAGAGGACCGGCACTATTTAGTGATTCAGCCAACTCTCGCCAAAGGGAATCAACAGTTGGTTTATCACGTTTGGTGAAGCCTTTTGCCAAATCTGGATATTTCTCCATAAACTCTATGATGATGGAGTTTTGCGTTCTATTTTTATGTATACCCCTATTTTCCATTAAATTATTAAGGTTTAAATATTTTTTACAAAAAATAATAAAATTTACTTACATTTTTTTCAAAAAATCAAATTGATATAATTAAAATAAAAATACCGCAATATAATTCTGTCAGCAATCAGCTGCTTGCTTTATTAATGCAAAACAAAAATGTAAATAACACAAATGCTTATTGATGTACATATAATCAAAACGAGGCTCGTTATCCGAATACTTAGTTTATTAACATACAAAAATTATTTGTAAGTTCTTCGTAAATCTTGCAAATTTACTTTTTCGTGTTTTGTTTTTTATTTAAAAGATTAATAAGAAAAATATAAAAAAATATATGTTAATTTTACTAAAAAAAAAGAAATTATTTTTTATAGATCTAACTACCCGGATAAATAATATTCATTTTTATACATCATTAACTACAAAATGACAACTTAAAATAGTGGCACTGCCAGAATAAAAATACTAATCTTGCTAAAGCATACATTAGTTAAAGTACTGTTTATGCATACCATTTTTTAACAAACGTTTGTTAACTAATGTGTACTTTAAAGCTCATGTAAGAGTTTTTTATGCATACAGCCGTAAACATTTTAGTGGAAAAAAAACGAAATAAAAAAAAAAACAATTAGAACTTGAAATATTAAAATTTAATTCCCAAAACAAAGAAAATTGATTAAATCAAATAGTCAATTATTTATGTATGTACCTTATAAGACTGCAATAAGTACAAAAACAACTGTGTTATATTCTAAAACAAAAAAAAAAAAAAAAAACAATGAATTGAATTCTGTTAAATGTAGTTAGTTTATTTAAGACTTAAAAACATGCAAATAAACAAAAAATTAATTGAATTCTATTTAATATATTAAAATAATCTTAATATTCTTATTTTAATAAAATGAAATAAATAAATTTTATAGTGTGTTTGCGATTTCATCTATTATCCTTCGTTTTGAAGTGTCGCTGTAGGCGAAGAAGTATTGTCGTCTAAAGGCTCTTCTGCTTCAAAATCAATTTGATCGATTTGGTAAGAAATTTTGTAGCTCCTGCAAATATTATGCAATGCGCAGCAAAGATTTACTATCCTCGAAACTTTTTGCGGACTGTAGTGTAGTGTACCCATCAAACACCGGAAACGACTTTTTAGTACCCCTATTGTCCGCTCTACAATATTTCGAGCTGCAGCATGTGCTACATTATATTTATGTTCCCGCGTGTTATGTGCTGCACTTCTGTAAGGAGTTAATAAAAAAGGCTCTATTGCATACCCGAAATCTCCTAATAATCTTGACGTTCGATCGCCACTTTCATATTGTCTTAGAAAAAACTAACGGGATTTGCTTATGGTCCAAACAGAAGCGTCGTGACTGGAGCCAGGATAGTGTGAGTTTATTGCTCGAATCACCATGTCGCTATCTTCCAAGGAAAAATTAAAAGTAAAAATAAGTTTCTCATACCTATGTATTTAATAGTATCTACTTACAATCATGGCGTTCATACTAAAATATCCTTTCCTATTAAAAAATAAATGCTCGTCAACAGAAGGCTTTATAATTTTTATATGGATTCCATCGATGTAGCCAACTATTGAAGGTATTTTATATTTATTAAAAAAATAACTCCTACATCTTATTTTCTCATTCTCATCCATTTCCAACTTCACCCACTGACGACATACATGCGTATCCAAAGTCTTTAGTACATTATTTAACACAGTTGACACTGTACTTCCCCCCAAACAAACAGAGCTATCATTTCCAACTGCCTTTTGGTACGAACCTTCAGCCAAAAAACGCAATGTGCCGGCTAGCTGAATAGTGCAAGAAATATTTGAAGGAGGTAGGTGAGGTTCAATAATGTTCAACAGCATTTGAAAAGCCTGTTTATTCAAGCGGAATTGACTAACAAACCTGCAATTTTTTTTATATTAATACATCTTTGCAAAACTCATTGCAATGTATACTTACCCTGTCTCCGGCAGGTCCAATGGATTGGTGTAATCCCTCAATATTCTTCTTTTCACTTTTTCACTATTTTTTTTCCTCCATTAAGAAAAATAAAACTATCGCTTCAACCATTTTAATTTATATAGAAAGATAATTTATCAATTCCAAAATTTTTTAAAATGTAAACAAAACAAAACAGCTGATTCGAATATGGGTTTTGTTTAATATCGAATTAATGCAAAACCAAGACAGATTCATGACACCAAATAATATCAGAATCGATTTTCAATTGTGGATGTGGATTCTAAAACAACCCAGATTAGCAATTTAAAAATACTTATTCTACAGGGCCAGAGTAATCCTAGGATGTTTTTTATCTGCTCTTGTTGTTGTATCAGTTGCAATAAAAAATGTAATGAAACGGCAACAACTTTTAAAAGTTGATTATAGTTATTTATTTAAGATTTTTGCTTTTGCCAAGAATTATACTTTTTAATTCAAGTTGGGGAGAAGTTGGGATTTTCAAGTAAACGGGGATAACAAATTCTATTTCAGGATTGCAACTTGGTTTAATTCTAATGTTTTATTTTTTATATATATTATTATATTATATTTGAAATTCAGCAAAAGTTTTTTTTGACCCATTCCTGCCTAATGGATATTTAAATATATAAAAAAAAAATTCTTATGAGGGCCAAATTACAGAAATATTTAGAAATAGAAAATGGTTAGCCCCTTCAGATAGATTTAGATATCTTTCCTATAATATAAAAAGTTAAAAGTTGTTTTTAAATGGGTAATTAAGTACCCAACAATCTTTAATGAGTGAATTTATATTAATTTATTCATTAAAAAAAAGTTATAAATTATTTAGCCTTTGGTATTTTTGATTTATCTGGAGCAGTGATTTAGCTGGAGTAATATGGGTATAAATTCAGCAGGCACTTCAAATATCTATATTTGGTCTTGACTGCGGTCAAAGATGATGAGTGGATAGTATTCCGATTTATCGATCGATGCGATCATACCTGAGCTGCATTTTTGTCCTGGAAGTCACCATTTTTCCAGTATTTTGATGATTTGATTTCATTATTACTTTCATTCGGAAATCAAATTGCGACATTTGGGGGTTTTTTTCTCCTATTTGCAACAAAGACAATGTAGCTTCCATGCATTTATCATAGCTGCATCGAAATCACTTGTTAATAACGGATAATATTTTGTATCTCGCACGTGAATGCGATAATTGTTCACAGCGTTGTTGACAAGACCCATACCTTCCATGTGAAGATTATATTTATTGTTTAAATGAAGCTGTTCTATTAAAACCATTTTTCGTATCATTGGTAATGTATGGCTCTAAAAATTCGATAACAATAAAAATATAAAATAAAAAATAAATTAACCAATTGATTACGAAAAGTATTTCAGTGTATAACCTACCGAATTAGCATTCCAACGAACTGCAGCAAGAGACTTTTTCATATCAAAACAAAAGTCTGACGTGCCACGAGTCTGGTTACGCATTACCCAAAGCGAAAAACTAGTGTGAAATTAGTTGATACAAATAGAAGTCAAACAAACACACCAGTACTTGCAAACAAAGCTTGATGGCTTTCCCTTGATAAATATTTATTTTGCATGAATGCCGACCATAGTACGCAATCACGTAATGTGGCTAAATACTCCAAATTGAAGAACATTTTTGTTTATCAAATTATTCACTTAAGAAAATTTATGTAAAAATTTTTTTAAACATTTGAACTTGTCTCTTGGAATTTATCAATTTATTTGTGGCAAGGTAACGTTCTAATTTCAATATTTATTGTTACAAATGATGAGCAGTTGTTTTGAATATCTACATGGTTTTTCACTCCAAAAAAACTTATACGGGTTACCAGGTACATGTTTAAAAATTTAATTAAAATCGTGTAAGCGAATACATATATAGGTTAAGATAAGAATATAAAAATAATAAGTCTTGCAACAAAATGTGTTAATCATTGTACGCACCTTTAGATTCAATAGATTTAGTTTTTTAGCTTAAGGAGTTTCAGGTTATCATCATTAAAATGGAAGAAGGTATGGTATGAGCTTTAGGTTAAGAAAGTATATCGCAGCAAATGTGAAAACAATTACCATTAAATATTTTAATTTTAATCTAAGCAATTTTATTATTCGTGCTTGATTCCTTTAAATAAATATTTCATGATATTCTCAAGAAATATTTATTACAAAAATTTTCATTAAAAAATAAACATTTTATGATATTCTCATAAAACATTTATTTTAATAAAAATAAAAAATATTTGAAGCATATCCATATTGCAATTTCACTATTGCTCACATAGCTCATCAGTGAATTTTACAATATTGGGGTAAAATTAAGTTAAGTAAGTAAGTAAGTTAAATTAAAGTAAGTTTTATTAATTTTTTTTATATTTAAGTAAAAACATTCAGAGGTTTTTTAAACTAAATTAAGTTTACAAATATTGCCACTTAATTACAATAAAATTCTTAAATAATATATACAAATCAATAACAACAACAATTTTGTCAGTCTATATTCTCTTCAACGAAGAACGTGTGAAATTTTCCATACTCATGATAAAAATAAAAGTTTTTCTTATCCAAATAAGTTGGGAACAAACAACTTTTTTGGTTTAATATTTTTATCCTTTCGCTTCGAAAAAGAATCTTGACGTCTGCGAATAGTTAATACCTCTTGATTTAAATTTAAGGGATTGACTGGTGTTATTTGCCCATCGTCGATATAATAATAACCTCGTCTAAGGCGATTTAATATAGAGTCCTTTGAAGTTACTGGATGAGTTTTGTAATTGGCGTAATAATCATTATTAAGAGGTTCATGATTATTAACAGGTGCTGAAATGTATGCATCCAAGACGTTAGTCGATCGAGCCGTACTTTCAGTGATGAGAGTCAAGAGTAGGCAAAATAAAAGTGTAATATATGTTAACACGTGCTAAAAAAAAGAAAAAAGAAGTTGAAAACAAATATTCCATTAGATTAGTAAGTAATAAATTTATTTAATAAAAATAAATAAATAACACTGTGCTTTACGTCATAAATACTAGTGCCTTTTGGTAATAAATTTTTTAATAAATTTGGAAATAAATATGTGACCGAAATTAATCCGAATATAATATTTGAGGATAATATTACCAACAAAATTTTCGGGAAACCCTTTTATTTATCAGTAGTTTTAACTAAACTCAGTAAGTCTTATAAACACGGCTGTATGGCACGTGGCAGATAATAAAGGATTTTTCAACAAGCAGTTTGTTTTCTAAAACTAACTGACAAATATCTACCACGACCATGCTGACAGATGTCGATTTTTTCTTCAAAGTTTTTAATCATTTTTTGGCAAAATAGCGGTGCTGTTTTGTTAATCACGTCACGGATTTTGAGTTTCAAGGCTGAAATCGATTAGATTGGCTTCGTATAGACCCAGTCCTTAAAATAGCCCCAAAAAAGAAATAATTCAGTGGTGTTAAATGACATGATCTGGCTGATCACTTAACTGCTGATTGTCGTTAAATTATGCGATTGGGAAATGTGGTTTGCAATAAATTGTAATTTCATTGGCTATGTGACATGTGGGGCAACCACATTTCAGTGATATCCACGTCATCAATAATAGGCTAAAACTGTGTTGTTAGCATCTCGCAAAAACCTGATCCATTGACCGTTATCGCATGTGTTAGTTTAGAATAACCCAATTGTTGAGAACGTCGAGGAGTTAAAAAATTTGCATCTGCTTGAACACTGTGGCTCGCGGCTGCGATGTTTTCAGTTGAACGACCCAGTAGTTTGGCCTAACGACCAAATTCTGAATAGCGGTTTCAGAAGGATGAGTTTGCTGTCCGAAAATATCACGAATTTTACGAAATGCAACTTTAACAGAACCACCATTTTTTTCATAGTCGATTTTAATTATTTTAATGCGGTTTTCATGCAAAATTGAATTCATTGTAAGAATTGCCAATGCATCTACTACGGTAATGCGAAAAAACATATTCGTATTGGAAAAAAACCTTCTGTTGAAAAACCCGTTAAAATATACAACGATCTAAACATGCTAAAAATAAAAGATAAAATTCGGGGATATTGCGAAAACTAACCAGAACGATTGAGTTAACATGTGAACCCATTAGCTATTACCTTAATTGATGATACTCAAGAAACAAGAAAACTTAGAGGGCACATATGATCTTAGTTTAAGTACTAGTTATTTTGTTTTTTCACAATTTTCTAAATCCTCGGTTTGTAATATCTTGCGTATATTTAAGTATATTTAAGGTATATGAGGATATCAGGGACAAATATTTGTTATATGTTATTCTCTTTGGAGTTAAAAATAATACTCTAAATATTTCCTTTCTTATCAAATTAACTTATTATCCTTTACTTATAGATTATATATAAAATGTTACAAAAAAATAGCTCGTTTTTTATTTATTTTTCGAATTACAGTGAAATATAATTGAAGGTGTGACTTCCTTCTAAGAAAGCAAATATTTATCGCGCCTCTTAAGAAAACTAAAATATTTTTTTATTAAGTATTTAAACCCATTTATACTAATTTTTTTTTAAAGAATAAAATAGTTTTTTTGCAGCACAGTGTAATTAAAAATTTTGTTGTTGGTTATTTATGCACCAAATAAGAAAACCTTGTGAATTAAATAATTTTAGGAATTTTTCTTAAATTTAAGATATATAAAGCAAACGCCTAAAGGTATGCTAATATTTAATGCACTCACTTTTTATACAATCTAACCAACATTTGGTTTAAAAGGCAGAAAGTAATGATTTCTATAGCTTAATGCGTATTAAGATCTACGATGCAATTTCTATAACAATCAATATGTCAACGGACAAAAATTGTTAATGACAAAATAATGTATTAACTTATTCTTTCAGCACAGTATTAAAGTTATAAGAAAGAGTGATAATATATTATTTTATCAAATTTGAAAACTTGTTAATGTTAAAATATTAAAATGGCAATGGAAATCCTGCTTAAATTATTACTTGATTATTTTGTTCTTATTCATGTTTTTTAATATGTTTCAAGTTAATTAAATTAAACTTAAATTTATTCGATTAACAAATTAGTTGAAAATTATTTCCATGATATTACGGTTTGTTAAAACATAAATTCATCTTTAAACTTTGTTTAAAATTATGTTGCTGTGAAATAGAAGGGCACCAAAGTATAAAGGTGTGGAACGGCACTAACGTTAAAAGGAGTGCATAAAAATAGTGGAATAACTCTAATAGAAACAAAACTTCATGCTGATAAAATAATTAACATCCTAAATATTAATGCGGAAATAGTTTATTATATTTTCTTAAGGTTGCAATCTTTCATTTTGAATATGAGGTTTTGTTTGTATGCACCGCACTCTTGTTATTTTTTTCATTTTAGGGTTTTTAATATTATTACAATTTTGATTCACTTTAGTTTCTTTGCACTTTTTGTTAAAGCTTCAAATGATTCTCACCATTAAATCCATTTTTATTTAGTTTGGCTTTAACTCTTCAAATTTTTTCTGACAATAAAAACTTATATTTCCTTTGCGAGCTTTGATTTATATTTTTAAAAATAACTTAATTTAAAATGTTTCACTTTTATTATTATTTATAATTTTTCTTTCAGAAATTTTTTATGCTTAAAGTTTTTAATCCGTTGAGTTGTTATCAATTGGAAATTCAATTTAACTCTGTTGATTAATTGAAATTTAAAGAGAGTTTTTATACAAAATCAAAGAGTTATAATTTTACGTAAACAAATTTCATTCATTATTATTTTCACACTAACCTGTTAAATAAATTCTCCGAAACTTAACAGTACATCAATCTCTTAATGGAATTTTATAGAAAACAGCCAATAACCTTCATCACTAAATAGAAAATAAAAAATTCTTATGTTATTGTTTACGAGTTAACTTCAAACTAAAATAAAGTTATTAAAGACATTTTGTTACTGTTTAGGGGTGACGGCAATTTTAACAAAAATATTTTTTTCACGCCTTGTTTCCTGCAAAAAAGACAGTGGCTGAGTAGGAAAATAAAGTATGTAATTGGAAATAACCACATTAAATTTTATTTAAATGTTTGCTTATTTATAAAAGATTTATGGTGATTAATTTTTGAAAAAAATACATGATAGAATTCGTTATTTAATTCTGATTGTAATTAACAAATAAAACGTTTTTTAAACCAAATTTGACTTCAAAAATATTTCATTTCTTTCAAAGCTGCTGTTCTTTTCGAGCAATAGTGCAGAATAAAAATATTACGAAAATGGTTAGTTTAGGTTATAAAAGGAAATAATTATCACTAAAAAAGTAAATAAAATGACCTATTGTGTCTGTTAACAAGTTAAAAAATTTCAGTGAAACCTTATGAACACAAGACAACAAAACCATGCTTATTTAAAATTCCACGAATTAAAATAAACAAACAAAAAACAAAAAAACCCACACAACCAAAAGACAGACGGCCAAACAAGCGTCTACACTAAACAATGATAACAATGAAGTAGAATTTTCTGGTAAAGGGTTTTTCAACAAGAATTTTGTTTTCTTAAACAACATAAAACAAAAACTTTAGATTAAGATGATGAGTTTTTATTGTATGACGAAGAGAAAATTTCGGCAATTATGAATGAAAAATGATATCTGGCAAATGCCCACCATGACCACGCTGATAGATGTCGATTCTTTCATCAAAATTTTTTATCACTTTTTGGCAAAATGGCGGTAATATTTCATTAATCACATCACGGATTTTGAGTTTCAATGCTGAAATCGATTCGATTGGCTCCGCATAGACTCTGTCCTTAACATAGCCCCACAAAAATTTAAGATTAACATTATTTACTTGTGTTTTAATAAGCACGTGTTAAATATTTCAATATCACTATTTTATTGAAATAACAATACCTTAAAAACTTGACGTGATAGAAAAAATTTGTGAACAAAAATATATCCGCAATCCCGTATTGTTCAACTGAAAACATCGCAGCCATGATCTACAGTATTGAAGCAGATTGAAATTTCTCAATTCCTCGACGTTCCTAACAATTACGATTATCCAAAACCACCACATGGCGAATTTTGTGTGAGGATTTGACTTTGAAGCCTTACAAGGTTTAACTGCTGCAGGAATAGAAACCGATCGACCATTCACATCGCCGTAGATTCGCTCAATTCATTCAGGAACAACCAGCTGGTTTTTCTAAAAAAATAATTTTTTTATGCGAAGCCCATTTTCACTTGCCAGGTTATGGCAATAAGCAAAATTCGCTCATTCGGACTTCTGAAAATCCAAGAGCGATTATTGAGAAGCCATTACATATTCAACGTGTCACTGTATGGTATGCTGTGAGATCTTGTTGAAAACCCCTTTAAAAATTAAATTAAGTTTTGCAATCAACAAGAGATTTTTCAACAAGATTTCGGAGAAAACACACAATTTATTTGATATTTGCACTTCATAATTAGTAACAATCAAATTTAATTCTTATTATAATTGTACTTAGCAACACTATTTCAAAATGCACATTATACCACACAATAAGCAACCAGTTAAACGATTTAGAATTGTGTGGTACTAAGCTGCTGATAGAACTTAACATTTATTATTATTATTATTTATTTTATATATTATAGTCTTCTTTCAATTATGAAATTTAAATAAAAGTATTATCAAAATTTTCCATACGTTTAAAATTTTAAAAACATGCTAAATTGGCTGTTGTTAGAGGCTACAACAAATTTGCATAGTCAAAAGAAATTAATTAAACTAAAAGTAATTTTTTATAAAATCTGCCTCTGAACATGTTTTTATAATATACTAGCGGACCCGGCAAACTTCGCCTCGTCCTAATTTTAGCATTCAGACAAACTTTAAAATAATAATACAACAAAAATATTTAAGTTTTCAATGTGATTTATTTGAATGGAATCAGTAGAGAGCGATTTGATGAACAATGATTTTCGATTTGTTTTCCGGCGCAAAAACAAATAACGAAGACGATTTACCAACACGCGAACATGTAACGTACAGAAATTTGTGGGGTAAGGACTTCCTTTCCTTTGAACTTCCCCTTGATGGTTGCCACCTAAATCAAATTTTCTCGCAGTTTTCATTTGAAAAGCCATTTAGCCTTTAATAATTCCACACAAAATTCCATATAAAAAATCTATTTTCGATTTTTTTGATAAATATTGCACTGAATTTCAATTGATTGTAATTCTTTAACGAGAATGCGTAATTTATGACTATCCGAAATCAGTTTTGCAATACACAAAACTGGTATAAATTGCAGCAAGAAAAATAGCACATTTACTGTTGAAAATTATAATGCCGAAATGACACCTGTCAGATTGGGCAAAGTATAATTAAGGAATAATTGCACACAAAATTTCATACAAAAAATCAATTTTCTATTTTCCCAAATTTCCAACTTTTGCAGAGAGATTTTCCAAATTTCCGCATTTCGCATTTTCCGCAATTTCCATGATTTACGCTAAGAATTTTCTATTTTTTGATTTGCAAAGGCATTCAGGAATAATTTCACACAAAGCTTCATACAGATTTTCGGTATTTCCAATTTTCCGAGGGATTTTCCAAAACCTTCTCCTCGAAAATACGAACAACTGACAAAAAATTTTACTGAAATCGGTCCAGTCGTTCCCATTGTATATATTACTATACATGTTTTACCCCTTTTATATATATATATATATAGATTTTATTTCGAATATTATTTTCAAAACTTTTCCAAATCTAATTTCGACAACTTAAAGAAAGGAGTATTTATATTTACAAAAAATAAATAAAAGCTGTGGAAGCATTCGCACCACGAGTGTACTTAAAATAATATTGGTACCTCGAAACATGTAAAATTTTAGATTACTTTCAAGTAAATAAATAATTTAGTTTATTATTTTCAGTTTTATTCGACCTTTTTTTTAAATTTCTATTAAATTTTAATCTTTTTACTCGGTCCTTTAAATTATAACGCTTTATTTTTCTTTTTTCTCTCAATATTTCGCTTTCCTTTGGAAAAAAAAAAAAAATAAAAAAAAAAATAAAAAAATAATTTTCTGAAGAAGCTTTCCAAAGGAAAGCGAAATATTGAGAGAAAAAAAAGAAAAATAAAGCGTTATAATTTAAAGGACCGAGTAAAAAGATTAAAATTTAATAGTAATTTAGTTTATTTAATAATTTAACCATAAAATAAAAATAAATAAACATCGTTACATTTACATATAAATATTTTCTCTAAAATAATACTCCAGGTGAGTTCTATTATATTTACTTCCTTAAAAAATTATATAAATCTGGATTAATTATTATTATTGTGTGCTTTGATTAAAATTTGAACGTATATATTAATTTTTTTAAACAAATAAACAAATTTTTAAATTAATGGAAATTTTTTTTATTATTTCCCAATTTATTTGATTAATAATAAGTTAAAATGAGTGATAAGTAATTCTGTATTTACACATTTCTATCAATTCATTTAATGGAAGATACATTTGTATCAAATTGTTTCTTAGAATGTTATCGCACATCTGTATAAACATTTTATAGACAAATAATTGCATATTCGAGGGTCTTTCCAAAAATCCTTTTATAATCATGAAACAAAAAATTCATGAAACAAAAACTGCTCGAAAAGTCTGCTTAAAGATGTGAAAATGTTACAAAAAATTATATGGGCTGAAAGAATACTTCGCAAGATTTACACTTTTTTATCTTTCGAATTGTTGTTCAAAAATATTTGGTTGCCAAGTTAGCAATTTCATCAATGATAGCTTTCGTGTCTTACAACGTTTGTGTTTTATTGTAGTTAATTGCTAAATTAGACTTGAAATATGGATGGAGGCACTGAATTGTGTAGTAAAAAACTTTGCACCAGCATATCATCCGACTAAACGCCCCAACGTCTTATTTAAAGAAAATATAAATTTATAAAACACATATACGGCATTTAATACAGTAAACCTTGTCGAAAAACTTAAAGACATCAAGATAAACGAAAACATTCGACTCGTTTTCTTCTATATACCTCAATAACAATACAAGAACCCTTAGCTATCCTACGCGACACACTAGACAATTTATACAATAACCAATACCACACTGACATTATGGATATTGCAAACACAGATCTACTTTAGTTTTATTAATCACTTTTACAAATTACCTGACGGACTCGGCATGGAAACCCAACTTCAGCTATCTTCATGAAAATTTTCATGCAACATCTCGAATTACTACATATAAAGACCTAATGAAAAAACACAGAATAACTCATTACTACATATAAACATGTAGATGACATCACATGCATTCTCGAACAGGACAACACCGAAAAAATTCTAACAGATTTAAACACATTTCATTATAAAATTACATACACAATGGAAAAAAAACAAGACAGAACTTTGCATTATCTTCATTATCTTTACATCACAATAACACGAGGGACTGACCGTTTAATATTTAACATCTACAGAAAACCAACCACGACGGACACTACCATCCACATCATTTCGAACCATCCTATCCAACATAAACTAGCAGCATTTAGACATATGATGTACAGACTTAAGATAATCACGCTTACTCCAGATAAGTTCACAAACAACTCGACACAATTTATATCATAGCTAAAAATAATAACTACAAACACACTACTACCGACAAACTTCTTAGACAATACCACACTAAAAACCGAAATAAAGAAGACAAAGAGACAATCGATAAAACACCACGGCACACTTTTACTTACAAAGGACCAGAAATAGTAACCTTTTTCACAAAGAGGGTTTACTTACAGCATAAACAGACGACAATACTCTAAGACATAGTCTCAGGACATCCACAGCAACAACGGACATATTTAGTTCCAGCAAAGTATACAGACTTCCTTGTAACTGCAAACATAATAAAATAGGGCAAACTGGACGAACATTAAAAACAAGATTTACAGAACTCATACGCTCATGCAAACGAAAAAGAGAAGACTTCAACTGTTCATTACGCTTTGGCACTCAGCGAAACACACTAAGTGAATTAGATGAATGTATGACATTAGTACATTCTAGCAAAAAAGAACAAAGACTAGACATCCTTGAAAACATTGATATCTACAAAACACAGGTAAACCGACCTCCGCCATCATTTTCACACCACTAAAACAACTTATACACTCGAACACACGGAAAACACCCTCAGACGGGCATACGTACCTAGATGATAATAATAAGCGGAAAATTAGCCCCACGTAACAAGTCACAGATGGCGGGCATTATACCTAGATAGATACGACCTTAATAAAAGAACTACCCAAACACTGACGCACTAGTACAGTTTAGAATACCACTTGTGTATGCCCCCGGGGGGCACATTTATCGGTCTTTATAGAATACTTGACTATCTAGACCTGTGCTCCTAGGGGTATAAGAGAGCCCAGTCCCCTGAAGGCAGCAGGGGTCAACTGGAAGCTCAACGTTATTTCAATGGGAATCAGTAGCCCGCAGAGTTACCGCTATTTGTCTCTTTAGCTGTTTCTCTGACTGATTATTGAGGTTGGCTCTTCGGGAGTATCGTGGTGGCTGTGGTTTCGCGGCCCCATAACAGGTCTGGAGTTGGAACCGCTGAAATTGCAACTAGGAAAGACCTGTTGCTAGAATTAGTCTTCGGCTTCCTAGGACGTGAATGACGTTGCTTTAAGGCCCACGGCCAGGTGCAGATGTAAATCTTATCACGAAAAACCACTTGTGTATGATGTATTTACATGAAAGCACTTGTCGTTCATAGCGAATAGCCAGCAAAGATGGAAATAAATGACAACAGTATTTCATTTACTGGCGAAACAAATCCAAACAACTTATATAGTTGTTTTAAGCTGTTTTCGCACATACAAGAATATTTTACTATAACATCACTCCATATTATTGCTGTTATTATCATTCAGTTTAGGCGCCTGCTTGGCTGTGAGTTTTGTTCTCTGTTTACTTATTTGATAGAATTTCTTATAACCACGTTGTTATTTTCTTGTGTGTATAAAATTTCTTAGAAAACTACACAGTTTGTAAAATTAACACAGTGGGTCGTTTACTTTTTTATTGTTAAGTATTTTCTTTTAAAACTTAATAAATAATCTTTATCATCATCTTCAACAGTATTATCATATTATCGAATAATATATAACTCTAAAAGTATATGTATAGATTAGATTCTTGAAAATAAATAGCATTTAGTCATTTACAATAACTGTCAAAAGAATGTGCCAGCTAAAAGTAATAGTAAATATAAATAGAATAATATACATTATTTGCCATTATAATTATTTCAAATAATGACAATGAATTTTCAATTGAAGTAAATAAAACCCAAGTACGGTTTTGCCACACGCGAGTTATTTGTATATTCCATTTACAGTGAACATACAATGTATAGTTATTTACAAGCAATTAAAGCAATTAAACTATTACTCTACTCGAAATGTCTGATTATTCAAAATAATATTCTGGCCCTATTCGATAGAATTATTTAAGTTGTTGTTTTTGGTGTTGCGTATCGTGAAATCGAGAAAATTTAATATAACGTCATAAGCCTAACAAGAAAGTTTTGCTGGAATTTACTATAGCCCTTTTTCTTTAGAGAAGAATTGCATATGCCATATGTATGTCCTTTAAGCCAATCTTAAAATCTAATTTGTTTTGGATTTTGATGTCAATCTATTTAACAAGGATTTGAACTAGTTTTCCTATACAAAAAGATATATAGATTTTTTAATTACTTTGGCAAAATCTACTTAAAATCTTAGTACTTTTAATGATACAACTCCTTGTTTTTAAAGTGGAAAAATTTTACTACAATTACACTAGAATAGTTTTGTAGGAAACACTCACATTTATTTATCAGCTGATCACAATATTTGTGAATGACATATGACACAGCGTTTATATATGCAATTTGACATTAAGAAACAAATTTCAATTACTGAACTAAATTATTTTTTAATTAAACTTGCATACAAAACCCATTTGGGCTTTGTTAGATTTGATCTTTACATTTTTTTACATTTATCTGCAGTTTCATTTAAAATATGTTTGACTTTTTTAATTGGGGCTATTCTGGTTTCGATTCGAAATTTTCTCCGTCTGGCAGCTTTATTATTCTGCGTTTCGATTCCGCTCAGTTTCTTTCGATTGTATGTATTCTGCATTACGGTCGGTGCTCCTTTTTTCTCAGTTGCTTTTTTGTTTACGGAGGGGTTTTCTTTATCTGTGTTTTTTAGTTAAAAAGTTTAAAATTGAAAAAATGTAAGTAGAAAATGAGATAAAATACCCACAAAACGATAAAAAAAACACTTAAAAGTATTTTTAATTAATTTATTTAATTAAATTAATTTTGTTTTAAATTGTTAATTTTTGTACCCGAGTATGATGTGTTTTTTATGTGTTACAGGTCAAAAACAACAACAGCACCGCAGCGGTATGAACAATTGGCAAATTTAATGGCATCTAAAGCAAACTGTGGTAAAAAGAGGATTCTATTATGGTGAATGAGAGGAAGTATTTGTGGTAAATGTAGGGTGTGATCCTATACGGCAGGACTAATTAAATTTTTCGAGATTAATTTACATTAAAGTATATTTTTCGATGGAAGGATGGAAATGTGTGGTCTCTAACTGCAGGATCTATTCTCAATGTATTGTTGTGTGAGGTGTTGTGTCGCTTTAGTATTATACAAAGCACTGCTGCCGCTTAGTCCAGCATCAAAATGCCGATTTTCATATAGTCAGTATTTCGCTAAGCACTGCTGCCGATAAAATAATAAGGTATATCCTTTTTACCTTATGATTTAACATTAATTTTATTGAACAAATATTTACAGCTTATATACTAAAATTATGTCTATTCAGCATAATTACATTCAATTAATTTTCCCATGAATAATACAAATAATTTGCATTATTTGTTACCAAGTTCATGGTCAAATAAAATTATGCTAATGTTGCAGTATCAAATTTTATTTTAATGGTCAAATGAAATTATGCTGACGTAAAGAAATAAATATTTATTTACAGTGAGTCTTAAAAATAAAGTACAAATGTAAGAATTTTCTTTGTACAGTGTATACACACTACAAAACATTGCATGTGGATACCACCAGTAATCAAAGGAAGAAGTGGCAGTGTTCTGGGAGGAAGTTGCAGGAGTCCTCAATGCACTAGGTCCTCCAACAAAAAATGCATATTTTTAATTAAGTATGCATACAACTTTTTGTATTAAATTTTACATTTGTTTATAAAAATGATAACAAACTTGCTTATTTTGCTATTTCGTTTCCACATTCCACAATGATGCTAATAATTTTGTAAACATTGTTTTCTTCTTTTTCTTTCGATTCCGTTTTTCTTCAGAATACCAATTCTCAATCGCAATGGAACTGAATGCGGAGACTTAATCGAAACGCAGAATAGGGGGGAATATTTTAATTTAATTAAGTTTAATTAAAGAAGTTGTATCTCCCTTTTTCTCTACTTCTTTTGTATAGATATTAATGTTTAAAATTTAATAGATTAAATGAGAATTTTCATTTTGTTCATTTACATTCTAAATTAATCACCACAGTCCTAATAGCAGGCAATCGTATCATCATATTCCGCTCATTCTTCAAATTTTATTAAATCAGTAGTTTTTTTCAAGGTATTACTTTTAGTTGGCAACATTTGTTTAACTAGCTGACATTATCAGCTGTCAATTGATTTATTTTTAGTTTAATATTTTAATATGAACAACATTTTTAAATTCTGCAAATTGGACCCATATCAAGTCTGCCGTTGATCCTGATTTTCAAAGGCGAATGTTGTTTGAATGGATACGTTAATAAACAAAACTGCCGTTAATGTAATGATGATAATTCTCAAGTGCATATTAAGTTATCGTAACATTCAGAAAAGCTGATTTTTTTGGGTGCTTTATGGGCTGGTAAAATCGTTGGTTCATACTTCTTTAAAAACGATGTTGGTTAAAGCATTATAGTTAATGGTAACAGCTATAGAGCGGTGATTACTATCCACATTGAAATGTGGACCGCCAGATTAAACTATGTCCAAGCCAGCTGTGGCGGCTCTATCCAGCGGAAAAAATAATTGAAAATTGGTTATAGTTTATAGGAAATTGAATGAAGAAACGGCAGATAACAGCCACCTCATCTCCAATATTGACGAAATTCTAGAAAAACTAGGAAGATGTCAATACTTTACTATATTAGATTTAGCTAAAGGATATCATCAGATTTAAATCCGTAGTGAAGACACTCCTAAAACAGCTTTCAGCATGGAAGGTGGGCACTACGAATTCCAACATATGCCCTTTAGCCTAAAAACAGCACCGGCCACTTTCCACAGATTAATGAACAATGTTTTAGGAGTCAATTTAGATGACATAATAATATTTTCGACTACTTTATAAAAACATGTAGAATCTTTGGTAAAAGTATTGCATCGACTTAAGGATGTGAATTTGAAAAATCAACTCGACAAAATTGAATTTATGAAAAGATCAACGTATTTTCTGGAACATATCGTTACCAGTGAAGGTATTAAACCAAATTCTGAAAAGATCCGTTGAGTTCAGAAATTCCCACTACCGAAAAACAAAAGGAAATTAAAAAAGCGGGGTACTATACAAAATTCCTTAAAGATTATTCAAAAATAGCAAGACTGATGACACAATACCTTAAAAAGAATGAAGCCATGAATATAAATGATGAAGAATAGATAGGAAGTTTCGAAACTCTTAATATAAAAACTTCATAATACAAAGGGACGCAAGTAAATTTGCTGTAGGAGCTGTTCTCTTGCAGGATAATCATCCTGTAATATACGCAAGCCGATCATTAAACGGATAGGAACAGGATTAGATAGAAAAGCACCTCCTCGCATATTACATTATGAGTTCATAAAAACCAAAATGAGAAGAAAATTGAATAATCAAGAGGATATTGTTTGAAAGAAATGCTCATCTGTAAGAAATTAAAAAACACGTAGCTGGTTCTGCATGTAGTGGAGACGTATATACCAGGAAAATGTAATAGACATTAATGGTGCAACCATCATTATTCTTCAGACATTACTATTTTATACAGAAAATAGGCATCACTAGCTATTTCAATTGGAGAAATTATTTTTAATCCATAATTGTTATTTTTTTCTGTGAAATTCTGAAATTTTCTTTTACTTTCAGTTCTCTAACATTTCTCTAGCTATTTCAATTTGAGAAATCGTTTTTAATCAGTTGAAGTTTAATTTTTTCTGTAAATTCTAGACGTTTATTTTACTTTCAGTTCTTAGCATAAAGCTAAATACGCATTTTGGATGAAAATCACGATTTATTAATTATGTATACAAGGATATTAACAACTCAATGCAATAGTCCAAAACAAATTATTATTGTCATATAGAATGTTTTCAAAATTTTTTCATTCTGTTAGAATTATTTGGTTGTGTTTTGCTTTAAAATTAACATGCAAATAATAATATATTATTTAATAAATAAATAAATAAATAAACAAATTGAAATTATCATAAACAGCGGTTCACTTAAAATAAAAACTTTTAAGTTACAAGTAAATTTGTTTAATATAATTTATCCTTTTTAAAACAATAACCTTTCTTTGGAATCTATTTTAGCAACTTAAAAATATGTTTCTATTAAGCGAAATATGAAATAAATGTTGTTGAAGTTTTGCTACCGCTGTGACATTTCACTTTCGCATTGAATATAAAAATCTCAAACTCTACCGTAATGAAAAGGTAATTAAGCATCAATTTTCGAATTGTAATAGACGCAGCTGTCTTTTGAAAAGATAAATTATATTATTACGTTCACTCCTTTTTAATAAACGTGTTTTTCTTTTATTTTGAGTTATTTTATTACAAAATAATAACAGTTTTATATTAAGTTAAACGATTAATTTACTTTCAATTCACACAAAATAAACACGATGGTAACTGTGTTGTCTTTACTAACTGATGACTTAAATTAAATTAATTCATTTGCCCAGCAAGTGGTGCTTATATAGTTGTTTTAAGCGGTTCTGACATATACTAGAGCATTCTACTTTAGCATCATCCCATATTGTTGTTGTTACTATCATCCAGATTAGGCACCTGTTTGGTTGTGTGTTTTATTTTTATTCTGTTAGTTGTTTTCTGTCTTTACTCAACGATGTCTCAACTTGAATTAATTTTTTTCCCAGCAAGTGGCCCTTATTTAGCTGTTTTAAGGTGTTCTTACATATACTGGAATATTCTACTTTAACATTGTTGTTGTCGTTATCATTCACTGTAGGCGCCTGCTTGACTGTATGTTTTTTTTCTGTGTTAGTTGTTTTGTTTTCCGTTGTTTAACTTATTTCGTAGAATTTATAACAATCATATAGTTGTTGTCTTGTGTGTATAACATTTCTTAGAAAACTACGCAGTTTGTAAAATGCATAGTAGGTCGCTTCGTTTACTCTTTTACTAATAAGTATTTTCTTTTAAATCTCAATAAATCATCTTCGTAACAATATTAATAAAAAATAATTCTTAAATCAAAATTGTAATCTAATCTGTATTCTAATAAAAATCAAAACTCTAAAAAATTCTAGCAGGGATAGAAATTTAGTATGATCCAATTTTTAAGTTTAGTTTGCTTAAGGAAAACGCTATCGTTTATAGTATTCTAAAAATATATATTTTTTAGCTTTCTGACAGCGCTACAATACGTCCCCGTTTTAAACGAACACTTTTTTTATCTATCAAATAAAGAATTCACAGTAATTGTAAACAGCGGAACAATAAATGGTATTACAGGAAACAGTAGCGTTCAATAACACTTTGTGTTTTTCTATAGCTTAAGCAAGAAATAAGTGACCCAATCAAATTAACGGCATTCGCTGGCTTAAGTCATATTTATTAACTGCACAAATTCATTTTAATTTATGTGGTAAGCCTTAAAATTTTGGTAAAAAATCTTTTGCTTACAGAGCATGTATAACTGCTATAAACATTGAGATAATACGTTTGTTGAAACAAATATAAATTTTTAAACAAAGAGGGAACAGGAAAAGTTAATAATTATATGGCAAATTTTTTTAATTTCTTTTCATTTTATGTTGAGATAATGTCCAAAAAATAGTTTCTATTTCTGACTGAAAAAATATTTTATAATTACTCATAAATAAAAATGTAATAGTTGTTAATTAATGTATAAAATTGTTCACAATTTCATTTTCGAATAGGAAAAATAAACCCTGAATGGCGTTTATTTATAAAAGTGTACATATGTCTATATAATAGCTCATAACATAGAAATGTTTTCCCATGAAAACAATCTGATCATAGAGATAATAACACTAAAGTAAAACTAATTATTTGAAGACAGACGTAATAAATTCTTCGCTACGATTGAATTTAATGTTTCTTTAGTGAATATCTCAGATATCGTTATCTCAGATGTATAATGTTGGTATACTGATGTGCTTTTGATGTTGTCAGTAGTACTATGTCTAATTATACTTAAAGTAAACCCTTTGCTATAGGCATTTAACATTTGCTAATCATTAAGATTCTATTTACGAGCAACATTAAAACAACTGACTTGGTAGTTCTTATGATACCATACATTTGACATTCGAAGCAGAAATTCAGCATTACATTTCTATATTTTTTGAGTGAATTTTTAATATATTAGTTTCGACATTATTTTATATTTTACTCGACAACATACATTTATGCTTTTCATCCGGTTCCTAAATAAATATATAACGTTCGTTTCTATAAGATGTTTTATAAAATAAAATACTATTTACAATTCAAAACAATTTATTAATAGGAAAGTATTTTATTATTTATTATTTCCTTTAAAACTCTTTCATTTTCAAATTTACTTTACTCATATTTAAAATTATCACTATATATTTGTTTAACACAAATTTCTTTCGATTTAATTTATTACTTTCATGTTTTTTTACACTGTAACCAAAAATATACATCTTTTAGTTTATATTTTCTTATAAGGAATACGTTTATGAATAATATCAAATACGATTAATCTCAATTTCTTAAAAATTTCTAAAAAGAAATGAATATTGCGTCCATTTTTTTTCTTTCTCTACATATGTAAATGATCTACGTGACATTTATAAAAGCAGTAGGATGCATTTATGTATGCTGATGACGTGCAGGTTGATAACAGTAGCTGGATTAATGACGTTCTATGTGTGTGAATAGGATAAAAGACGATTCGCTGGGCCATGTCTAATGGATTGTACATCAATGCTTCGAAGTCGAAAGCTAGGAGAACTCTGCTTAACATTAATGTGAGAATTGAGGGGAATGTGATTGAATTGGTAGAATCGGTATCTAATTTGGGCATAGTTGTTAACAATAGAATAACCTGAACTAATCACATTACCTTTATTGTTGGTAGAGTTTACAGTAAACTTCCCACTCTATGGTCGTTAAGGGACTTTATGCCGTTTGCTATTAGCATGCTTTTGGCAAAGGCTTATCTAATCCCTTCACTTCTTTACGGTTGTGAAATCTATGCCAATCGTGACAGTATGAATCAGCGCAGACTGAAAGTCGCATATAGCAATATTGCCCGTTACATATTTCAGAAAAACCGCCTTGATCATATCTCATCATACTCTAATTTAATTTTTGGAATGACATTCGATGATCTTCTAAAATATAAGTGTCTAACCTTCTTGCACAGGATAGTTTTTGCAAAATCTCATCCAGCAGAAATACAAGAGTCTGTTAGATCAACGTCAGTTTTTCATAGATGAAACCAGCCTTTGGAACTCTTTGCCAAATTCTATACAGAAAATAGGCAACGCAAATTTATTTAAAAAGGAGCTTTATAAATCATTTAGTTCTACTCAACCTTGACTTAATTTTTACATTTTACATTTCTTTCGATTTAATTAGTTATTACTTTATTATTTCTTGACATTTATTTCATTGTATACCTGTGTATTGTTAATGCTTTGTTTCTAGATTAATGTTTTATAATAACTCAATTTGTATATGTTAAGGATCAATAGTACCGTCACTTATTAGATGTTATCATCTTGTTGTGTTAGTTGTCTAAAGAATAAAGAAACAATTTCGCATTAAGAATTTTGAATACTTCGGCAAATGTTTTTCGCTTAAAAGTGTGTACCAAAAAAATGTTTACAAATCGTATAAACTCGAGTTATGACGAAATATATATAGCATTTTCAGTTTAAATTAACTCTTTTTCAAAATGAACGAAACCTTTTTCAAAATAAACGAAAATCTTTTCAGAATTTATGCAAAAATGAGTGATTTAGAAGAAACAGAAGTTAGTGGAACAACTGTGTGATTCGATTTACATCCGCGCCTGGGCATGTAGCCTTAATCAGATGGTGGACCAAACCACTGCATAATTTGTAACGTCATGCTCGTCCTAGGAAGCCGAAGCCATAATTCTATGTAACAGAACTTTCTAGTTGCAACTTCGATGATTCCAGAGCAGGGCTGCAAATCATCACTCCTTGCTTAAGAGTTGGAGACTTTCCAACTCCTATCCAGAACACAGGCTAGCATGCTCACTGGATCTGGGAACATTTCACCAGGTAGGTGTTAATATGGGTGATATGGGGCCGCGAAATCACAACCACCACGATACTCCCATATAGGGCCAACCTCAATAATCAGCCAGAGAACAGTTAAGTGTCAAAAGAGACAAATAGCGGAACTCTGCGGGTCACTGATTCCCGTGGAAATAAAGTGGAGTTTCCAGTTGTACCCCTGCTGACTCCCCTCCGGGGGCACATTTATGGTCTTTACGGTACGTAACAGCTGTCTAGATCTGTGCAACTGGGGGAAAAAGGGAGCCCAGTCCCCTGAAGGCAGACAGGGAGTCAACTGGAAACTCCACTTTATTTCCAGGGGGATCAGTGAACCGCAGAGTTCATTATTTGTCTCTTTAGACACTTAATAGTTCTCTGGCTGATCATTGAGGTTGGCCCCTATATGGGAGCATCGTGGTGGTTGTGGTTTTGCGGCCCCATATCCAATGGTTTTCTATGGTGGCCAGGATCATCTCACTGATAATGACACGCAGTGAATGATCCAGTCCAGTGAGCATGCTTAACATGTGTTCTGGACAGGAGTTGGAAAGTCTCCAACTCTTTAGCAAGGTGTGATGATTTGCAGACCTGTACTGAAATCATAAAAGTTGCAACTAGGTGGTTCTGTTGCATAGAATTATGGCTTCGGCTATCTAGGACGCGTGTATGACCTTCCAAATTATACAATAGTGGTTTGTCCACCATCTGATTAAGACTAATGGTCAGGCGCGGATGTAAAACAAATCACACTCTGTACCCCTGCTGACTTCAGAGGACTGGGCTCCCTTTTTCCCCCAGTTACACTGTGCCTAGATTGTCGAAGTTCTATAAAGACCATATATATGTGCCCCCGGGGGGAAAGTTAGTGGAACGTAAGAAGTAGAGGAAAATATGCCAACGTTTCAAAAAATGTGAAACTAATGATTATAAAATTGTAAGTGGAGGGGAATACCATCGCGGAAGTATCTCGTAAATAGAAATATCACTAAAACTATTATTTCGCGATATAAAAAAAAAATATTGCGAACTAGTGGAACTTCCTTGTGAAAGAAATAGGCCAAAAAAATTAAGTCCCCAAATCCTGGAAAAAATTGGGACGATTGTGGAGAGTGAGCCGGGAATAACTTGGAAAAATATTCACAAAAAGTCATTTGAACAATTTAATGTTCTTTTAAGCGAATTTTCAACGGCGCTTAAAAGAACTCAAAATACGCTGAATATGGCTTCCATCGAAAAGGACCGTATGAATAGCGCATCGGCTATTGAAAACCGTCGACAGTATGCCTCAGAATTTGCAATTTGGTCTCCTCAACAAAAGGAAAATATGATTTTTATAGATGAGTGCGGGTTTAACTTACACTAACGGCGTTTATATGCACGTGCTAAGGTAGGTGAAAGAGCCCATGTTGTTGTGCCAACCGTAAGGGGAAGAAACGGTACTTTAATTGGTGCTATAAATAATGCTGGTGTTGTTTACCATAAAGCTTTTTCCCTTTCCACTGTAAATTCAGCCCGTTTCTAAATATTTCTTAGGGAGCTCCTGGATAAAATTGAATGCAGCCCAGAGTTACAAAATGCATTTTTAATTATGGATAATGTCAGAATCCATAAAACTCAGGAAATTCGAAATATAGTGGATAATAGTGACTGTACACTTAAATTTTTACCACCTTATTCTCCTATGCTGAACCCGATAGAGAAAGCATTTTCTAAGATAAAATTCCACGCTAGATCATTATTAAGTGACATTATCACAGAGCATAACACAGTAACTGTAACTGAGGAAAGTGTCGCACAAATTAATCAAACTGATTGTGCGAACTACGTTATGGATAAGATCATGATAATTCCTGAAGCGATCAGTGGACAAATACTTCATTAATTTTAACAAGTATTAATTAAAAATGAATATGTTTAATATGTTGTAGTGTACCATAATATGTGTACTGCACTGTAACACACAAATACACTAGAGAACCACTTACCAAAGTACAACATGTGTCGACTCAAATGCAAACTGAATTAGAACACTTTTAGGTGTCATATTTATTTAAGTGTTTTTACTTACCATGCATTTGATTCGTAACATGAATCAATGAATCAATAATGCATGTTATTGAAAAGAGACGAACTTGTATTAGCAATAAGTTATAATAATTTAGAAGGGTTAAGTACAAAATGTAAATTAGATATAAAAAGGGCTGCATGCCACTAATAAAATAAGATTTAAATAAGAAAATTTAAAACGGCAACAACTGCTTTTGTCTTTGAATTCTTAATTTTCACATTCGGCTGTTTTCCAAAACGCCTGCGTTGTAGCTGAATCCCCTAACAGCTGTTTAAAATAAATATATGGGCTACAGGGCTTTTGTCATCACTTTGCGGTAATTAAAGCATTACATGGCGATGCTGCCACATAACACCATATAACATTACATGACAATCCTACCAGTCACAATAACATCACAATGTTTTATTTTTCTTTTTTGTTGTTTTCTATTAAATTTTAAAGCTGGTTTCTTTTAATTTTAAAAATGTTTAATTGAATTTGCATAAAGTTTAATTTATTCTGAAAAGATTTTCGTTTATTTTGAAAAACGGTTTCGTTCATTTTGAAAAAGATTTCGTTTATTTTGAAAACGGTTTAATTTAAACTGAAAATGTTATATATAAACGTCGCACTAATTTCTCTAATGAAAGTCAACACAGAATTGTCCAATTTTCACATATTGCAAGAAATCAACGAACAGTGGTCATATTTTTTTCCACTGTAAAAATCTAACATCATTACCGTTACACTTTCGCTAAAACAATAAATAGAATTGTATTCCTTTGATATAAAAATAGGTATGACTATTAAGAAGGTGTGGAAATATGTTTTCACAATATTAGAAATTATGTTAAAAAATTATAATCCGCCATCCTCTGAGTTTATTATTTTCTTTTTTTATTATAAAAACAAAAACAAACCTTCCATAAAGATTTCCGGTATTCTGTATCGTAAATATACATTTTATATCATGTGTTAAATTATGCGTTCAAATTTTATTTTTTTTTTTTATATTTATATTTACTATGGTAATTAACATTTAAAAATAAATAAACAAATAACAAATATGTGTAAAACACCTAAATATTTGTAACGTGACTAAAGGCAGGTGTGAACTTTGAATTAGAACATTTAGAACTTCTAAACTTTATCAGTAATTGTAACTGATCTACGTTAATCACTATTTTAGTGGATTTCCTAAATGCTTGATTGTTTCAAAGAAATAAAGCTTTTTTTAAGTTTGAAGCTAATTAATAAATTTTTACTATTAGGAGTTTTTGTTTCTTTGTACCTTTGTTTCTTCTTCTTTTTATTTGGTTGTTAAGTAATATTTCCGTTGTGCAATACGTTTAAATTTTAAGGTTGTATAAAGTTTTGTATAGTTAACTGTAAATTATTATATGGCAGACTTCAACATTTTTGAATAGAAATGCTTTAAAGCCGAAAGAGTGAAAGTAAAAAAATAAATGAAGACTTTAAGTTTTCGGTGTCGCACAAATTAAGTTAAAACTGGTAAACTCATGAGTTCACATTAGTTAATAACATGTTCAGACGGCAAAATGAACCGCTTGTTTCGCTTTCTGAATCACAATAGTCAACCGTGGTGTTCATACGACTTGTTTCTTGCTTCGTTTTGCCGTTTAACTATTGTAACTACACGACAAGATTCAAAATGAGCCTACAAGATTCGTTGTCATATTGTTATATGGCGAACCATGTTGTTTCACTTAAAATAGGTTCGCGAATCGCAAACACGTTGCCCGTGTGAACACAGCATAACATTGAGAACCCCCTCGGGGGCACATTTATATGTTTTGACAGAAATCTACCGTCATTACATGTGTCTTCGGGGGTAAAAGGGAGCCCAGTCTTCTAATAGGCTAGCAGGAGCCAACTGAACAATTCCACTATATTTCCACGAGAATCAGTAAAGCCCTAGGGTTACGCTATTTGTCTTTTTAGCCTTTTAGCTGTTCTCGGCTGATTATTGAGGTCGGCTCTTCAGAAGTATCGTGGTGGTTGTGGTTTCGAGGCCCTCGCTTAAGTTTGTGGGTCGGATCATTCATAATGAACAGAATGAATGGTCCCGGTCCATTGAGCATGAATGCCGTCATGTTCTTAAATTATATTAAGCTTCATGCGTTTTGGACCAGAAGTTGGATAGTCTCCAACTCTTCTACAAGGAGTCTGGGTATTGGCCTACTCCCAGCTTTTAAAGTTGCAACTAGGAGTGAACGGAGGATTTACGTATCTGAAGGCCTTCTAGGGCGATCATGACTCTACATTTCATCCACAGTGGTATGCTCCACCATCTGGTTATGGCTTACACAGCTAGGTACAGATGTAAATCTTATCACGCATAATATTCAGAAATTATATCTCCGTTGTGTTTATTTCTACCTAAACTAAAATTATCACAGCTCATCACTTTTATATGATTGTTATTTAAATTAATTTTCGCATAAAACCGACTGTGATATTTTGGGAATCACTTTTATTTATTTTAATTTAATTATAGGAAAAAACAATTAAAATAGGTGTATTGGACTGTGCCGAACTTTGTGCGCCCTTGCATTAAGCACTTTTGCCATAGCAGCTGCCGACTGCAATCTTTTAAAAATACAGACATATATATCATATATGTGTATATGAGAATGCTCATTCTGGAGCCAGCAAGGCGACAAGTTTTTTCCATGATAGTTTGGCCTTGTAATCTAATTAAACAAATATCCATTTTTATTGCCGGATAACAAAACAGTTAAGTGAAACCAATTCATTACAAAATTTAAAATAAATTGGTGCTTAAAAATTGTCATTGCGATTTTATTGTTGAAGCCTTGTTCAATTAGAAACGTGCTTATGTAATGCTTTACCTTAATTGTGATAGTTATAACATGCTAGGAAAAACTAGGAAAATATCAGGGAACTATATTATCGTTACGTTTGTTCATTTTAATAAACGTTTTGTTATATTGAGTTCTTATATTGCAAAATAATAACATAGCACCTTAGAGTTTTAAATTAAATTAAACGATTTATTTGCTTTCAATACGCACAAAATAAACTTCACCACTATATCGCCTTAAAAGAGGCTTTATTGTTTTGTTGCTTTTACTCAACGATGTCTCAACTTGAATTCATTCTTTTGCCCAGCAGGTGGTGCTTAAATAGCTGTTTTAAGCGGTTCTTACATATAATAATATTCTACTTTAACATCATCTCATATGGTTCACTGTAGGCGCCTTCTTGGCTGTATTTTTTCTTTTTTTTTCTGTGTTGGTTGTTTTGTTTTCCGTTGTTTAACTTATTTCGTAGAACTTATAACAAGCATGTTGTTGTTGGCTTGTGTGTATAAGATTTCTTAGGAAACTACGCACTTTGTAAAACACAAAATAAATAGGTCATTTCGTTAAATATCTTCGTAAAGTATTAATTTTTAAAAGCGAAAAAAAACCTTGAGACGATATCACAAAACGACATTTCTTGATTATATCTGCACTATGTTGTAGTAAATGCATATTGTAAAATTATAAATAGAATAAAATATACATATTAAATAACAAAAAAAAAAACTGCAATGCTGATACCAGAGATATTATGATTATTTTTGAGTTTCTAGGCGTATTATAAAATGCACGAAATTTACACAAAACGCTTGGTAGCATATATGTATACTCGTAAATAAGTGCGAAATTTACATTTATTCGTTCGTACAAAAAAAGAAAGTAAAAAGTAGAAAGAATAGGATGCTAAACTAATACCTGTATGAGTCTAAATAACGTATCCAAACGTCGGAAATTTGTAGCTTCTTATATCGCAAAATGAAATAAATAAGAAAATTAATTACGTGGATAATCTAAAAAAATGGTGTCAAAAACCACAACAGATAACATTAATTTATCTGATATAAAGTAATTTATTTACAGGCATACCTCGTTTAACGCTCAGGTTGCGTTCCTGAAGATTGAGCGTTAACCGAAATAGCATTAAAAAGGCACTATTTGCATTAAAATATGGGGTTCCGTTTTTTTTTTGCTGCCTTGAAGTAAAAAATGATAAATAAGATGGATATTTTATTTAAAAATATATCTTTTATTTAATGTGTACTTCATTTTAAAATTAGAAATTAAATTATAATTCAACAAAACAATATTGCAATTACTAAGTCTTTACCGGACCATATCACTATTTCCAATGACTAATTTAATATGAGACAACATTTCAAAAATTTTTTATCCTTATAGGGGAATTCCCAGAATTAGGGAATTTTTTTAGCCTACTTCTATTTAAAAAAAACGTATGGAAAAAAATTCAAATTATGTATATTTTCTGCTGCTTTTTATGACGACTATGTTTGGAAAAATGACAAAAAATTTTAAAAAATAACGACAAAAAAATTGTTTTTTGAAGAGCGTTATAACGAAACAGCGCTAAACAAGGTAGCGTTAAGCGAGGTATGCCTGTATAAAAGATGCACACGATGCAGCCACTTACTCATATTTAAAATTATAGAGAAATTAACAACAAAAATTAAAAAAGCAAAAATTGTTAATCCGTTAACAAAAAATACTCATGGCTTATTATTTAGAGCGTGATTATAGCACGACTTTTTTTAACAACAACAGCAACATTTATGTACATAAATATTAATGGATTGTTGTTATATTTCTTTAATAATAACACAAAAAAAAAATTAAAAACAAATAATAAAGCACATTTCTGAATACTTTTAAAGCACAACACTAATTAAAACTGCACGCTGTGTTTTTGTTATTAAAAACAATCATTTTACAAAAATTCCTTTAACGGAAAAAGTGGCCAAAAATTTAATTACGTCTAAATTTAAACCTTATATAGATAAACAGATAAAATGTCTAAATAATTTGATTAACACTAAACGTTATAAAAATAAACGTAAAAAATCACAAAAACTAAGAAAAATTATCACAAAAGGCAGATTCCTGACGCTCAACTCCAAAAAAAAAAAAATAACTGGAAAATTTCACTAAAGAAAATCGACTACACTTTGCTATGGAGGCATTAAGACATCATGCTAATGATATTTTTTTTTTCGGGGACCAGTACTCAGGGGATACTCCTACTACTCAAGCTGTGCATTGTACCAGACGAATTAATTTTCCGCAGTATAGCAATGTTTAACTTTACTTTCCTTAAAGAGTGATTTGAAAAATCAGCAAATAATATAAAAAAATTATTATTTTCCTTCAGAAAGTAACCAAAATTTAAAAATTAAGTAAGTAAAAAAAACCAAACTTGCCTAAAAATATCCAAAATGGCAACACTTCTGCCTTGTGCTTTAAATCAGTAATATCCAAAATAAAATATAACTGTATTGGTGACAAAATACTTTTGCACTGGAAGAAAAATTTTGGATAATTTATGTTTTGTTTTTATGGTATCCTGTATATCAAAAGAAATGTAAGAATTAAATATATAGTGTTCCGAATGACATAACGGGAAATCAAAAAGAAAATTCTTAGTTACATATAGTTTTAAAAAATTAAATGGGGAATTAAATGCTCCTGGAATAAAACGAACAATTAATTAATAGTGTTTATTCCTCTCACCCTCTTTTTTGTTTGCGTAGTAACAAAAAAAAAGCGTCGTAATTGAATTAGGATTCAGCAAACTGCTGACCTATGAATTTTGGTTTTCCCATATTAAAAGGGTTATTTATTTCCCACATTATGTCAGACTCCAATTTCTTTTATAAATTTAATATAATTCGCTTATTTTCTATTCAAATATAAATATGTGAGAAATAGTGTGTCAGCATAATTACAAAAACCATATTTTCTCGTGCTGGTCAAATTACCTGCCAGACAGTGATGAAATTGGATCAGTTTGTTTGTAATTAATGATGGGAAAGAGTTTGCAATATTCTTTCTTTATCTGTAATTAATGATGAGAAATTGTTTTGGTTACCAAATTTAACACTGACCGATTTCTGGCTGCATTAGTTTAGGTATTACGAAATCTTTTTTATTTTGTTATTCTTTTGATTTGTATTTACTATTCTTTTTAAGTAAAAATAACATAAGAAATATAAGCAATTTTATTTCGTGTTTGATTCCTTTAAATAAATATGTTACGATATTCTCACAAAATATTTATTACAAAACATAAAACATTTATTCAAATAAAAATTAAAATAAAAATATTGTAATGTATTGAAAATAAACAACGTTTTTTGTTTTTTTGTTGTTTTGAAATGTTTTGTAGTGTTTGTATGGAACTGTCTTTGAGTTTTGCTGCCTATGCTATGTTGATTTTATTAAAAATTCTCATAGAATCAGTTTGGCTTTGGATATAAGACTCTTAGGTTTTTCTATAAAATATTGGGGTAAAATTCACTGATGAGCTACTCGAGCAATAGTGAAATTGCAATATGGATGTGCTCTCCCCCATTACAATACATTTCAAATATTTTTATTTTAATTTTTATTTGAATAAATGTTTTATGAGAATATCATAAGATGTTTATTTTTTAAGAAAAAAAAAAACAAAAAACAAGCTGTTTAATTTAAAAACAAAATATTACATTCGTAGCCATTTTTACATCAAACTGAAACAAACAAAAAATTATGTTTTGCATGTTAAATTTAAAATTAATGTTAGATGTAATTTTGTTATATGTGTAATATATACAATTCATAATTTTATAATGCCATTTGAATTTCTTTACAGCTATGTTTTATTATCTACAAGGTATTAAAAATTACTAAAATTGTTTTTAATTATGAATAATTTTTGGTATATCAACTTTTAATTTTGTTCAGTGCACCTTGTATGTATTCTCTCAAAGTATACTCAGTTCTCAGGTTTCCCAGCTTTTTTATAACCCAATCCACTAATAAAACACTTTAATCACCAATATTTCCCAAAAGCCAATGTAGTTAATCTCCAAATATCTGCCTTAAAGATTCGGAAAGTCTGTAATAATTATTTTATACTTATTGGGACTAATTGAAGAAAAATGCATTTTATACAAACTCTTCTTGTTAATATTTAAAGTGGAATTAATATTAAATCAACTTTATTCAGTGGCGTTTTGAAATATTACTTTTATTCAAAAACTGGTTGAAGCGTTTTTTATTTTGGTCGCATCATTTATTTAGAGCATGATTTTTATATCTTTTAAAAAATAACTTTTGAACTTTAAAAATAAATTTTTTATAATGATAAACCCGTCATTATAGATTAATTTATTTCTCAAAATAACCCAAATCTAATAAATAAAAGCAAAATTTTTGAGTCAATTATGTTTGCAAAACTTATTTTTTTTTTTTGACAACTTATCCGCTCTCGAACATCGGCAGACGTCCCCTCTTTTCAACAAATTTTGAAGCGCATTTTGCAACAAAGCTTCGGTTATCTCTTCAATGCAGGTCGTCAGTTATTGGTGGGTTGTTGACGTAAACTCAACCTTTCAAATGGCCCCAGAGAAAAACCACAATAATCAGGCGGGCATCTGATATTCCAAATCAATAAATTACGCGACCAAAAAATTTCTCATGCAATAACTCAATTGTAGAGTTGGCTGTGTGCCTTGTGGGGCTGTCTTTTTGCAACCAAAGGTCACTAATGTCAATTGTGGCCACAAAAAATTGGTCATCATGGTTTGATGGCGCAGAGAATTCATGGTAAAGGCGTTTCTCTCCTTTAATGACCGATGGTGCCGCCTGAGCACAAAACCGCGCTATACAATCATATAATGGCTTTTCGAAATATGTTTGTGGTTTTTGTGAGCCCTACGTGCGATAATTATGTTTTGTTTGCATAACGGCCTAATTGAAAATGAGTATCATCACTAATGATGATTTTGCTAAAAAAAATCTGTTGTTTTCTTTCAAATTTTCAAACCGCCAATTAACAAATGGGCGACGCAAACAATGGTAGGTCGGCTTTAATTCTAGAATGAGTTGAATTTTATAAATGTAAAGATGAAGATCTGTATACAAAATGTTGCGTTAAATGACTGTAGTGATAACCAATTGTTGCGAAAGTCGATGAGCTGATGTTCGAGGCCCATTCTCCACACTTTGCTGTACAGCGGCTATGTTACAAACCACTACGGACGCTTTGAGCATATTTGTTTACGGTATTGTCAGCAACAATGCCACAAATTTGGCGATTAAATTACACACAGCAGTGTCGGTAGAAGCTGTTACGAAATGTTTGCAGTGAAATTTCTACTATTTTGATAGTAAATTTTCAAATTAAAACTTTTTGCTCAAGAGAGCAACGTGCAATGCTTAAAACTTCTTTACTTTTTACAAAATAAAGGTCAGGGGATGACTGCTCTATTTTTGATATTTAATCATTTGACAAACAACTCTACTACCTAACCTCAAAAATGCCCAGTCATTATTCAAAATTATAATGTTTTATAAATAAGTTGCAAGCAATAATGGTATAAATCCATATAATATTACAAAAATAATGTTTAAAATAATGTAAAATACTAATCTCTGAAAAATTGCTAAACCATATATTCTCCAGAGAAATCTCAGACATTTTAATTTTTATTGTTTTTGAAAACATTTTTTACATCTAAAAAGATTAAAACAAAAAATTCTTCCAACGTATCCCATCTTAAACAGAAATCTTGCAACCTAAAATTTTAATTTGCTAAAAAGGGATTTCACGGTTGAAGATAATATCAATTTTTTTTTGGGAGATGAAGATGAGAAACCTCGAAAAACTTCTGCACGTCCAACTGCAGAGGTATGGATACTTGACAGCAAAAATTTGATATGTATGCATACATGTAAATATATATAAATCTATTATTTAAAAAAAAGAACCTGACATATCGAAGTCATCTTGTTTTACAGTTAATCTCACAGAGTTTAACGACAAAACCAAACTTAAAGTTTGTGGCTGTTATAATGAATTCACCCGCCAAGTTGAAAAATAATTTCAATTTCCTTTTTTAATTTTTATGAATAATTAAATTTTTTCATGGGTCAACTTTAGCCATCATTGATATTACAATATGCTTTGTGTAAAACTCTTTGAGCTAAGCCAAGCTTATCTAAAAATAACTCACAGGAGAAAAGCAACTATTCAAAAATATTCCAAAAACGCCCCTAAATATATTTTGTATCCCCAAAAATAATTCCCTGGCATACATATGTGTACCCCCAAATTCTCCTTTAAATATAAAAACTCCCCATAATCTAGAAAAAAATCCGCTAATCTGACAACACCAAAGCATAGACATATATTGAGAGCAAACATAATATTAAATAAAATAAAAAAGAGAAGAGAGAACAGTTAGTACACTACCAAGCTCTTTATCTTTTAGCATTTATAAACTATAATTATTAAGTTTTATTTGTTACTATTGTTTGTAATGAGTTAATGTTTTTAAATTCTTTTCGCTGTTTTAACTATTCATGCGCTTTATTGTGTGTCAATCAAATAAAACAAAATAAATAACTAAAAACAATTGACAAAAACAAAAAAAAAAACGTTTGACTAAATTTAAACAAAAGAAACAGAAACTAAACCAAATCAAAATAACATTATGAAAATACGTAAACAAATATTACCTCGACGTATCGTCGATTGGCTTTGTTTTTTATTAATTGGTGTATTTTTGCCGATAATTTTTATTTTTGAAATGATAATTGTGTTACCGGCTTTCCATACACCAGGTGGCTTTTGGCACACTTTTACTTTTGTGTTTGCCATGTTTTTAGTCTTTCAGATAAAAGGGAATTTCATTGCGTGTCTAATGGTTGATACAAGTGTTGATTGTAAGTATGTATGTATATGGACACAATTTAATAATTTGTTTTGTTTTCTTCATTATTCCCACACGCTACACTATATTACTAAAGCATCTGTGATACTTTCGTCATTTAAAAAGCACTGTTCTTGAGTGATATTTTTATTTAAACAGGTTACAGTTAAATTAATCCTAAACGAAAGTATTTAGTTCCTATATCAGATCTTAGGCATAGAAATCTTGAACAGCAATGCATAGTAGGCCGGAGGTAACATTTGGTTTTGGAAATAAATTGCCTATTTCGCGATATTCTAATAAAATATATGTATATGATTAAACATTTATAAAATATGTGTCACCATTGCTCTGCTGCTTATCACATTCATCAATGGACCGTAGTAAAATATAATATTATTTGTTAAGGCATTAAGATGAAGTTTTGTAAGTTTATGTATGTGTGTGTGAGTGCTTAATAAGTAAGAGTAAATAGGTGAAATAATATTTCCGAGTCAGATAAACTGAATAGTAATGTTCTAAATCATGCATCAGAAACTTCGAAAATTGTAATATATTTAAGACATTTTCCAAGAAAATTTATTAAGCACCAGAGTTATTATAGCAATTTTTAGGCCTTAGAGCAGATGGATTAAGTTCGATTTTCGTACACAGAAAGCCTATTTCAAGAGGGTTTAACTTTTTAATTTTTTTATACAGGTAAAAGTTCCAGGTTCATTAAGAAATTTGCTGCTTATGGGGAATGGTGGTTTCTTTACCATAAATGCGTAAAAAAGTCTCATCTTTGCAAAGTTCAAACTGGAAATTGAAAATATGTTAATCTTATCGGCAGAAATCTTTTGTAAAAATTCTAAATGTTAAAAAACTCAGGCATTTTTTTTCGTTCACCAGTTCTCAGGGAATGACTCTTACTCATGCAATGCATTGTACCAGAACTAGGAAATTAGGTTATGGGGAGGAGCAAAAATGGACATTGGGGACATTTGATTTGAATTTTTCTACATTGACAGGAAAGATCACTGGTGGGAGTTTATTCCACATACTAACTGTTCTGCTAAAAAACGAATTTTCCCTGTAATGCGTAGTGCGATTGACTGGTCAATCGAGCACAAATGGATGCGTTTTCAATAAAAATCGAGTCAAACGCAAAAATGTGCGATTTCCAGGAACAAGTTCCCTAATTTTTATAAAACAGTGAAATACAACTTACATTGCATGGATGCTCTAGGGGATCAATTAGGCCTCTTGGCCCTCTGCTGTACGCGGTCGGGTACTCCAAAATAGACTTTTGGGTGCCGGCTCAAACATGAGAGTTGCATTCCATCTTTGTAAATAGTACGAAGATCGGATGGATTGTACCATATTACAAAACCGAGGCACTTGAAAGCTTCTTTAGAAACCTGAATAATGTCTTTAGTCCATCGAACTTTCCATGCCAAGAACATCAAGAGCTTCCGATTTCGTAATACCTACATCATTCATAGTAACAGATGCAGCACCATTTCTGAACACAGATCTATGCGTAAGCATACAATATTGCGTCTTACGGGCATTAAAATCGACTCTATTCACACGACTCCATTCGGAGATCGCTGCGAGATCGTGATTGAGCGTATCATTCATGTTTCGCCTTTTGGAACTCACCGCTTACTGATTCGGTCTATTACCAAATGAATACGCATCACAAATGGTGCTGTCGAAGAAGTATATAGGGTTGAAAGTTTGACAAAAAAAAGTCGTTTAGAAAAATAAGAAATAGGGTAGGAGAACGTTGCGGTACCCAAAATTAATCTTGAACTCGTCTAATAAAATACCATCTATAACAACTCGTATAGTGCGAGTCCTGAGAAAAATACAGATATTTCAAATGCAGACAATTCGTTACCTAAAGAAAATAACTTAAATATAATGTTATTTTGAATGGTTTATACTTGATTTGAGAGTTATCAGTTTACTTATTTTAGTTTCGCTATATTTCAGAGAAATTTAAAAATTAAGGACCACTACTTAGAAAAGTCTAGTTCGAATCTGTTTATACGAGTATGTGGATGTTTTATACTTGTTTCTTGTCTATATCGAATTAGCTGCGATTTAGTAATAAACTTCCAAATATATATTTATAATATTGTAAATTAGTATTAATTAAATTAGTATTAAATAATTGATTTCAGTTGTGAAAAAATAGATTAAGGAAATGATTTGATTTGTTTCGAGCAAGATACTATTCAATATAGCTTTTCTATATCTCACTACAATCTTTAATTCTTGCTTTATAATTAACTGTTTCCCTCTAGTTTAAACAATACCATTACAAAAACCAAAAATTAATTTTACAGAAAGTCTTAATCTTAAAAGACCGTAGAGTTGTAGGTAAACAGAAAATATAATACTTTGCTAAAATAAGAAATGTGGTTCACTTTAACTTAGTAAAAAGAAAATCTTCGACCTTCCACCGGTTTAGTATAATGAAATGATTTATTAGCTCTATCTCCCATAATTATATAAAACTTGATAATTGTTGGTGTAATTATTTGTCGAAATAGAATATTTGCGCACATCCAGATATAGCTCAAGCAATGTTTTACGCTAGAAGAAAGACATCTTGTATTTTTTTCTTAGGAATCACTATTTCCTTGCGAAAACATCGTTCAGGATCCAAAATCCAAATTCAAAACTCATGCCCTATATGTAATGATTAAAAACGATGAATAGAGTGCTATAACTACTTATAAATACAAACTGATTATTCAAAACAAGTCATTAATTTTTAAACTTTATTGCTCACCTGTATGGTCGTCAACAGCAGCAGTTGCAGATATGTCAACGAAATATTTTAAAGCTAATAGAGCGTTTCCATCAACGTGATATTGTCTACAACACTTGTTTAACTCACCTTGATTTCCCAAACACCAAAGCCACTTAAGTCATTTGATTTATTTTAAAGCATGATAACATGTGATTTTTGAACTGGTTTTATCTTTGTAATACTGTTATCTATTCATATTGTTTGTTTTTATCGAAAAGGTGACATCTGAGTTAACATTTTTTAAAACTACACTGTTTTGTTACAAAAATTTTGTTACAAATGTGTAAAAGCAAAAAAGAAATTTAAAATAAAGCCGATTTTTCTACAAAATTAAAAGGCATTAGCAAGACTAAATAATTTTATAAGTAAGTGCGGTTTTACACACATCAACTTTTGTTGCTCAACTTTTGTTGTTTCCATTAGAAAGAAAGAGAAGGGGTATAAAGCCTCTCTTTCTTTCTAATGGAAACAACAAAAGTTGAGCAACAAAAGTTGATGTGTGTAAAACCGCACTAATAAAGAAACTGCTGATCCGGCTTTACCGTACTAAATATTACTGCAACTCTTAATGAATATTCGTTCCGTGCAGAAAAAATGTTTTTATTTTTATTTTAGGGGATCGTTCGCCACTTCAAAGTATTGAATATTTTCACAATTTGCTACGAATTATTGTCTAAATGTTGAAAAATGTCAAATAGATTTATAACTTTTGTTTTTTTTTTCTTATTGGGATAATTTTCTCATTTATCAGTGGTTGCATAAATAATTGTTACGAAGTAACTTAGTTTATGTTGTAAAAAGATAACTGTCACTAAAAAAAGTAAAGTGACCTATTGTGTCCATTAACAAATCAACAAGTTTTTAGGAAATCTTATGAACACAAAACAATACTATGCTACTTTAAAATTCCTTAAAATAAGATTAACAATCAGAAAAAAAGCAGAAATACAACCAAACAAAGATCTATACTGAATAATAATAACGGCAGCATCTGAAGTAAATGCGATTGAAGAACATTCTAAATGTGAATTAGAGTTTTTTTAGTAAATTCTTGAACCGCATAAAACAAAATGTAAAGGCTTGCTCCCTAATGGTGAACGTGATCAAGTAAAGACACAACAGTTGATACAGCAGCTTTTATCCGTTAAAGTGGTAAAGTTTCCATCATCTATTTCAGCGTAAAAACGCAAATAACATTTGCTTTCGAACTGAATTCAAATTTTCTTAAAATAGAAGTCTAATATTTTTGATTTTAAAACGTGAGAATAAGTTGTAAGCTTCACTACGTCTTCAAAGTCATGTGTTCCAAGTCGAAAAATGGTTAAGAAAATGGCGAATAAAAATTAATGAACAGAAGTGCATTCATATTACTTTTACATTACGCAGGAGTACATGCCCACCTATCACAATAAATAATCAAACAATACCTCAACGTTCGGTCGTCAAGTACCTCGGTATGCACCTTGACAGGCGTCTAACATGGAAGCACCACATAGAAGCTAAACTTATGCAAATAAGACTTAAAACTGCTCAATTGAACTGGCTAATTGGTCGGAATTCTGTTCTTAGTCTGGACTGCAAACTTTTGATCTACAAGTCTATTCTAAAGCCAATATGGGGCTATGGAATTCAAATGTGGGGCACTGCCTCAGTGTCAAATGTCGAACGGATACAAAGAAGCCAGAACAAAATCCTCAGACTCATAACTGCTGCCCCATGGTATGTGAAAAACTCAAACATTCACAAGGATTTGAAAGTGCCCTCTGTAAGAGAGGAAATACAGAAATACGCATCCAAATATTTGAGAAAACTGGAATTTCATCCAAATATTTTGGCACGTGAGATATTAAATGATAGAGGCTACAATCGTCTGAAGAGGAGAGACGTTAGGGCTATTAGTATAAGTAATTTCTAGTGTTTTCCTTTTTATTTTTTTTTTTATTTCTTGTTAACTAAAACTTTTTGGCTGGCAGTGGCTAGACATAAAGATAATTTTTAATTTTAGATTTAAGATTTATCCACTTATTGTTAGTTCTATTAATTTAGAAGATTCAATAAATAATATTATGATACAAAAAAAAAAAAAAAAAAAAAGTTGTAAGATAAAAAAAGGAATCCGAATTATCTTTCAAATGAAATGTTTTGTGCTCAATTATGAATCAAATCGTTAAGGATATTTAAGAAGAAAAATGAAACATAGCTTATATTTCATTATTTTAAATTTATTTTTAATTTTTTTAATTGTAGACAAAAATCTCAACACTAATCTGAAAGATAAAGATAAGTTGGAGTCCGAAGGATGGCATGAATGCACAACGTGTCAAAAGATAGCTCCCCCTCGTAGTTGGCATTGTTCGGTGTGTCAGAAATGCATTTTAAAACGCGATCACCATTGCCTTTTCGTTGGTTATTGCGTGGGTCACAAAAATCAACGCTATTTTATTATGTTTGTCGTATACCTGTTTATTGGTTCCACATATGCCTTTATTTATAATTTACTGTTTTTATGGGTAATCAAAGCACACATTTACCGCAATTGGTTGTCAATCTTAAGAATGGCCTGTCCGTTATTGATGCTAGTTAGTGGTTCTATGTGGCAGAATATATTCTTAATATTTTACAATCTAAATATATTGGCTTTTGTGTATAGTGTAGTTCTAATAGCGTATCATGGCCCCGGACTATTTAAGGGTGAAGTATGTTATGAAAAAGATAAAAATTATCCTTACAACATGGGATCATGGAAGCAAAACTTTATGACAGTTTTTGGTAAACGTATGCATTTAGTGTGGCTGTCACCATTTTTGACTAGTGAACTTCCAGATGATGGTGTTTCTTGGAAAGTTTGGGAAAAAGAGAAAACTAATAAAATAAATATTAAAAAAAACTAAATCTAATAAATTTCAGTTTTTTAAATTAAAAAATCATTTTGTAATAATATTAAATATTGTGGAAAAAATATCAATTCATTTTAAAGTTGTTATGGTTATCAATTGGTAGAAATGAGGTGGAAATTAATCTTTATTAAAAATTAACATTAAGTATTTAACACTTAACACATGTAACAATTTATCACAACTGCCGCGTAGATAAAACGAGTGTTTGCTTAATGATTGATTTAACAAGCACTATCTTAAGGCCGGGGCACATAGAATCCGTCATGCGTTATACTTTGACGTATTCAACTGAAGTCACAGTAACGACGGATGAGGTTGGCACAATGAGTAATTTGTTGATGGATAATAAATCAGCTGCTTCATTAAAGTGCACATTTGAAATGGAGTTAGACGACATCTTAGACTTTCTATTAATGGTAATTTGTACTATTTATTCCATTATTTATTATTGTTATTTATAATTTATTTTAAAGATATTTTAGTGTAGTAGACCGAAATCAAAAGTTGGCCAACTTTCGTACTTTGCGTTGACGGAGACGTATTGATTGTGACAACTCTGATAAGAAAACGTATATTTCAACTTACTTGTCAGTTGAAAAATACAACGTATGACGGATGACGAATTCTATGTGCCTCAGCCTTTAACATTTAAACTTTTAAAAATGGCTCACAGTATATAAAAGAGATAAAATACAAAATAAACACTGTTATAAACTTAGTACATCAAAGTTGCTTATTTGGAGATGCCTACAAAATATTACGTTACAGCATAACAGAATTAAAATACACGAAACACCACTAA
Source organism: Trichopoda pennipes (assembly GCA_030448955.1). NCBI lineage: Eukaryota > Metazoa > Arthropoda > Insecta > Diptera > Tachinidae > Trichopoda > Trichopoda pennipes. The sequence continues at coordinate 1,452,957 of JASKUP010000070.1, read as the reverse complement.
AATTAAAAATCCGACAAATAATTGAAAATCATTTCTTCAGAAGCCTCTGCAGGATCTAACATAAAAACTCACATCCTATAATTATTTTTAGGGTATTTACATTCTCCTTGCGAAAACCATGCAGTGAAATTAAGGTTTTTTTCTTATAAATTTGGCATTTTCTTAATATATTTATTTTGAATAGTATTCGTCATTTAAAGCTCAGCTGCTAAATGGCGACTACGATTAGTTATCAATTCGTTTACTTTTTAAAAATAATCGTAATGATATTGTAATATATTGGTAAGAAATACTTAAATAGTAATTCGATTTTACTTTCAAATAATCAAATATTAATATATAATAAAAAAATTAGTTTGATTATCTTCAAACATTGCCTTCGTATATTTTCTACCTTACTGCTAATTTTATTTGTTTAAAAATTTTATTATATTTGTTTGAATCAGTGTGGTGTTCATATACTCGGTTTCTTTAAGTGCTGCATAGATGCATCACTCATAGAAAAACACCATTTTTTACGATTAATTGCTGATAGAATAATTTGGCAGCACTTTTCATTGTTTACATGTAATATTACTGTTATATCGTTTTTTTTTTATATTAAACATCAAAAGGAAGGAAATAAAATATTGTTTTCGTTTATTCTAATAACAACTAAAAACGAAATTAACTTGGAAGCAGTAAAACAAAAAATAACAACAGTTTTTTAAAGAAAATATTAATTTGACATATACATAAAAGTGATTTTAGTATAAAACGAATATGTTTAAAATAAGATCTCTGTGGGAAATACCACAATCTCCTGCCGATGTAGGTTGTTTATTGTTTTTATTGTCGTTTGTGCCTGTAAGCTTTGTGTTTCAATTGTGCATTGTGTTGCCAGCATTTCATGAACCTGGCAGTATAATGTTCATACTAACATGGCTGGGTGGTATTTATGTTATTTACAATATTATGGGCAACTATATAGCCTGTATACTAGAGGATCCCAGCATCAGACGTAAGTTTGTAATTAAGTTGAAAAGTCTGATTTATAAAGTTATTTTCTGTGATTTAGGCTTAATGTTAAGACCTCCTCTTGAACCCCAACTGCGTAAATATTGGCGATTGTGCAGAGTTTGCGAGCTGTTGGCGCCACCTCGTTCCTGGCATTGTGATATTTGTAAAACTTGCATTTTAAAACGTGACCATCATTGCATTTTCACCGCCAACTGTGTCGGCCATCGCAATCAACGTTATTTTTTATTATTTTTGTTTTATTCTCTAATCGGTTGTGCCTATTCGTTTCTCTATAATAATCTTTATATTTGGTGGTTGCATAAAGATGTTTACTGTAATTTTCGTACTATCTTTAAACTCAGTTTTCCATTTTTAGGATTCTTGACTGAATTTTCATGGCTCAATATGTATCTCTTTCTGTATGAGGTGAATTTAGTTTTATTCATTTATGTTATTGTCCTTTTATGTTTTTATATGCCAAATACCCTGAAAGGGGCTACAACTTATGAACGCAATTTCCAACATTATGATTTGGGTTGGAAGAAGAATATTGAAATGATTTTAGGTAAACGTTGGCATTTAGTATGGTTGTCGCCTTTTATTAATAGTCCTTTACCTCATGATGGCATACATTGGGAGAATCTTATAAAACAGTCAATGAAAAATCGTTAAAATACTTTAAAACAAATGTTTGAAAGATACTCGTTGCCATAACAATGGTTTCAAAATATAATAGTAATATTCATCATGTACGATTTAGATAATTTCGCGATTTTATAAGCATTTTAACAAGGAATTTTAATGATCTTAAGAACTTTAATCAATAAATATAATAATAAAAAATAAAGAAATTTTGTATAAAATTTAGTTTTATAAGCCTTTCTTATACCAAAAATATGTAGTTTTATTAAATAATCTAAAAAATCTGATCTAAAAAAGTTATTAAACAATTAACTGCATTGCAATTTGTGTAAGATTTGATAACTTCTTCATTGTAATTCTTATTTTAGTAGAATTAATAAAAATTTGCGTTTTGAAATTAAAAGTTAAGCTATTTTAATTCAGTTTAAAAAAATAAATGCAAATAATCCTTTTGTAATCACTTAATTTTAATTCACATTATTTGCCATTTTAATTAGTTTAATTTAATATAATCCATTATTTCAATTTTATTTTGTATTAAATAACTTTATTTTATCTTTTATAAACATGAACGTGCAAACATTTGTTGTTCTCATTTTGTCATAAAATCATTAAAATTCATTATTGGTGGTTAAGCTCTATATGGCGACTTCGTTGATTGCTTAACTTAGCCTATCAGAAAACCTATAAATACTCTTAGGAAAACTGAGGCTAGGCTGCCCTTATTTTCGTAAAGTGGGCGTGGAAATTAATAAAAACATGCAACAAAGATTAAATAACATAACAATAATCAATCCTGACTACTTTACTCGCTTACATTCCTTTATACACATAGTTAGCTTTGTTTCCAAGTTCGAGTCTAAATGCAAGAAGTAATCAGTAAGTTTTTTCAAGTAAGTCACTAAATAAGTTGAATAGTCCTTATAGTTCTCTTAGCTGCAGCATCAAATGTATTTTCGTTAATATAGCGCAGCCTTAATAGTTAATTATTTTTCATTGATTAATAAATTTAATTAATTTTCAAATAATTTCATCATCGTTCATGTGGTGCAAAATCAAATTGTTTTTAACAATTTGGAATTTTCCGAGTAGTTGAATATAACATTTGAAAAAGTAAAAAAGCGGTTAACTTATTGATAGTTAATCAATATAAATAACAATAATAATTAGATGATTGAATTAATAAATTATTCTTAATATAATTTAAAACAATTTTTGGCATAAATTATTTTTTTTAACGACTAAGATTTATTTTAGTAACTAAAAATAAAAAAACACATTTTAATCTATATTAACTGCTTTAAATTAAGAAAAAATCACTCTAATTAAATTATGATTTTAAGAAACTATCGCCTACTAAAGACTTTATCTTTGAAAGATGTACTTCGTTCAAAGTGAAGCCTTCATTTATACGCTGAGCCAAAACTACGCCATCCATATTATTTTCAACGGCATATTGCAGACACTGCACCGCTTGTGATGGAGATTTATTTACTATGGAAGCTTCCACGAATTCCGCAAGGCAAGCTTCGGAAGGAGTACCAGGTATACGGTGTTGGTTTTTGTCAATGTTATCAAAAACTTCAACAGCCTTTTCCCAATTGCCACCACGTACTAACAAAGATAAAATATCACCAATCATGTGACCAGTAAAGGATAATTGCTTCTGCTTGCTTTCAGACTCTTCAATTTTGTTGTAAATATCTAAAGCTACTTTAGCAAATTGTTCAGGTAATTGTTCATTGTGTTTTTTGCTTACATCTGGCTTATTTGATATCATTATTTTCAAAGAACGCGTTAAGAGACTTTCACGATTTATATGATCGAATATAACCATATCAGACCACATACGGGGCATTAGTTCATAAGCACCATTTAATTCAATCATTTTAAGAATTTCTTCCATTATGCCGGGTTCAGGGATATAGATATTTGGCACTAGTAAATCATAAATCTCCATAAACTCTTCTATTGTAGATGTTTGACTTAGCAAAGCAAAGTAATGTCTGTAATATATTGATTCTTTATAGCTGTCTCCAATTAATTCATAATTATTGCCCGTATACAATAAATCATTAACTTTTTTGGCCAAAGAGCGATCGTGTAAATGATTGCGACACACATCCATGGCTGTAGTAAAGAAGAATGTATCTTTGGGATGTTGTATGTAAAATTCTTGACCCTTAATTTTATTTAAAATATCCACTATGACATGGGACACCGGCCCCCTTTCACGACAAAAAATAATTAGAACATAGTAATATGTTCCTAAACTGGGCTTTATGCCCAATTTCTTAAACTCCGACAAAACTTGTAGTGCTGAGTTGCGTGCCAACTTGTAATTTCCAAAACTGCTTATGCATTCCAATAAAGAATTCATTGTGCCCAGGTTTGGTTTTAATTGTTGTTCCTTCATCTGTTGTAATAAATCCTTGCACATTTCCCAACGCTGATCAATATTTTCCTTAAGGTAATTTACATTGCCTATGATGGAGTTATAAGTGTTAGTGTCTAATTGTAGTTGTTTTTCTATTGCCTCCTGAAAAAAGGTATAAGCTCGATCGGCCTGAGAGAAAAAGAGACAGTGGAAATTAATAAAAATGCAAATAATACTAAAGGTTTTTAAGAAAAAACTAATAGTTGCAACTGCTTTTTTGAAAAAGATAAGAATTTTCAGTGTTTAAGGCTTATTTTCCAGCATTTTTCTAAGTACTTTATTAATTAAGCCAATATAAAATCTATTGTATTTAACAGCAAAACATCTATTTCTTATGCAAGAGAAATTTTTGGCTGATATTTTTTTTCTTTGAAATGTTTTCTATGGCCTCCTGAAAAAGGGCAGTGGATCACATTGAAAGCTCGACAAATCATCTATCAGCTATTTTAGATGTCAAAGCTTATTATTTTTTAAAAACTTTTGAATACTTTTAGTTTAGCATTTACTACACAATATAATAATAAAGTAAAATCATTGCTTAGAGTTTTCAAGAAATTCTAAAACTATGGTCACGATGAAAGTCGGGCAAAGCAAAAAATTCATTTCAATTACCGTTATACTTGTTCATAATTAAACAGTCTACCTTTAAAGAGTGAAAAATACGTATTAATAACTATTAAGGAGGTAAAACTCAACGAGAAGTCGCAACTAAGGTTAATAAAAGCAAATCAACTGTGTACGACCGTCATTATGCGATACCAAAAAGACAACAGAATTACAAATAAACAACGCGCATCTGCAAAAAAAGTTAGCTTTGCCCAAGAGATGAGAAATATACGATTCATTTTACTCATTTCCTCTCCAAAACTTGTCACAATGGTTAAAAACAAATTTTAAAAAGGAATTACTTGCGGAAGCAATAAGAAGAGTTTTAGAAAAAAAAAAACAAACTACATGGCCGAGTAGCTTGAAAGAAACCATGTGCCAGTATCAAAAATACAAAAGATCGCTTGAATTTGCACGAGAGCATATAGCAAGAAATTTTTTGCTTTTGAGGAAACTAAAATTCAACATAATATAAACATTTTAACATCTTAGAAGTTCTTTTTACGGAAGCAAATTTAATTTGTTTGGTTCCAATGGCCGGTATTACGTGTGGCGTAAACATAATGAAGAATTTTTCAAATAAAAAAAAAAAACACTAAGAAAACAGTGATACATTTAGGCTTAGTAGTGGTGATGTGGAGCTGCATGGCAGCTTCAGAAACCTTCACTTTTTAAAAACTAATGTTAAGGAAAGTGCGCCCAGTTGGGTATTATAATAATTTTCGGTTTTATCAAGACAGCCGACCCTAAACACGCATCTACGATAATAAAAAAACTGCTTGCTTTACCTTGCTTGCCCTAAGGTCACCAAAACACCTGCACCAAGTCCAGATATAAACCTAATCGATCACTTTTGGGACGAACTTGGACATCGTATGCAAAACAGATTGAACTGTAATAAAAACCAGCTTAAGGCCACATTACAGGAGGAATGGAGCCAGAGAACGCCTGATGTGTGCACAAAATTAAAGGGATCTACTACAAGAAGATTAACAGTTGCAAAAAATCAAAAAGGATATACAACCAATTGTTAATTAATGCACAAACAATCGAATTTAGAGACTGCCTGACTTACAGTATGATCATAATTTTAAGTTTTCGTTTTATTATTTCTATTGTTATATAATTTGCATAAGAGCTTTACACAACAGCAGAACTACAAAAAAATTAGTTTCACCAACAAAATTTTATAAAGATTTTCGGGGAAAGAAAACTAAAAAAAAAAAATGAAGAAAAATTCATCAAAATAATTTCTTTTCACTAAGAAACATTTAAATTGGGTTTCATTTCATCATATTATATATTATAACTAGCTATACCCTGCTTGAGTTTCTACGCCAACAACTGAAAAAAATTTTAAGGAAGGACATTATACAAATATCCAATTCATTATTAGTCTTTTAATTGATTTTGCTCACTTCGAAAAAAATTGCGACATTGCAGCGTTGCTTCTCAATTCAACTATATCTGATGCGTTAAAGAATAAATCAGCTTTTCTGTAGCTAGTCACATAGAACTGGGCAGATGAGAAGCATGGATTCTCCAAATTCACATATGATTGCCCTTGTGCTTTGTTGATAGCCGTTGGAAAAGTAAGTCGCATCAGAACTGTTTGAATTCGAATGGTATATCCGTCGTGTCGTAATCATTGGGATACGTGGCTACAGTACGTCTTATCCTTTGAATTTTCCAGTCAAAATTGTTGCCTCAATAACATTGTTCATCATTTTTATGACTGAGTTCGGTTTCAAAGTCGTAATAGATTTATATTACGAGCAAGAATGATGGCTATGCCAATTTTCAATGTTAAGAACATGCACTGGCATGCTTGGAGAATCTAGTGAATTCAATTAGACAGTTGACAACTTCATCTTGATTCACCATAGTATCAATGAAATTATATGTTGTCGTTTCGTCGGGCATTCCATTCTGAATGATAAAGTTGATGATATTGATATCGATATTTTTGGCCCCTGATAAAGCAGGCACGCCATGAAGGTTTTTATAGTTCCGTGCAATATCAGACATGTCATAACTATACTTAGCCCACACTTCTTTCGGATTCCAGTAATAATTTAAAACAAAAATTAGCCAAATTTAACCAGCTGTTCTCGAGTTTTAGCGAGACTAACGAACAGCAATTCATTTTTACATATATATTTTATATTATGTTTTACTACGTTCGATGGCAAGAAAAAAACAAATAATATTAGGTTCGCCTGGTCAATCTCAAAAAACACAAATAAATTTCTTGGGTTGGCAAACACATTTTGCTTAGCTTTTTCAATTCATCAATTATGGTTCAGGAAAATGTAGAAACAAGATATCCTTGTTTGCATTTTTGATTATTTCGTATTTTAAGTAAAATTAATTAATGAAATTACGGAAACCCTACTATTCCCTTAACTTATTTATCTAAAGTGAACTTTTGATATTTTGCTACTCCAATGTTTAGTATCGGTCAGGGGAAAAAACTGTGAAATATATGTAAAACAAATCTTCAAGTAATCCAATGGAGAGAAGAAATATCGAAAAAGTAAAATAAATTTCAATAAAAAAAATCTTAAGGTTAAAAAAGATAAGAAAATGTATTCGGGATCTTTAGCACATTCACCTGATAGTATTTTGCCATTCCTCTTATTATAGCGGCATAAGTATTAGCTCTTTTGGGTTCAATTTCATTAAAAATTTGTTCAGCCAGATCACCATCTTTCCAGGTCTTACGGTGACGCTGCTGCACCTCATTGTTGTGTTTAAACCAGCGTTCTTCATAATATTCTACCGGCAATGGTTCTTCATTATTATAAAACGCAATCAATTCTAAAAGACTTTGACGTTGTTCGTCAGTAATTTCCATGCCTTTTTGTTTCATAAGATTATATACAAAAACAGCATCTTTTATTTCAGAATGTTTGATAAGTTGTTCCAAAGTTTGTCCAGTCACCTCAGATTCTTCAGTGAAAACCATTTTGGGAGCAAAAGCTTCAATTGAGGGTTGTGCTTCTTGGTGCTTTAGTAAAAATAAAAATTATGTATTAATATTAAGGATTTTCACTGAAAATGTGTCTTACTTGGAAGAGTTCCCTATGCTCCTCCTTAATCCATTTAGCCGCTTTTCTACCGGATTCTTGTGCCATGGCATAAATGCGTTTGGTTATGTTTGAAGTTGGTATTAAAAAGGGGTCATCGTGGTATTTATAGTGAGCAGCTGTTGGATCTCTTTTCACGGTAGCAGATAAAGCCTCTAAAATATCTGTGGAAGATCTAGGTATGCGCTTAGGAATTACAATTGTTTCCTTTGCACTCGCCGCATTATTCGTAATCAAATTGGAGCTGGTTTTAAATAGCCGAGCATTTCTGGGTAAATGTTGTAAGACCCGTAACAATTGCATTATGATTTAAATATACGCGTTAAGTTTTCTAATTAAAACTTTTAATTTGTATTTAATATAACAGCAACCGAAATACGGGAGCAAATATAAATGCCGAGATAATTAAAATTTTGAGGTTACTTCAAAACAGCTGTGTGTATTTACATTTTTTTGATAAAGGTTGCCACATGTTTATTGACTGAATGGTTGTTCTTGATGTAAGCAGAGACCAAAACCTATTATATGGTGAATATAAATTAAAAATTCAAATAGTAATCTACTTCAAAGGCATTAGTTTAGTTTAAATAAGTTTCTTGAGTTGTGAGCACGTCTTGAAGCGAGTACGGCATGATTAAACCTGTTTTGTATTATGATCAACGCAGTCCTCCTGTGCGTAGCGTTTTAATGTTATTAAAAATGCTTAATATTGATGTGGATCTAAAATTCATCGATTTATTTAAGGGCGAGCAATTAAAGCCGGATTTTAAAGAGGTAAAAGAAACAATTTGTTAATGTGTTGGATAAATTTTAATATTATAATTTTGTTAGGTTAACCCCGCTCACACTGTACCAACTCTCGTCGATAATGAAGCTGATTTAGTTTTAACCGATTCTCATGTAATTTTAATGCATTTATGTGAGAAATACCAAAAGGATCATTTAAGATTATGGCCCCAAGACTACCAGGATCGTATTAAAGTGACCAATATGCTGTTTTTTGAGGCTTCTTTAATATTCCGACGTGACAGTGAAATGATAGTAAGATTTAAATTCATCATGATTTCAGATAATCAATTTCCGTAAAATTGGTGCTTAAATAAAGACCAATTTTTATTTTAAATAAAACACTTTTTTCTCAAGCACAAAATCTTTATAGAAATATTAAATGAATTTATTTTTAATTCGATATTTCGCCACACTGTTGGGTGGCATCTTCAAGAAAAGAAAAGTGTTTAAACAATTTAAAAAATCAATCAATTTTATTGAAATATCGAAAATAAAAATATATGATTATTATTTTTATTCGACCTTTTATTTCTTAAATAAATATGTATTAATCTTTTCAACGGTCTACATTATCAATATTTTTTTCCAATATTTCAATATTTTTATAAAAATTAATTTCCTGAAAAAGCGAAATATTAAAAAAATATATAGTTAAGTTTAATTAAAAAGACCGTTAAAAAGATTAATACATAATTATATAAGAAAATAAAAATAAATTTATTTAATTTTTATATAAAGACCTTTGCTTAAGAAAAGATAATTTTTTAAATATTAAAAAGCTCAATTAACTAAAACTATGTTTCAAATAAAAATAACCCAACATTAACCATAATTAAATATAATTCTCGATTTTTCAGTCCGAAATCGTTCGGAAATCATATGCCAGTGTCGATATGTTGTATCATCAACGTAAACTTTATCAAACGTACGATATGTGTGAAGTATACTTGAAAAAGCAAAAATATTTTGCCACTGATTACGTAAGTACTTTAAAAGTTTGTATAAAAAAAAATCATTAAAATTTATTCCTAATTTTTTATTCAAACCCACAAATAATTGATCATGTTTCATTTATTAGTTGACAATTGCTGACATTTCTGCCGCAACCACATTAAGCACCGTCGATCTCATGTTTCCCATTACCGCTGCACAATGGCCCACTTTAACAGCATGGTTTAATGTAATGAAATCTTTGCCTGAGTATGAAGTTAATCAAAAAGGTTTACACGAATTGAAAGATGTCATTGAAGAATATGGCAAATTTAGATTTCCTTCTAGGGAAAAGATACAAGGGAACAATGAATAAAATATTTTTATGTTAATAAAATTTCAAATTGTTGTTCAGTATATTTAAATAGGCCTTTTTCTTAATTTGCATCGACATGACATAAAATTGTTATTTTTAATCTTTAATCTTCTTAACGTACGTTTAAAAATGTATTTGGAATAATTAGAATGGAGAAATTATTAATCTTCTTTGTCTTAAAAAATAATTAATAAAAATAAGATTAATACCAGCTTAATGGAAAACGTGTAACGGGCGGCCAAATTTGAGGTTAGTTAGTAAATGGTCCGTCAAATGATAAAATTGAGCTATCAATGAATTAAGCTGTCATCCTTTGACATTTATTTAGTAAAACTTTGGAAAATTTTAATCATGGAACCTTATAATCTTAAGCAAAAAATTTTAGTAGTAAAAATTTAATGTCAAAACGGTGAAAATTTCGCCGTAAATACTTTGTAAAAGTATTACGGCTTCTTTTGACACCTTTATGCGTAATTTAATCACTAAATTCGAGGCTCACGGCATAACTGCTGACAACAGACTAATATAAAACGCTCATAGTGACCGTAGTGATGTTAACATAGCCGCCGTACAGCAAATGTTGAGAATGAGTCTGGAACATCAACTCATCGATTGTTGCAACAATTGGGTATCAACGCAACGATTTGCATAAAGATGTCCACTTCACGCTTACAAAGTCCAATTCGTTTTAGAATTACAGCCATGCGACAATTGTTTACGTCGAACGTGTGTAAAGTGGCTGTTTGATAAAATGAATGAAAACAACGCATTTTTCAACAAAATTATTTCTCTCTAAAGAGGCTAATTTTTAATTAGGCGGTTATGCAAACAAACACAATCGCATATGGAGCTCACAAAGTCCACAAAAAGTTCTTGAAAAACAATTACATCCAAAGGAAAGTGACCCTACGGTACGGTTTGTGGTTAGGTGGCATCATCAGCCGGTGTTTTTTTTCGAAAATGGGCAAGGAAACGCTGCCACCGTGAATTCTTTGCGCTACCAAACTATAATAAACAATTTTTTTATGTTGACATGAGTGACCCTTGGTTTCAGCAAGATGGCGCCATAAGACTCACATTCACCCAGTTATTGCATGAACAATTTTTCGGTAACGTAATTTCTCCACTTTAGAATATGTAATTTAACACCGCTGGATTATTATCGCTGAAGTCATTTAAAAGGCCGAGTTTAGGTGAACGACCCATAAACAACTGACGCTTTGAAAGATGAAATTGAGTGCTACATTGGCAAGATAAGCCCAGCCTTGTTGCAAAATGTGCTTCAAAATTTTGTGCAGGGTATGAACGTTAGCTGCCATGCTCTAGCTGCCATGCTGGAGATTGATTTTTCCCCGACATCATATTTTATTACTAATTCCCATATTTCTACTTTTCATTAATCTTACTTGTCATTTCTTCGGTGTAAACTGTCATGTGATGACATTATTAGCAAGCCGTATTCTAGACTGTATTGGTAGTTTTTCTATTAAGGTCGTATCTGCTCATGTAGATAGAATCCCCGCTGCTTGGAATTTTATGGGGGGCTAATCTAATATTTCCATCTTTTATTATTATCGAGGTAGGTGTGTCCATCTGAGGATGCTTTCCATTTGTTCGAGTGCATGATTAATTTTAGTGGTGTAAAGGTTGTGTCTGAGGTCGTATCGTGTTCACTTGTTCGTTTATAATGTCGTTGTTAAAAGTTTTTATTTTGTAAATATCCATGTTTTTAAGAATCCTAGTTTTCGTCTTTTTTTGTTAGGATGTAGTAATGACATGCACTCACCTTTTTCCCTTGGTACGTGCCCGTGAGTGTCAAGGTGTAATGCAAAGTTGTAATCCTCTCTTTTTCGTTTTTTTTTGAGCGTATATATCCTGTTTATCTCGTTTTTAGTGTTAATCCAGTTTGTATGTTTGCAGGTACAAGTAAGTCTGTATACTCCACTGGAACTAAATTTGTCAGTCATTTCTGTCGATATCCTGAGATTATGTCTCAGAGTGTTGCTGGTTTTCCATGCTGTGAGTAAAACTTCTTTGTGAAAAAGATAAGTTAATCTATATATTTTTGGTGCTGTGTAAGTACAAGTGTTTCGTCGCGTTGCATCAATTGCTTCGCTGTCTTCTTTATTCCTATTTTCAGTGTTGTATTGTCTAAGCAGTTTGTCAATAGTTGTAGGTTTGTAGCCATTGTTTTTATTTATGCTGAATATTGTGTCGAGTTCTTCAACAAAAAGTTTCTTTTTAAATTGGGGCAACACTAACAACATGGTTGACATTTAGTTTTTTGCGTATTCGTAGCAGATGCAATGAATTCAATTACTCACGAAAATCACTCAGGAACAACCGTCTGATTTTCTGAAAAAATATTTTTTCAGATTAAGTCCATTTTCACTTGTCAGGGTATTACGTGAAAAGATTTACATCTGCGTCTGGCCGTGGGCCGTGGGGAATAAAAAGCAACGTCATTCACGCTCTAGGAAACCGAGGACTAACTCTAGTAACAGGTCATCCCTAGTTGCAATTTCAGCGGTTCTAAAGTAGAGTTGCAAACCAATACTCCTTGCTGAAGAGCTGGAGACTATCCAACTCCAGAACGCATTAAGCTTAATATAATTAAGAACACGACGGCATTCATACTCACTGGACCTGGACGATTCATTGTGTTCATTGAGAATTATTCGACCCACAAACTCAAATGAGGGCCTCGAAACACACAGCCACCACGATACTCCCGAAGGGCTTACCTCATAATCAGTTAGAGAACAACTAAAAGTCTAAAGGAACAATTAGCGGAACTCTGGGGCTTACTGATTCCCGTGGAGCCCTAAGGGGACTGGGCTCACTTTTACTCACGCAAGACACAAATCTAAATGGTTGTGTGATTTATAAAGACTTATAAATGTGCCCCCGGGGGGAACTTGTCAGGATATGTAGCCAACCAAAATTGCCATACTTTGGCTTTTGAAAATCCTATAGCGATTATTGAGAAGCCGTTGCATGCACCCTTGCTGCAGGCCGTTTTTTTTTTCAAAAATGATGCTGGAAATACGGTAATGGTCAATAAATCATGCTATCACGAGATGCTAACAACTCAATTTAAGCCTATTATTCACGATTTGGATGTCACTCATATGCGGTTTCAACAGGACGGTGCCACACGTTATATAGACAATGAAACGATCAAGTTATTGCAAACCAAATTTGCCGATGGCATAATTTCACACAATCAGCAGTTAAGTGACCAGCCAGATCTTGTGAGTTAATAATTTTTTGTGGGGCTATGTTAAGGACAGACTCTATACGAACCAGTCGAATCGATTTCACCCTTAAAACTCAAAATCCGTGATGTGAATAACGAAATAGGGCTGCCAGTTTGCCAAAAAGTGCCCCTGTAGGCTAATAGCTAGTATACTAGCTGATAAGTATGGGGGTTGTGGGTTCGATTCCCAACGAAGACCTTGCTTTTTGGTGGGGCTGCTCAGCGATGAAGGCATACTCACTAGTCGCTGTGCTGTCTTTATACTTTCACCACCTGTTTCATCTCTTCAATATCCCTTTCCTGAAGAATGTAGCACGGTACTTGACTAAATAGGCATTGTTGCCTGAAGTGCTACTTCTCTTTAAAAAAAAGTGATTAAAAACTTTGATGAAAGAACCGACATCTGTCAGCGTGGTCGTGATGGACATTTGTCAGATATTTCATTTTTTATTCGTAACACACAATAAACATTTTAATTATCCTAATCTAAATTTGTTGTTTTATTTTAGAAAACAAACTTCTCGCTGAAAAACCCTTTATATGTTTACATGAATGAAATAGAAACAAAAAATCTAGAAAACCTGACTATTGAAATGAAAATTTCGACACCTCAGAATTGTTGAGGCGAAAAACGGCTTCAAATTTTTCTTGCTACCTGGTGAAAAAACTTATTTTTCAAAATTCTTTAATCAAAAATAAATTGTTTCTATATTCTGAAAATTTTTCTTCAAAATTTAAGTAAAAAAAAAATTAAAATTTTCCACATGTGTTCTGATTATGATTATTCGGATAAACCAGCATTACACTACGATGCTTTAAACTCACAGGCCCGTAGCTGTTGTATGCTTGTAAAATTGTTAAACATTGATATGGATTTTCAGCCAACAGATACAATTGATGTAATTAACTATAATGACATCTATTCGTGGGTATGTATTCGATTTTCATTCGACATTTTTCTATCATCTGAAGATTTTCTTTAAAACTTTAGATAAACTCGTTTTGTACTTTGCCAGTTTTGATGGATAACAGAATTACTTTGTGTAGTGGACATTCAATTTTAATTTATTTGTGCAATAAATATGCTCCTCCAAATTTGCAAACTTTATGTCCTTGTGATTACACAGCAAGGATAAAACTAACTAGCATGCTATTCTATGAGGGTTTCGTCTTACAAAGATGTTTAACTCACTTATTGGTAAGTTAACACAAATCTAATCGCTAGTTAAGTTTCAGATTTCTAAATTCTGAAACATTTTTAATTCTTATTCCGTCTGGTGCCTATAAATTAAAAGAACTCTTGTTATCATATTAATTTATTTTTAAATTTTCTCGAAGTTTCCACTTTCAAAGTGCGTTAATACTCAGGGTTCCTAAAATAAATAAAACCGAAATGTTTGCTTTCGGTCTGCCTTGTGATCTGCAGTGATAAAATAAACCGAAACAATAAAAGAGTTTAATGTTTGTTTAATCTTCACTTTAATAAATCGCGATAACTTAAAAATAACACAACAACAAAATACACACATTTTTATTATAGAATGTTGCGTTTTAGTTTAGTGTGAAACACAACTGAAATTCTATTTTGGCGCTTTAATTTCTGACAATATTGTATACACTGTTGTCATTCCTTTTAGCAAAAACTGTCGTTACTGGCTGTTTGTTCGGTATAATCGGCGAGCAGGTTCGATGCGATGACATAATTTTCGAGCCGCGTTTCTAGATGGTACTGGAGAGCTAGTAAAGGGTTTTTTTAAACAAGAAGTTTATTTTTTAATTGTGACAGCACCAACAACATAAACATTTTGACATGTAGTTTCTTGACGTGTTCGTAGTGGATGCACCGGCAATTATTACAATGAATTCAATTTCGCTCGAAAATCACATTAAAATAATTAAAACCCACTATGAAAATGGTGGTTGGGCGAAAGTAAAATTTCGTAAAATTCGTGATATTTTCGGATAACATAACCGCTATTAAGAATATCGTCGTTAAATTTAAGTCGACGGGCTTAATAGCAAGTGTGCGAATACCAGCGTGTGTTCGACCTGGTCGTTTAGCTGAAAACAGCATCCGTGAGCCACAGTGTTAAGGAGATAAAAATTTGGCAATTCCTCGACGTTCTCCACAGTTGGGGTTATTCTAAACCATCACATGGCGAATTTTACGTAAGGATTTGGGTTTGAAGCCTTACAAGGTTCAACTGGTGCAGGAATTGAAATCGACCGACTATTCAGTACGCCGTTGATTTGCTCAATTTATTTAGAAACAACTGTCTGATGTTCTGAAAAGATCAGATCTTGCGATCTAGGATATTTTTTGTGGGGCTATGTTAAGAATAGAGTCTATACGGAGCAAATCGAATCGATTTCAGCCTTAAAACTAAAAATCCGTGATGTTATTCAGGAAATAGGACCGTTATTTTGTCAAAAAGTGATTGAAGACTTTCATGAAAGAATAGACATCTGTCATCGTGGTCTTGGTGGACATATGTCAGATATCATTTTTCATTCATAATTGCCGAACTTTTGTCTTTATTACGAAGGCAATAAAAATTTCAATCATCTTAATCTAAATTTTATGTTTTAGAAAACAATCTTCTTGTTGAAAAACCCTATATTATGGCTGTTAGTATAAATAGTGATGGTTGTAAAAGTTGAATAAAATTTCGGTCAGTGTAAATTGAAATAAATGACTGTTGTCATATTACTTTCATTGCTGGCTGTTTGTTTGGTATAATTGGCGAGCGCTTTCGATGTGATGATATTATTACCAAGCCGTGTTCTAAACTGTACTGGTGAGTCAGTGTTCGGGTAAGGTAGTTCTTTTATTATCTACTCATGCTGGTAGATTGTTCTGCCATCTGGCATTCTAAGCGGGGCTAATTTAATGTTTCCGTCTTTTATTATTTGATGCGTAGGAGTGTCCGCCTGAGGATGCTTTCCGTTTGTTAGAATACATAAGCAGTATCAGTGGTTTCAGTGTAACAACTGTGTCTGAGGTCGCGTTTGGCTATTCGTTAATAATGTCCCTGTTAACAGTTTTTGTTTTTGAAATCTATCTCCATGCTTTCAAGAATGTCTATTCTTTGTCCATTTTTGCTAATCTCATACATTCATCTATTTCCCTTGGTGCGTGTCTGTGAGTGTCAAGGTGTAATGAGCGTTTTTTAATGCTGTGAGTAAGTCTTCTTTTTAATATATAGGATAGTTAATCTATATATTTGTGGTCCTGTGCAGGTAAACATCCGTCGTCGTGTTTAATCAATTGTCTCTGTTCCCTTTATTACTGTTTTTAGTGTCGTATTGTCTAAGCAATTTGTCGATGGTAGTGGATTTGTAAACGTTGTTTTTAGGTAAAGATTTTGACTTTTAAGATTGAAATTGATTCGATTAGCTCCATATAACCTCTGCCCTTAACATAGCATAATCTAGTGGCGTTAATCATACGATATGGCTGGCCACTTAACTGCTGATTGTTGTGAAATTATGCGATCGGGAAATGTGGCTTGTAATAAACTATCGTTTCATTGACTATGTCACGTGTGACACCATCCTATTGAAGCCACATGTTAGTGATATCTACGTCGTCAAAAATTGGCCAAACTTGAGTTGTTAGCATCGCGCGATAATATGATCCATTGACCGTTACCGCACTGCCACATCTTACCAAAAAAGCGGTCCAATCACGTCTCCAGACCACATAGCACACCATATAGTGTGGACACATTGGGCATGTAAAGGCTTCTTAATAATCAATCTAGAATTTCCAGAAGCCCAAATGTGGCAATTGTGCTTGCTGACATACCCTGACAAGTAAAAATGGGCTTCGTCTAAAAAAATGATTTGTTTTAGAAAAACCAGCCTGTTGTTTCTGAATGAATTGAGCAAATCTACAGCGATGTGAATGCCCGGTCAGCTTCAATTCCTGCACCAGTTGAAGCTTGTAAGGCTTCAAAGTGAAATCCTTATGTAAAATTCGTGATGTGATGGTTTTGGGTAATCCCAATTGTTGAGAACATTGAAGAATTGACAAATTAAGACTGCGTCAACACTGTGGCTCACCGCTATGATGTTTTTAGTTGAACGATGTGTTCACACTAGTCTGTTCACGAGTCTGTCGACTCAAATTTAACGACTAAATTCTTAATAGCTGTCTCAGAAGAACGATTAGGTTATCCGAAAATATCAGGAATATTACGAAATGTAACTCTAACAGAATCAAAATTTTCATAGTGGATTTTTATTATTTTAATGCGATTTTCATGCGAAATTTCGTTCATTATAACAATTGCCAATTCATCTACTACGAATACATCAAAAAACTAAATGTCAGAACTTTATGTTGTTGGTGTTGCCACAATTGAAAAACAAACTTTTTATTGAAAATCCCGAGAGAGCAGCTTTCTTTGACAAACTTCGTGCCACTACGTCTTCAATATTATCATATCCAGAACACTTTTCTGTGCATCTGGATTAAAGAAAAAATTTTGTTTAATTTGCAAATAAACTTAGTTTTTGAATCCTTTGTGTTTTTATTTTAAAAATTTTGGAAAATATAATAAAAATAAAAAAAAAGAAAAAAAGGACTTAAAAAGTATTCCGTTTCGTTTAAGTGCATAAAATTTACTTTTAACCAACATTTTCAAAGCTCTGCTTTTTTTTTGCACAGATCTCGAGTTTGCAAAACACTCTTCAATTTAGTTGATCTAGTCCAGGTTATTATCTGTTCTTTGCTGCTGCTGCTGCTGCTGTTTCTTGTTTTTTTTTTTTAAGGAAAATGTTTTTAATTTTATTTCAAAATATTTAATATCCGTATATTTACTTAGACGGACATCTTTCTCGCTAAATATCCCAATTTCGATGTGGAATATCATAAGAAGAAGGTGCATAGTGTTTACACTTCAATGAATGCATTTTTAAAAAATCAAAACTTTTTAATTGGAAATCGTGTAAGTTGTTTTTTTAACTGCTTAAATTGCAAAATATAAAAAAAAATATTTAAAAATATTTCCGTTGTTCTTTTTTGCTAAAAAAACATTTCAGCTAACTATTGCCGATATATCCGCTGTGGCTACCATGAGTGCTTTTAATATAATTTTTCCCGTAGATTGCGATGAGTTTCCGAAACTTTATAATTGGCTACAATGTCTAAAAAAAATGAATTTTTATAGTTGTAATCAGGAAGGTATTCAAAAATTGTGCTGTTTCTTAAAGAACGTTTGCGAATTTCCATCGCCTTCGCCATTCTCCCTTAAACCCCCAAGCACCACAGCACCTGTTGCCAAATCTGGCAAAGCTGTAAATGCACAAGCTAAAAGAACTTCAGAACCAAAAACTCCTCCGAAATTTGTTAAGCAGGTTAAAAAAACTGAGAAATTAAATAATGCAAGTAAGAAGGAACAAAAAATTAAAGAAAAGCCGCCAGGATTTGATGAGCTGGAAGAAAATAAAAATTCCGATACATATTTTGTAAATGTTTGTAAATGCAAATGTTGTTCTAAAGGAGTAGCAAAAAGTGCAACTGAATTACAGCAGGATGATGCTCTAAAATACAATGATATTGCCAAGTATTTGCAAACTCCTGACCCCTCAGATATTCTAACCGCTTCGGAATCAGAAGAAACACAAGAAATATTTAGAAGACAAGATTCATGTGAATGTCGTAAGTATATATATATACATATGAGTAGGAATAATTGAATAAACTGTTTTGTTGTGCTACAATAGCAGTGCTAAAATTCGTATCTACAAAATCGAATATCGCATTATAAAAAATTCGTAAAAACATGTAATCTCTCCAGCCAATATCGAATTAAATCGGTGAAAACTCCAAATATTTCGGTTTCTGCGATAACTTGTTTATTTTTCTCATTAAACACGTGATGTTATTTACCTTCTATGAATCGTAACACAAGGCGAAATAAAAGTAAATAGATTTATGGACGTATGCATTTAAGCTTGCTTAATCGAAAACTTATTAAAACTTTTGTTTGGCTTTTGTTTAAAGGTTTAAGGTTTTCGTTATCGTTTTCACTATAATGTCTTTCAGTCTGTCACAATTCTCTGCCTCTGATATCGTCAGATTGAAATATTGACAGCCGTTAATTACTACAGTTGCTATCACAACGAATGCTAAAATTAAAAGGTGTGCTGAAAATAACGTGATATATATATATAAAAATTTTTTAAAAGTTTTTAACTGATACGCAGACGTGTCTCCAATTTGTACAGCATAAATAGAGCAAGTTTAAAAACTACAACTTTAAATCAAAGGGTGTTTCTGTCAAATTTATCTACATTTCGTGTCTTCTACAAAAACAATTATACGAGTAATTGATGAAGAATGAATTTATTCTTAACCTTAAATACTAAAAATTTTGACTTAAAATTAAGGGATACCTCGTTACGATACGGTACAAAATCCCTTTTTAGCTATTGGTCCAATAAAAAAGAAGCAATTTTTATTTAAACCCCGTAAAGTAGATATTTTGTTTTGTCATAAATTATTTATTGTATCTTCATATATATGAATTATCAACAATTATTCAAATCTTAAATCTAAATGTATAGTCATTAGGCCCGACCAGTGTCAGACATAATCCTAGTCACAGCAATAAGATAATCTTAACAAATTCTCACAATCAAAAATAAATATAAAAAAAAAAAAATAAAAACTATTTTCAAGAGATTCCATTTCCATTAGGAGGGTTTTTGACCAATGCCCCTATGTCTCTCCATTTTGATCAAAATGTTCCGCGCAAGGGGATTCGGGTGGCACTCGAGCTTAGTTAAATATTTGCCTGCGTATTGAGCAATTTGAGCAGTCACGAGTGGAATATCCAAATCACGATGTATAATTGAATTTCGCATGTACCATGACCCAGTATACTCCCCTGCGGCACACCGGAAGCTATCGATGCGGATTCACTGATGAAGTCTCCTTCGGCTACTGTAAACCTTCTCTCCACAATGTAACTTTCCAGAAACTTCACCATATTGATTGGGAGATATGTCATCAACTTATGTAATTGTCTCTTATGCCATACTTTGTCAAATGCTTCCGAAACATCTAGAAACAGGGCAGAACAATATTTCCTTTCCTCAAATGCCTTTCTCACTACTTGAACCAATCTATGAGTCTGCTCAATGGTGCCATGCTGGCTCCTGAGACCAAACTGATGGTCTGAAATGCACCCCTAACACTTAAAATTGGTGACAGCTTAGTCATAAACAACTTCTCGAAAAGCTTTGATGAGGTTGATAATAAGCTTATGGGCCTATATGATTCGGCCCTGGTAATATCCTTGCCCGGCTTCGGAATCTTTTTAACTTTGGCTATTTTCCAGACGCTTGGATAATACTTTAATCTTAAAATGGCATTAAATATAAATAGCAAAATTCGAATACAAATACGGGGCAACTCCATTAACATTCTGTTGCTGATACCATCTATGCCTGGGGCTTTCTTTGGATTGAGTCTATCAATTTGTCCTTGAACGTCACGCAACTTGAATTTTATGGGTAGAGGGGGTAAAGCCACTACAACAACAACAAATATATCACCAAATTTATCAACAAATATATCACTCTTTTCAGAATCACTTCGTGCCCAGTCTCCAGTTGAAGTACGCAGAGGTGGTTTAAATTCAACTGGTCTTTTAAGGTTTTTAGCAGCTCGCCACAAAGAGTAATTAGAGGTTGGTAAAACATCGAGTAAAGTAGATATGATAATATATCTTAAGCCTCGTATTACATGTAAAAAGTGAGTTAATCCCTTGCGTTTACGAATTTTCGGGGTACTCTACTGTGTGCAAAATGTTGTTTTAACAACCGGTCAAATTTTCAATTGTGTACTAGTTTCTTCAAGCTAACTTTATTACTGAAATTGCAGTCTTAGATGTAGAAGCAAGAGAAAGGGAATTATACAGAACTCAACCCTTTTATAATTATAATTTATATAAGTGATACTAAAGGGGTTTTTTGTTTAACAAGAAGTTTGTTTTCTAAAACAAAATAAAACAAAAAATTTAGATTAAGATGATTCAAATTTTTATTGCTTTCGTTATGAAAAGAAAAGTTTGGTAATTATGAATGAAAATGATATCTGGCAAATGTCCACCACGGCCACGCTGACAGATGTCAATTCTTGTATCCAAGTTTTCAATCACTTTTTGCCAGCATGGCGGTCCTATTTCGTTAATCACATCACGGATTTTGAGTTTTAAGGCTGAATTCAATTCGATTGACTCCATATAGACTCTGTCCTTAACATAGCCCCACAAAAAATAATCCGCTGGTGTTAAATCGCACGATCTGTCTGGCCGCTTTACAGCTGATTGTTATGAAATTAAGCGATCGGGAAATTTTGTTTACAATAAATTGTTGCATTGGCTGTGTGACATGTGCCACCGTCTCGTTGAAACGACATATCAGTGATATCCACGTCGTCAATGTTAGAACAAAATTGAGTTGTTAGCATCTCGCGATAGCGTGATCTATTGATTGTTACCGCATTTCTAGCCTCATTTTCGAAAGAAAAAAAAAAAAAACGGAACAATCCCGCCTCCAGACCATATACCGCACTACATAGTGACAAGTTGAGCATGCAAAGGCTTCTCAACAACCGCTCTAGGATTTTCAGAAACCTTAATGCGGCGATTTTGCTTGCTGACAAACATTGAAAAATGAAAATGGGCTTCGTCTGAAAAAATGATTTTTTCAGAAAAACCAGCCGGTTGTTTCTGAATGAATTCAGTGAAGCTCGGCGATGTGAATGTTTGGTCGGCTTTAATTCCTGCACCAGTTGGACCTTATAAGGCTTCAAAGTCAAATCTTTATGTAAAACTCGCCATGTGGTGGTTTCGGATAACCGCTTCAGCACTGTGGCTCACAGCTGCTAAACGACCCGGTTGAACACGCCTTTGTTTTTGCACATTTTGTATCGAGCCTGTTGACTCAAATTCTTAACAGCGATCTCAGAAGGACGATAATGGTCTCCGAAAATATCACGAATTTTACGAATTGCTACTTTAACAGAACAACCATTTTTATAGTGGATTTTAATTATTTTAATGCCACTTGCGGACGAAATTGAATTCATTGTATTAATTACCAATGCATGTACTACGAATATGTTAAAAAGCTAAATGTCAAAACGATCATGTTATTGGAGTCGACACAATTGAAAAACAAACTTCTTGTTGACAAACCCGACATAATTACAATTTACACAAGTGGTAGTAGTTGTCTTTATTCCAAAATCATGAAAACTCTCTATGAATCTTGAATGATTTCAGACTAGTTCTATTTATTAATTTTAAGCATTGTGTTTGTAAGGTAATCGATCCTGACCTGTTACCTGCAATCCATTAATTTCATGGCTATCGAAAAACATTGAACAAGAGACAAAACTTGCAGCGTATAACTTGGTTTTACAATCATTTTTTATCCGTTTTTCAACAGTCATTGCATTCTGAGTAAAGATGTATGGACGACGCCCTCGTGCGGTCATTTTAAAATACGTCTACAGATTTGTGAATATAAGCTGAAGATTATGCTTTAGCCCTAAGTTCGAATAATGTGGAGCTTTTCTCTCCACGAAGAAATATGGAAAACCGTATTTCTCATTAATCGTTTTTAGAAGCGTTGAGGTCGACAGAAGAAATAGAACCAAACATGATTATAGATGGCGAAGGTTTTTTAGGCATGAATATCGTTTAAAGGATAATTAGGGAAATATATGTTTATCAAATCCTCCTGCAAAAAAGATATAGTAAAAAGTTGGTAAATAAACCCAAAGTTGATTAATAAATCTAAATCGAAATATTTAATTTGAATCTATTTTAACGCATCAAAATTAGATTGCCTCTTCTGGAAGATAGATTGGATTTGTTTTGAATAGCGTTTGTATTTTGTACAATAACTCCCAGATTGAATACAATGTTATACTAGCCACTACTTGGAAGGACGATTCCATTTTACCAGTGACCGTTTGCTAACTTCTCTCTACAAATGAATGGCATTACCATTTCGTAGTATATGGGGTTAAGAAATGCATCTCTATAGTTTAATGGGCTGGGATGGGAAACTTACCCCTAAGAACAAGCTCTCTATTTCTGATTACTGCAGTGTTTTTAAAGCAAATTTTCTTGGGAGAAAAGACATACGATTATAGTAAGAGACAATGCCGCCTTTGTGGACGTTTGAGCGAGCATTGTAGCTTTGGCAGAAAGATTATTGATGATTGGGTATGATTTTATGTCATTTCGCGTAAAATTTGGTTTGTAAATAGACCGGTTACGGTTATGTGCCATCTTCAGTGTTCTTTTTTCTCTATACATTGTTTACAAACCAAATTTGACGGGGGATGACGTAAAATCATACCCAATTAAAACAAGCCCCGTCGGAAAATATACGCACATTATTGTTGATCTTATTTAAATATTATTATTTTAGTATGTAAGATATGAATAATTATTACTCCTGAAATTTCATACATTTCACTCTTCCTGTCCCGATTACATTTTTCAATATATTCTGTTTTGTGTTGGCGGTTCTTTATTTAAGTTATAAAAAACATAAATATTTTTATACCAGAAAAAATAAAGTTGATACGAAAGTTCGCTATTCGATATCTAAAAATTTCGATCGATATCGACTGCCATAATTCGTTCGCAAAAAAATTATGTTATTAGTTGTTTCGTTCTTAATTTGTTTTTGTCATATTTTATATCCAGCAGGTAGTTCTGTCGAAGCTTTTGGAATATTAGAATGTAAGAGTGATATAGAAATGGATAAAAGATACTGTACTTGTCCCATAGATATAAAAGATAATCGCTCAAAACAAACTACTAACAGATTAAGTCCATCGAGTGACAGTAGCTTGGAAATAGTAGACCAAGTACCACTTAAACAAATGGATAAAACAATAAAAAAAGTAGATGATTGTGTATGGAATATTATTAATACAAAATTAACGCAAACAGATGACAGAGAAACTCCCAATCTGTGTCTCTGTTTGACAAATGAAAAAATTCAAGACTTAATGGAGAAAATACAAAAATATGAAAAAATCTTAGGTAAATTAATAAGTCAATTTTTATCAATAGACGCTTATATGCTAAATGACTAATATTTTTGCAGAAGTCGCTGATAAGGCATTAATAGATAACAAAAACATATTAGCGACAATCCCTTCAAATTTTTCCAGGGACAGCAAATCTGTTGACAAATCTATTAAGTCAACAACAAGTAACTCAACAGCAAGTGGCAAATATGGCAAATCTGATAATTCAGGAACAAGTAGAAAATCTGGTAACTCAACAGCAAGTGGTAAATATGCCAAAGCTGATAACTCAACAATGAGTGAGAGATCTGGTAATTCAAGAGGAAGTGGCAAATACGACAAATCTGACAAATCTGGTAACTCAACAATAAGTAGAAAATCTGGTAGCTCAACAGCAAGCGGTAAATACGACAAATCTGGTAACTCAACTGCAAGTGACAAATATGATAAATCTGGCAACTCAACAGCAAGTGAAAAATACGACAAATATGATAAATCTGGTAATTCAACAAGTGACAAATATGACAAATCTGGCTACTCAACAAGTGACAAATATCCCAAATCTGGTAACTCAACAAGTGATAAATATGACAAATCTGGTAACGCAACAAGTGATAAATATGACAAATCTGGTACCTCAGCAAGTGATAAATATGACAAATCGGGTACGTCTACAGAAAGTGAGAAATATGACAAATCTCGTAACTCAACAAGTGGAAAATATGACAAGTCTGGTAACTCAACGAGTGATAAATATGACATATCTGGTACCTCAGCAAGTGATAAATATGACAAATCGGGTACGTCTACAGAAAGTGAGAAATATGACAAATCTCGTAACTCAACAAGTGGAAAATATGACAAGTCTGGTAACTCAACGAGTGATAAATATGACAAATCTGATACCACAGCAACAAGTGACAGATACAAAACAACTGACAATGATGAAGAAAAGAACTCAGATACAGGGTCAGTAGCCGAAACCGAACTCGAATCATACACAGAAACGGAACGATCAAACGCAACGATAATGGGAACAGATATGGAATCAACAACGTACCCAGATACAGGAACAGAGTCGAAAACTGACGATTCACCACAAAATGAACCAAATCAAAATAAACGTTTGAGAGGTGGACTGAGCCCTGATCCAAAAAAGAGTCGAAAAAATAGTTTGATTCCATTCGAAAAATTCAAAAACACAAATGCAGATTTTGATGAGAGAATATCACATATTGAAGTTAAAAAGGATCATATAATTTGCGTTATCTACTCGAAAAGAAATTCCACCGAATTAAATAATTACTGCTGTCATGATTGCTGCAAAAAGATGAAAACATTAAAATCAAAGATACCGCGTTTAGTTTCAAATAAATCTCTTATGAGTGATAAAACTCGTACAACGCCCGAAATATCAACAAAAGAAATCGGTTGCGGTGTATCCACTCATGAAATGCCGAATAAATGAAATTAATTAAAACATCGAGTACCTTAAATCGATCCTCATTCTCATGCTATTTAACGAATAAAAATATAAAAAATTGCATTGTTGAAATTATATAATTTTACAAAAAAAAGGTAAAAATAATTTTAAATTAATCTCATTTTGCACAACCAAGTGCAATTGATAATTATAATTTTTCAACTTTCGATTAAATTCATTTTTCTTAGCATAAAATTATACAAACCTCTCGCCCACAGGGACAACAAATTTTATATACCAACAAGTATTTCTTCATATCAGTTGTAAAAACATAATAAAGTGAACAATAAAACAAAATTTTTTAATCTCAACAATTCTTTTGGTGCAGTGTAGCTACTGTTTTGGAATCAATTTCATGAATTTAAAAAAGAATCACTATTTAAATCTCACTAAATGGTGCGTTATTGTGTCATGCTCAATTATGTTGAAACACTAAAATATAACAATTGTATTTCGAAAGTATACTAACGTGATTTATGCCACTTTAAAACTGTATATTGGGTTTTTCAACAAGAAGTTTGTTTTTCAATTGTGGTAACACCAACAACATGACAGTTTTGATATTTAGTTTTTTGACGTATTCGTATGCACGAAAATCGCGTTCAAATAATTAAAATCCACTATGAAAATGAACCATCATTTCAAAATTCGTGATATTTTCGGACAACAATCGTACCGCTATTAAGAATTCGGTTGTTAGATTCAAGTCGACGGGCTCGATACAAAATTTGGGAACACCAACGCGTGTTCGACCGGGTTGTTCCACTGAAAACATGGCAGCCATAAGCCGCAGTGTTGCAGCAAATTCAAATTAGTGAATTCCTCGAGGTTTTCAACAATTGGGGTTATCCAAAGTCACCACATGGCGAATTTTTCGTAAGTATTTCACTTTGGAGTCTTACCTGGTTCAACTGGTACAGGAATTGAAGTTGACCGACCATTCATATCGCCGTATATACGCTCAATTCATTCAGGAACAACCGGCTGGTTTTTCTGAAAAAAATCATTTTTTCAGACGCAGCCCATTTTAACTTGTCGGGGTATGTCAAAAAGCAAAATTACCATATTTGAGCTTCTGAACTTCAATCAGCAGTTAGGTGCCCAGACAGATCGTGTGATTTAATACCACTGGATTAGTTTTTGTGAGGCTATGTCAAGGACAGGGTCTATATGGAGACAATCGTATCGATTTTAGCCTTAAAACTCAAAATCTGTGATTTTGCAAAAAAGTGATTAAAAACTTTGATAAAAGAATCGACATCTGTCAGCGGGGTCGGAGTGGACATTTGCCACATATCATTTTTCATTCATAATTGTCGAACTTTTCCTTCGTAATACAATAAAAATTCGAACCATCTTAATCTAAATTTTTTATTTTACTTTGTTTTAGAAAACAAACTGCTTGTTGAAAAACCCTTGAATTTGCAAATTTTAAAGTAATCAAGGACTATAATTACGTGTAGTATGTTGTCACTAAAAATAGGAGAAAATATTGCATAAAAAATTATAAATGGCGTGAGTATAGAGAAAACACTGAAGTTGGCATATAGCCGAAACCGGCATGTTCACAAATCAAATTAGACGCGGGCTGACGCAAAATCATACCCAAATTACAAATGGCCTCTAGTTGTCAATAAGCATAATCGTATTTCATAAACAGTTTATAAAAAATATAAAATTTTTATGCGAACCACAAGAAAAAGTTGAGGGCAAGGCAAGTATAGGCGTCTGTTTCCCTGTGTGTTTTGTTCTGTGTTAATAATTTTCTTTACTATTGGTTAGCTTATTTCGTAGAATTTTTTATAAGAATGTTGTTGTTGTTGTTGTGTATAAGATTTCTTAGAAAACTATGCAGTTTGTAAAACATACAATAGATCATTTAGGGACACTAATATCTGTGGAGCAAAGCTTCTTTGGGAGATGTGCTCAAACAAATTTATGGGTGTTTAGTCTACACACGTGAATCCTGGACAGTTGTCTGTTTGTGAATCTTTACCATTTCTCATCTACCTTTGAATCCAATGCGAAGTTATCTGTTTCGTTCTTGCCGCTGCCATTTTTTCTCTAAAGAATTTTAATTTCGCAGAACGTCACAATATTAAGAATTTTAGTGTCTAAATATCGTTACTAAAGATCACCATACAGCTTTCTTTCTCCTACACACAATTTAAGCGCCTTTCTAGGTAATTCGAAATTTGAAACTATTATCGAATTTCAAAGTGAAATGCAAAAAAATGCAATATATAAGACCTCAGAAAACGTCCCTTTTTGATTTTAGCCTGTCAAAGTCCAAATTTCGCTGAAAACAAAATACACACACATATTGTTAGGTTTATACCTTTTATAAACATTTTGTTGTTCCTGATTTTCCTGATATTGCAAAATAAATAACACCAGATTTTAGAGTTTTCTAATTAATTAGAAGTTTTTTACTTTAACTACACACAAAGTAAAATTTGTACGTTGGCATTACAGAACAATTTACTAAAGATGCAAGTCTTTACTTCACGAGACTTTTAAGTTTTTTTTACTCACTAACTAACCATTGAGATGCTGTCTTTTATATTTGTCCGCTAGAGGTCTAGAATTTTCTACTTCCTTTGTAGTTGTTATTTTATTTATTCAATGTATAGGTGCCCTTTGGTCTCTGTGTATTTTTGTTTTTGTTTTTATGCTGTTAAAGTTTTTACCTAGAATTTATTTTAAGATAGTTCTTGTTGGCTTGCGTGTGTGTAAGTTTTCTTAGAAAACTACGCGGTTAGTAAACAGAAAGTTATTGTCTGACGTGTATAAGTTTTCTTAGAAAACTACGCAGTTACTAAAGAGTGTACGCAGTTATTTCGTTTACTTTATTACTTAATTATTTTCTTTTAAAAATTCAGCAAGACACATCCGCAATAATATGTATGTACTTATGTACATTTGTTTTTATATCTGTAGTACCACACAGTAAACGCTGATGTAATATTTTTTTCGGCTGCATTACGCGAATGTGCGTATAGTCTACGCAATCTAATAGAAATGGAAAGAGATATGACCGGCTTGCATAGTTCTTTTCTGATCAACTTCGGTCACAGGAAACGTAATTACTTTTGCTGTCAATTTATTAATGAACCGATTTCTCGAAATATATTTTTATTTACGAGTTTCCAAAGCGCGATAATTGCAATATAGCGTTTTCTTCTTTGATTTTTCAATGTATTTTTGCACAATTTTCAAATTATTTAGAGGTGTTTCTTCCAACAATCCCATTAAATTTTTCAAAAAAAATTTTTTACTGTTGACAACACTGGCAATCAGCGGCAAAAAAGTGTTTCTAAATCTAAAATAATGTGTAAAGTGTGTTTATTACAAAGCAAACAAATGTGTTTCAAACTGCATCACTGCAATGTGTTTTGATGTTTCGGAACTTCGCCCACAATATTAAAAAAAATAATTATAATTTAATCTACGTTAATTCGGAATCTATCCTTTAAAAATAATTATTTTATTATTTTCCAAACATATGTTTGTATTAAGGAAATTCATTTTATTACTTTTTCCAGATACGACTTTTCAAATAGCAGTTTCGATGGACGGATGGATGGTAGCATGAAACATAAATTTTTTTTTTATATTCGCAGTTGTTTACTTTTCAATCGGCTGTTTGTTTTACATTTTGTACCGTCTATTCTCTCTCTTTTATCCAAATTCACATTACCAGCATATCGAAGGAATCTGCTTATTGAGTAGTATATCTCCGCTGTTAACGAAAGTGTAGAAAAAGATTGAAATTTATGGATTCTTTGTGTAGAGAATTTTGAGCATATGCAGGAATTAAAGCCGATCAGGTCCTACAGCAGTTGGAAAGTAAATGTTACCATTTCTTATTAAAAAATTTCTAACTTTTTCTTAATCGTTGTGTTTGCAAAAAAAGAAAAAATGCCATATGTAGAGTGAAACCATTTCGCAAAGACCCTGCAGACTTAATTAAATTTAAAAGAAAAATTAAGCCACACCTCACGTTATAGTCAGAGGGGATTGTTAACTGGACGTAAATAATATTTTTTTTGTTTGAAAATATAAACGAGATTCTTCTGGGCGAGATGTTGCTTCAGTAAAATGGCACTACTTGTTATGCGGTGACCGCAACAGTCGATTTATTGAAATCAAAATTTCGATTATTTTCTGTGCGGTCACTTGCAGACACTACTTCATGCTGATAAATTAGAAACATTTTTGTGTTATTTGTGACATAAGGCCAGAAATGACGTGAGAAGATTTAAATCTGCGCCTGGCCGTGGGCCTTAATCAGTGGTAATGATCCACCATCACCGGTCACTCCTAGTTGCAACTTCAAAAGCCCGGAGTAGGCCGCAGCATTCACTCCTTGCTGAAGAGTTGGAGACTATCCAACTACTGGTATAGAACGCGTGAAGCTTAATATAACAGCTAAATGCCTAAAGAGATAAATAGCGGAACTCTGGGGCTTTACTAATTCCCGTGGAAATATAGTGGATTATCTAGTTGACTCCTACTAGCCTTGAAGGGGACTGGGCTCCCTCTACATGATTGTGTGACCCATAAAGACTTATAATGTGCCCCCGGGAGTTTAAAGCTAGACATGCCTGAAAAAGTGTCCCAAAATTTTGGTGTTAACACAATGATTTTTTTTTGTACTTTTTTCTTTAAAATTCATTCCACTAATGTCGCTGTGTGAGATTGAAGCTTTTTCGTACGATAACAATAGAATTGTGAAGAAATTTAACATAAAATAATTTAATATTCCTGCGGTAAAACATCCTCCATGGCTGCCAGATCTAACATTTTTATTAAATACCTTTAGCTCCTTAACAAAGGCTCTACGACATCATATATTTACAAAGCAATCTTCAGTGAATTAGTCAGTAAATTTAAAAACGAAAGTTGGAGCAGTTTCGTTAATACGAATGGTTCGAAGACATCAACCAATGCAGTTTTCTATATTGTTAATGATTACGGGCAAACAAAAATGTTGGATTACTTCATCAAAGTGCAATATTTGGAACAAAAACTGAAGATGTTCTTAGAGTTTTAAAGGTAAGTAAATTCTTATTAGGGAAATATATAATTTCCCGTATTCCATGCTACGCTAAATCAGAGAAGTAAGCACGAAACAATAGTTTCAATTCAGCTGAGGTAAAAGAAAGAGTAAAACTTTAGTGGATACCAAATTACAGTGGTATCCATTAAAGCTTTTACTTCTAATCTAAACTTAGCCTCTCTTCGAAATTGATTTATATGCAATCATTTCTACAAAATAATTAACCCTGATAAAACGCCTATAAGTCTTCCGGTTACTATAATCTGGCTTAAAAAGAGTGTTTCACTAGACTTCGTTTAATACATATAAAAATAACACATCAATATTTGGTTGCTAGAGACACACAAACAATATGCATATTCTGAAGAAATTCAACAATAACAGTTGATCATCTGCCGGATGAGTGTTTTTTCTGAAATGGCCATATACAACCCTGGTAAATCTTAGGCGAAAGAGAGGATGGCATTGTCGGTCTTCTGCGCTTCTTCTCTTCCGTTGGACCTGATCTTTCCATCAGAGTTTTGTTCATCCTCTCCTTCAGACGCCTTCGTTGTCATATTCTCCTTACCGAAGCTTCTTTACTCATTCGCACAACATATCCAAGCCAGCGCAGTCTATGCAGTTTTATACGCTTGACAATGTCAATGTCATGGTTCATACGATGCCAATAATCTCCTCTTACACGAACTGGCCTGTATATTCTACGAAGAATTTTTTTCTCAAATACGTTATAAGTACAGCTTCATCTGCTTGGGCAAGTACCGATGCTTCTGCAACCTATAAGAGCACCGGCAGAATGAGTGTAGTTCTTGAGAGGGCTCTACTTTTAAATTGCCTGTTTAGCCCAAAGTAGCACCTGTTTGCCAATATTATTCTTCTCCGTATTTCTAGGCTGATGTTGTTGTTTTTATTTATGTATGACTCGAGATACAGACATTTTTTCACAACTCCAAAGTTATAGTTGACAACGTTCACAGTTTTACCTCATCTAGTAGATTTCCTGTTTGTTGCAACCATCATCTTGATTTTGTTTTCATTAATGGCCAAGTCCATTTTTAAGGATTGCTTCTCAATGCCCGCAAAGGCAACAATAAGATCACGCAATGCCCTACCAATGATGTGGATGTCATCAGCATATGCAAGGAGCATGTGGCTTTTGGTGAAAATAGTGCCATTTCTATTAACTGCCGCATAGCGTATGACTTTTTCCAAAACAATGCTAAGTAGGTCGTATAATTAACAGTCGCCCTGTCTGAATCCTTGTGAGGTGGTAAACAATTCGGAAAGACTATTTCCTATTTTCACTGAGGATCTTGTATCAGTTAGCGTCATCCGGAATTCCAACTTCAGACATAGCCCGATACACCGGGCTATCAAAAGCGGCTTTAGAATCGACGAATAGATGGTGTGTATCGATTTCTTTACGTGCGTTTTCTCCAGGATTTGGGTTAGTGTGAATATCTAGTCTGAGGTGGATTTTCCAGGTCTAAAACCACATTGGTAGGGGCCTTTTATAGACAATATAAATAAACACATCACTTTTTAAAATAAAATTTATATTTTGTTGTTAAATTTAAACAAATAATGTTCATTCTATGTAAAACTTTAAACATTTAAATTAAAGCCGGTAGTCTTAGTTGCAAGTGCTTTAGTCCATAAGATTTATAATATTTTAATTATAAATGATAATAAAAATAAATTAAAAAACAAATAATAGAAGGATTAAAAATTGATCCGTTTCATATGATTGCTTACTTTTTAAAAACACACATTTTTTAACGTCAACTTTGCATATCGAAAATATTTATTTTGATTTTTCTCTTTCCTCCTTTCCTTCCCCAAACACACAAAGTACACACATGACATTATTTGTATTTTTCTCTAATTGCATGAATTATAAATCCAACCTCAATTATGCAAATTGCATTATTTCACACAAAGATAAAGATAAACAATATTAGCGGTCAATTTTAATAATAATAAGTAAATAAGAAAAATGGAAATTTATGTAAAATTTATAAATATAAAATCAGATTGTTTATGAACTTAATTATGTAAGATATTTAAGGAATCGGTTTACAGAAAGAGGTTAGTTAAAAAAATAAATTATCGGGTGTTTCAAAAAGAAGTTTGTTTTTCGGCAACACCAACAACATGATAATTTTGTCATTTAGTGTTTTGATGTATTCGTAGTAGATGCATTAGCAATTGTTACAATGAATTTAATTTGGCACGAAAATCGCATGAAATAATTAAAATCCACTATGAAAATGGTGGTACCGTTAAAGTTACATTTCGTAAAATTCGTGATATTTTCGAACAACATGATCGTCCTTCTGAGACCACTATCAAAAATTTGGTTGTTAAATTTGAGTCGACAGGTTGGATACAAAATGTGCGAGCACTAACGAGTGTTCGATCGGGTCGCAGTCGTGAGCCACAGATACAAATTTTCCAATTACTCGACTCTCAACAATTGGTGTTTTCCAAATTACCACTTGACAAATTTTGCGTAAGGATCTGACTTTGAAGTCTTACAAGGTTTAACTGGTGAAGGAATTGAAACCGACCGACCATTCAAATCGCTGTGGATTCGTTCAATTCATTCAGGAACAACCGGCTGGGTTTTCCGAAAAAATCCTTATATCAGACGAAGCCCATTTTCATTTGCCAGGGTATGTCAACAAGCTTCTGAAAATCCTATAACAATTATTGAGAAGCCTTTACATGCTCAACGTTTTACTGTTTGGTATGCTATGTGGTCTAGAGGAGTGATTTTTTCGAAGATGAGGCTGGAAAGGTAACGGTTCATGGATAGCGTTATCGCGAGATGCTAACAACTATGGCCTATTATTAATGACGTGGATATCACAGACATCTGGTTTTAACAAGACAGTGATCAATTTATTGCTGACCAAATTTCCTCATCGCATAGTTTCATGACAATCAGCAGTTAAGTGGACAATTGCGTGGTTTGATTTACATCTGTACCTGGCAGTTAGCCCTAACCAGATGGTGGTCAAACCACTGTGAATGGTATGTAGCGCTATTCTCGCCCTAGAAGGTCTTCGAATACTTATATCCTCCGCTCACTCCTAATTGCAATTTCAAAAGCTCGAAGTAGGACGCAGCTTTTACTCCTTGCTTAAGAGTTGGAGACCATCCAACTCCTGGTCCAGAACGTATGAAGCTTAATATAATTAAGAACACGACGGTATTCATACTCACTGGACCTGAACCATTCATTGTGTTCATAGTGAATGATCCGACCCACAAACTTTTACGAGGGCCTCGAAACACACAGCCGCCACGATACTCCCATATAGGGGCCAACCTCAATAATCAGCCAGAGAACAGCTAAATGTCTAAAGCGACAAATAGCGAACTCTGCGAGCTCACTGATTCCCGTAGAAATATAATGGATTGTCCAGGTGACTCCTACTAGCCTTTAAGGGGCCTGGGCTCCCTTTTGCCACGCAAGACACCAGTCTAGATGGAATAGTAGGCTCCAAAAAGACTATCATGTGCCCCCGGGGAGATAATCGACATCTATCAGCGTGGCCACGGTGGACATTTGCCAGAGATAATTTTTTAAACTTCTCTCGTCGTAATACAAATAAATAAATAATTTTTTTTAGAAATCAAACTTCTTGTTGAAAAACCCTTTAAAGTCGATTCACCATTGTTTGCGTCGAATGTTTGTGAATTGGCTTTTTGAAAAACTCAATGATAATAATGCATTTTTCAACAAAATTATTAGAAATGATGAGGTTCATTTTCAATTAGACGATTATGTAAACAGACAAAAAGTGTCACTTATGGGGTCACAAAAAATAAAGTGACCGTATTGTGTGGTTTATGATCCAGCGATATGTACTTTTTTTGAAAATTAACAAATAAATGTCGTTACCTTGAATTTTCTGCGCTACCAAGCTATGATAACTATTTTTTTGGTTCCAGAATTGGCTAATGTTGATTCTACTGATCTTTGGTTGTAGTAAGACGACGCTACAAGTCATACAGCCACCCAAACAATTCAGTGCATGAGAAATAAACCGGTCGCGTAATTTCTTAATGTGGTAATGCCAAGTAGCCGCCTCGTTTTTGTAATTTAACGCTGTGATAATTCATGAGGCCATTTGAAAGGCCTGGCTTAAGTGAAAATCCCATGCCCTAAACAAAGATGAAATTCGGCGCTGCATTGACGAGATAAGCGAATCTGTGCTGCAAAATTTGTGAAAAAAAGAACGAATCTCTGTCGATGTGCTAGAGGTGGACATTTATCTGACATTTTATTCCATTTTTAATTATACTTTACATTGGCATTAATAAAACTGAAGCTGTCGAAATAGTAAATTGGCTTAAAACAATTTACTTCCTAACCTTAAATTTACGCACTTTTATTATTAATTATACTATTTAAAACAATTTTTCTAACAAACTAATTTATTTAATTTATTTCTTTGAAATATTCAAAATTAAGTGTTATTTTCGGTAGCAAAATCATCCAACATGAATAGATAGCAGGGAGCTAAACTCGAGTATCCCAGGGAAAACTCGGTGTTGCAGTGACAAAAAATACATGTTCAACATGCTTTAAAATAAATCAAGTGGTTTAGGTAGTTTCGGTAGCATAAAAAACGAATGGAAATTCTAAAAGCAACATGTACAACGACTCGTGCCACAATTGATTTATGGGAGCAAACCACATATTTTCAGGTGTCGGGCTAGTGAATTGGCCTCCAAGATCGTACGATTTACCGCCGTTAGACTATTTTCTGTAGGGATATTTGAAGTCGCTAGTTTACGCCGCTAAGTCAGAAAGTATTGACCGCTTAGAAGAAAATTTTTGTTATGGTTTTGCCGATATACGGCCACAAATTTTGGAAAAAGTTATTTGACCTCCGCATTAGCTTACGTCCGAGCCAGCTGTGGCAAGATCTTCTATTCAAGTTATAATGACAAAAGATTATTTTTCGAATAAAATTAATTTATGGCAAGTTAAACAATTCTCTATTTTATTCTATTTAAAAATTCTGCACCTCTATAAAAACACCCTATAAAAATTAAATCGAAAAATGTTATAACATTTTTCGTTTGTGCTCTAGATTTTAACGTGGATATTTTGACTCTAATACATGTGAATATTGCTTTGATTTAGGGTGGTTCCTCTCATGTTCGCTTCTAAATTCTAAAAGTACAACATTAAAAGACAATACCACAGCTATTGGATTTATGCAGATGATATTTTCTCTACGCTTTCTATTCTCTGTTTAACTTGTGTTTTGATTTTTTTTACAAATTTCTCTTCTTTTACTGTAACTTACATACAAACGTAAAGTATTTAAAATGTATTAAAAAAAGGAATAAATGACAACAATCAAACAGCTTCAGATGCAAAAAGTAAATGCATTTTCCTTTCATTTTATTTATGAAAAGTTAAAGTAAAAAAACGGAAACACATTTTACATTAGAAAATGTTTTAAAATAATTATAATGAATAATCTTTTTTGAAATTCACACCTTTTCTGTATCATTGTGTTATTTCAACACTAAATGTATACTTTTTTTTAATTCACTCATTGAAGTATTTCCAAAGTAGATAGATGGGTATTCCTTAAGGAGAAACTGTTTAAAATAACTTTTGAAAATTGTTTGTTTCTTTTTTTTTTGATTACAATGCAATGAACATTAAATACTTTTGGTTTCTTTTAAAATTTACTGTCTTTTTACATGAATTAATGATAATGAGGACGACAGTATCAGAGCTGTAAATGAATCATTAATTTTTGAGTTAACTCGCAAATCATTTATGCACTGAATTAGCAAATTTTGAGTTAATTCTTTTCACATAAAAACTAAATTGAATGAAATTTAAGTCAATTCAAATGAATTTGGTAAAAGTGAATTGGGATTAGTTTGAATTAAATTGATTTTGAATTTAGAAAAATATTGATGTTTTACGAAAATATGATACAAAGCTGCCAATGGTTTGATAAGCTTTTAGCGCAATTAATTAATAATATGCTGGGAACACCGTAAGGCCCATGATTTACTAAAGATTTTAGAGTTTTTAAAGCAAGTAAAACTTCATTAGCACAAATAGCCGGAAACGAAATTGATTAATTGGTTAACAGTGGATATGGATATTCACAGATGTTGCGGTACTTAGCTTAAGAATATGTTGAGGCAAAAAAAAAAATTGGCAAATAATTTACTAATGGCAGCATTATCTCCCGATTTCATAACTGAAGAAAATTTTCTCGATCTTTTTTTAGAATTTACAAATTGATAAAACTTAATTTCATTGTTAATAGAATAGACAGAAATATTTTCTACAACAGATGTTGGCATTGGCCTTGATGCCAATAAATACACTTCCGCCATTCGTTTTACGATGCTCTCTATAAATTTTAAAATTTTTAATTCTGATGCGAATTTAGGAATACATGTGTAACAATTTTTCATTTAACTACAACTGCCGCATTTGGCATCTGATTGTCAATAATACCAGAACTTTATTTCTTGATTTAAATAGCTCATCATCTGTTTGATATTACTATTATAATACTATACCGCCTTTGCCTTAGTAGGCATATGTTCTTTACCACTTCTTGCTGAATTTGTACATTACCTTTTCTTGACAGGCAATTATGCAGTTAGCCACCAGCATTTTTTAACGTCTACCGTTGGAATAATATATCGATCTTTTGAGTAAATATTTGTACTAAGTCTAGTGTTATTGTTTGGTAATTCTTATCTCACTGTAGCTATATATATATATATATATATATATATATAGCTTTCGAGAGCCTCGGTTTTCTAAAACGGTGTAAGAGATACTTCACTCCATACGGTCCTCGTACTATTTATGCCACCTATATCCGGCTAAAAATGGATTACAACTCTCATGTATGAGCCGGCGCTCCAAAGTCTACTTTGGAGTTGCTCCACCACGTACAGGAGAGGGCCAAGAGGCTTATTGGGGATAGTAGGGGATCCAAATCTATTGATTTTCTAGAGCATCGACGGATGTATTTCACAATTTTATCGTTCCAACAATGGTAAGTGGTCTAATGAAATTAAGGAACTTGTTCCCATTACTCGCACGTTTTCGCGTTTAACTTGACTTTCCTTGGTTGCTTTACCAGTGAGTCGAACTACGTATTGCAGAGAAAATTCGTTTTTTAGCAGAACAGTCCGTATGTTGAATAAACTCCCTCCAGAAATATTTCCTGTCGCTTTGGATATAAGAAAGTTTTAATGGAATGTCCACAAACACTATTACCTCTTTCCTCCTCCCCATTGTAACGCCAAAGTCCCAGCGTCGTTTTTGGCACGACAAACCTACACATTATTGCTATATTGAATTTCCAACGTTTTTTTGAATTAATTAACCCGCCTTATATGGATTCCTATTTTGGTTATATGAATTTGTCAATTTTGAAAACAATATATTTCTTTATTTTTTAATTAAGTTAATATTAAGTTAATGAATTATGTTTACATTTTTGTAATAGTTTAAGTAATTTTAATTTAAAATTTTGTATTTAACGGCAGCTCGTTGGGCAACGCCATCTGGTAGGATGGTGTGACAAGCGGCTGGTGGTGAACTAGCCAACAGCTGTTTTAGGCAGCATTTGATGGTTGGTGGTGAATACAGCCATCGGCTGTGGTGTTCATAGACTGCCAGCGTAAGTAGAAAAGGGCGAACACCATGAATAAGAATTGAATTGGTGTGCCGCCGGCGGCAGGACAACAGGTAATATTTTTAATATATTTTTGACTGTTAGGTAAGACATTCAGGTTATAAACAAAGCAGAGGTCTTAACCCAGCCGAGTTTATACCCTGAGATACGAACTGTGGTTCGGTCGTAAACGAAGCCGAGGTCTTAACCCAGCAGAGTTTGTGTCTACCGTCCCCATAGTGGGTGACCAGAGCATTGGACAGTTGAGCGGAGGTTTTAACCCAGCCCAGCCTACAGTGTTTTGGTTATTTTCCTTGGACACACGGCCAAATTAACTAAACTGTGGTTCGATCACAAACGAAGCCGAGGTATTAACCCAGCAGAATTTGTGTCTACCGCCACCATAGTGGGTGGCCAGAAGAGTGGACAGCTGAGCGGAGGTTTTAACCCAGCCCAGCTTAAATTGTTTTGGTTATTTCCCTTGGACACACGGCCAATCCACCGAACTGTGCTTCAAACGAAACATTACTGACCGGTATCTGTAGGACCGAGACTACGAAAACTGCCGCACTCATACACACACACACCAGTATAAAGTAGACGAAGCCGGAAAACGAGCTGCCATCAAGACAAGAAGTAGTGGCAAATAAAGGCTAAGTAAACCTGAGCAACCGCGGCCTTTTTATTTGTCCCAACGACACAACACGACCCTGGACGCCGCTGAGCATACCCCAGTAGCCAGGAAAAGCGTGTCGTTACACCATAACCTTATTTTCCAGTCTTGGCATAATGTATTGCATGTGTAGGGGTCATCCCCTGAGTGCTGGTTCGAGAAAAAAAATATGCATTCAGGGTCGGATCCGGAACAAGGCTTTTCAATTTTTGCACAGAATATTTTCATTTTGATAAGAGAAATTTCCACTTTTCATTCGTCCTAAATCTGCTCTTGAATTTAATTGATTACAACTTATTTTTATTTCACTCATTTGAATTGCAATTCATTATTCTAATTCATTTGAAAGAATACACAATCAATTTAATTTCAACGAATTAAAACTAAATTGTAATTCACTTCAACAAATTCATTTGAATTGGAAGCGAATGTCTATTCCGTTTGAATTGATTCAAATTTCATTAAATTCTTTATTGTTGTAAAAAGAATTAATTTAAAATGTAGCTAATGTGTAACGAATTAAAATAAAAAAAAAAAAACAAAATAATGATTCATTTACAGCTCTGGACATCATTAAAGTACTAATGATAATGGCCTCGTTACATTGAAGCAATTATTAATTAACTTTTAAAATAAAAATTGCTTCGCTGAATGATTTATATTTAATCAAAGGGGCTAGACTCCAATTGCATACAGGTCTATACATAAAGTCAAACTTTCAATCACTTTTTCAATTGTAAGAGGCAAGGGTAGCCACTATATGTTCCTCCAATTCGTCGAAACTTGCTGGCAAGTTTGCATTGCTTAAAAAAAATAAATCCTAGGATGTTTAATTACACATTTACGGTTGCCAGTCGCTTGAGGCTGACGGCTATATTTTACCTGGTCTCATTTCAAAAGAAGTAAGGATATACAATTTAACAGATCTAAAAGGCGACTTTAGATAGTAATCAGTGACTGTGGGGAGGCCTAAAAAGGCTCTTAGACTGGCTGTTCCATGGAGAATGCTGTCTTTTACCTTGTTGTAAGCGTAACTATAAGTGCATTTTAGTATGGTGCATTTTAGGCTCCTGATTGCGAATGCATTTCTTTTATTCATTGAAAATACGCTATGCAGAAGCAGTCTTTCTTCTTTGGTAATGCACTGTGTAATGACTTTTCAGTTACGAATATACAAATGGCATAAAATGCCAGATGGCGGGCAGTCTGTTTGCATGTGTAG
Source organism: Trichopoda pennipes (assembly GCA_030448955.1). Classification (NCBI taxonomy): domain Eukaryota; kingdom Metazoa; phylum Arthropoda; class Insecta; order Diptera; family Tachinidae; genus Trichopoda; species Trichopoda pennipes. Next base: position 1,412,634 of record JASKUP010000070.1, on the reverse strand, counting down.
ATACGACCTTAATAAAAAAACTGCCTAAAAGCGAACACTGACTCAGTTTAGAATACGGCTTGAGAATGATCTCTTCACATCGAAAGCGCTCGGCGTTCATACCGAACAAGCAGCCAGCAAACAACTTAATTCCGTGATTAGTGTTTAGAGCAGCATTTTTTTTAAATCTTTATTAGTAATTTTTTTAATTTTAAAAAAGGGAATACCTATTTTAAGGTTGACTATATTGGCGACAGTAAAATTGATAACTTTTTCAAATACATGCAGGTCTGCAGCAAATGAGATTTTTATTAGATTTTCTTTAATAAATTGGCCACGATCTAATAAGATTCATTTTTACTGTCTTTGTGCCTGAAAAGATTGTGCCTGTGGCTACAACCGCAATAAGTGCTGAAGGCATGAAGTAAATGAATTTTGTTTGAATAAAGGCAGCCATAAGAGAACTAATCTGTTGTCCAGACAGCAACAAAAAACAATAACACAAGCCAAAAGGCTTGTTGTAATTTTCTACGTTTAATGGGATCAGAAAGATTACATCTATATTGAACTAGTAAAACCGAGCGAAACATCGCAGTACCTTTGCACCGAATGCAGTTGATTATTTTGAATAGAGCGTTGGACAAAAAATGGTAAACTTAAAGAATATTTTTGAAACAGTTCTAAGCCGCCGTATAGCTGAGATATTGTTTCCTCTACTTATTATTTATATCTGGAATAGGCTTAAAAAAATTCCTTGGTAATTTTTTAGTCTCGAAACATGGCATTAAATTAAACAGTAGCAGCTTTAATCAGAAATTACTGTGATTAAAATGCATTGTGCCTTTGCCTCGAAAAAGGATAGTGGTTAATAGATATACCTTATATTTCTTTATTAACATAAGATTAACAACGACTGTATAACGACTCAATTTATAGAAAGGGTTTTTCATCGAGAAGTTTGTTTTCTAAAATAAAATAAAACACAAACTTTAAATTAAGATGATTAAAATTTTTATTGTGTTACGAAGAGAAGAGTTCGGCTATTATGAAAGAAAAATGATATCTTGCAAATGTCTACCATGACTACACTGCCAGATGTCGATTTTTTCATCAAAGTTTTTAATAACTTTTAGGGAAAATGGTGGTCCTGTTTCGTTAATCACATCACGAATTTTAAGTTTTAAGGCTGAAATCGATAGGCACTGTCCTTGACATAGCCCCACAAAAAATAATCCAATGGTGTTAAATCACACAATCTGGCTAGCCACTTAACTGAAAATTACCGTGAAATTGTGAGATGAGGAAATTTGATTTGAAATAAATTAATCGTTGTATTTGCTGTGTGAGATGTGGTACCGTCTTGTTGCAATTACATGTCAGTGATATCGACGTGTTCAATAATAGGCCAAAATTGAGTTATTAGTATCTCGCGATAGCGTGATCCATTGATCATTACCGTATTTCCAGCCTCATCGAAAAAAAACGGCCCTATTACGGCACCAAACTATATAGCGCATGCAAAGGCTTTTAATAATCGCTCTATAAATTTTGGAAGCCGAAATGCATCAATTTTGATTGTTGACATATCATGGCATGAAAATGGCCTTCATTTGGAAAAATGATTTCTTTAGAAAAACCAGCCGGTTGTTCCTGAATGAAATAAGCCGATCAGCAGCGATATGAACGATCGGTCGGCTTCAGTTCCTGCACCAGTTGAACCTTGTAAGGCTTTAAAGTCAAATCCTTAAGCAATGAAGGCAAAACAATTACTTAGACCGAGTTTCCAATTTATTAATGACACTTGAATTTGATAAGACTTAAAAACAATAGAACTCAATTTTGAATTAAAGGAAAAATACCAAGCAACTTGTAAGTTGATTACGATGAAAATTGTCTAAATGAAAACAAACAATAAAAATGAAGTAGTAAAAAGAATAAGGAAAATTTAAAAAAAATTGCATTGTGTGAACTAAGTCTTTGATATATTTTCAAATTTTCAAAAACTCAGTTAGTGCGATATAATGTTGTTTGCTACAATTAGCAGTTACTTTAATCATATGAAAATTTGTCTCTATCTTTTTTCTAATAGATGCGAAAAGTTTTAAATATTGCCAAGAAAGCGTAAAAACTTAATTGAAAAGTAATTTATGGAGATGTTTATATTTCCAAATTTTTATAATATTTCTGTTCATTTGACGTCATAATATGTGAAATATATTTATTATAAAAAGCTGCTGGGAAAATAAGAAAATAAGGCGGATACAATAAATGATTGCCTTTTTTAAACACAGTGGGGGATTATTTTTTATTTGTATAATTTAAAAGTTTGTGACTGCTTTTCGCTATTGAAAAACCCGGCAAATAATAATATTTTTATAAAAATTATTACTAATAAAATTGTCATAAAGTTTTTGTTGTTGTGCTATTTTTGTTCAGATTTTGTTTTTATGGCTGTCAATAACCTTGTAAAGACTCTCCATGTTATTTCTTTTTTTTTTTGTGTGTGGTATCAGGTCATTGTGTTATAAAAGTGTACAACCTCTTCCCTTTTTTTACTTTTTGTGTCATATATAAAATATACAGTCAAGGACATAAGTCTTTGTAAGATAAAAAAAAAAATAAACTTTTGCTACAAAATGTGTAGTTAAAGCATTAAATTTAGCTTCATATTAAATATTAAATTTTAATATTTTGTTATTTGCTAACATTCTTAGACAATTTATATGAAATTAAAGATTCTGTTTTTTGCTGTAAATAGTACTAAAATAATTTTAATAAAATTAAAGTTTCTATTTTATATTGGATCGTCTATAGATATGACGGCGAGGGTGAAACTAAATTGCCTTAAAACACACATGCTTTTTTTGACAACTTCAGTTTTATTGATACTAATTTAAAGTACAATTATGGGAATTATTAATGAAATATGTTGTCGGGGAAATGTTCGCCTCTAGCTCTTTTTAAAAAATTTTGAAAATATTTTGCAACAAAGCTTCACGTATCTCGTCAATGCAGCTCCGAATTACATCTTTCAGAGCGTCAATTGTTTGTGGATTGTTTATGTACTTCCGATCTTATAAATAGTTCTAAGGAAAGCAATCCAGCAGCGTTAAATCACAAGCACGATGCGGCTAAGAACGAGGGCGACATCGTCCAATCGAGAAATTGTCTAATCGGGGTGTTTCTCATGCAATAATTCGGTGGCTATATGGCTGCTGGCACCGTCTTGTTAAAACCAAAGGTCACTCGTGTCAACATTAGCCAATTATGCCAATTACGAAAAATTGATTATTATGGTTTAGTAACGCAGAGATTTCACGGTAACGGCGTTTCATTGCTTATTTTCTATGAAATACAGGTCGGTAATGCCGCCTGAGCACAAACCGCACCATTCAGTCACTTTCTTTGAATGTAATGGTTTAATGGGGATTGTTTGGATTTTGTGAATCCCATTGCGACAATTTTGTTTGTTTTCATAATCGTACTGTCTCATCTCTAAAGTATGTAATTTTCTACGTTTTATAGGATCAGTATTGAACACCAAATGGTCAATTAAAAAAATATTTTTGAAATAGTTGTAAGCCACCTAATAGCCCAAACATGGTTTCGTCTACTTATTATTTATTTCGAATAATGAGTACCCTAGATGGAGTACGCTTCAAAAAACTTCCTGTTTATTTTTTTAATTCGAAACATGAAAAGTAGTTTTGGCATTAAATTTAGGAATACCAGAAAAATAAACAAAAGTAGCAGCTTTCAGCAGAATTTACTTTTAATAAAATATGAAGTAGAAATGTAAGGTTTAGTAATGATGGAAATGTTTACCAGCATTAAAACACAAGCACGAGGAAGCCAAGAACAAGAACGACGTTGTCAAATCGTCGACAATCGTCATGCAGTAACTGGGATGAAACCAAAGGTCCCTCAAATCCATGTTAGTCAATTATGGCAACGAAAATTTACTTACAGTTTAGTAGCGCAGACAATTCACGGTGGCAGTATTTCCTTGTCCATTTTTTAAAAAAATACGCACCGATAATGGCTGCTGACTACAAACTGCACCATACGGTCACTTACTTTGAATGTTATAATTTTCTGAGGATTGTTTGTTAATTTTGTGAGTCAATATGCGACAAGTTTGTTTGTTTACATAACCGCCTGGTTTAAATTGAGTCTCATCTCTAAAGTTACAAAATTGCATTTGGTTTTCGGTCACTTGGTCAAACAGCCAATTCACAAAAGCTCGATGCAAACAATTATCGATCGGCCTTAATTCTTAAACGAGTTAAACTTTTTAAGTTTGAAGATAAAGATCTTTATGCAAAATGTTGCTAAAAGTGCGTGTTGTGATGATTGTTGCAAAAGTCGGCGCGTTAATGTCCAGGCGCATTATTAACACTTTGCTGTAAGCAGATATGTTTGCTTCACTACCACCACTAAGAATATTTGCTTTTGGTCTATTGTGATAAACGATAAACGTGAGTCTTAAACTTAGCCATTATTTTACGCACAGTGGTCGTAGAAGGAGTTTGATTACAAGGAAAAGCTGTTCGAATATTATGAATTGTTTACAGTGAAATTTTCACTATTAAAATTTTTTGCTTAAGAGTATAAAGTTCTATGCATAAAATTTCCTAACTCTTTACTAAATAATTGTCAAAGGATGACAGATTAGTTCCTGACAATTTGTCATTTGACAGTTTACTTCCTAACCATCAAATTTGCCAACTCGTTACCCGTTTTCTATTATACTGGCATTAATTTGGTACAGCTGCTTTGTTTCCAAAGCTGCGGTCACTATGAGCACATCCAAATACTATCAAGGACTTTTTTTAAATCTCTTAAGCAAGTACCGGTGCATTAGAATTTATTGAGATTCCACTGAATATTTACAACAAGTGAATGGATTGTGTGTATTGTCGAAAGCTTGTATTTAAAACGAAATTGTCAATCACTAATAAAATTCGTGTTGTTTAAAATCTTCATGACGTCAATATTAATAAAAATTTCAAATGCTTTTTTTAGGTTGGATGCATCTCTGCACTTCTTTTGTAAAATAAACACTTTTTCAATTTTTAAGCTTTTTGTAGTAATTGCGAGATTTTAACAAACCCTGACTGCGATAAATCTGGTGAACCAAACGAAAAAAATGAGCTGTAAGAGCGATTTCCTGACCTCACAAATAGCAATTATGGTGATTTTTTAGGGCACAAGGCGCCCTAAAATGTCACTTTGGATGAATTGGTTTTTCTTGCATTTTTAAATTGCTTTCATAGATCCAAAAGGCAGATGGGCTGTATTGCTCATAGTGATTATGAACACGACCTCGTTTATTCAACAGTCAAAACTTAAATTTTTTAATTTTAAATTGATTTTCATATTTTTTGTTTATTAACTAAAATTTCAATTATAAAATTAATGAAAAGAGTTCTTGGCAATTTGTTCCTAAGCGTAATAGAAATGATTTATTTTGCAATTTTTCTGATAATTTCTAATATCTGCTTACACTGTGTTGTTTTGTAAAGATGATTTTTAAAAATATTTCCTCTTATCTAATTGCAAAATATATTTAAATCTTTGATAAGTTGATCTGTCAATATATTTCAATACTCTTGTATTTTATTTAACACAATAGCATAAAACCTTATGCATTGACATTCGACTGAATTTCTAATTTGATTTAAAAATTATCTACACCTGTCACAACATTTTTGTAATATAAAAATAGAAAATTAAAAAAGAAAATATTTAACCGCATATTAAGACTTCATAATCAATGGATTTATGTTAAAATAATGATTATACAAGCAAAAGTAAATTTTGATATAAAATAGTTATTAAAAGGGTTATTTTAAAATTACATGAAATTTTAATATTTTCAGGCCACATAAAAAATTAAGCAATTATCCTGATTCTGTGGTTTATATTTTTTTGTGGAATTTGCACTAAACGTTCTAAGGAGTAAAGAATAAAATTTTTACTTTTTACTTTAATTAGTTCTTACTCTTTTCCGATAAATATCAGGTTTTTCAACAAGAAGTTGTTTTTCAAATTGTGGCAACATTTCGACATTTAGTTTTTTGACATATTGGCAATTTTTACAATAAATTCAATTTCGCACGAAAATCACATTACAATAATTAAAATACACTATGAATATGCTGATTCTGTTAAAGTTACATTTCGTAAAATGAAATTTTCGGAAAATATAATCGTCCTTCTGAAACCGCTATTAAGAATTTGGTCGTAAAATTTGAGTCGACAAGTTCGATACAAAATGTGCGAACACCAATGCGTATGTTCGACCAGGTCATTCAACTGAAAACATTGCAGTCGTGAGCGACAGTGTTGAAGCAGATCCAAATTTGTCAATTCCTCGACATTCTCAACAATTGGAGATATCGAATTTCGCACAAGGATTTGACTTTGAAGCCTTACAAGGTTCAACTGGTGCAGGAATTGAAGTCGAGCGACTATTCACATCGCCGTAGATTCGATCAACTTTTTCAGGAACAAACGGCTGGCTTTTCTAAAAAAAATCACTTTTTCCGGACTAAGCCCATTTTCACTTTTCCTGGTATGTCAACAAGCAAAATTGTCGCATTTGGGCTTCTAAAAATCCGTGGGGTGTCACTGTATGGTGCACTATGTGGTCTGGAGGCGTGATTTTGTCGTTTTTTTTAAAGATGAGGCTGTGTCACTGGATCACGCTATCGCGAGATACGCACAACTCAATTTGGCCTATTGTTAATGACGTGGATATCACTGACACGTGGTTTCAACAGGACGGTACCATATATCGCACAACCAATTAAACAATCAGTTTATTGCAAACCAAATTTCCCAATCGCATAATTGCACGACAACCAGCAGTAAAGTGGCCACTACTGGATTATTTTTTGTGGGGCTATGCTAAGTGAAGAGTCTCTTAAACTCAAAATCCGTGATGTGATTAACGAATTAGGACGCCATTTTGCCAACGTGTGATTAAAATCTTTGCGAAAGAATCGACATCTGTCAGCGTGGTTGTGGTAGACATTTTCCAGATATCATTTTCATTCATAATTGCCGAACTTTTCTCTTCTTAATGCAATAAAAATTTAAATCATTTTAATAATTTGATAATTTTTGTAGTTTTTTTTTCCTGAAGAAGCTTTCCATAGGAAAGCGAAATATCGAAAAGAAAAAAATATATATTGTTAATTTAATTTAATAAGACCGTAAAAAAGAATAAGATATATTTTTTAATCATTTTAATATAAATTTTTTGTTTTAATTTGTTTTACAAAGCAAACTTCTTGTTGAAAAACCCTTTATTTTCCTAGTACCCATCTACACTGATGTGGACCTGCAACTTCAGAGGATCCTAAGCTATTTGTGAACCAATTTCTCAGGTATCGGTTCGAATAAAAATTTTAAAAACAAAAACTTTGTTAATTAAATTCCCGACTTTGCTGTCCTTTGCTTAGCTTTTCGGGAAATTTCTCATAAATTCATTTGTCCACAACTCCTAACTGTCGCTGCATAAGATAATGTAATTTTTCCATGTTATAAAATAAATAAATCTCCGCAGGACTTCAAAGCAATTGTATTGAGTACTAATTTGTCAGATAAGGTTCCGAAAAATCTTCTGCTGAAAATTGCAAAAAAAACAGTAAAACTAATTATAAAGTTTTGGTAAGACGTTCTTTTGAAATCAGAGAATCCAGAATATTGCAAAAACTAAAAATCAATTTCATCGAAATATGTGTTTTAGTCATAATCTTTGGCAACTTAAGCTCCAATTTTCCAGGAAGAATTTAATTTTTATTCTCATATCAAAGCACTTCTTACACATATAATTATTTTGCGAAAAAAATGCTGATTTTAATACAGATTATATACGTACATATAAATATATGTATATATATTTATATATATTTACATGTACGTACTACAGATGTAACATTTTTTCAATTTAGCCTTTAAACCTGTTGGCACGAAAATCAACGTGACATTGTAATATTTTGTCTTAATATTTTTTTAATTTCTTTTTACTTTAAAAACAAAAATTATACACGTCGTCAATACCAGACAATCTACCCACTCAATTTTAAGGAATTTTCTAGAAATTATGTTTTTCTATATACACTAAATAAGAAAAATTTTTGATGTTGCTAAAAGGTATTCCTAAATTCACACAATATTGTCGAAAATATATAATTTGTCAGGTAAATCTTTTGACATAGTGGAAATAGTTTTTGTTTTAACTTTGTACATTAAAAAAAGCAACAGCTGTATAAATTTCACAATTTCTTTTTAATAATTAATTATTATCAATATGAAGATCAATATTTTGTTTATCCACCATCGGCATCAATCACGGGTTGTAGATGCCGTTTCATGGCAAAAACTGTTGTGTAACAGTGTTTACTTCATTTTGGTTTTTGGGGACTCTTTTGATTGTGCAATGTCTCAGATGTGCTTAAAAATTTTCAACGGGGTTCAGATTTAAACTCTGAGCAGGAGTATCCAGTACTTTACCATAAGAATTCTCGCAGTAATTCCATTATAATCCTGGCTGTATATGATGTGGCACCGTCTTTCTTGATACCACATTGTCAAGAAGCCCAAACCATGAGGTTGTGGTGTTGAAAGGTTTTCAATTATATAACGATATCATTCCCCATTCACCGTTGTCGTTATGCCGTTTTAATTTTCAAAGATTTAAGGTCCAATGACTCCTCTCGAGCGAATTCAACACCATAATGTCACTTTTAATAAATGCAAACGTGACTGTTAAATAATTTATGGGTTTCCCATTCTCCAGATCCAACTATTCTGTTAATCACATATCCATTCCAATGGGAATACGCCTCGTCATATTATGATTTTTCCAAAAAAATCGTGGTTGTCATGGGCGAGCTGTAACATCCTATTGGCATATGTACGGCGGCGTAAATAGTCTTGTGGAAGAAGCTCTTGTTCATCTAATACGGAAACAAATGCAAACCCTTGTGCAAAATTATGGCCAAAGTTGTCATTTGAAGACCAAGCTCCTGAGCACGGCATCGAATGGAGGTTGATGGATTGTTTTGAACACTTTCTTGAGCAGCAGTAATGTTTTCACTCGATCATGCAGTACGCTGTGGCCCTTGAATTTTTTGGCACGCTTTTTCTTTCAAAAATTTTACGTAACTTTCTCATCGTGACAGTAATCGATGATTGATTTTGATAAAATGTTTTAACGATTAAAACAAATTGGTTTATCAAATATTTTTCCATAATAAATTTGCCACGTGTCTACTTCACGACTGCCAAATTTGAACTTTCAAAATGGCGGTAAAACAAAGTAGTATACCTTTCCGGCAGACACTCTATACGTTCTGTTCTCTCGGAAATCTTACGTGGACGACCAGGCTAAACATTTAATATCTGTCCATTCTCATTTTTAGCCCATTTTAGCATACACTGTTTATCGTGTTATTGAAAACCTTTCATATAATTCCTGTGCCGTTTTTCCGTTCGCGTGGTTATAATAAACGCACTGAATCATATCAGTCCATGTTATTTTTCCAGGAATTTTAAATTCTTTCAAAGTTTCGTTCAACTTGTCGGTTTTTGCAACAAAAAAACAACCAAAAAGAAATTTGTAAAAATTTCTTTTTTTCTTGGCAACAAAATTCTGATTTCTTTTGTCTTATTGGTTAATCTTAATATGGTGTTTTCTATTGTGCCTCTATTTAATATAAAGCTAATAACTAATTATTTAAAAGAAAATTGTGAAAATTGAACAGTTGTTTCGTTGTTTTTCATTAATTAAACTCAAAATATTAATTATTTCCAGTATGTTAAAACATTTATTTGATAAACAGCCGTATGCATAAAAACTTAAAGCAGGTTTAACTGCCGTTGTTAAACACAATTTCCTAAAGTTGTATTCGAAAAACGTTTTTACCTTAACATACCTTTGTTAACTTTAAAGTAGGAAAAACCTACGTTAAACCTACAATAAATTGACAGTTCAATTTTATTATTGAAAGTTTAGAAACAAAACAAATTGTGTTTATTTTAAAAGTGGCATAAGTAACTTTGCTTCTGTCATCTTTTTATTTTAAATTAGTTTATAAAACATTTTATAGGGAATATCATGGTAAAATTGAATCCATTGAATTTTTGGCCATTTCAACTAGTCTGTATTTACTTTTCTTTCTAAAACGGATTTTTCTAATGATTGTGTTGAAATAAAATCTTTTTTCTCCATGTTGTGTACTGTGAAGGATTTTTTTGACAGGGTCATGACATAAGTCACTATGTGCAATAATATGCTTTTGAGTTGTAATATTCTTAAATATTTTATACAAGACGAAACAACCTCCTGAGAATAAAAAAATAAAATAATGCTAATTATGTGTAGTATATTAGATATCACTATAATATAGTTCAGTAAACGTTCTATCGTACTAATAAAAATAAGTCCAATAACCACAACAATACTTCACACACACTTATTACATGTTTCCATTTCTTGCGGTACCCCGGAATTTTTCTTCAACTCGTCTGGTGAAATCCCATCTATAACAATCTGTATAGTGCGATTCCTGAAAAAACTCGATATAAACCTAGAATAATTGCCATCGACACCAAAAGCGGCAACTGTTCACAGAAGTGTATCATACCACACTCTATCAAACGCCTTGGGAATATCTAGAGCCAGCACTTTGCTTTTTCCGAATTGATGTATTGTTCCGACAGTAAGTCACGCGTAGAGCCACCTACGGAAACCTTACTGTCGGTCGCTAAATAAGCTGTTGGTCTCCAGGCATCTTACAAGATGAAAATTACTTACTCACTTTAGAAAGTGCAAAATAAATTGCAATTAGTAAATAATTTTCAGGGTTGTTAGCCTCAGTCTTTTTGGGGTTCGGCATTACGTTAGCAATCTTCCAACACTTTACCAATATGATACAACGTGCTGAAAAGGGCTGCGCTAGCATCGAATAGATTAGTACTGTTATCTCAACCGGTCCAGGAGACTTCTTGATGTTGAGCTCTGCTAAAACTTTTTTAACCGTTTGAGGTCGAAAGAATATTTTCGTCAAATTAAAGTATACTCTGTCGAGCTCGCGCAGTGGTTGACTGCTTTTGCGCAAATAGGAATTACTTGCAAATATACCAGCCGAAAGGTTTGCTTTATCAACCAGGTCAAGGAGTATTTGGTCAATACAGTTGGAACTAGAGTAGCATTATCCCTTACTCTTTTAACAAATGACCAAAAGTTATTGCTTCTCTGTGGAGTAGCAAGAGTTTTAGCACGAAGGTGCTCCTCGTACAAATTTCTTTCCCGCCTTAGTGCATTGGTACATGAAATTCCCTTCCTTTTGCGTAGCGAATCAGTATCTGCTTTTTTGTTTCTACGCTAGATACTGAAAGCATCCTTTCTTGATCACACTAAATTTTTGCACGTCTGATTACACTGTGAAAAGTGTTCATTCCAAAAAAAATTTACAACCTTTTCCGCCATGGTATCGACATTATTGTCCAAGAAACATAATTTCTAATTAAATTGCCTAAAAAATTCGTTGAGTTCAGCCCAACGAGCTTTGTCATAAATAATTCGATAGTATTGGATCAATTATTGATTTTTAATGTGGTTTTTTAAGCAGCAGCAGTTTCCAGTTCCTTTTAAAGTTTAGTTGTTCTTTAAACATCAAATAATGGTAACCTTATTTCTTATTATCTCACAATACCATTCGCATTACATTCAACAAATAAATAATGACAAATGGTCTCCATTTGTAAATGTCTAATGCAGTACTTATCCTTCTTTATCCATTAATAAATCTAAGCTTATTTTCTTGAACACATTTTCAAGAAGAGTACAAAAAATGAAAATTGATACTGGAGTACAAACATGCAGCTATTTAGTAAGAAAAAGCAGAAAATTTATATAGCATAGGTTTATAAATGTACTATGATACGATTTTGATTTACATCTCATCGCCATTGTGTTCTTGGAATAATATTTATTTTTAAGTAAGTGAATCCTTTTCAAGTAATAAATTCATATGTTGTTGGAAAGAATTTCTGTTAAACTGCTAGTTTGTATATGTAAATACACTTCATGCATCATTTTACACTTACAAATGTAATTGTAAATGAAATATGAATAGACGTGTTAATTTGAAAGCAAGAACTTTTTTATTTTTTATTAATTCAAGAAATACATTTGAATAAACTTTTTTTTATTTATTTCCTATTTATGTATGTACATCATCTTTGTTCATATAATTTAATATTATTATTTTTATTTTTATTCGACGTTTTTTATTATATATGTTTTTGTCAAATGTTTTAAAATTTTTTTTTCAATTTGTTAATAATTTTAAAAATTAATTTTCCTGAAGAAGCTTTCCATAGGAAAGCGATATATTGAAAAAATATATCGTTAAAATTTAATTAAAAAGACCGTTTAAAAGATTAATAATTTAATAATACTTATTAATATTTTTTTTATTTCAAAAATATTTATTTAATTTAGAAATGTGAGTAAAAAACAAAGTGACGAAAGAAATAACAAAACAGGTATCGAAAAAACGTCATCAAAAACAATATTGGCCCTGATAATATCGGTGGAATGAGTCCATCGACCGGACACTATTTTTTTTTAAATTAAATAAATTTAAAAAAGTTTTTAAAGTCCTACTTGAGTTCTAGGAATAAGTGTACTCTATTTCATTTTGTATATCACTAACACCCTGTGTACCAAACATAATTGTTTAGTTCGCATTTACTCAGGAGTATTTATTTTATCACTACGCTACTTATTGATTAATGTTTTTTTTGTAATATACTTGTAGAACACGCTGCTCTTTTAATATTATAGAAGAAAGTTGTTCGTTGCCGTCTTCACCGCCAGCCGCACAGTCATCGCCCGTTCTTTTGTTGCCACTTACCGAATCGGAAGCAACAGTTGCACCAAACGAATCACTTCCGAGTATTCCGGAAATGCCAGCATTAAATCTGCAAGCTCCTCCGGTAGCAAAGAAGCGAAAACGGCATGAGAATACTGAGGATGCAAGTTTTTCCGAAGCCGTTGCAGCTTTTAAGAAGCTGTGTGATGTGCGAAGGGGAAAGCAACAAAAAGAAGAAGAAGAAGACCCACTTTACGGTTTTGGGCAAATGATTGTGGCGACAATAAAGACAATGAATCCGGTGAAGCAATGCAAAAAGTGACGGCTTTGGTAATGGAAATGAAGCTTAAGCCGGAGTAAGTTTGTTATTTTAATTATTTTTACTATTATTAATTTTATTATTTTTACTATTATTATTTATTATTAATTACTGTTTTTTAAATAAATTTATCTAGTCTGAATTCTGAATTAAATAAAAATGGATCTCTTTAGAAATGAAAATATAATTTTAAAATGAAAATGTACCTATCTAATTTTAACTATAAAATAATAAAATAAAAATGGATCTCTTTTAAAATGAAAAAAAAAACATTTAGTGGAAAAAATTTATTTTTTACTATGTTTATTTATTTAATTTATTAATTTATTTTTTACACTTCATACAAATCAATAAATATCATATTTCAAATAAATATCAGGTTTCTTTATATTTGAGCGATCAGACAAACCAATTTTCGGATTAAACCATTCGGTGTTGGTATGAAATTGCCCCCTCATTTAAGAAATATTGCGCCAATTTATCTCTTAAATGTAGCGCTGTGTGAGTAGATCTGCGATTATGTGTTGCAAAAGAACGCAAAGGCCTATCACCATTATTTCTGAGCTCCTGTCGCCAGCCTCCTTCTTGGATAGTACCGTCTTCAGCTTCTTGCTCAACGTAATTTGAAGGGCAATACCAGCGTTTTTGATCGTTTGGCATAACAAAGTTGTGCAACACGGTACATGCCAGCACAATGATGTCGACACTGTCCGGCGACATTTCAATTGTTGTTAACAGTATTCGCCAACGAGCGCATAGAATATCAAAACAGTTTTCTATAACCCTCCGAGCACGAGAGAGTCTGTAATTAAATATTCTTTTCCTTGCCACCAAATTAGACCCTGGATAAGGGCGCATTAGATTGCTTCTCAACGGAAACGCTGCATCGCCTATGAAGTAGTGAGGGAAGGCATCACCATATGTTGGGCATAATGGCTTCTCTGGTGGTCAGGTACATTGCCTGACATTACTGACTGCCCAAAAGATGACAAACGAAATATTCCTATAACAAATAGGGTTAAAATTTTTAACATATGAAACACATTGGGATCACTACCTGCATCACTTTGGCTACCGTAGCTGCCCACACTCACAGATGTAAAAGTGTACTTCGCATCACATGCACCCATCAATACTAAGCTAAAATATTTCTTGTAGTTGTAATACATAGAGCCGGAATTGGGGGGACACTTTATAGCAACATGTTTCCCATCTATCGCACCAACACAATTCGGAGTATTCCACATCGAAGAAAAATCGTGTTCAATATCTTGGTATTGACTTGTTGTTGGCTCACTCAGGTAGATTGGAGATAAAACGCGCCAAATTATTTCGCAGGTTTCCAGCACAATACCTCGCACTGTAGATTTTCCAATCTTGTGGCTCCAAGCTATTGACTGCAGTGAGCATCCATGCCCCAAATATCTACAAGAAAGCATACTTAATTATTTCCATTCCCGATTTCAATTTTAATTACTTACAGCAGGGTGACTTTTAATCTCTCTTCTGCACCAATTCTTTGCCCTGGTCTTACCAGATCACCACGTACTAGATTCAAATCAAACATTTTACGATTCATTCGTGTATGTTTAAAAAATTGTTCTTCATCGAACTTTTTCATTTTTAAAAACACTTTCTTATTGTAGCCCGCAACAATATAGTCTTTATTAATGGGCCGAACACCCCATCTTCTGCGGCGGCATACACGTTTCGCTTTATTTTTCTTCCACATATGTATTAAATTTAATAAGCTTAGGTCAATAAATAAATCCTCACACTCCATTGCAAAATAAAATAAAATTTAACCAACAAAACGCGAATCACAATATCGTTGTACAATGTTCTACTTACATTTATTTTATTGACGTTTAACACGTTTTTAACGTTTCTATGACTACACTAACGTCCGTACGTTACAGTACGGTACGTTTTTCACGTACAAACGTTCGGCTAACCGGGCCTTAAAGCATATTTTAAGGTGTTACAGTAGTAAAGTTACTATCGTGTTTATTTTGTATGTATTAAAAATGAATAAATCGTTTAATTTAATTTAAAAGTCTAAAGTAAGTATGTTATTATTTTGCATTAAGATACAAAATATTAGCTGCAGGCGAATTAACTACATAAAAAATTATTAAAATACATATTCTAATGTAAACTTTAACTTAAACAATTTTCAAGATAAATTTATAAGACTCATTAATTCATAAAATTTTATACTTTCCAATAAAAGATATTTAATAATTTTGCAAATTAGTATTGTTAATATTTTAACTTTAATCCTCACATAACGGATAACATGTGAACCTGCGTATGTACATGTTATTAGAATAAATATAACAAATTGAAACTAAAGATATGTGCGTATATTTTCCGACGGGGTTTAATTTATTTTTATTTGGGTACGGTTTAACGTCGACCCTCGTCAAATTTGGTTTGTGAACAAACTGGTTTTGGGCTGTTTGCCATCTTCAGTGTTCTCTTTATACTTTATAATTATAAATATGGTCGACGTAAAACCGTACCCAAATAAAAATGAAACTAAAGAGTTTATATGCGATGTTTTTTGTAGAGGTATAGAATAACTAGTGGCAATTTTGCCAGCTGTCAAATGATTTTTGTCTAGTTTGGTTTCCATTTTAATATGAAAAAAAATGACGCCTGAACAAAGATTCCAAATTGTGCAAATTGGGCTCAAAATAAGATTGCCGTACATTTCGATTTTCATAAACATGTTTTACGATTCATAATTTACGGTTTTATAGATTTAAATTTTTTTGTAAGAGGTGTCCCTGTAGGCTAGTAGGTAGTGTACTAGCTTGTAAATATGGGGGTTGTGGGTTCGATTCCCAGCGAAGACCTTGGTTTTTTTCACTACAAAAGATAAAAATTGACTGTCGGTTGAGCTGCTCAGCGATGAAGGCATAGTCACTGGTCGCTGTTGCTGTCTTTATACGGCAGTTAATTTCCGACTATCCTTCTGCTTTCACCACCTATTTCATCTCTTCTCTATCCCTTTCCTAAAGAAGGTAGCACGGTACTTGACTAAATAGGCATTGTTGCCTGAAGTGCTACTTCTCTTTAAAAAAAAAAAAAATAAACAAATTTTGTTTAACAATAAAGTTCACTTTTATTCGAATTGAAACTTCAATAAATTAAAGTGACGTATTTGAAGTGATGACAATCCGTTAGTTTATATTGCGACACCATTAAATCCAGAAAAACTAAATAAAATCATTAACAAACGAACATTGCAGTCAATGGTGGCCGCTATAGAGCCATGATTACTAACTTTCTCGTTCATCAATTAAACAATTTAACATGCCGCACAGCTCTTGTCACAATTGATATGGCGTAGAGTCACGTTTCGGACCCATGAATTAGCCTCCAAGGTCGTGCGATTTAACCGTTAGACTATTTTTTATGACGATATGTAAAGAAGCTACTGTAGTCAATTCGCTGCATCGACCTTCAGATTAAACTACGTCCGTCTATCTTTCAAATAAAGTAAATTTCAAAGCAATTTAAAAACTAGATCTGTGTTTTATTTCATTTCAAAGTTCTATACCTCTATAATAACACCCTCTTTAATAATATTTGTATTTTTGTATTTATTTATTTGACAATAGTGCGTTTTCCCATACTGTCAATAATTTGTCATTGAAAAATTTGTATTTGAAGGATGAAGGAATATGGAAATACATTTAGTGGTTGGTTACTAGTTTTACTCATAAATATTAAAAAATATGTAAATAAATTGTGCTTGATTGTGCACATGTATGACTGTATGTTTACAAAATGTATGTATTTATTAGTTTGCTTGCAACCATATTACTACGGCAATAATTTAAATAAAATTAAAACAAATCACTCATATCAAATGCAAGAAGCGTAGAATTGATTAGTTTTCAATGTATAATGGCACGAAATAAATAGTTTGTCCGTGAAATGATGTGTATGTGCATTAATATGTGCGGACTGAATGTCGAAATGAAATTAATTAACTAATCTATTTTACAAGAACAATCTATAGGCTACGCGGAGGGACCCGAATTTGTTTTTTACGTAAATTGGGACTCATTGTAACAGTTGGGTTTTTGGAACACATGGCAGTAAGTTTTCAATATAAAAAATCAAAAAAGGTCGGCCGAAAGGCTGATAATCGACTTGATAACAAGCTTAACTTGTGGTGAATTATAGGTGTCATAGATAAGGTTTACGTCAGCGTTTTCTGCAAATATCTTGTCTTACATTAGAATAAGAAACAACAAATCTGTACGTTTATCTTTCAACAGGAAATGCTGTGCATCGCATAGACCAGATGTACTAGATTTTGACTTTAATGGTACACACTTATATAGATATATGTAAGAAAGTCGAAATTGAGTGAGAAACAACCGAAATATACAACTCTATAACCTTGCGATAAAAGAGGAATATGTTTTTGTGCCACCATGTTTACTTTGTTGCTTAAAAAAGTTATTGCGTAGCAGGAAATTGTGTTATTTAAAATACAATTTCAATCTAAAACCTTTAGTTTGCAGCCATTACCAATCGATACTTCATTTCTTTGCCAAACTTTCAACCCTACATACTCTTTCGCAGATGAAACCACCATTTGTCATTCAGTAATAGACTAAGCCAGTTAGAGGTGCATTGTAAAAGGCAAAATATGAATAATATGCTCAATCACGATCTGACAACAATCTCTGAATGGATTCGTGTGAATTTAAATGCCCGTAAGACTCAATAGTGCAAACGTATGCATAGATTTGTGTTTGAAAATGGTACTGCATCTGTTACTGTGGATGATATAAGTATTAACGAATCAAAAGCTCTTGCTGTTCTTGGCACGAAAATTCAGTATGATGTTCGATGGCCCAAGCAGATTTTTCAGGCTTCTAAAGAAGCTTTCAATTGGCTATGTTTTTTAAAACGCTGTAAGAAATACTTTAGTCCTTCTAATCTTCGTAGTATTTATTACACATAAATCTGTCCCAAAATAGAATAAAACTCTTATGTATGGACCGGCGCGCCAAAGTCTATTTTGGAGTTGCTCGACCGTGTACAAGAGAGGACAAATAGGCTCATTGGGGACAGTAGAGTATTCAACTCTATGAACTTTCTACAGCATCGACGCAATGTGATTTTTATTTCACTGTTTTATCGTTACTACAATGGTAATGGCTCTAAAGAAATTAGGGAACTTGTTCCCGTTACTTGCACGTATTTGGGTTTAATTCGATTTTTGTTGGGTTTAACTCCATTTGTGGTTGATAAGATAATGAATCGCATAACGCATTACAGGGATAATTTGTTTTTTTTTTTTTTTTTGGCAGAACAATTCAATTCAGAGGCTTGAAACTTTTTAAGGAAACATTGCCAACACAACCAAACTATCCACTGTTCTATTATAAAGTTTATCGAGAATAGAGCCAATATTTTATAATAATATTCCGAACAAAAGTAAACACACCACGTCAAAGATACTAAGTTCAGGTCGGCCAAAAAATAAACAAATAATTTTTTTGAGCCCGATTTTCTCCCAAACTAAAAGAGACATGTTTCAACATTTTTTGTAGATATTTTCGAGGTCTACTTAAGTTCAAAAACTCTTAAAATTTGAGCGTTCTAACGAAATTAGGGAAGTGGTTCACGAAACTCGTACATTTTTGCGTTTGACTCGATTTTCGTTGAGAGCGCATTCATTTGTGGCCGATTGGCCAGTAAATCGCACTACGCATTACAAGGAAAATTCGCGTTTTAGCAGAACAGTTCGTATGTGGAATAAACTTTCTCCAGAGATCTTTCCTATCACTTTTAATGTAGTAAAATTCAAATCAAATGCCCACAAACATTACTTCCTCTTTCCTCCCCCATAACATAATTTCCTAGTTCTGGTACAATGGGATCATGCCCTAAGTGCTGGTTTGAGAAAAAAAGAGTGAGTTTGTTGTTAACGGTTCTTAATTAAATGGCAATTATGTCAGAATGACTTGGTCGACCAATAACCGATTTGATAGCGAAGAAAACTTTTTTGATTTTTTCTACAAATGTTCCTCAAAGCAAAGCACAGAAATTATTTTCAAGCCTTATTCTAATCCCTACTGGTTAGGTTGTTCTGTTATTAAGTTGTATCTACTTATGTATCCACCCACCTGGAACTTTATGCAAGGCTAATTTTCAATACCTTTTATTATTATCTAGTTACTTGTATCCGTCTGAGGGTGTTTTCCGTTTGTTCAAGTGTATGAAAAATTAAAGTGGTGTAAAAATTGTGTGTGAGGTCGTGTTTCAATTAAATAATTTTGGAGTTGTTTTCAGATGGTTTTTACAATACTTTAATGATAAGTCATTAGAATAAGAAACATCTTCTAAATCAATGAAATATCATCATTCAAGGCATATATAGGCATATAGGCTTAAATTAAAAAATGTAGCATATTGTGTTTGAAAAGTATTTTACAATCGACAGTTAAAACGTTTAAAGAAATTTGTTTGTTGATTCTTTATTTATTTTTAAAATTTTTATTCATTCTCTTAAAGAAAAACGCGTCAGTTTGTTTACGAAAAATCCTATTTTTAGCTTCTTATTACATTTTCTGAAGGCTTTATTAAAAGAAAATCTTTAATGTGTTGATATAATGTAGCTTTCGCTTATTTTTGTATCTGAATACTTAGTAATTGGTCGCATAGAAACTAATTTTTAATTGCCAATTTTTATACAAAAAATATTATTTAAATCAGTTATAGCAAAATATGTTCTCTGTTGCTTATAGAAAAAACCATAGACATGGGAAATAATTTATTTCTCATTTGCCAAAATATTAATTATTTTAAATTATACAGAAATAAGAAAACAATTAAACACCTGAGAATCGCTTCACTTAAAATTGCAACCATAAACTTTTGATTAAACCTATAAAATTTTTAATTAGTTATAGGGAAATAAAGAAATATTTATGTATATTATTCAAATACAAAAATATTATACAGTAGATGCTATTGAAATATAACCACGATTTTTGCGGTTATTCACAACACAATTTTATTTAAATTATTAATCTCATAGAAGAATACAAATCATTTAATGCAGTGGTCGTTATTATAATTGCAGGGTTTACGAAGTTACTAAGCGTCGGTATAGCTAGATTTTTTTTGGAGTATCGCTTAAATACAAAAAAAAAAAAAACAAAAAATATTATACCAATTTGTTTTTAGTTATTAACAAAAGCAATGATTATTGTTATTTTAGCTCTCTCTGCTTTTATTTCTTTTAAGTAGAAGCAATGTTTTTTTAACAAAAAATTTTAATTTTATATAACAATTATAGTTATTTGACCTTTTTAATATTTTATTAGTAATTTATTATTTAAGCATAAGGAAGATGCCAACCAATAATTTGGTTTTAAAAAATAGAATTTAACTGATTTTTTTTTAAAAAGACCCAGTGCTTAAATAATAAATTATTAATAAAATATTAATTTTATTTAGGAAATTTATATTTATTGCAATTTTTATAATCTACTATAAATTCTGTTTTATTTTTAAATATTTTATGGAATTTTTATATTTACTAAATATAAATCTTCAAGCAAAACGAAGCAGTTAATTTAATAGAATTCTAAAATTTAAACTCAAGGAGACACTTTTCTTGAATGATAAAGTTAAATCTAGAAGATTATAGCAATTGAACATTTAAAAACTATTCTGAACTATAAAAAGATAATTGTATGGTGCTATCAGCCGTTAATGATATATGTCAAATATATTTAAAAAGAATATTTATAAAGAAACTGAATGTAATTTTTAGTGCGAAACGATATATTTCCAATAGTCAATTCGCACAAACACAAAAGTTGGAGAATGTAGAAAAAAAAGTTTAACGACAAAATAAATGCAACTAGTCAAGGCTGAAATATAAATAACAAACTCTTACTATAAATTGGATTCTATAGCAGATCTAATAAATAAATCTTGTTAAGACGATATATATTTTTTTTATGAAAATTATTGATCCATTAATAAATGTGTTATAAGCTAGCTCAATTGCTATCTGCCTAATAATTTGTTTAATTCAAAACAGTTTATTATTGTGATTATTTTACACATAAAATGGTTTTTGGCTGGAAATTTTAAAAAATATAAAAAAGATCCAGGTATTCATGTTTCGTCCACAGTTACGAAATGGTGTAAAAACTCTACAACAACACACAACACCAAACAACTTCTAATTTACATTTTTCCAATTTTCTCCTCAAAACACGAAGTAATCTGTTATCAACGGCTGCCAAACACAAACTAAATGGCGCAGCTTGTTCAAATTTAGATAGAAGTGAACTGACAGTTAACTGGGACCGTGCTGCCATTTCACTGTGTTTCACCTTTTAGTAATTTAAATTATTTATTTATTTATTTTCTAAAAAAAAATATAATTCCTACAAAGTGAAATGGTCACATGGAATCGATTTCCCTACATTTATTTTTGTGTTTATGGATTTGCTGTTTAAAAGAAATTTTTTTTCAAAGAAAATACGTTCGTAATTTCGAATTTATTTGGTTTTTCGTGCAAGACATATTGGGCTTTTCAACAAATAGTTTGTTTTTCAATAGTGGCAACGCCAACAATATGATAGTTTTGACATTTAGTTTTTTGATGTATTTGTGGTGGATTGTAGTGCATTGGCAATTGTTACAATGAATTCAAGTCGCACGAAAATCATATTAAGATAATGGCTTAGCCATATAGTGGATTTTACACAGATATATGGTTAAGCCTTTTATTTCTAGAAGATTTATAGAGCCTTTCGATTTCAGTACATAAATTATAATATAGATAGCACTGATGTACGTTAGTGGTTGCCACCACTATTGAGGCATTTAGAAGCAGACTTCTGAAAGGAAATTGTCAAATTATTTTGGACCTTTCGATGAATAAATCTAAACTGTCTTGTGTTATGATTTATTTTCTTATCCGAGATGAATGCCCCATCAGTAGCAGGTAGACATTTACTAGGTCCTTTCATTTTAACAATGGGAAACTGTTATGGATCTGATTTAAATGCATAAATAAGTGATTTCCATTACCCTGTGGGCTTTCTTAAATTTGGTCCATATTATAAGAAATGTTTATGGTAATTTATGTATCTTTTTTAAAAAAATCTCGTGGATGAAATTGAAATATGAAATAAATAATAGATAACAAATTTTCAATAGCGCATTTCCCTTCTTATTATCAAATAACGTATTGATGTTAAATTTGTAGAATATTGTTATTTTAGGGGTTTTTCTTAAAGGTTAGGAAGTGCATTTTAAAAGATTGGGTCGTGTTACAGGCTGTTAAATAAACAATGTTTTAACTTTTTAATTTATGTATGCAATGCAGTAAAACTCTTTTGGCAAAAAAAAGGTAAAAAATAAAAATATTTTTTTAATTGTTACTGTGCTTTTTGTTAAAAAAATCTTTCAATTTTGTTGTCTGTTTGCTTTGTTAGATAATTAAACTATTGTTTAATAAATTTAGTTTGAGGTAAGATAAGATTCTTAAGATTCCATACATAATTTGAATAGAATCCTTTAATAAACTTGATGAGCAGTAGCATATTGGCCATATGGATATGCTTTAACGGCAGTAATAAATATTTTGGTTTTAAAATAATAAATATTTCATGAAGGAATCAGGCATAATTAACGTAGATTAAAATGGGTGATACAAATTGTTAAAAATATTTCCATATAAATATAACAAACTTGACAAAATTCTTGTGCTTAACGAAAAGATAAGCTCATAAAATAGTTCTTATAATCAACTATTGTAACCATATAAGTTATTATATTTGTTTGAAATTAATTTATTAGAGATGGGGTACCACAATGCTCTGTTTTTTCTCCTATCCTATTTGTTATTTTTATAAATGACCTTTTACGTCAAACTTTCAACCCTATATACTCTTTCACAACACCATTTGTCATTCGTATTCATTCCATGAGTTCATTCGTATGAGTTCCAAAAGCCGGAACATGAATATTACGCTCAATCACGATCTCGCAACAATCTCAGAATCGGATCGTGTGAATAGAGTTGATTTTAATGCCCTTAAGACTTAATGTTGCAATGTTGCTTACGCATAGATGTGTGTTCGGAAATGATGGTGCACCTATTATTACGGCTGTTATAAGTTTCACTTAATCTGAAGCTCTTAATGTTCTTGGCATGAAAATTTAATGTGATGTTCAGGTTTCTAAAGAAGCTTTCAAAAGCCTCGGTTCTCTAAAACGATGTAAGAGATACTTCACTCCATTCGATATTCGTTATTCATTCGATATTCATTCCATTCGTATTTATACTACCGTTATCCGTCCATAAATGGAATACAACTGTCTGGTATGGGCCGGCTCCCCAAAGTCTATTTTGTAGTTGCTCGTTTGGGAACGGGAAAGCGCCAAGAGGCTCATTGGGGACAGTATGATATTCAACTCTATTGACTTTCTAGAGCATCGACGCAATGGGAGGTATTTCATTGTTACAATAGTAAGTGCTCTAATGAAATTAGGGAAGCTTTTTTCGTTACTCGCACTGTTTTGCATTTAACTCGACTTTCGTTGAGAGCGCATCCATTTATGGTTGATTGGCCTGTAAATCGCACTGCGCATTACAGCGAAAATTCGTTTTTTAGCAGAACGGACCGTACGTGGCATAATTCCACCAAAGGTATTTGTAGTAGATGCATTTACAATTTTTTGCAATGTATTCCATTTCGCGCTAAAATCGCAGTAAAATAATTAAAATCCACTAAAATTCGTGAAATTTTCGGGCAACATAATCGTCCTTCTGAGACAGCTACTAAGAATTTACATTTGACTCGTCAGCCTCAATACGAAATGTACGAATATTGTTAGTATTTGATCGTGTTTGATGGGGTCTTTCAACTGAACATATCGCAGCCGTGAACTAAGTGTTGAAGCAAATCCAAATTTATCAATTTGCGGTTATCCAACACAACTAAATGGCAAATTAACGTAGAGATTTGCCTTAAAAGGTTGTAACGACACGTTCCCGCTGGTTGCTGGGGTAGCCCAGCGGTGGCCAGTGTCGAAGTCTATCTCCTTGGAGGGGGTTGGAACCCAATCCGGCTTCGACTGCCTAGCTCAAGGGTAGAGGACGGTGCACCTGACTGTTGTATCCAATCTGACCAGGTTCACCGTCACTCCCTTAGCTGCAGTACTCCCACGCGTGGCCCTCAGTGAGTGGTGGGTCTGACTGTTGTACCCAATCTGACCAGAACCACCACCACCGAGTTGTGCGTGTTTGCACGGCTATAGGCTCCTGCTTCTCCGTGTAAGGAAAACAATTAATTAAAATTTCTTTTCTTTTTATTCTTCTTTTTTTCTTGTGGATATAAATAAAATTAACAATTTGATCTTTTTAGCATTATTACAAATTATATTTAATTAATAATAATGATAACCAAAGACTCTTATTCTATGATTCAAACACGAGATCTCGCTTCCCTACTTGACCAGAACGCTTTTCTAAGAAACGCCCTAACCGGTAGCCGTTCGCCGCCAATCGTGGAAAGCCGAGAGTCACTGGTTGTTGTGTCCAAGCTCTCCAGTGACTCGAGTCTTCCCCCGATTCTTGCAGCCGCTCAAGAAAGTGGGAACGAATGACGGTATCAGATTGGTACCCCTAAACCGATGCCGACATTCGCTTCCTTAGTCAACAATAGTGTCTTACCTTCTTGGCAATTCCTAAACGACTAAAGACAGAACAATGTATATGCTCTTATATGTACATGTATATGAGCTTAGATGTAAATGAGAAAACAATGCTTATGACTAACAAAACACAGTTCATTCCAGTGAATATTAATAAAAGAGAAAAAACAATGTATGTGATCTTAGATGTAAAT
Organism: Trichopoda pennipes; assembly: GCA_030448955.1. Taxonomy (NCBI): domain Eukaryota; kingdom Metazoa; phylum Arthropoda; class Insecta; order Diptera; family Tachinidae; genus Trichopoda; species Trichopoda pennipes. The sequence goes on along the minus strand of JASKUP010000070.1, from coordinate 1,387,531 downwards.
GTATATGAGCTTAGATGTAAATGAGAAAACAATGCTTATGACTAACAAAACAGTAATTCATTCCAGTAAATATTAATAAAAGAGAAAAAAAACAATGTGTGAGATCTGAGGTGTAAATGAGAAAAACAATGCTTATGACTAACAAAACAGTAATCCACTCTGGTAAATATTAATAAAAGAGAAAATGTGATCTTCGATGTAAACATAAATGCGAAATTCTAAATAAGACCTCCCTCTGCTACATATTTTAATGTGGGCACAAAAACGACTCGTTGGGACTTTTGTCGTCACACTGCCCCCCTCCTGCGGTTGGCGTACCGGTCCATAGGCACTATTCGCACTTGGTTGGGCTGCCCACGTGATCCAAAAGAGTTTAAGATAGAATAATGGGTTTGTGTTGTTGCCTGCACGAATGGCTTTAATCCGCTAATATGGGCTGTACGCCGTTCGCTACTGTCTACTGTGCTAAGTTCGCTTATGACGGGGGATACGAATCCTCGTACGACGTATGGACCTCCAAATTTCGGGGCCAATTTAGCGGTGAAGTTATCGGCGGCTTTTGATAGCGGGTGAAGTCGGACTAAGACCTGGTCTCCTATTGACGGTTTCCAGCTACGCCGGCGTAAATTGTAATGTTGTGCCTGTTTCTGCGTGGCCTCTGCCAAATTATGCCGGACTATTTTAAAAATCTGTTCCAGTTCGGTGGCACGCTCCTCTGGCTTCACCCTTCGAGCTCCGGTACCAATAGTTACTTTGTCGTACAAGGCACGTGGCAGTCTAGGTTCCCTTCCCTGGGTCAGGTACGCTGGTGAATAGCCTGTGGATTCCGATGTGCTCGTGTTTAGTGCCAGCATTATCTCGGGCAGCAGCTCGTCCCAGGTGTTGTGTTGGTTTCTGGCGAGTTGTGCGATGATGGTTTTGAGGGTGCGATTGACCCGTTCGGTGGGGTTCTCTTGCGGCGTGTAAGGAGCAGTAAATTGTTGGCTTACTCCTAGTTCACGTAGATATTGTTTTAACACTCGTGATGAAAATTGCGTACCATTGTCAGTGAGTAGAGTTTTTGGTACACCGTACCGCGACACTATTCGTTCCCTGACCGCTTTTACTACAACTTCCGCTGTGGCCTTACGTACCGGGATCAATTCGACCCATTTGGAAAATTTGTCCACGAAAACGAGCAGCATGGTATGTCCGTGTCGGGTTCTGGGCAGTGGCCCCATGAAATCGGCACATACTAGTGACCAAGGTTCGTCCGGGATGCGTGACAACATTTTTCCTGCCGGGAGTTGTTGGGCGGTTTTATACCGCTGGCACGTTTCGCAACGTCGCACGTAGTTTCTCACGTCTCGGGCCATGCCGGGCCAATAGTAACGGCTGGCAACCTTGTTCAGCGTTTTCCGAGTACCTAGGTGACCGCCGGCCGGTTGGTCATGAGTTTCATTCAGCACCTGTAATCTTAGGGGCGTGGCAACACACAGTTTCCAGGGGGTAGCATCTTCGTCGTTAATTTCCCGATTAAAGTGCCGATAGAGCTGGCCGTTTACGATGGTATAATCTGCGAAATTTTCCGGGTTCTGGCGGACGGCCGCCACTTTCTCGTCGAGCCACGGACAAGTGCTAGGTGATTGGGCCTGGGCCAAATTGACTCCAACTCTCGGGTGACGCGATAGTGTATCGGCGACCACATTTTGTTTTCCTCTCCGATAAACGATTGAAAACTGGTATTGCTGTAGTTCTAATGCCCATCTTGCCAGTCGGCCCGTGGGATTATCAATAGAATTCAGCCACTTCAGCGACAGATGGTCGGTTATCACTTGGAACTTATAGCCCTCCAGATAGGCTCGCATTTTCCGAATACCCCATACAATTGCCAGACACTCTTTTTCGGTGGCTGAGTAGTTCTTTTCAGCCTGGTTTAGATGCCGGCTCGCATAGGCTATCACGCGTTCGTTGCCATGAATTTCTTGGGTGAGCACTACGCCCAGTCCGAAATCACTTGCATCGGTTTGCAATGAAAATGGTCTGCTGAAATCGGGGCAGGTGAGGACCGGTGCACTGGTTAATTTCAATTTTAATTCTTCGAAAGCGCGCTGTTGTTGCTCTCCCCACTTCCAGTGCTTGCCCTTTTTAAGCAATTGCGTCAGTGGTTGGGAGATCTCCGCGAAGTTCGGCACAAATCGTCGGTACCAGGATGTGACACCCAGGAATCGCCTGATTTCCTTAACGTTAGTTGGCGGGGGTATTTGGGTGACTGCTGCGATTTTATCGGGGTCCGTCTTGATTTCCTCGCTGGTCACCACGTGTCCCAGGTACTTCGTTTCCGATTTAAAAAATTCGCATTTCTCGGGATTGATCCTCAGGTTCGCTAACCGCAAACGTCGGAATACTTCGCGCAGATTTGCCTCATGCTCCTCAAAAGTGTTGCTAACTACAATTATGTCGTCGAGATAAGCGAACGCGTGGGGCTCCATTTCGGGCCCTATTACACTATCCAGAGCCCTTTGAAACGTGGCAGGGGCCGAGTGCAGTCCGAAAGGCATAACACGCCATTGAAACAAGCCTCGTCCGGCGACTCCAAATGCTGTATACTTTTTGCTGTCTGCCTCCATCGGAATTTGCCAGTAGCCATCTTTTAAGTCCAGACTACTAATGTATTTCGCATTACGCAACCGGTCCAAGATAGTGTCAATCCTGGGTAGGGGGTAGGCGTCCGGAACTGAACGGGCATTTAACTGGCGGAAATCCATGCACGTACGCCAGGAGCCATTCTTCTTCTTGACTAGGGTGATAGGGAAGCTATATGGGCTACACGACGGTTCGATGCATCCGCGTTCTAATAATTTATTCACCTCCTCATCGATAATAGCCTGCATGGCTGGGTTCCGTGGTTTGTATCTTATCTTGATCGGTCGGTCATCTCTCATCACTATGCGATGGCTGGCTATGGAGGATAGGCCCTTCACCCCTTGGAACTTTGGCAGTTCGGTGTTCAAAAACTGCGTAATTCTTTGTGGTATGGCCGTCTCTGCCCCGACCCGCTTAATCGGATATGTTCTAGCACTGGTTAAAGGTGGTCTTTTGCTCACCTGGTTATTTATGGTTCCGGTTCCCGGGTTTCCCTCAGGTGCTCGCTCAGGTGCGGCTATCAAACCCGCGCAGGTAATGGTGGTGTTAAAAGCCTTTAAAAAATCGATGCCCAGGATGATTTCTTCGGTGGCCTCGTCCATTAGCGAAAACACATGGTCCCTGGATGTATCGCCTAGTGTCACCTTGCATTTGATGGCCTCTGAGAGTTGCTTCTTCGATCCATCCGCCAATAATACTTCCATATCCCGATTTATCAACTGGGGCTGTTTAAACATGCGATTTACCACCTTTGGTGCGATGAAGCTGCGAGTAGCCCCGGTGTCCACCAGTGCGGGGATTAGCTTCCTCCCGATAAGGACTACGGCCGTGAGTTTCTCTTGTTCCCACACCAGGTTGGTCGGAGTTTTTAGCCCCCCGGATCGTTGACCGGCTCGTGCGCATGTGTCAGCGTGGCCTCCATCCACCATTCTATGATGTTCGCCCCGTCCTGGATGTGGATTATTGGGGATGCTCTCCAGGTCGGCTGCGAGGTTAATAAGGTCACTTAGTGTACCAAAATCCTTCCTCCGAATGTATCTTTGGTAATCGGGGAGTGAGTTGCGGAAGATTCTTTCGAGCTTTTCTGCCTGACTCAATCGGGCGTGACGCATCAGGTCCTGGAGCGCCAGTACGTAGTCCTTGAAGTTTTCCCGCGGCCGTTGTGTTCGCTTTCGGATTTCGTCTTCTAGTCTCTCGAAATGCCGCGGCGGTAGGAAGAAGTTTAAAAAATCTTCCTTAAATCGTGACCATCGTTCCCATTGCTGATTGTTGTTTCGGAACCAGCTGAGTGCCTTATCTCGAAATAGCTCGAACAACACGCGTACAACAGTGTCTAGGTGGATTTCATACATTCCGGCCATCTCCTCTACCCGCTCGACAAAGTCCAAAGGGTTCTTGCCCCCGTCGTATTTCAGCCCCCACTTACGTACCACTTCTATAGCCGCTAACCGGTTTTCTCCACGGGGTGAGACTTCGTCCCCGCGCCCGCTAGGTTGAATGGGCAATTCCTGTTTGGGACTAGACACGGCCTGGTTGGGAAGATTGGTTAGGTGTGTATCGGGTAGTGGACTCCGTGGGAGTGGTGTAAGGGCGTCTGGTGCTGGCTCAGTCGTTTTCATGTTTGGTGTCTTCGTTTTCTCCTTCTTAATTATTAAGTTAAATATAAATTAACACAAACATTATTAGTGTTCTATAGCTATATATATTATCCTCTTTTCCCTGTTCGTCTCATACGAAAAAAAAAAGAAGTATATATAAAAAAAAATTATGTATAATAAATTATGAAAATAATTGCAAAAAAATATACAATTCTTTACGGGAGTATAAATCAGGTCCCTGCTCGGGCGCCAATGTAACGACACGTTCCCGCTGGTTGCTGGGGTAGCCCAGCGGTGGCCAGTGTCGAAGTCTATCTCCTTGGAGGGGGTTGGAACCCAATCCGGCTTCGACTGCCTAGCTCAAGGGTAGAGGACGGTGCACCTGACTGTTGTATCCAATCTGACCAGGTTCACCGTCACTCCCTTAGCTGCAGTACTCCCACGCGTGGCCCTCAGTGAGTGGTGGGTCTGACTGTTGTACCCAATCTGACCAGAACCACCACCACCGAGTTGTGCGTGTTTGCACGGCTATAGGCTCCTGCTTCTCCGTGTAAGGAAAACAATTAATTAAAATTTCTTTTCTTTTTATTCTTCTTTTTTTCTTGTGGATATAAATAAAATTAACAATTTGATCTTTTTAGCATTATTACAAATTATATTTAATTAATAATAATGATAACCAAAGACTCTTATTCTATGATTCAAACACGAGATCTCGCTTCCCTACTTGACCAGAACGCTTTTCTAAGAAACGCCCTAACCGGTAGCCGTTCGCCGCCAATCGTGGAAAGCCGAGAGTCACTGGTTGTTGTGTCCAAGCTCTCCAGTGACTCGAGTCTTCCCCCGATTCTTGCAGCCGCTCAAGAAAGTGGGAACGAATGACGGTATCAGATTGGTACCCCTAAACCGATGCCGACATTCGCTTCCTTAGTCAACAATAGTGTCTTACCTTCTTGGCAATTCCTAAACGACTAAAGACAGAACAATGTATATGCTCTTATATGTACATGTATATGAGCTTAGATGTAAATGAGAAAACAATGCTTATGACTAACAAAACACAGTTCATTCCAGTGAATATTAATAAAAGAGAAAAAACAATGTATGTGATCTTAGATGTAAATGTATATGAGCTTAGATGTAAATGAGAAAACAATGCTTATGACTAACAAAACAGTAATTCATTCCAGTAAATATTAATAAAAGAGAAAAAAAACAATGTGTGAGATCTGAGGTGTAAATGAGAAAAACAATGCTTATGACTAACAAAACAGTAATCCACTCTGGTAAATATTAATAAAAGAGAAAATGTGATCTTCGATGTAAACATAAATGCGAAATTCTAAATAAGACCTCCCTCTGCTACATATTTTAATGTGGGCACAAAAACGACTCGTTGGGACTTTTGTCGTCACAAGGTTCAATTCGTGCAGGAATTGAAGTTGACCGAAAATTCACATCGCCGTAGAATAGCTCAATTCAGTTAGGAATAACTGGCTGGTTTTTCTTAAAAAATCATTTTTTTAGACGAAGTCAGGGTATGTCAACAAGTAAAGTTGCCATATTTGGGCTACTGAAAATCCGTGATTGGGCCATTTTTTTCGAAGATGAGGCTGGAAATACGGTAATGGTCAATGGATTAAGCTATCGCGAACAACTCAATTTTGTTCCATTATTGACTACGTAGATATAACTGGCATGTGGTTTCAACAGGACGGTGCCACATGTCAAACAGCCAATGAAACGATCAATTTATTCGAAACAGAATTTCCCGATCGCATAATTTTACGACAATCAGCAGTTAAGTGGCCAGCCAGATCGTGAGATTTAACACCAATGGATTATTTTCTGTGGAGCTATGTTAAGGACAGAGTCTACACGGAGCCAATCGACACAATTTCAGCCTTAAAACTCAAAATCGGTGATGTGATTAATGAAATTGGACCGCCATTTGTCAAGAAGTGATTACAAACTTTGATGAAAGAATCGACATCTGTCAGATATCATTTTTTATTCATAATTGCTGTAAAGCAAATTCTATTTATTGTTCGTATTATAGTATTAGGCTAAAAGAAAAAACTATGTAATTATAAAATATCGTTAGAAATTTAGAAGACCTTTACTGGCCAAAAACCTTCACGCTTCAACAATATCTTCATCAATTTGTAGGTCATATAAAAGTACCTGCAATCATAAACATATAAATTTAAGAGAGTCTCGAGTTTACAAAAGTTAAACGCTATTTACATTTCCGATTTTAAACCAATTTGTCAGCAACTAATTTTATTATTTCTGAAATACTTATACTTCTAGTTTTTTTTATGCCATTTTATTTTTTAAGTATACAAAACAACAACACAAATTTCGTTCATAATATTCATAATTGTGTATGTTGGCTGTAGGTGTAAATGTACGATTTATTTCATTAATAATTTTTTTTTGTATGTTTATTTGTTTGACGCATTTTCAACCAGATTTAAGTTTGTTTAAATAAATTTCAAACGTTTTTCGTTGAAATATAAATTGTTCGAAATATTTTTCTATGTGATCAAGCGGCATTTAGTGGATGCTCACTACAATATACAATGCCGTGTGACATTGAGTGGAAGTGCCTGAATGTGACAGAATACCATTAAACAGCCAACAACTTACATGTGCTTCAAGATGATTGAAGTAGATTTCGAAAAACACCTAAAAACTCTTAAAAAAACGAAAATTAAGAAATATTTTGTATTTGTATTTATTGGTATAATATTTTTAATAAAAATATGTTTTTTTTTAATTTATGTATTTAGCTGTTTGTGTTTTAAATTTTTTTCAAATAAGAAAATAACCATTAATTGCACATAATAAATATTAAAGTTTTAAAACACAAAATTATGATAACTTGTGCATTCCTTTTGTTTTGTTAATAAAATATTTGTGCAAATAATTTTCAATATTTTTGTACAATTTCTGTTCTGTTTCGCATTTATTTAGAAAATAATTTTGTTGAATCTAAAGTTATTTTATTGACTGCTTCAATGATTACATTTTTACCCTTTACCATTGTTAAGAAGGACATATCCAATTTATAATTTCTTCCTGTCTGCACACTAAACCAAAAATTTAAAATGGGGCATGGAATTGATGTTGGTTGATTATTATGCTGTTTGGTTATTTCAGCAGAGGATTTTGTAAAAAATATTTAAAACGATTAGTTACATCGAAAAATAATCAGAAAAATAGCGAATTATTTTGAAATAGTTGGAAAGAATCAAAAAGTAATTTAAATAGCAACAATAAGTTTATTTTTCAATTGTGGCAACGCCAAAAACAATATTGTTTTGACAATTAGCTTTTTGGCGTATTTGTAGTAAATGCATTGACAATTGTTAAATATGAATTAAATTTCGAACGAAAATCGCATTAAAATAATTAAAATTAAATAATTAAAATAATAAAAATTAGGTGCCCCTGTAGGCTAGGGGGGTTGTGGGTTCGATTCCCAACAAAGACCTTAGTTTTTGTTTTTCACTACAAATAAAAATTGATTGCCAGTGGTGCTGCTCAGTGATGAAGGCATGGTCACTGAGGTGTCTTATACGACAGTTAATTTCCGTAACTATTATTCCACTTTCACCACCTATCGCATCTCTTCTCTATCCCTTTCCTAAAGAATATAGCACGGTACTTGATTAAAGTGGTGCTACTTCTCTTAAAAAAAATCCACTGTTAAAATGGTGGTTCTGTTAAATTTACATTTTGTAAAATTCGTGATATTTTCGGATAACATAATTGTCCTTCTGAGACCGCTATTAACGATTTCATCGTTAAGTTAAAGCAACGGGCTCGAAACAAAATGTGCGATTACCAGCGCTTGTTAGACCGGATCGTTCAGCTGAAAACATAGCATGTGTGAGCTACAGTGTTGAAGGAGATCCAAATTTGGCAATTCCTCGACGTTCTCCACAGTTGGAGTTATCCAAAACTACAACATGGCGAATTTTGAATAAGGATTTGAGTTTGAAGCCTTACATGGATCAACTGGTGAAAGAATTGAAGCCGACCGACTATTCACAACGCCGTTGATTCGCGCAGTTTATTCAGGATCAAGCGGCTGATTTTCTGAAAAAATCATGTTTTTCAGACGAAGCCCATTTTCACTTGTCAGTGTATGTCAAGAAGCAAAATTGCCACATTTGTCCTTCTGAAAATCCTAGAGCGATGATTTAGAAGCCCTTGCATGCTCAACGTCTCATTGTATGATGCGCTATGTGGTCAATCACGCCTCGATTGGGCCGTTTTTTTTTCGAAGATAAGGTTGGAATGCCGTAACGCAAGACATTAACAACTCAATTTTGGTCTATTATTGACGACGTGGATATCACTGTGGATGTCACTTCAACAGAACAGAGTGTGATTTGTTTTACATCCGCGCCTGACTATGTAGTCTTAATCAAATGGTAAACAAACCACTATTGTATAATTTGGAATGTCATACAGGCGTCCTAGACAGCCGAAGACATAATTCTAAGCAACAGAACCACCTAGTTGCAACTTTAATGATTTCAGTGCAAATCTGCAAATCATCACACCTTGCTAAAGAGTTGGAGACTTTCCAACTCCTGTCCAGAATACATGTCAAGCATGCTCACTGGACTGGATCATTCACTTTGCGTGTCATTATCAGTGAGATGATTCTAGCCACCATAGAACCATAGACTGTTATGGGGCCGCGAAACCACAACCACCACGATGCTCCCAAATAGAGGCCAACCTCAATGATCAGTCAGAGAACTATAAAAAGTCTAAAGAAACAAATAATGAACTCTGCGGCTCACTGATCCCCGTGGAAATAAAGTGGAGTTTCCAGTTGACCCCCTGCCTGTCTTCAGGGGACTGGGGTCCCTTTATACCCCCAGTTGCACAGATCTAGACAGCTGTTACGTACCATAAAGACCATAAATGTGCCCCCGGGGGGGGGGGGGGGGCTTCAACAGGACACATGACACACAGCCAATGAAACGATCAATTTATTACAAACCAAATTTATCGATCGCATAATTTCACTACAACCAGCAGTGAATTGGCCAGCCAGATCGTGAGATGTAACACCACTAGATTATTTTTTCTGGGGCTATGTTAAGGACAGAGTCTAATCGAATCGATTTCAGCCTTAAAACTTAAAATCCGTGATGTGAACATAAAACAACCAGAAAATGGTGGAAAATCGAATACTCCAAATTTCGACATCTCCACTAAAACATATTAAACAATAAAAAAATAAAAAATAAAAAACACCAAAGTAGTCTCAACATCTCAAAAATGCTAGTTCCTAAAAATTCCACCTTAAATTAGAAATAACACACTTATTTAAAAAAATTTAAGTCATAAAAACAGATAATTTAAGCGTTCCTTTAAAACCGATATTTAACAAAAAGAGGCAATTTCATCAAAATTTTACAAAAAGCAAAAGAAATTTTATTAAATCAATAAATTTATTAAATTATAAAAACTGAATGATGTAATTCGTATATAAGATTCGATACTACCGAATGTAGCAGCCATATATATGTTGTATCAAACAATTTGTTTGCTGACCTTGACTTTTATTTATCATCATTTTTAGGCTACAAAAACAAGAAAAAAGAAATGCTTTAAAGTGCCCTGATGTCACAAATCTTTTAAATTGTCAGATTTATGATGAATGTAAATCACAATAATGCGAAAGAAAATATTAAGAAAAATTGTATGATGTTTGATGTGATGGGTGCTTTTTTTATTTTTTATTTAAAAGTTATTTGAAAGGATGTCCAAAAATTGCGGAAGAATAATATTTGCAATTACATTTTTGATCAGTTAAGTATCAAAAATGTTAAGCAACTGTTTGACAGCAGATAGTTCAGAGTTAGTCATTATTTAATTATTATTTAATTTTTGCGTAGTAATTTTCTTTAATTTTTTTTGATTGATACATTCTGAAATTATAAGATTTTGACTTTTTCTTATTTATTTATTGATTTAGTCTATAGATGTAATTTTTACAGACTATAACATGCATATTTTACTTAAAACTATTCTTTACAGCATCTAATGATAAACTGTAAGAACAAAAGAAGCGGAACAAAATTAATTAAACTGATTGCAAAAGATACATTAATCATTAGTCTGCGGCTCTTCAGCGTTGGCAATCTGATTAATCTTAGCCTGCAACGATAAGATGGTAGATGACTCCAGATTGCCATGTTAAACCTCGTAAGCAGAAAATTAGAAAGTGTCTCCGAATCTGTTCAATATGGTTGCCACGCACATTATATTGTGGGTCCTATATTACCAAGCTATATTCTAAAATTGGTCTTAAAAATTATGTGTATAATGTTATGTGTGGGTTGGTGAAATAATTAGCCTCAACGAACGCAAGTACACCTCTAGCTTTATTAACGGTCATATGAATATGAGATATCAAAGTTAATTTGGTCTCCATCAAAATTTTCATATCCAAAATCTTATCTACCAATTGCAACTGATTTTTTCCTAATAAGCAGTGAGTATCATACAGTTTTCTTGTCGAGAAATAAATATACTTGCATTTCAGTTGGTTTAATTTCATTAAGTTTATATCGCATCAACAAGCTATTCAAGTCAAATTGATCTAATAGATTAACAAAGTGAAGAAGATGTTTACGCCATTGATAACAGGGGAAAATAAAATTAGTCCTTGGGGCACTTAAGATAAAACTGAGATATCTCTAGAGGTGTTGTTTTTTAAATAGGACACGTTATTTTCGATCAAAAATATATGATTAAATCCATTTAAGGGTATTCGTAGTAAAACCCAGCAAGCTCTATTAATGCAAAAAAAGTTTATGATTAACTTCGTCAAATGCTTTATTAAAGGACATCAGTTTGCTCACCATTAACGAAACTTTGATTAATTATTGTGGTAATAGTTGAACAGTTTTTACAAAAAACAATGTCGATAAGGCGACAAAACTGAGAATGGCAGAAATAATCGATACAAGTTTTTCGGTATTATGCTCAGCTTTGCAAATCCTCTGAAATGTAGTTGCGAATGGAATTGAAAGCTTTTAGCACAAAAACGAAATGGATTGATTTTTTAGCAGTGAATATGGATATTTAGAGGTGCTGTGGTACTTAGATTCAAAATATGTTGAGGCAAAAAAATCGGCAAATAACTTACAGCAGCATTATCTGCCAATTCAGAATTAGCTGAAGGAAATTCTCTCGATCTTGTTTTAGAGTTTACAAATTAATTTTGGTTTACGCTTAAAACTAATTTTATTCAGGATTCTGATTTAAAATTTTGAGTTGAAAAGACGTGTTTTGCAAAAAATATATAAAATAAAATTTGTTTTATCTATCAAAACAAAAAAAATCGTTTAATGTTTTTCCAAATAAAATTGTTCTCCGGATTATAGAACAAAGTCTTCAGGTATATAAATCCATTACTAAGTCAATCTGGAGGTCGTCCTTCTAGTAACCTTCTTTGGCAAAAGGATAAGGTAATAAAAGCTCAGAAAAAACAAGAAAAAAATAGTTATTAAAAAATGATTCACCAGGCGGTCAGTCAGAACAAGTTATTACGGCAATTTTTGCTGCTCAGAGCTCCCAGCTTGAAATGCAAGTAATTAAAGCAGCTTGTCTGAAAAATAAAGTATAAGAATTCCTGATGAGCAAATGGACGAAGCAGCTGTACATGAAATGCAAGAAGAGTCATGGTTTTTTTTCCTGGAAAAATAAATTTAAGACGATAAAAAAAGAGAAGGAATCATCAATCTATTGGTTTAGCAGCTTCCAAATTTGAAAACAAGGACAAGATAACAGACAATGTCGATGGTAGTAATAAGTTTTCTATACTGAGAGATTTAAGTTTAGATGGTGATGGGCCACTTCATAGTACAATAATAACAATACTTCAACACAGAATACACACAACTCGTATAAAGCGATTCCTGAGAAAACTCCATATATAACTGAAGAAATTGTCACCGACATCAAAAGCTTCAAGTTTTGATAGGAGTGCATCATGCCACACTCTATCAAACGCTTCGGAAATATCTAGAGCCATTACCTTACTTTCTCCGAATTCATGTATGTAGTTGCACTATTGTTCCGACAGGAAACCCAACAAGTCACGCGTAAAGCGCCCACCCCTACAAAAGCCATACTGTCGGTCGCTATATAAGTTGTACTTATACTTTAGAGACTGCAGAACAAATTGCAATTGGGCATTAATTTTTAGGGTTGTTAGCCTCACCCTTTTTGGGGATTGGCGTTATATTGGCAACGTTCCTTTGGATATTCACCGGCATGTGCTGAAAAGGAAAAAGGACTGTTTCAAGACCAGTACCGGAAACTTATTGATGTTAAGCTCTACTGAAACCTTTTTAACCGCTCGAGCTTGAGAGAATATTATCGGCATAGTAAAGCATGGGCAGTGGTTGAATACTTTTCGGCAAGTAAGAATTACTTGCAAATATAGCAGCCAAAAGTTAGCTTTATCAGCCGAGTCAGTGAATATTTGGTTATTCTCTGAAAGAGCTGGAGTACTCTTTTTTGCCCGTCTTAGTACATTGGCTCACGAAGATAACTTCATAATATAACTTCAGCAATAAAAACTATTTTGTATTGAAACTTACGTATTTACAAAAAAATAATTTCATTAATATAATGGATTTCTTTAGTAAATTATGTGATATGACAAATTTTTGTTAAAACATTCTTAACATTATTTTCTTATTTTAAAAATTTTTGAATAATTTCACACAAAATCTTTTAATATAAATTGACGATTGATCTAGGAAATTCTAATTAATTTACTAAAAGTGATAGATGATAAACAGAGATTTTCAAGACTTGCAAGAATTCAAGAAAATCCAATTTATATGTTGAAAAATAATGAAAAATTTTTTAAATTAAATAAAATAACAAAATTCCTTTATGAAGAATGAGTAATAGGGAAGCACTTTTTGAAAAATATGAAATCATAATAAATAATTATTTTTATGTAAAATGCGTTCAACACGTACAACTTTAAATATAAAGACACAGTCATCTTTACAACAAACAAAACTAACCAGCTCGAACGAATAAATTTTCCTTATGTTTGGATTTAACGATGAATATTTTTGAAAAAAAAAATGAAAAGATTTTTAAAGAATTTCAAATTTAAAAATGCGTGGGCGTGTTGTTTTTCCACTTGTTTATTCTAAAATTATACTCTTGAGTGAGAAATTTTTATATTTTTGGAAATTAATTTTTAATAAAATTTTCCGTTAAAACCTGCAAAAATGACGAGAGAGTGTGAGAATTTAAGGAACTGAGTGTTTTTATTTGTATCGTTGAGTAGGTGTGGGTGACACGTAAAAATAATGTTTATATAGAATTAAAGAATCAAGGCGTTTATAAACTGTGGCATCACAGAGGATCAGTATCAGTCTACTGTGGATTTTTATTAAAACAACAACTTTTCCAAACTACTAAAAACCTCAACAAAATTAAAAATGTCTCTTGAACGTGCTATTAAGGCTAAGGTGAATATTAAGTGATTTAAAGGAACCAAAAAATTTTGAAAAACTAAACGCCAAAAATTAAAAATTTTGTGAAAAGTTTTAAAAATTAATTCTAATTTTCAAAAAAAGAATGAAAAAATATTTTTATAGAATCTATTTGATTTTAATTATATAAAACATTTGGTGTGAAACATATAAAAATTGTGTTAAAATTTTTAACAAATTTTAAATTCTTCAAATTTGAACTAAAAAGTTTTTAATAATATTGGCTTAAATTTTTATTTGTTAAAATAAAATATAAACAAAATTTTAACATTAGACAACTTGAGCTTAGAAATAAATTCATTTGAATTTTTAATAAAACGGGACACATGTGTTATTTTGATTTGTTCCATCAGTAAATGAAATACTTTTGTCATTCCTTTCCGGCTTGGGAATGATATCATCACATTAAATGCGAACAACAGCCAGCAAAGATGGAAAGGAATTACAACAAACCTTTGATACTTTTTTGAAAATTTTAATTTTTATGAAATTAATTAACTTTTCGAAGAGCGGTTGAAGGTCTTCTTAGGATTTGTGTTACCCAACTAGTATTTTAAAATTAGAATTATGATAAATATTTATAATTTATTTATTATAAATATATAAGCTAAAATTAAAAACAAAATATGCTTATGAAAAAATGTATTCTGTTTTTGTAGATCGCTGGCAAGCGTAACCCCGAGATGGACAAAGAAGCCCAAGAATGGATTGAAAACATTTTGGGCGAAAAGTTTCCCGGTGGTGTAAGTTACGAGGATCATCTCAAGGATGGTCAAGTTTTATGCAAACTGATCAACACATTATCGCCTAATGCTGTACCCAAAATCAACTCTTCCGGTGGACAATTCAAAATGATGGAAAACATTAATAACTTCCAAAAGGCTATTATAGCTTATGGTGTACCTGATATTGATGTTTTCCAAACTGTTGATTTGTGGGAAAAGAAAGATATTGCCCAAGTAACCAACACCATATTTGCTTTGGGTCGCGCTGTAAGTTCAAAAAATAAAAAAAAGCTAATAATTATTTCCTTTTTATTTATTTCTTTTGTGATTTTCATCTCTAACAGTGTTACAAACATGCCGAATTCAAAGGTCCCTTCTTAGGCCCCAAGCCTGCTGATGAATGCAAACGTGATTTCACCGAAGAACAATTGAAAGCTGGTCAAACTGTTATTGGCTTGCAAGCCGGTACCAACAAGGGTGCCACCCAATCTGGTCAAAACATCGGTGCTGGCCGTAAAATTTTGCTCGGCAAGTAAAGTTGCTATTTAACACCGCTGTGAGGCTGTCAAGCAATATTTAACAACATTTTGTACGGCTTTAGTTTAAGTTAAAAATTCCTTTAAAAACCCAAAATCACACTCTCATTTTATTAGAAAAGAACAAAACTAAATTTGCCTTTCTACACATAACCTCCAAAAAAAAAAAAAAACACAGAAAAATTTGCCAAAAAGATATTGTAATTTAATTAAAAAGAGGGGGAAAAAATAACATATTTTTTTAATATTTATATAAAGTAAACATTAGTTTATGTTTAGGTTAATTTTATATTTAAAACAAATGTAAAATTAGTAAAATAATAGAAAATAAAAAAGAAACGCGTTTCAAATAAAAGTATCACAAATGAACTGATCACACTTAAAAATGACTTTTATTAAAAAAAAATTCACTTAAATTATGATGCACTTAAAAAAATTAGTTGATTTAGAAAAAGTAAACAAATTCTAGAAATAACCTGCTTCCATAACTTAAAGTTTAAAGTACATTTTTATGGAATTGATTCTACCATGTTGTAATAAAGAAATAGTGCTCTTGTTTATATAAATCGAGTGAAAATCTATTCAAACTAAGCGCTCCTTCACCTCTAACTGTATTAGTTATAAGTGTTATTAGTGTTTCAATACAAAAAATCAATTTTATTGAGCGCAGTGAACTGTGTCACAAACTTTTAAACTTAAAAAAAAAATGGCAAAATCCAAAAAAATCAAATTTTTAGAATTATTTGTGAAAAAAAGAAAAATAGTCGAAAAACTAAAGTTGTTGAAACCTTTGCCATGATGAGGGTAATTTCAGAAGGAAACGATGATTTGCTTAACAAAGGAGGATCAGGAAGTAGCGAGGACAAAACTAATAATCATCATTGATAGGCACATTAGCAACGTTAGACGTACATACAGCAAGCGATATTTTTATTTCGTGATAAGATTTACATCTGCACCTGGCTGTAAGCCTTAATCAGGTGGTGGTCAAACCACTAGGAATCAAAAGAAACGTCATTCACGCCATACGAAGCCGAGGACTAATTCTAACAACAGATCTTTCCTAGTTGCAATTTCAGCGGTTCCAAAGCAGGGTTGCAAACCACTACTTCTTGCTGAAGAGCTGGAGACTATCCAACTCCTAATCCAGAACACATGACTAGCACTGGCTCCGGATCATTCACCCGTTGGTGTTATTAAAGGCGAGATGATCCTGGCCCACTAAATCAGTTCGCGGGCCGCAAAACCACAAACACTACGATACTGCCGAAGGGCCATCCTAAATAGTCAGTCAGAGAAACAGCTTAAAGTCTAAAGAGACAATTAGCGGACCTCTGGGGCTTACTGATTGCCGTGAAAATAACGTGGAGCTTCCACCCTGCTTGCCTTCAGGCGACTGGGCTTCCTTATATCCCCAGCAGCACAGGTCTAGATTATTAAGTAATCCATAAAGACCGATAAATGTGTCCCTGGGGGGGGGGGGGGGTTATATTTTTGTATTAGATTAAGTTAAAACTGGTAAACAATTTTTAAATTATAATAGGAACATAATAATTGTTAATGCTGGCGAGAGTAATGTTACCGCTGCTAGGAACAAATACGATTATTATTCGAGAATAAATGACATTCTTAAAGATTCTGCAAAATATTCAATATTGACTAAGATTCCGACTAGTAAATTGCAGAAAACAAACAATGTTTTAGTTGATGAACTTTTTTAAAAAGATATCGTTTCAATAATAGAGAGGAATAGATTTAAAACTAATGTATCAAATTCTCTAAAGCTATATGGAATACCTAAGATCCATAAGCAGAATTTTCCTTTAAGGCTTATTTGCTTTTGCATTAATTCCCCCGCTTATTTGCAGAAGGAGGGCCTCCCTATGGGCTATCCAGCATCACCTATTATAGCTGATCTTATAATGGAAGAATTACTAGATTTAGTAAAATGCATATAAAACCGAAGATTATCGCAAAATATGTTGATGATTTATTTTGTATAACTTTGGAGAATGCAGTGGATGATATTTTGTCAAAGTTGTATAGTTTTTATACGGATATTAAATTTATGATTGAAAGAGAGTTGGAATCTAAACTTCCATATTTAGATATATTAATAATAAGAAAGGGAAATAAGTTAGTGTTTGATTGGTATAAAAAACCAACATCTTTTGGAAGAATTATTAGTTTTTATTCCAAACATTCGAGAAAAATGATATAGACAGGCGAAAAATGTGATAGACAGAATATTGACTATAAGTGATAGAGAATTTAATTTGAAGAATAAGGACACAATAAGAGATATAATTAATGAATTTGATTATCCAGAAGTATTAACTAACAGATTAATTAGACAATATGGTAGTTATAGGCATAATTTAGGAAATACTACGACAGAACCAAAAATTTATAAATCATAAACTTACGTTCCTGGAAAATCAGAAAAATTAAGAAAGTCTAAAATATATGACACTGATAGATATATAATTACACACAAAACATATAACACATTAAATAAATTATTTAGCAATATGAAGGATAAAATGTGAATATCTGCTGTAGTATACAGGACACCATGTGGAGGAAATGACCAGGTGAACTGTGACAAAGTTTATATTGGAACAAAAAAGAATAAGCTTAAAACAAGATTAGCTGGTCATAAATGGGACAAAAAAGATAAGAAGACAACCTTATCTTCACATTGTAATAATAATCATTACCCAAAGTTTGAGGAAGTATCAATATTGGATATAGAAAAAAACTATAAGAGACGTTATATGTTAGAAATGCTAAAAATTGTTAATGTACCGAATATAAGGAGAATAAATTTCAAAACAAATACAGACAATATAGCACAGAACTATAGATACTTAATTAAAAAGAAACATAATTTGTTATAATTATTTCATAATAGAAAAATTGGTTTTTTTAATTTCCGTTTCCTCGTTTTTGTATGTTTAAATATTTGAAATTAAAAATTTTGTAGTTATGTATGCAGTATAAAAAAATAGTTTATATGTTTTGTCAATTGCTTTCAAAAATTTTTGATATTTTTAATAATTTTTAAATATCAACATAAATCTCCTGAAGAAACTTTCCAAAGAAGAGCGAATTAAAGGTCGTATAAAAATAAAAAAACCGAAATTTAAATTTACTTGAAATTATACATATATTTTAAATTAAGATAATAAATGTGTAGAATATAATTATTTTTGATACTATTGAAGTAAATTTTTATAAAATTTGTTCGATTCTGAATTGTAAATAATGTATAAAAACACTTAAAACAACTTTATAATTACGTATTTCGAATATTTTTGGAATTCGTTAGTATTCAAAAATTTACATCAACATATATGAGAAATTTATTTGGATGTACATTCATACATACATTTGTACGTACGTCTATAACAAAACAAATCTTGAGTGCAAAATTTTTTTAATATTTTTTTTTAACTTTTATAAATAAACAAAAAATTTAAATTCAAGCAGTTACGGTTTATCAGCACCCTATAAAAATAAGAAATATTTGAAATATTAGATTGCTTATATTAATTGTCAATTTCATTTTTAATCGAAAAACTAAAGTAAGTATATAATAGTATTCTACTTCACATAGACTTAAATGATCTCGTAATTATTAAGGAAGAATAATAAGGCACTCAAGGCTTCAAAAATATATTTCATTTATTTTTTTTTCTAAAAATTGTTTTGTTACTACTGAATTTATTGTACCTTTTTTTACCGCTAGAAAATATATGCTTATTTAATTTTTGCCTTAAATTCACTAAACACGGTATGTTTTAAAGGCGGGAACGAGGGCCAAGTATTTTAATTATCACTTGTTCAAAGTGAAAATTGTTAAGAAACTTTGCCTACATACCAACCTGAATCAGGGCGCCAGGCATATTATATTGAGCCTAGCTGCAAAGCCATTCGTAATCATCTCATGGGCCTTCATCGTTTAATAAACTATATGAATAGAAACAAAATGTAGAGATGAAATGACAGATAATAGAGGTAAAATAACAATTGCAAAGGAAAATTTAATTAAATTAATACAAACAAATTAACAGCCACATTTACTACTTTACGCTTTGTCAAGACCGAATTTTCCAAAAGCTAAATTTTGGGGCTACTGACATTTTATGTTAGTATGACAATTATTAACAGGTACATTGGACTGCACGCATTAATGCAGATATGGCTGTTATTTCGTTTGGCAACGTTGTTTGTTATCAGTGTTACAATTCCGCACGAAATAACTGTTGTTAGAAATATTTTAATATTCAGATAAATGCAGCTAGAAATGCTTCTTAATTTTTAATAAATTGAACAGACTTTAGACAGATAGAAATTGATAAAACTAGTGAATTCCTAGTTCGTCTAATTGATGACCAAAACGATCATCTTTTTGAAGCCGGGGTAGCTACAAGGTATATAAGATAAAACAGGGTGATCCCATCTTTCGGCTCAGCCCCCTAAAATGTTCCGATTGACTAGAAAATGAGATTGGCAACGTTTCAGTTCAACCTTATAATACTAACACGTCCTGCATTGAAGTTAAAGTTAAGAAAAACAGCAGTTTATCCAAAAAATCCTAGTTTTTATCCTTAAAATCGAAACTATTTTTTAGGAACATAACTCTAGTTTTATTTGATAGGAAATTTTAGTCTTAATAATTTTGAATTTATAGGAATTTCCATGCAAAGGTTAAAGAATATTGGTAATGGCTTACATATGGTAGCTTTTGTAGAGTACGGAAATAGATGCCGTACTATTATGATACCAATTGTAATAAAAACGGTTGTTGTCCTTCATCTTTTGTCAAGGATGAGTGTAAGTCCTGGAGTAATTTCACTCCATTCTCAACTGTGGCACTAACTACTTTCAAGCCGACCACTATTATTTGAGCTCTTAAATAATATCGATTTTCGTATCATTCACCAGGATCAGTGTTTAAAAAATATGTATTGATTTCAAATCTCTTTAAAAAATTTAGAGTTCGAAAAGAACCAAATTATTAATTTCTTTGTCTAACAAATGCTTTTATCAGAATTAAGTTCATCATTTTCTTTTTTGGCCCATAATTTTCTAACCATGTTTGTTTTCACATTTTTCCTCGTGATTGCGCCTCGCATTTTTAAATACAATAGTGAAACAAATCCACACTTCCTTTAATTATTCGAATAATTATTTGCAACTAATAATTAAACGTATAATTTATAAGTCGATCAATAATGTTTGTTTGTTGAATGGATATATAATAGAATAGGATTGTACATAATAATAATGACGAAAGAGCATCTTATGCCAACTATAAATAATAATTCGTAAAGTGCGAAGCTGGGAAAATTCCATGGTGTACGAAAGTGTACAATTTGTCCTCTACACAACCCAAGGCGTTGTAGTTAAACTCTTATTTCAATTAAAAAGTCAGTGGAGATAGATCAATGCGTCCATGCATAATGGATGAGTTTTGCGTCATTTCCTAATTAACAAAATCCACCACAGCACACCGAAAACCAAAGATTAGTACCAAAGAGAACACAACTCCTTAATTTCTTCTCAAGAAGCAAATTATTCGGCAATGGAAATAAAGAATTTTCTGAAAAAGATATAAAGATGGCAGAAAATAATACTGCAATGAGAACGTCTATTAGATGCAGCTATACTATCAAAGAGCCTGGCTGTGAAAGCAGTAAAGATGGCGATTTATCACCTTGAAAGGTATACTCCTAGTCATGGCGATGGGGTACGAAATCATAATATGCTTACGCTTAGACCTGTGTTTGGAAATGCTGCTGCATCTGCTATTATGGGTGATATAAGTAGTAAGAAATTGGAAACTCTTGATGTTCATGGTATTAAGTGCCTCGGTTTTCTAAAACGGTGTCCCCGTAGGTAGTGTACTAGCTCGTAAGTATGAGGGTTGAGGCTTCAATTCCCAACGAAGATCTTGGTTTTTTTTCACTACAAAAATTGACTGTCGGTGGGGCTGCTCAGCGATGAAGGCATAGTCAGTGGTCGCTGTGCTGTCTTTATACGGCAGTTAATTTCCAACTATCCTTCTACTTTCACCACCTGTTTCATCTCTTCTCTACCCCTTTCCTAAAGAATGTAGCACGGTACTTAACTAAATAGGCATTGTTGCCTGAAGTGCTACTTCTCTTTAAAAACAAAAAAAAAACGGTGTCGGAGATACTTCACTCCATACGATCTTCGTACTATTTATACTACCTATATCGGACCAAAAATGGATTACAACTCTCAGGTATAAGCCGACGCTCCAAACTCTATTTTGGAATTGTGGGATGTATTTCACTTTTTTTTTCGTTACTACAATGGTATGTGCTCTAATGAAATTAAGGAACTTGTTCCCATTAATCGAACGTTTTCGCGTTTAACTTATTTTTCGTTGAGAGCGCCTCAATTTGTTGTTGATTTACCAGGGAATTGAAGTACGTATTGCACGGAAAATTCAGTTTTTAGCAGAACAGTATGCATGCGGAATAAACTCCGTCCAGATGCCTTTCCTGTCGCTTTTGGAAAGTTTATGTGGAATGTCCACAAACACTACTCCCTCTTTTCTCCTCACCATAACCTAATTTTCTAGTCCTGGCGATCTTAGTACTATTTATACCACCTATATTCGTCCAAAAAGTTTATTTCGGAGTTGCTCGACCACGTATAAGAGAGGACCAAGAGGCTCATTGGGATAGTAGGATATCAAACCCTATTGGTTCTCTAGATCATCGACGTAATTTGGATTATTTTTGACTGTTTCATCATTACTACAATGGTAAGTGCTCAAGGGAAATTTATTTTAATTTTCCTTGAAAGCGCATCCATGGCATGGCCAGTGAATCGCGCTACGCATTACATTTTTAGCAGAACAGTTCGTATGTGGAATAGACTCCGTAGAGATATTTCCTGCCACGTTCAATGTTCAAATCGAATATCTACAAACACTACTCCCTCTTTCCTCCTTCCCCTAATCAAATTTCCTATTTATGGCACAATGCATTGCATAAATAGTGATCATCTTCTGAGTGCTGGCCTGGAAAAAAAAATACTTTACTATACAAATAGATTTAATAATATTTTGTTTACTAATAATAAATTATGGTTATAAATTTTATGTTATTATAAATTGTGATTTTTTTTAAAGTTAATTTAGTTCAAATCAACTAAATTGTATATAAACATTTAAGGAGGAATTTAGAATAAAGTGTTATATAAAATATATTAAGCTTTTATCACAAATATATGGTTGCATAGAAAACATAATATAACTATACTATAGCAACGTTGTTTTTTTTAATATATCTTATTCGTTTCCGTGAATAGTTTTTCTTGGTCAATGCAAACTATAATTTTGTGCACTCAAAGAAAGCAACAAAATTTGCTAAGTTTAATGGCTTATTAATGAGATTAAATGTGGAAGTATGTGCAAGTTATGTAAAAATCTATTTTTCTAAATCTTAGTTTCAGCAAAATTTTTATTTCCGCAATAATTGAAAATTTATCATTCTTGATGCGCATACATTATTTTATACTTTTTTTTACTAATTTTTGTTTTGTTCCTTGCAGATTCCATGACACTAAATCGACTCCATATGAATTGATGCACTAATTGATGTGCGCTAAAATATTTTAGTGTGTGCGGCATAATAACAAATTAATTTTCTTCTAAGAAGACTTATTTTCCATATTAAGCGTGCCAAGGCTAAGAAAATGAAAGAAACAAAAATTCAAATATTATTTGTTTAAATTTTGGGCCATAAATTTTCAGTCGTTGTTACATTTTATAATTAACTGGCTGTACCCGGTATGCTGTGGCTCCCCAATAGAATTGAGAATGCCAAATCCACTCTTAAAATTTCGATATTTAATTGTTTAATTCTGTAGAATAATACAATAGGAAAGGAGTTGTAAGCAAGAAGTTTGTTTTCTAAAATAATATAGAACAAAAAATTTTAATTAAGATGATTAAATTTTTTATTGTATTACGAAGCGAAAAGTTCGGCAAATATGAATGAAAAATGATATTTGGAAAGTGTCCACCGTAACCACGCTGACAGATGTCGATTCTTTCATCAACGTTTTTAATCCATTTTTGGAAAAATGACGGTCTTATTTCGTTTATAATATCACGGATTTTGAGTTTTAAGCTTGAAATCGATTCGATTGGTTCCGCATAGACTCCGTCCTAAACCAAGCCCAATAAAAAATAATCCACACATCGTGTGGTGACTGGCCACTTAACTGCTGATTGTCGTGAAATAATGCCATCGGGAAATTTGGTTTGCAATAAATTGAATCGCCCTGTGGAAACTACATCTCAGTGATATCAACGTTGTTAATAATAGGCCAAAATAGAGTTAGCATCTCGCGATAGCGAAGAATTTCCAGCCACATCTGCAAAAAAAATCACCAATTAAGCTTCAAGACCATACAGCGCACAATACAGTGATACGTTGAGCATACAAAGGATTCTCAATAATCGCTCTAGGATATTCAGAAGCCCAAATGAGGCAATTTTGCTTGTTGACATACCCTGACAAGTGAAAATGGGCTTCAGCTGAAAAAATGACTTCTTCAGAAAAACCAGCCGGTTGTTCCTGAATGAATTCAATTAATTTTCTGCACCAGTTGAACCTTGTAAGGTTCAAATGCTTATACAAAATTGTGCATGTGGTGTTTTTAAATAACCCCAGTTTTTGAGAATGCAGGGGAATTGATAAACTTGGATCTGCTTTTGCAAATTTTATGTTGAAAAATGAGAAATATTTATATAGCGTATTTATAGTTCTTAAATCGCTGGCGATTAATGTATACTTTCTGTTGGAGTAGCCACACCCACTGTTTCTGGTTCTAATAATGCAGACTTGTTCAGATTTGAACAATTTAGTCCATTTTTAGCTACACTATGCACATTATTAAAAACAGTACTTTAGCAGAATAAGCAGATTACACGTATTATTTAATATTTACATTTTGTGAGATGTGCCACGCCCATTTGCTATTAACAGAAAAATAAATAAATGAAAAGAATAGCTAGTAACAAAACTTCAAAAAGATGGGTCCTCTGGTGGTTATATCCGATCAATAAACAAACAAATAAACATATTTTGTGCATTATGTCTCTATATTCATACATATACATATAAGTAAACAAAATTGAACACGTACACATGTAAACTTTCACACTTTTTAAACACTGAGTTCGAACAATAATTTCAAAGAGTGTGTAGATGTTTTAATCTTTTCATTTTAATTTGTGAATATAACAGTTTGTTTTTGTTTTTAATTTACAAAAAAATTTATACAAAAACAAAACAACACTTGTATATCTGTGTTTTGTTGTATTTCTTATTTATAACTATGCAAAAACATTAATGTCAGATGATGCCAAAAATCTTACTAAAAAACTTAATTAAGAATTTCAATTTATTATTTAAAAATAATGAATTTGATAATAAGCGTTTTTTATCCAATTAAAATTATAACACTTTATTTTGATTAAAATTGTTTTTTAGTATATTTAAGGTTTGAATTTTAATTTAGCAAATCTATAGGGGCATAGTATGCGAGTGTATAGAGTTTAACATTGCAGATAATAAATTGTTTGTTTTTTTTGTAAAGCCATTTTATAATAGAAAAACTCAAAAATTATTTAATTTATAATAAAAAAAATTTTTAAAGGTATATAAAATATATAAAAAAAATTATTTACTAAACAATTTAGTTTCGATTTTCTAACACTCAACCACTAGAGCTCTAAAGCGTCCATAGTGTGCAAATGCTCGTCGGTTTTAATCAGCATTAAAAAATAGTTTGCATAAAATTAGATTAAAAAATTATAACACGGTATACCTCAGTTTTCTTGAATATTTTGTTATGAATAGAAACCTACCACGATTATACCTAAGCAAGACGTAAGACCATAAGCACAAAAATTAAAAAATCTTGGATGGAAAATATTCTATTGTAAACAAAAATTTAAATTAAGATAACCTGCATTTTTATTGTATTGCGAAGAGAAAAATTCGACAATTATGAATGAAAACTGTACTGGCAAATATCTACCACGACCACTCTTATAGATGTCGATGTTTTCATAAAAGTTTTTAATCACTTTTCGGCAAAATTGCGTTCCTATTTCGTTAATGACATCACGGATTTTGATTTTTAAGGATGAAATCGATTCAATTGGCTCCGTATAGACTCTGTGCTTAACATAATCCAATGGTGTTAACTCATACGATCTAGCTGGCCACTTAACTGCTAATTGTCGTTAGATTATAGGACCGGGAAATTTGTTTTGCAATAAATTTATCGTTTCATTGTGTGACATGTGGCATTGTCCTGTTGAAACCACATGTCAGTGATATCCATTTCGTCAATAATAGGTCCAAAATTCAGTTGTTAGCATCTCGCAATAGCGTGATCCATTGACCGCAACCGCATTTCCAGTCTGATCTTCGAAAGAATCTGTAAAATCACGCGTCCAGGCCCCATTGGCGCAACAATGCAGTGACATCTGGAGCATGCAAAGGCTTTTCAATAATTTCTAGGATTTTCAGAAGGTCAAATGGGACGAAATTGCTTGTTGACATTCATGTGAATGGTCGATCGGTTTTAATTTCTGCACCAGTTAAACCTTCTAAGGCGTCACAGTCAAATCTTTACGCAAAATTCACCATAAGGTGGTTTTGAATAACCGCAATTGTTTAGAACATCGAGGAATTGACAAATTTGGATCTGTTTCAACACGGTTGCGATGTTTTCAACTGAAAGATCTAGTCGAAGATGTGTTCGTGATTGAACCAGTCGATGTTTTTCTACGATAGATTACAAGAAAATATATAAGAATAAAATAATGTTTTCTGTTAAGTTCAAATGTTCTCAGTTTTATGAATTTCTTAGTACAAATTCTTTTACAAATAACAACAATAATACGCTAATAAAAATTTGGAATAATTCTTGCTATAGTTTTGTTTATGACTATGACTAATACTCTCAACTATTCAAAAGAATTTTTGATGAAAATAATTATTCGTTGGATAAAAACGAAAACGAAAAAATAGTCCGCGTTTATTTGATGTTAAACAGGAAAATAAAAAAATTGATGTCTAGGCGTTAAGTCAATACACATATAATAATATAATCATGTTTATATTTCGCTTTCCTTGACTGTATGTCATTGGCATTTATTTGTTAGGATGGTCCAAAAAGTACTAAACAAATTTTGGACCAACTTTTACTTCTTGATTTTATGAATTTTGCTGTATTTCTAATCCAAATGTTTGAATTGATATTAGAAATTAAAAGAAAGGATTTTCAAAATTGTTTAAATATTTATTAATAAAAACAATAATAATTGAAGATATCAGGGTTACAAAATTATTTTATATTTCTTGCAACAATATATAGTTGACGTAAATAAATAGTAATTTTTTTAAACAATACTTAGGTTGCGACAAATGTACGTTTTGTGAACGTTTGAATGGCTTGTTGAACTATATTATTTATGAAAATAAAAAATGTATTGTTTGGAATAATTTTCAAGTTAATTTACGTTAATTATCCCAGATTGTTTTATATATAAATATTTTCTAGGATTTTCATAAAATATTTATTATTCAAAACATGAAAATATATTATTGTACGGAAAGCATATCCATATGACCATGCTTATGCAGGTAGCTCATTAAAAGAATTTCACCAAGTTTTGTATAGAAGAATCAATAATCTTATATTTCAAGTGATATTGATTTAATGAGAACTGTATTCAAGCAACAGAGTAAAAATACAAAACACAATCACTTTTAAGAAATAATTTTTTATTTTCACTTTTTTACATAATGGTTTCCTTTGGAATTCCTTAGTTCCTTTGTTTTTGTTTAAATTTTTTTTTTAATTTTGTTGCCTTTTCGATTTGTTGGCTATGTACAATTCTCATTTAATACATAATATTAATAATAAAATTCATAAAATAAGATTTTATTTTTAATGGAATTTAATACAATTAATGTAGAGTAACATCGATTACTTTAATTAAATATAACCATAATATATTTCTGCGTTTATTCCTTGAATATTTTTGCAACATATTTACTCCCAGCATTTTAGAATTTTAAATTAATATAGACGATGGTAACTTTGCCACCTGAACGCCTAAAAGCTGCTGTATCAACATTTTGTATTTTCACTCGATTACGTACAATCTTGCTTAAGAGAGGGAGTCGTTATATTTTTGTTTTGTGCGGTTTTAGCATTTACTAGAAAATTCTAGTGTGTCGTATCAATGCGCTATCTTCTTGTTTTGTGTTGTTTTTATTTTCTGATTGTTAATCTTAGTTCAAGAAATTTTAATTTAGCATGTTGTTGTAGTTTTATGTTCATATGATTTTCAAAAATTTAGTTGGAAATCAAACCCAAACCCCAGACTGATTAGCTCAATACACTATCTACTAGCCTACAGGGGCTAAAACGCACTTAGCACATCCCAAAATTAAATGAAATTCAGAGTTGTATTTGGAATTTACGTGTTTAACGACGTGTTTAAATCTAAAACAACTCATTTGAGGTGTTAAACAAAATGTCAATGTATGGCAAGACATCTCAAAATCGACGTGTTTAATGCGATTGAGATGTTAAATATGCTTGGTGTGAACATAGTATTAAAAAGAAAGCTAAAACAGCTCAAAATGAGTTTAGAAATTTTTAATATCATTATTTAATCATTTAATATCATCTTTATAAAGGGTGGGCAAATTTGAGCTTAGGAAATAAATTGTCTGTCAAATAATAAAATGTCAAGAAATAAGCTGTCGCCGTTTGACATTTATTTAGTAAAAAGCTGGTAAATTTTAAGCATGGAGCGTTAAACTTTTAAGCAAAAAATTTTAATTATGAAGATTTAGTAATTTAGGTTCCTTCTGAGACCGCTGTACGTAATTTGAGGCTCACTGTATCGTTGCTGACAATATACCTAGAGACCGTAGTAATACAAAAATAGGCTAACAAATAATTTTTTGGGGCCACAATTGGCCAATGTTGATATCAGTGACCTTTAGTTTCATTTATTATATGATAAATTTCCCGGACAAGTAATTTTTCGATTTGGCGATGTCTATTGGCTTCTTCGCAATTGTGATTTAACGCCGCTGAATCATATTTTCTGGGCCCATTGGATCTAGTCTTTACGTGACAACTCACAAACAGCTGGTGCTTTATGATATAAATTTGCTTAACAATTTTGTGAAAAGAGCAGCCGTTCTTCCTCGCTATCATCTAGTAAAATAATAGCAAGCGGGTTAGAATGGTGACTAAGTCTTTCAAGGTACCTTGAGCTGTAAACGTTTATTTCATCGTCGATCTTTATAAATCTCTATGAATTGTGTCATTTATCACAAACCATGGAGCATCCACTATCATTCTAAGAGTTTTTGATTGATATCGTTGTCCTACAGTTGAATTCAGTATGTCCATATCGGTTTTAAAACCCATGTTAAATAAACTGAACTTGTTAAAAAAAGACTGTGCGTTCTAAATCAATTTACTTACTTATCTTAAATTTTCCCACTGTTACTTTATACCTAATTATGGTTATATACAATAATGTTATTATTCACCTCAATTATCGCTTTTCCCAAAAATAAAATTCTCCTATTATAAACAGTTTGGGAAGGGAGTAAAAAGGGAGAGGGAATTCGAAAAGTCGAAGTCAGCTGTTTTTCTTCACCACAGCATGAGAAATAGAATCAGGAATCTGTGTTGTGCTGGTTGATGTCCCAAAAGTATTATTCGCCCCTTCTTTGGACTGCGGAGTTTGCTTATTGCTGGATGATGTCCCTAATCCTAAAGTATTAGCCACACCTTCTACGGACTCTTTCATCCCAATCAAATTAAAAATAGCTTCTTTGTATGAAGACAGCTTTTGTTCGATGTTTCGACCACCGCCAGTTGCCCTGGAAGATTTTAAATTTTGCGCCGCTTTGTTTTTTGTTTATGTAAAGAATATTTTGTAAATTATATAGTATTTTTGTTAATTTTTTTAATACGCCTTTGTTAAATTTTTTTGAAAATAAATTAACCTCTGAAAACTGAAACTAGCAGAATTCCCTTTGAATTTGCTGGCGCGAATTTTCCCAAGTTTTGTTATTTTATTCCCCTTTTAATTGACATTCGTAATACCTACTTTTATTTCCAGGGAAGAATTTCCCAATTCGAAATTCATTTATAATACAGGAATAGGGAAGAGAGAAAATTTTCCCAAGAACATTTTGTTTAAAGTA
This sequence comes from Trichopoda pennipes, assembly GCA_030448955.1. Classification (NCBI taxonomy): domain Eukaryota; kingdom Metazoa; phylum Arthropoda; class Insecta; order Diptera; family Tachinidae; genus Trichopoda; species Trichopoda pennipes. The sequence goes on along the minus strand of JASKUP010000070.1, from coordinate 1,358,181 downwards.
GGGGAACAGGGAATAGGGAAAAAACTCCCAGGGAATGGTTATTAATAATTGAGGTGATTATGTTTTTTATTTACTCCCGATAAGTACAACAAAAACTCGGCACAATTTACACCATAGCTAAAAATAACAGCTATAAACCCACTACCATCGACAAACTTCTTAGACAATAGAAGACTAAAAAAGGGATTAAGACGGCACACTTTAATTTATATAGTACTAGAAATATACAGATTAACTAAGCTTTTTCACAAAGAAGATTTACTCACAGCATTAACAATCGCCAACATTCTGAAAATTTGCATTAATCTTGACACTCACGGACACCCATCAAGGGAAATATGTGAATGTATGACATTACCACATCCAAGCAAAAAAAAAAAAAAGGACGAAGACTAGACATTCTTGAAAATATGGAAATCTACAGAACAAAAACTTTTAACAGTGACATTATTAAAGAACAAGTGAACACGACCTCAGATATAACCTTTACACCACTAAAACTACTCATACACTCGAACAAACGGAAAGCATCCTCAGATGGACACACGTACCTAGATAATAATAAAAGATGGAAATATTAGATTAGCCCCGCATAAAATGGAGGTAGCGGGCATTCTACTAACATGAGTAGATACGACCTTAACAAAAGAACTACCTAAACACAAACACTGACTCACCCGAACAGTTTAGAACACGGCTTGGCAATGATATCCAAAAGCGCTCGCAGTTCATAGTGAACGAACTGCCAGCAGAGAAGGAGAGGAATGGCAACTGCCAGTTAAATAAAATCTTTTGCTTATGGCTATTTTTTGTGTGCTGATTGTCGAAAGTAGGAAACTTGGCTCATTGTAATTTTAAAAATTATAAATAAAAAATATTTTTTTAATTATTTAAGTATAAACTCTGCAATAAGATTTTTAACAGTGCTATTTTAGGTTATTTTAGGTTCATTTATGTTTTCAAGAATGTCTAGCCTTCATCCTTTTGGCTAAGCTAAAGTAATTTCATTTATTTCAAATGGTGTGTCCGTGAGTGTAAAGGTGTAATGCTAAGGTGGAGGCTTCAGAGTGTTGCTGGCTTTGAATGCTGTCAGTAAACCTTCTTTGGGCAAAAGGCTAGTTAGTCTATATATTCCTTAAGTATTAAAGCTAAACAAATTATATTTTTTCATTTATATAAAATAATATTTAATTTAGTGGTACATTATTAGCAGCAATATTTATTTTGTGCAATATGGATATGCTCTCCCCCATTACAATACATTTCATTTTTTATTTTTTATTTTTATTTAAATAAATATTTTGTGAGAATATCATGAAATATTTATTTAAAAAAGGAATCAAGCACAAAATAAATATTGCTGCTTATAATGAATATGATTCCGAATAATTATAATTTACTTGGTACATTATTCTAATTTACAAATTTTATTACTTTATAGACAAATTTTATAATTCCTTATTTAATTTAAGCAATTTTTCTCCATGGAGGCGATCATTGTGTTCATTTCCTTAATTTGTTCTCGCAAATTCTCATTTCTTTCTCGTAATTTATTGACGGTTTCCACTGTTTTATCATAGTCCTTAATAAGATCCGGTTTAAAAAGCACACCACCGTTAAAAGTAATATTATCTATTTCATATCTAAGATCGCTGTGCTCTTTCTTCAGTTTGTTAACATTTTCACGCGCATTATTCCTTGTGTCGCACAAATCTTCAAGTAATAATTTTTGTGATATCACCATATTTTTCATCATTTTATGTTTTTCTTTTATATGAGCAATTTTATGGAAATTGGTATTACAGGTGTTGTAAAGCCTCTTAAGAAATAATATTTGTTCTGAAAAATTTAAATTTATTTATATAAAGATTTTAAAGGTATTTTTTTATTTTATTTTGATTTGAAATAAAACTCAAAATTATAAGAAAACCGTTTGCTATTTTTTTCTAATTTGTTGAAAAAGGGAATATCCTTCTTGCTATTAAAGTAAAGGTATGCGCTACCTTCTCATCCTAAGCGTTATTATATTTTATTATTTGTTGCTAAATATTTAAGGCATTTGCCATTTGTGTCAAAAACATGTCTTCTGTAAAATCCAACTTTTATTTCGATTTTGGTGCCTTTAGAGTGTCTACGATAATTTCCACATTTGGATAAGTGTGAGGAAAAACCGCCGACATTTTTGCCGGAATTACAAAATTAAAAAAAATATTGTTGCATTTTCTGTTCTATCAGCAATATTACAAATATTTACATTCTAAAATAAAGAAACGTGTTCAGATATTTTATATCCGCGAGCAAAATCATTAATATCAAAGTTAAGCATCTAAACCTTTCTAAACATATCCAAAACTTGACAAACATTCAACAAAGTTTGCATTAATAGAGTGTATTATTAATAATAATATTATAATAATTGTCTATTTCATCTGTGCCCATGTTAGAAGATGGACTTACTGATAATTAATATACGCCCAATTATCGACAATATTCCTATTAAAATTTGAATATATGTCCTTCGACTGGGCATGCGTTCATAACATCAGGCAAACACTATTGAAGTAACAGCTAGTGTGTAAAATCTTGAAGATTTAACAAAAACTAATTCCTCATAAATTGTTTGGCAATTTTGGTTGAATTTTTAAAAATCCCTAAAATCATGCTATATTTTTCTTTCTAAAGCATTATATTGTAATTTTCTTAGCACAAACGTTTTATCCACTTTAAGGTACCAAAATTAAACTCTTTCCAAATAACGAAATGAAAATTATTCTATACGGAACCTAGAGTATGCAGCATAAACATTGGTAAGCAAACATCGTGTCCGCTTGAAGAAATCTGAAACTAACTACCGGCAGCCCGCAGGTACTGCGAAGTTTGTATCAGTTACTACTGATAGTCTTTCTGGAGTAATTTTACAGGATTGTATTAAATCGAAATAACGGAAACGAGGCTATAGTTCTTAGCTAAGGTAAACTCGAGCTTTACAGCAAAAAGCAAGACCATTTGTTAAAGTTGCTATGTACTCTGCGGGGATATTATTAGTTGTGGCAAATGGTTTGGCTGAAACTGCAATGCAGCTGGTAACTGCTTACAGTTATATTCTATATATCGACCACTTTCTGGAAATAACTGCAACTTTATAATTTTCTTATTAAAGGCCTTGAATCCAAAGATAATTAGGAGTCAATCGATTATTGAGAATATCTTAGAGAACATTAAAACAATGTGGATATATTTATCTTTCAGTTGAAGCTACTAACCTTCAAGTTTCTTCCCTACTGCACGAGTTTCCGTATCTAGCGCTTCAAACTTCGTTACGGTTAAGCCATTGCCAATGTCTTCAAAATCTTGCTTTCGCTAAAAATAAGAAATTCATATTCACAAATCATAAATTAAATAGAAGACAAATCAGTGAAATTTACTTTGTCCAATGTAGAAAACTCATGTAGCTTTAACAAAAGTTTTAAGCGAACTTTTGAAATTTCGTTTCTTATTTCAGACATTTTATCCACCGAATTATTTAATGTAGTACTGAATTTTTTAAATTGTTTTCTTTCAAACGTACTCCTGATCAGTTCTTCCAAATTGTCAACTTTAATCTCCGACTGTTTCTCGATAGTTTTTAATTTCTTTTCCAAATCAATGAGCTTAGAAGTGCTGGTAGCTTTCAGGTCTCTTTCTTTGCTTAAGATGCTGTCTAAATCATTGAGGGCACCTTGGAATCTGCTTCTGTACACTGCGCTGTTGTCGTTCTTTTCACCCGAAATCGCTCCAAATGCTTTTTTGTGTTTAAAATGGTCTACAGTCTTTTTATTAAGAAAATGTAGGACTGCTCTCTCCACCACCAGCAAACTATATTTCGTCTTTATTTCACTCATTAGTTTTCTTTTGTCCAGGTGTGCTCGAAAAACTTTATCCTTATTTAAAAATTCAACGTTATCGACACATTTATCTATTAATTGATAAATCAACTGGCGCATAGCGATTTCCTTTTCAAGTTTTCTTTGTTCCTGCAGGCGTATTACCTCAGTTTCGATTTGAGACTCAAAGTCTACTATTTTTGCCTTATCAAAAAAGAAGTGTAATGCATCTTCTTCTACATCAGGAGTATGTCTTTTATCCTCATATTTACTATCATTGTCTTTTTCGTCATCGACACCAAACATATCAAATGAAAAACTTGGACGCAAGAACTCCTCTGAATCTATTTTATCCATATCTGTTTCAGACTCAGTACTAGCAAAAAGATTCTCTATGTCTAATGAACTTGAAAGTGGTATTCCTGTCAAAGGATTTACAAATTCGCCAGAATCTTTGCGATGTTTACTCTGTAGCTTTAAGTATTTTGGTTTTATGAGCGACAAATCTACCAAATCTATAGAAATTTCTTCAATCCCCGGCACTACTATATTATGTTCAACAAATTCCGACTCGTCTTTGAGTTCACCTTGTTTAAGATATTCCCATTCATCTTCACTTTCTGTTGTATCGTCGTCGGAGTCCGTTTCCCAATTCTCCTTAATCGCTTCCATTTTCGCTACCTCGTGCTCTTCTATCGCTTTCTGTGAAGTTTCGGTCTCCCTTGTTTTCGTCTTATCCTCCGTTTCGTATTCCCAAATCTTGTCATACTCCTCGCTATATTCTTCCTCAGCTGACGACGTCTCTTCAATCTCTGCTATCGCATTTTGCAACGTAATATTATCCGTGGCACTACTCGTTACCGTGAATTGGCGTGGCTTGTATATGCTTGGTCTTATAATGGTTGAATCGCTTTTGGGTAATAAAGAATATCTCTGGCTTGATAAATTATGAAGTTCTAGCAAATCAAACACAGATCTCTGTACTGATGATCGACGGGAAAGTTCTTGCCTACTTAGCATGCGAGACATCTTGGACAATTTTGTTCTGAATGAGAATTAGTCGAAATTGCAGTTTTTAAACAAAATGTATAGCATGCAAAATATCATATGTATACATATACACATATATACATATATATAAACAAATATAAAAAAGATATAAAAAAATATAAAAAAACGTTTTAAAATATTTATGTCGCCTTCATGTAAATTAAAAAATACTAAAAGAAAAATAAAAAGTTTGAGGCAGAAGTCATATTTTATATGTCAAACATCGTGTTTAAGCATGTTTGCATATTTAGTAACAAGGTGAATCAGTTACCAGGTAATAGCGACGGCGAATTACCCTGAATTTTGTATTGGAAATGACGAACGCCGAATTCGCCATGGTAACCATATATGAAGCTTTAATATAAAAACAGAACAGGCCTTAATAAAGGCCTCTTCAGCAAGAAGTTTGTTTTTAAAAATAAAACGAAAAATTTATGATTTAATTATTAATGAAAAATGATATCTAGCAAATGTCCAGCACGACCGTGCTGACAGATGTCGATTCTTTCATTAAAGTTTTTAATCACTTTTTGGCAAAATGGCGGCTCTATTTCATTATTCGCATCACAATTTTGAGTTTTAAGGCTGAAATCATTTCGATTGATTCCGTATAGATTCTCTCCTTAACATCGCCTCACAAAAAAGTAATCCAGTGGTGTAAAATCACAACATCTGGCTTGCGAATTAATTGCTGATTGTCGTGAAAATATGCTATCGGGAAATTTGGTATGCAATAAATTGATCGATTCATTGGCTGTGTGGCAAATGTGGCACCGCCCTGTTGAAACCACATGCCAGTGATATACACGTCGTCAATAATAGGCCAAAAATTAGCATCTCACGATAGCGTGATCCATTGACCTCTACCGCACTTCTTTCTTCATCTTCGGCTTCAGACCATATAGCGCACCACTTAATGATAGGTTGTGCATGTAAAGGCTTCTCAATATTTGCTCTGGGCTGTATTGTACACAAGCGTTTCTGTTCGCCTTGCTTGCAATTTCAACTTTAAAAAGACTTTTTCGTTCCATAATGGCAATAAGCGCTTAAAAATTTGTGGGATTGAATTTATGGTACCCGTTAGGCAAAGTAAATATTATTTAGAGTTTGAATTTTTAAAGAAAATAATTATCACTAAAATAAGTAAACGAAATGACTTATTGTATGATTTATAAACTGCACGTAAGACAACAACAGTCTTATTTTAAATTGTAGGAAATACCTTAATTAATAACGCTGTTGTACACTTGAATTATTTAACTAAATATCGTTTAAAAGGTCTACAGATTAAAAAAAAGGAAAATAGCACCATCCCTTTGTTTTGGATAAAACGTCTGTCTACTTGCTACAGCTCTCTATCGCTGGAATCATAATAGTTAAAATCTTTACATTCTTGTTGAAAGTATATTATATTGGCCGATACAACGACCTATTTCGTGTTAATATTTACATCTGCACCTGGCCGTAAGCCTTAATCAGATAGTGGTGGACTCACTGGCAACGTCATTCACGCCCTAGGAAGCCGAGGACTAATGCTAGCAACAGGTCTTTCCTAGTTGCAATTTCAGCGGTTCCAAATCAGGGTTGCAAACCACTACTCCTTGCTGAAGAGCTGGTGACTATCCAACTCCTGGTCCAGAACACATGACTAGCATGCTCACTGGATCCGGATCATTAACCCTTTGGTGTTGTTAAAGGCGAGATGATCCTGGTCTCATAATCAAATTCATGCGAGGGCCGCAAAACCACAACCACCACGATACTCCCGAAGGGCCAACCTCAATAATTAGTCAGAGAAACAGGGAAAAGTCAAAAAAGACATTTAGCAGAGATCTGGGGTTTACTGTTTCTCGTAGAAATAACGTGGAGCTTCCAGTTGACCCCTGATGCCTTCAGGGGACTGGGCTCCCTTATACCCCCAGCAGCACAGGTCTAGATGGTTAAGTAATCCATAAAGACCGATAAATGTCCCCGGGGGGGAAACGACCCATGCTAATAATAAGGTTGGAGATTAAAGGGTGCCATTATAAAGACGTTTTACTTTTTTAATGTACTTATATGGCCTTATATTTTAAACCGCCCGCTTTTTAGGCGCGCTTTAAGACAAGAAAAATTTTCTTAAAACGGAAAAAAGACTGATGGTTGAAACATTCGCGACAAAACTGCCCCATTGAGATGAAATTCGTCCTTATGTGTATGATCAGGCTTAAAAATTGATACAACCACAAATAAATGAAAAATAAACGGTGCTTCCATAGAGAATATTAATTTAGTAGTTGTGTATTTCTATACTGCACTTGCTTTTGACAAATATGTATTAGAAAGCGCATCCTGCATGGTTCCAAACCTTTCGGGAGTAAGTCCAGCTCACTTTCTAATGATTTCCTTCTATGTATACGAATTTATCAATATTTTGCTATTCTCTTGTTTAGCATCCTTGGTTATCATATAAATATAATTAATGCATATTAAACATAATATGCACTACAGCTTTTAACAAAATTATCTGTTTCTGTTTTTAAGTTTTTTATGTTTTATGACGGATATTGGTAACTGAGAATTTTAAACGTAAGTTCAATTTGGCCAAGTGTTTAAAAAATGGTCCTATTGATCATAAGAAGCTTTTACATAAAATTTAGTGTAGAAAACTTGAGTCTTATATCTAAAGTCAAATTGATTAAATTGGAATTATATTCAATCAACACAGCATAAAGAAAGTATAACCAAAAAAAGGTTTATACAAAGACACAGTAAGCTTCTTGCTTCTTGTATATGCGAGCACTTCTCAAAACAGATATACATATAAGCAAATGAATGAATTCAAGGTGAAACGTGGTTGAGTTAAGACAACAGAATAATAAACATCTTTTGGGCGTTACAGTGGTAAAGTTACCATGGTATTTACTTCTACATTGGTGTTTGCTGATGGGTTACATATCTTTATCTCTTCTTTGTCTCCGAATTCATGTCCCAATATTGATATCACGCTGCTTGAATTCATCAATCAACCTCCGTTGCAATTCCGTTTAACTTCCCGCTGTTGGCAGATCCAACTTATTCAGCATCTTCTTTAGCTGCTCAACTTTCAGTACTTCAAACTTCATTGTTGTTTATTTTTCTTTTTTTTTTTGCAATTTCACTTCTGACAGCAGTTGTTATTTTTATATCTTTTGTAAACGATTTGTTTGTATTGCGAGTTCTTTATTGCAAAATAAATAACAACAGTTTAGAGTTTTTAGTTTAATTAGAAGTTTATTTACTTTAACTACACACAAAGTTGACACTACAGAACATTTTACTTAAGATGGACGTCTTTACTTTATAAGATTTATTTTTCGACTAAATAACTAACTAATCGGATGCTGCCTTTTTATATTAGTCCACTAGAAGTATAGAAAAATTAAGACTCATCTATTTACTTTTTATCACATTTTGTTATTGTATGTTGTCTATTCATTGTATCGGCGCCTGTATGTCTGTGTGTATTTTCGTTTTTATGCTGATAAAGTTTCTTCCTTGAATTTATTTTTATATATTTGTTGTTGTCTTTCGTACATAAGATGTCTCAGAAAACCATGCATTTAATAAACAACATATTTAATTGTTGTTGTTTTATGTATATAAAAGTTCTGCGCAGTTTGTAACTAGAAATTTGTTGTTGTCTTGCATGCATAAGTTTTCTTAGCAAGCCACGCAGTTAGGAAACAGCATACCTAATAGTTTACTTTAATGCTTAAGTATTTTCTTTTAAAACTTAAGCAAGATACATCCGTAACAACTGTTTAAAAATTTTTCAAAAAATAAAAAAATTAAATAATTGTCTACTATTGACCAATTATTTTCTTGTGCGTAAATTACCTTAATTAGTGACGTTTAAAGTATATGAATTTCTTACAACAATTAGTAAACTTTGATATATATTTATTACAATTACAAATTTTGTTAACCTTTCCCTGTGAATTAATTTATAATATTTAAATATACTATATAATGACACAGGAAGTAATAATTTTTAAGAGTTAGTTTCTTATTGTTCCAGCACTTTTTAAAATGCGTTTTATGAAGACAAAAAAAAAGTTATAAGAAGCCGTTATATTTATAACCTAAAAATATAAAAAAGAAAAATAATAATGACATCTTATCGGCAAAATATGAAAATAACTCTTTTACCTTTGATAAGATCAAATTAGTAGACTCCCTGTTAAATCTGTTAGAGATCGAATACTTAAGACACTTTCAGGAAGGAACATATAAAAAATCCAGCTCATGTTTGCCAAATAGGCTGTTTGAAATCCATACAAAATACTAACAAATATTATGATAATTTCTTTTTAGGAAACGATCTGGAATTAACATCAGATGATACATCCGATAAATCTAGCGAAATATTATCGATCTGAGGTATTTTGCCAAAATTTTCAAGAAAGTCCAATTTCTTTTCGAATTTCTTTTGCTTAGTATAATCCGATTCTTCTTCGCTTAAGGACATGTCATCAGAATAAATATCTAGCTCAGGAATAATATTCGGTTCTTCTATTACACTCATACACTGTTCAAATTCCTCATCTTCACTTATTTGTTCTAACTCTGCTGATTTCGAAGTAGATAAGTCTAGTTCAGCCTCTTGTTTTTTCCGACAATTGTTTGTCAAACCTTCCTGCAAGCAACAGTTTGAGCTGACAGCTATTTGTGATTTCATAGATATAACACAAGACTCTGAAAAGGATTTAATTTCCTTTTCAAATATTTTAGATGATTCTTTGACTCTGTCTACCCGAACATCTAGCGCATCCAACGATTTAGTTTTCTTGGGTATATTTAAAGAAAATTCGTATTTCTTTCTTGCTGAAAGCATCGCGTATAATTTTGATCAGATTGTTACAATTAATAAAAGGCCCACACAATAATCAAAAAAAATTATTAAATAAAATAAAAAATAGTTTAAAAATGTCTGCTGCTTTCATACGTTGCTTGATAAAAATATAAATAAAATGTTTTATTCTTCCTTTAGGGGGCTTCAATTTGAAATGTTGCATATTATAGAGAATTATATGATCTAAGTTAACTTTTATTATTATTTTCCTAATTCTATCGTCTTCTTTCAATTAATCATAATAAAATTGCACAATTTGGGGTAAAATTGGTAAAATCTACTGATGTTTTATAGAAGCAGTAATGAAATGGCCACATCGATATGATAATACATTTCAAATATAGGCTTTGAGTAATATATTATAAGAATATTATAAAGTATTTATGTTTAAAGGAATCTGGCCCAATTTACATAGATTATTCTAAAAACACATTTTTTCATTTATACTTCTCAGTTATCCATACCCGTAACAAAAAATTAAAAGCGTAAAACCAGATACAGATAATTTTGTTAAAAACTGCCGTTTCGTAATTATATTTATATAATCAAGGATGCTAAATAATAGATGATTTGATATACATAGTAGGAAATCATTCAAGTGTGAACTGAACTTATTCACGAAAGTTTTGAGACCATGCAGGAGCCACCTTTCAACACAATATTCTTCAAAAGCAGGTGCTTTATGGAAACATCATTTGTATATACACAAACTAATATTGTTACCGACGCGTCTTGCTTAAGTTTTAAAAGAAAATACTTAACTAATAAAATAAACGAAATAAATGGGTATGCTGTTTACTAATAGCGCAGTTATCTAAGAAAACTTATATACGCAAGGCAACAACAAGTTTCTAGTTACAAACTGCATTGAAATCTTATACACGCAAAACAACAACAACTATCTTAAAATAAATTCCATAAAGAAACTTTAGCAGCATAAAAACAGAAATGCACATATAGCAACAGAATGAATAAAATAACAACAAAAAAATGTGATACAAAGGAAGTAGAAAATTCTTCATTTTTCTAGACCTCAAGCGGACAAATATAAAAGACAGTATTTGAATGGTTAGTTAGTTAGTTAGTTAGTTAATTAGTTAAAACATAAACCTCGTGAAGACTTGGATCTTTAGTAAATTGTTCTGTAGTGCCAACGTACAAATCTTACTTTGTCTGTAGTTACAGTAAATAAACTTGTAACAATATATTTGCAGTTAAAACAGTCAACTTCTAATTGATAAAATCATTACCAGATATTTTGATGGATGCAAGTATATCGATTTAAAAATAATTGGTTTTGAATGAGTTTTGCACATAAAAAGTAAGAATGTAATGTGGCTCTATTTTTGTTTTGCTGCAACGCCAGCCCTTCTGTCACAGCCCTCTATTTTTCGAACGATAACAAGTAAAGCTTAACCGCTAAATAACCTCTATAATTAAAAGTGACGAGATATTTATAAAAAATTGTTATATTTCGAACTGTGATAAGCTGACACATCAAATTTGTTTAGTATCAGTAAAACTATGTGTTGTATAGCAAAATCATTTTATAATTAAAGGCTCAGAGTGGCGTAACTTTCATGCACCTGATGTTTCGTTTATACAAACGAAACACCCTTCAAGTTTATTTCTCTATAAAAATAAGTCTAAAAAATAGAAAAAAAGAAAACCAGTAACCGTAGTGGTTCACTTACAATTTATTTAGATAATCCTCGTTATATATGTGTCAGCAGCAAATTCCATAGACGTTCCATTTTTGATGAATATGACCTATAATTTAAGTCTTTAGGAACATAGAGAATTTAGTGCCATAACTGCTGAAGACATAAGCAAAATAATGAAACTAAAATTAAATTAAGGGTGTTCCAATGTTAACCTTATTTGCCTGGGGCGTTGTAATAAATAAACTCAAAGTATACATATATTACTATGCCCCCTGTAGTAAGTACGCAAAAATTCCCGTGTGAGTTCTGATCTTACTTGATAGCGATAGCGAATGTGTTGATTTTCATCGCTACCATAAATGTAAAACTTCATTTAAAAAATACATTTAAGGAAAAGTTCTACGTACAGCCCAATATTTTAAGATTTACAGCCGTATGCATAAAAACTTAAAGAAGGTTTAACTGCCGTTGTTAAGTACAATTTCCTAAAGTTGTATTCAAAAAACGCTTTTACCTTAAAATACGTTTGTTAACTTTAAAGTAGATTTTTCCTACTTTAAACCTACAATACATTGACAGTTCAATTTTATTATTGAAAGTTTATAAACAAAACAAATTGTGTTGACAATAAACTAAGCCGTTTATTTTAAAAGTGGCATAAGTAACTTTGCTTCTGTCGTCTTTTTTATTTTAAATTAGTTTATAAAACATTTTATAGGAAATATTATGGTAAAATTGAATCCATTGAATTTTTAGCCATTTCAACTAGTCTGTATTTACTTTTCTTTCTGAAACGGATTTTTCTAATGATTGTCTTGAAAATCTTTTTTCTCCATGTTGTGTACTGTGAAGAATTTTTTCGACAGGGGGCTATTACTACTATTACTATTTTGTACTTTACATAAGTCACTATGTGCAATAATATGCTATTGAGTTGTGATATTCTTAGATATTTTATACTACACGAAGCAACTTCTTGAGAATAAAAAAATAACAAAATAATGCTAATTATGTGTAGTATATTAGATATCACTATAATATACTTCAGTAAACTGCACTATTCTTTCGTACTAATAAAAAATAAGTTCAATTATCACAAAAAATACTTCACAAACACTTATTAAATGTTTTCATTTCTTTCATAAGCTCCGTAATTAATTTCCTGAGTACAGCGACTAACGCCACTTTCAAAATAAACATTTTTAATATAAGCAATTTATTAGGCTCTGTTCTTTCTTCTAGCCAATTTCTTATTTTTTTTAAATGATCTTCTTTGCCAGCCTTTTGACTCTATATAATCTTTCGCAGATAATAGACCGAACCAGTTTGGGGTGAGTTCCAAAAGGTGGAACATAATTATACACGCAATCACGATATTGCAGCAATTTTAGAATGGGGTCGTGTGAATAGAGTCGATTTTAATGCCCGTAAGACACAATGTTGTACACTTATGCATAGATCTGGGTTCAGAAATGGTGCTGCATCTGTTACTATGGGTGTTAAAGTCTGAAGAGTAAAATCTCCAACCCTGGCTCATATATTTAGATGAAAGCTGCTGACGTCTAAGGGGCGCTGCAGTCAACAAGATTTTAGCTAACTAAGAATTTTTTTTTGCTACTCGATCGCAGGTCGTGGCTATTCGTGCTTTTTGAACATTAAATTAAATTGTAAATTTGGAATTTTGGGAAAATTAGAATAAACAATTAAATAAACTTAATTTGTCACCTCACCTTTTGCCAAATATAAAACGAAATTAAACTCGTGTTCTACAACAGTTTAGTGCTTGTGCTTGTTTTATTCGCTTGGGTGACGATAGCAGTTTGGAAGCCATCATCCCCCACATTTTTAATGGGTGATATTAGTAATTAGGAATCGGAAACTCTGATGTTCTTGGTATGAAAATTCAGTGTGATGTTCAATGGACTAAGCACGTTTTTCAGGTTTCTAAAGACGGTTTCAATATCTCGATTTTCTAAAACGATATTAGAAATAATTCACGCCATCTGATCTTCGTACTATTTATTCCACCTACATCTATTAAAAAATGGAATGCCACTTTCATGTATGAGCCGGCGCCCCAAAGTCTTTATTGTCGTTGTGGTTGTAATTTACATTAGGTTAAGTATGATATAAGAAAACTAGAGTAGTTAAATTGAATTTTTCTTTTCCGGCGGCTCTTAACGTTCGGCAGAATATTCAAACTAATTGAACATACTGTTTAAACTACATACTATTTTTCCTTGTTAGTATTGAAGCTGAAATTATTTTTCTCTTGCAATGATTGGAAAATATTTATGGTAGATACATATTGTCAGCGTACAGTATTCAGAAAGCTAGAAAATGGATTAGGTTTGTTGCTCATCCTCTTTTTTATTAAATTTAACACAACACTTAAATATATTTTTCTTTCGTAAGACATATGAGTTGAATATCCAAACATAGAACTGACTAGTGTCAGATAACTTAACTTCTTCCTATCCAGCTAAGAAGGCAAGTGTTCGAATTTCGTTTTTTTTAATTTGATAAAAATAGACATTGTTACAATGTATTAATCAAACTTAAACTATCACAGAAGTATTAATATAAGAAATTTTACGTCCTTCACACTCTTCCAATTTTTTTATTTTTTGTGTTAAAGTGCGAAATGTGAGTCTTAACTGGCTAACTAGTTCTCGCTTTTTATTGCAGATATTTATAGTTTTATCATAGTCGTACATCAAAGCAGGTTTATTAATTAGACTGTCCTCAAGATTTAAATCCTTTATTTGTTTGCGAATTCCGGTGCGTTCTAATTTCAAGTCAAAAACATGTTTACGTAAATCTGTGCATTCGGAAAGATGATCCTCAAAAATTGTGGATTTTCTTTTGATTAAATCGCGGAGTATGTTTTGTTTCTGCTTATAATGTGACAACATGTGCAGATTATTTCGCATACGTTCATGTAGTTTCTTCAACTCTATATTGCGTTCTGGGGAAAGCGGTACAATAAAATTATTGAAAATCATAAAAACTAGATAGTAATGATTTTACCTTCAATTTTCTTGCCTAGGGTTTGGGTTTCTTGTTTTATTTGATTATATACTTGCACAGTTAAACCTTTTCCTAGGTCTTCAAAGCTCGCCTGTTTCTGCAATTATATTCAAGTATTTTGTGGTATATTCATATTAAACAAATTTTATATATAATTCTTTAAATATACCCCCAGAAGATTTGCATAGGTATGTTGCGTTAAAATCATCTCGTAACGTACATTACTGATCTCCGCCCGGCTTTTGGCCAATTTCTTTAGCTGGGCTGCAATAACCTTAAATGAAGTTATGTAACAGAAAAATTAAAACTTTAAGAATAAAAGGTAAACAACTCAGTTATTACAATAAAATTTATTAACTGAAAAAAAAGAATTTTAAACACTAAAAACACTACTGCAATCAAAACACAACCGAAAATACACAAAGAAAATATACCAATGAGATCCATTGTAAACTACAGAGCTGCACCAGCATGCCACTAAACATCTCACCGGTCTACTTAAAAAAAAAATATAAATTTACAAAATACATACACAATTCATAACACACAGGATCTTGGCGAAATGCCAAGAATACACGCGACACGTTTACTTTGAATCAAGGATTTACATATATCCCTCAACACCAATACAAGAAACCTTAGTTATAGACATTATAGATACTGCAAAGACTAAAATAAAACATAACTACTTTAGATTTAATAATCCCTTTTACAAATTACCTGACGGACTCGGCATAGGAAAAAACCTAACTTCAGTTATCTTCATTGAAAATTTTCATGCAACATATCCATTTACAACACATAAATACACTGATGTAAAAGCACAAAGTAGTTATTCATTATCATAGTATGGACTGTGTCTAAGTCTATAGTCCATAACAATATTACATATCCAATCAAAAAAGAATAAGACAGAAATTTGCATTACTGCATTACACGAGAAATATTTGACATGTATATAAAATCAACGCACATTAACATCAACTAGCAGCATTTAGACAAATCATACACAGACTTAAGATAAAATCACTTACTTCAGATAAGTACAACAAAGAACTTAACAGAATGTACACTACAGCTAAAAATAACAGCAACAAACCGACTATTATCGATAATCTTCTTAGACAATACAACACTAAAAACTGGAATAAAGAAAACAAAGAGACAACCGATACAACACGATGACACACTTTTACTTGCCAGGACCAGAAATATACAGACTAACTAACATAATCTCAGAATATCAGGTGCCCCTGTAGGCTAGTAGAATTTTTTTTTGTAAAAGAGAAGTAGCACTTCAGGCAACAATGCCTATTTAGTCAAGAACTGTGCTACATTCTTTAGGAAAGGGATAGAGAAGAGACGAAATAGGTGGTGAAAGTAAATGGATAGTTGGAAATTAACTGCCGTATAAAGACAGCACAGCGACCAGTGACTATGCCTTCACCGCTGAGCAGCCCCACCGACAGTCAATTTTTAATTTTGTAGTGAAAAAAACAAGGTCTTCGTTGGGAATCGAACCCACAACCACCGTACTGAAAAGCTATTACACTACCTACTAGCCTACAAGGGGCTGCGGGTTCGATTCCCAACGGAGCCCTTGGTTTTTTCACTACAAAATTAAAAATTGACTGTCGGTGGGGCTGCTCAGCGGTGAAGTAATGGTCACTGTGCTGTCTCATACGACTGTTAATTTTCGTAACTATCCTTCTACTTTCACCACCTGTCTCATCTCTTCTCTATCCATTTTCTAAAGACTAAATAGGCATTGTTGCCTGAAGTGTTACTTCTCTTGAAACAGATACAATTGATTAATTTAGCTCCAGCAGACCGTACAGACTTACTTGTACCTACCAACATACTTACACAGGACAAACTGGACCAATACCAAAAACAAACGCTCATACAAACGAAAGAGAAAAGTTTCAAACTTTCATTACACTTGACACTCAAGGACACACACCAAGGGAAATAGTTGAATTTTTGATATCACGAAGATTAGAAATTCTTGAAAACATGAAAATCTACTAAACAAAAACTTAGAACAGTGGGATTCTAAACGAACAGGTAAACACGACCTTAGCCACAATTTTCACACCAATAAAACTACTCATACACTGGAACAAACGAAAAACGCCTTTACACGGACACATGTACCTAGATTATAATAAAAGATGGAAATATTGATAATTCGCCCTGTATAAAGTGGAAGATGGCGGGCATTTTACTAACATGAGTAGATACGGGCTTAGCAACAGAGCTACCTAAGCCCGAACACTGGCCCACCAGTACAGAGTGGAACACGTCTTGAGAATGATGTGTGTGTGAAGAGAAACACGAGCCATGAGTTTAAGCCCAACATCTATTTGAATAGAAAGGGTAAATTGTTGTAGTAACTTGGTAAAAACCAATTAAATAAATAAAATTCTTTTAATTATCCTGGGATCCAGGTTAAAGGGTGCAAATAATAAGTTATGTAGTCACAGATTAAATTATTTGGTTAGACACATAACCAATTGTAAATTTTAACAAGGAAATCGAAATTAGAACAATAAGAATTCATATCGGGTTTTTGCAAAGAAGTTTGTTGTCCAATTGTGTTACAATAATTCAATTTCGCATGAAAATCGCATTAAAATAATTAAAATCAACTATGAAAATGGTGGCTCTGTTAAAGCTACTGTTGCATATTAAACCCAGTAGATCATAAATCGACATTACTAATCGAAACATCCCTTGTTTAACTGGCTTAACTTTTCCAGAAAATATTTTGGTTTTGATAAATCTTTCAGAAATTTTAAAAGTAGTAACATCTTCTTGATGTTCCCAAAAAAGTCCCAGAAACATTTCGATTCGATTCTCCCCAATGAGATTTAACATTTCGTAGTACCAATGTTTTCCCCTGAGATGACATTCAAAACATCTTCGTTATTAGAAATCCAATTTCTAATATTAAAGCCACCTTGAGAATGAATAAATTAGACGTTAGTCTTGAATTAAATTAATAGCTTCTTGACAAGTGTCGACTGAGTACAATAAAACGTCTACATAATGGTTCTCTTTAATAACCTCTGCAGCTTTAGTAAATTGATTTCCAAATTTTTCAGCATTTAGATTTTTAAGGTATTGCGAAATGCTTGGAGCACATGAAGCCCCGAATTTATGCCATAAAAAAGCGTTGGGCATTTCTATCGTCTGGACGTATAAAAACTTGGTGGAATATTTCTTCAATATCTCCACATATGGCAACAGGGTTTTAACGAAATGAAAATAAAACAGCAGGAAGCGATGCTAGCAAATCTGGGCCTTTTAATAGGCATGAACTTAAAGATAAACCATTTGTTGTTGCTGCTGCATTCCAAACGACTCACGGCTTCCCTGGTTTCTTTTTATTAAAAACAAAAGATATAGGTAAATAACAAATTTTACCAACAATATTAATTTCATCTGTGTTCAATTTGCGGATATAACCTTTTCGTAAGTATTTTTAAATTTTCGCTTTAAAAACCTCCTGAAGCTGGATATTTTTCATTAATTTATGTTCAAGACAAAGCAATCGTTTAATTGCCATAATAAAAGTATCTGGTAGATTCATAATATCGAATTTCCACAACAGAGGACTTCCATAATGACCATTTGCCTTTTGGCGTGTATGCTTTTTTAAAAGATTAAGAGCCCTGTGATCATCTTTACTAACAGTTGGGTCTTTATTCCTAATATTCCTAAGCTTTCAAGAGAATAAAAACTTTTGACCATTTCTTCCAGATTGACATTGACTTCACAGTCGCATTTAAGAGAATTTACAAAATTATCTGATTTATTTTTTTTATCATCAACTGCATCGTAAATTAGCCACCCTATTTTCGTACAGACAGCGACTGGCTCATGGTGAGCACCTTGTGTTGTTTTGGTTGAAATTCCCAAGTTCAAATTGTTTAAACCAATTAAAATTTTTGGCACAGCATTTTGATAACTTTTAATTGGCAAATTGCGTAAATGTGAGAATTGATTTGCCAAACGTTCATAATTTAATGACTGTGTAGGTAGTTTTAATGATGTCACAGTATTCACATTAATCATTTTAGGTTTTTTGTTTTGTCGGGAAATTTTAATTTTTATCTTTTGCGAATTATTTTCCAATCTTTCTATTCCTCCAGTCTATTCTAAACACAGAGGGCTAATTAATCCGCGAACTTCCAGCTCATCAACTAAGCTTCGTCTATTTAGCTTCCAGATGATCCTTCATCGACGAATGAATGCACAGTTATCACAGTAAATTTTAATAGGCGATATTTTAACATAATTTGTATTGAATTGCTCATGAATAACCGCAAAGTTGTCATTATTTTGGTTGCTGTTTTTATCATTGTTGTGCAAACCTTTATTCAAAACCATTTACCACTGCAATTTCTTTTTGCTTTCACTATTATGCTTAACTAAACATGTTTTAACAAATGAGTTAAGAAGAAGTGATGAGTTATTTAATTCATCGCTTAAATTAGCAGCAATTATAGTTGACAGCAAGCCGCCAACATTTATGGCCAAAGAGATAAGAGTTTTTAAATTATTTTCATCGACATTCGGTGTTAATTTTATTCTATCTTTTGCTTGATTTGCATGATGCCACCAGGTACATTCGATAGACACTGCGGTATGCATCTCCTTTAAGAGCCTTGCTAATACCTACAGTTAACCACTCGTAGGCAGAGTAAAATATTGGCCATTCATTCGGTTGGCCAGAAAATATTGCGACTACCTAGAAATAAGATTTTGTTTTGTTCTAGAAAACAAACTTCTTGTTAAAAAATCCTTTAAATTGAAGCTTAAGAAAGATGCATTCCTAAATTTCAAAGGTTTTGAAAATACATGCAATCACTAACTAAACTAAACTGAAAGATGAATGTAAATATGTTGCATGTGATAAAAGGTGAAAGAGAAAAATACAAAAACTAAAACTTACATAATTCAAATGCGAATATTCATCTTTGCATAAAGTTTTATTAATTGTGGCATCAAGCATCTTTTCGATATCTTCAGCTTTTGTTTTCTCAACTTTTAATTCTCTCGATACTTTTTCGATAGTTTGAATGCACAAATGTGAAATATTTTTTTGCTTAGCCAGATTATAGTCTAGTTCGTTTAATGCTAGCAAATATTTTCTCTTATCTTGGGAAATATTTTTTCCCTTTTCCTCTGTAATTTGTCGATACGACTTTTTACGTTTATAATGCTCAACCAATTTACGATTAAGATTAGAGTTTAGAAATTTCTCTTGTGAATAATTGTTGTAGTTATGGAAAAGTGCTGCTATTAGTTGGTATTTGTCTAGTCTCGTTCTTAAGAATTTTTCAGGAGAACTTAGTTCCGCTTTGATAACCACTGCATTGATAATATCAATCAAAAAGTGTTCAGTTTGCTGGCGCAGCTGTATAGCTAGTTGGTCTCTATGTATGGCCTCTAAATCGAATTCTTCGGTTATGACTGATTTCTGTTCCGAAACATTTAGTAACATTTCAAATAGATAATCATCATCCTGTTTTGTATCTTCGACATGCACGGTTTTGAGTTCTTCTCCTCCTATTGTGCCAGTACTAGGTTCAGACCCTAGAGAATCCCAAGAAAACTCACTTTCAACTGGATGTATTTCAACGGTTGCTACCTCACTACTACCAGTTGAAGAGGAGTATTTCAGTTCCTCTTCCTGTTCTAAGCCCGTCAATGGATCAACAAATTTTCCCAAATCATTATACCGCACTTTCTTGGGTTTTTCTGCAACTGCCGGTACTTTTAGTGAATAAATGCTTTTATCTTCCGATATATTTTCAATATCTGGCAAAGGTTCGAAATTATCGAAATAATTAAAATTATCTTCAAATAATATAGACTTTAATGTATGGTCCGACTGTTCTAGTTCAGAATCAGATTCATCTGAGAATTCGAAAAAGGTTTTAAATAAAACTGCTTCATTTTCATCTGCTACAGAGGAAGGCGTAGAAGAAATTATTTGGGATGAACTTGATGAGGACGAACTTGAATCTGGCACTGGCAAGGCCAGCTTTACCGTCAAATCCTTTTGTCGTTTCAAAGATCGCTTGGTTTTCTTCATTATAGTTTATATTTCTTGTAAGTGGTTGGTTTGAAGTAATAATGTGTAAAACAAATAATTATATTTCCGTTTATTGATTCACAAATAAATGTTTAATAGAAAATAAAATGTATGGCTGCTTGTATGTGAAGAGTTTCGTTATTAACAGTTTCGAAGTTTTTCGTTTTTGAGTGAAGAGCCAATGACATTTTTGTTAGTGTTCAAAAATGTTTACATATAAAGTAAATAAAAATACAAAATTGTTCAAAGTATTAATTAATATTTTTACACACAAAGAAATCCTAAGGTAAAATTTCTTAAATTTACAGCATTTGTATAGTTTTAATTACTTAAGTGCTATTTTTTAAATTGTAATTTATTTGACAAAAACAAATAAAATAAATAAATAAATTTCTATGTACGCAAAATTAATTAAATTTAGTAGCTGCCACAATAAAACTTATCTGGAAACGATATTGAATTTAGTAGCCAAAATATATTCGTTATGTTAAAAACATTCTACAAATTACTTATGCAATTCTGTTAGTTATGTCAAAAATATCGTATTCGACATACCTCTCGTAGCAGTTATAAACTGTGTGTTTTTCAACAAGAAGTTTATTTTCTAAAGTAAAATAAAATAAAAATTTGGATTATGATTCATTTCGATGTCGATTCTTTCTTTTTTAATCACTTTTTGGCACAATAGCGGTCCTATTTCTATAATTAAATTATGGATTTTGAGTTTTAAAGTCGAAATCGATTCAATTGGCTCCGTAAACACTGTGTCCTTAACATAGCCCCACAAAAAATAATACAGTGGCTAGCCACTTAACTGCTGAAATTATGCGATCGGGAAGTTTGGTTTGCAATAAATTGAACGTTTCATTAAATGTGACATGTGGCATTATCCTGTTAAAACCACACGTTAGTAATATCCACGTCATCTATAATTGGCCAAAATTGAGTTGTTAGTATCTCGCGTGATCAATTTTCCGTTAACACATTGCAGCCACATCTGCGAAAAAAAGACGGTCCAATCACGCCTCCAGGCCACATAGCACACTATACAAAAACACGCTAAGCATGACTTTTCAATAATTGCTCTGGGATTTTCAGAAGCCCAAATGCGGCAACTTTGCTTGTTTACATATCCTGACAAGTAAAAATGGGCTTCGTCTGTATAAATGATTTTTTCAGACAAACCAGCCGCTTGTTACTGAATGAATTGATCGAATCTATGGCGATGTGAATGATCTGTCCGCTTTAATTCCTGCACCAGTTGAACCATACATCTGTTTGGACATTGTTGCTCAGGACTGCGATGTTTTCAGTTGAATGACCTGGTCGAACACGCGTTGGTGTTCGCACATTTTGTATCGAGCCTATCAACGACCAAATTCTTAATAGAGGTCTCAGAGGGATGATTATGTTGTCCAAAAATTTCACGAATTTTACGAAATGTAACTTTAATAGAACCACTATTTTCATAGTGGAATTTAATTATATTAATGCGATTTTCATGCGAAATTGAATTCATTGTAACAATTGCCAATGCATCTAGGACGAAACCGTCAAAAACTAAATGTCAAAACTATCATGTTGTTGGCGTTGCCACAATTGAAAAACGTATTTCTTGTTGCAAAACCTAATGCAAAAAGAATATCCAAAAAAAGCAAATCAACATCAGTTACCTTATTTTGGGCTTAGTGCTTAATATGATATTAATATAAGCCATACATCTTTAAAATTTATTATATAAATTATTATTTAGCGAAATATTGTGAAATTATATATGCTACTAGCTGACCCATTGGAAACTTATTTGTGAGATCGCAAAAAAGAAACGCAAACAAATAAGCTCGATGCTCACCGTGACTGTTTTAACGGCGGCAGTAATCGAGTCTATGCTACTTTGGGCCTTCCACCGTCATCCGCCAAAGTACATTGGAGGCAGTTGGCGGCTGGCGACGAATTTATAGCGTGTGTGTATTTTTGAAGTAAACAACGCTTAATAAATGCGATCATATAATATCAAAACACAGCGCACAAAAAAATTAAATGCATTGAATTAATGAATACACAAAAATTCATTCAAGTTGATCCAGTCGTGTAGTTGCAGTGTAGTTGAATAACCTGGATACCGACTGCAGTGCTATCTACCCGGCTGGTTTGTGAATGTAAACCATCCAAGGTGGCACCCAAACGCATGCAAAAAAAAAATGTATTCAGTGACATACACACGTACAGTAGAATTATATATATATATATATATATATATATATATATATATATATATATATATATATAGAAAAGTTGTATGGAAGGTACCACGCGTCTTTATCAAATCCCGCTTATATTTGCAGCAGAACTTAAAATATGTTCACTCAGCCGAAATACCAAATTCTGTTTAAATACCGTTAGCAGGAGCAGAAATATTGGATTCTTAATTTGTGGTTTGTATGGAAGGTACCACGCCCCTTTGTACAATCCCGCCCATATTTGCAGCAGCACTCAAAAAATGCCAAACCGACGTACCAAATTTTGGACACATACCGTTATCTGGAGCAGAAATAATTGATTTTTAATTTGTGATTTGTATAGGAGGTACCACGCCCCTTTGTCCAATTGGATCGAATTGTAAATCTAATCTACCCGGGGCGCCAGACAAATGCATTCAAAAAAATTTATGCAAATCGGTCCCGCCGTTTAGGAGGAGTTCAGTCACAACTCACGTACAGTAGATTTATATCTATAAAGAAGATATGGCTGCTTATATTTGAAAGATTAGGAAAAATCAAGTTGAGCTTGTAGTAAATTAAGTTAAAATAACTTTAAAATAAATTAAGATTAGAATATTTACAAAATTTTCATAGATTATTTTCTATGGCGACATCAGCAGATGAAATACAGGTTCCTCTTTTTTGTTGTTTTTTGCAAGTATGTGGTAGAGAATTTTTTTTAATTCAAAATTTTTTATCAATTTAACGAACATTTAATTGCAGGCCATTTAATAGTTGTTCTGCAACTCACATTATTTAATATTGCGAAATATTTTAAGAAAGTTTATTTAGAAACGCTTTCGCTATCTCGTTATTATCAAAATTCAGTCAGTTTGTGTTTTTAAAACAACGTGAACAACCCACAAACAACTAACGCTTTGATAATTTCAATTCGGTGCTGCATTGATGAGATAAGCGCATCGTTGTTGCAAAATGTGCTTCAAAATCTTGTGTTAGTGGTGAACATCTGCCCAACGTCATATGCAATTATTAATTCCCTTACCTCTACTTTTCAATGGTAACAATAAGCCTGAAGCTGTCAAAAGTGGTTTGTGTTTATATTAATTTACTTCGTAACCCCAAATTTGCCCACACGTATATCTTAAACATTTTGTGTGAATTTCAAAAAGTTGTTCGAGTCTGAATAATAAGTGAACAAATTTTGTTTTCTTGACTTTTTTTCAATAGTCTGCAGCTAAATAGAGTTAATTTTTATATTTTTTCAACTAGTTTTCAATTTTATTTTAAAATAACTAAGAATTTATTTAAAGAAAGAAAAATAATACTTAAAACAACGGTCAAGTTTACACACCAGGTATTGTGTGGTAATAAAAATATGTAAGCCTGTTATAGTGTCAAAATATGTCCTCTATGGTTTCATCTATGATGTCATTACACAGTTGTGTAAGGGCTTCAGTTCACAGTTACACAACCGCAACAAATACGATTTTTCGTTTCCAGATACTATTATATATTTCATGCATTTTTAGTATTTTTCCCTCCACACCAGAGAAGGTAATAATTAAAAATATAAATAATGTACAGCAGGGTGAAATTCCACATTAAATGGAACGATATAAAAACTGATATTTTGCTTGCAAACATTTATGTAAAAATTCTGACAGGAATTTACGGCGGAAAAAATAAAGATCTGCATGGTTTTTTGATGCACGTTTTAGTCGTCCTATTTTCCGAATAAATATGAATTTAGGTGCTCTTCACTTTCACGATACTATGGCCCGTTGTTCTTTTACGCAATATATGCCATCAAATCTGCCAAGTATGGTCACAAATGGAAAATCAATTCATACCATTGGAAAACTAAAAACTGAATATCCATAAAAAAGCTGAACGATAACTCTTACTCCTGCAATGCATTGTATTTAATAGAACTAGGAAATTAGGTTACGGGGAGGAGGAGAGAGGAAGTTGTGTTTGCGGATATTCGATTTAAATTTTCCCATATTGTAAGGAGGAGGGAGTTCAATCCACATACGAACCGTTCTGCTAAAAAAAAGTTTCCCTATATGTGCTTAGATTTTTCGACGGAGCTAGATTTACTTTTATTTGAGTACGGTTTTCCGTCGACCCTCGTCAAATTTGGTTTGTGAACAAACCGCTTTCGGCCGTTTTCCATCTTCAGTGTTCTTTTCTATTTGCGTTCTATTGTCAGCTGTGTTTATATAGATCGTCTTGTTCGTGTTTCCCTTCGTGTTATTGCATTCGTCACTTTCTCTCCTTTTTGCCTGTATCTTTCTCTCTTTTTTCGTTTGTCTCTTTTTACCTAATTTGTCGCTTCCTTTTTCATTCGTCTTTCTTCCTAACTAAATCCTTTTACGATCATGCTTGTTGTCCGTTTGTGTTTATGTGTGAACCTATTGGGTTTTTTTTCTTATGTAACATAATAATCCGTAATTGTACCTTTATGATGTTCTTTATGGCTTTGGTCTTGTGCACCTGCGTAACGTGTTTGTGTTGGTGTAATGTTTGTTTTCTTGTAAACATGTTTCAATGGTTCAAATATTGTGTCTGAAGCAGTGTTTACTTGTTCATTTATTATTCGTCCGTCAAATGTTTTTTGTTTGTATATTTCCATGTTTTCTAATACATTTAGTCTCCTTCCTTTGTGCTGTTTATGAAGCAGTTTAACCGTTGTTTTTATATGTCCTGGTGTACATTTGTTGTTGAATATATGGTTCGCAAAATTTGATTCTGGAGTTGATTTTGCTTCTCGTAGTTTTTTGTTATATTCTCTAATGTGTTCCCTTAATCTGGTCTTAATTTTTCGTACTGTTTGCCCGATATAGCTATAATGGCATGTACAAGTTAATTTGTACACTCCTTGTTTGTCGAGTATATTTGTCTCGTTTGTTTTATTCTGTAGTATTCTGCTTAGGTTGTTTCTTGTTCTGAATGCGGTATTGATGTTGTGTTTTCCAAAAAGAATTTTGCCAGTTTGTACGTTGATTTTCCCATATATGTTAATGTAGCCCATTTTTCCTTTCATTCTCCTGTTCTTCGTTCGTTCTAATTTGTTTCTTGATTGTATCTACGAGGCGCTTTTTTGTATCCGTTGTTTTCCGCTATGGTGTAAGTATATTCTTTCCATTTCCCTCATATACATTTGCCGTGTTAGTGGTGTTCTCTCGAGTCTTGTTATAAACTGTCTGATTGCTGCGTTTTTGTGTTGCTGGGATTTGCTGGGGATTTGGCCGAAACCGGTTTGTTCACAAACCAAATTTGACAAGGGTCGACGGAAAACCGTACCCAAATAAAAGTAATTTTCCCGTATAAT
Organism: Trichopoda pennipes; assembly: GCA_030448955.1. Lineage (NCBI taxonomy): Eukaryota > Metazoa > Arthropoda > Insecta > Diptera > Tachinidae > Trichopoda > Trichopoda pennipes. Next base: position 1,332,039 of record JASKUP010000070.1, on the reverse strand, counting down.
GCCTAGTGCGATTCAGTGGCCAATCAATCACAATTGGATGCACTCTCCATCCATCATTAATTTTTCTTTAATGTACCATTGTAGTAACGATAAAACAGTAAAATATAACCCACATTGCGTCGATTCTCTGGAGAATCAATAGAGTTAGATACACTACTGTTTACAATGAGCCTCTTGGCCCTCTCTTGTACGCGGTCGAATAACTTCAAAATCGACTTTGCGACTCCAGCCCATAACTGAGAGTTGTGTTCCATTTTCGGAAGGATGTAGGTGGTATGAACAGTACGAAAATTAGATCTTACACTGTTTTAGAAAGCTGAAACACCTGAGAGCTGTGCTTAGTCCATCGAACATCATATTGAGTTTTCATGCCCAGAACATCTAGAGCTTCCGATTCGTTAATACTTATATTATTCATAATAATATAAGAATTTTAGATTATTGCGAAATCATGATTGACCGTATTATTTATATTCTACCTTTTGATACCCATCTCCAATTGGTTGGGTCTATTACTGACTGAATACGATTGACAAATGCTGCTGTCATCTGTGAAAGATTATATAGGGCTTGAATGCTTAAAACATCACTGGATAACTTTTTTGCAAGTTTTGAGTTGAAAAAAACTTTTGGAAAGAATGTTGACATTGGCACAGTTCGAAAAAATAAAACATTTATTCCTCCAAAATTGCTAATTTCTAAACAGATTGGTTGTGTATTTCAAAGTTAGGCACTGTCGTTGCCTAAGGTATAATTCGTTTTTTTAGATATTTCCCAGCAAAGACTAAACTTTAAATATTTAAAGCCACGAAGCAAATATTTATGTATATGCTCATACGTTTAAAATCTGTTTGTATCCTTATGGCTACCGTTGAAGTAAATAAAAATTTGTTCTACTTTGAAGAGTAAAAGAAGAAAATCCATAAAAACTTTTACATTTACACGAGCTTTTTAAAAAAATTCGACATTAAATTAGAATATAGTTTTAAATCCGAGTAGATTTCGATTTTTATAATTTTGCCGTCATTCCTTTCGGTGAAACCGCCGACTTCGACAGAAACAACTGATAAAATTTAATTTCAGCGGAGTATATAGATTTACTTGTACCTGCACTTATAGAGGACAAACAGGACGAACACTAGCAAGATTTAAATAACACATAGGATCGTACAAGCGAAAAAGAGAATAATCCAACTTTGCATTACATCTTGACACTCACGGACATGCACTAAAGCAAATAAATGGGTGTATGACATTAATATATCCAACAAAAAGGGCAAATATTAGATATTCTTGAAAAACATAGAAATCTATAAAACAAGAACTTTTAACAGTAACTGTAACTACTCTTACACTCTAACAAATGAAAAACACCGTTACACTAACACACAACAAATAATAAAAGACGGAAATATTAAATTGGCCCCACAAAAGATGTCAGGTGACTAAACAATTTATCTGCATAAATAGATACGACTCTAACGAAAGCACGACCTAAATCCAACACTATTTATACTGACAGACCCAATACTAACTTGCCAGTTCTATCTAAAACGAGGCTTGGTAATCATGTAACGACGGTTTCCAATCAAAGGAATGTCAATAGTATTTCATTTACTGGCGGAACAAATCCAAATAATTTTATTATTTTGTTTAGCGATGAAGCTCATTTTTTCATGAGTGGTTACGTTAATAAACAAAACCTCCTTATTTGGGGTGATAATAATCTTTAAGTGTTGTATGTTGAGACACCGTTATATCCATAAAACTGACTGTTTGGTGTGCGTTATGGACTGCTGGAGTTATTGGTACGTACTTCTTTAAAAACGAGGCTATAACTTTATATTTATGATATAAAAAATTTGGGTCTTGATGGCCAGCTATACATGTTTGCTGATGACATATATTTGTTTTACCCCTATAAATTTAATTTAGTCCTAAAAACACATATTGAAAGAGATGCAGCATTAATTGTAGAGTTTGCTCGCTTAAATCGCTTAAATCGCTTATTATTAAATTCTAATAAAACCAAATTGGTTCGTTTCAGACTTCATTCGGCGAAATTTTTCTGTATATGTTAATGGTACATCTATATGTGAGACTAATTCTATAAAGTATCTAGGGGTTACACTACAAAGCAATCTTAGTTGGGATGCAGATTTATGATATCAAGAGTAAAATATTTCCAGCCATTTTGATTTTATATAAGTTTAAAAATAAATTAAATGAGAAGGCAAAGTTAATGATACATAATGGGTTAATACAACCACATTTAAATTACATGGCATGTGTATATGCATTAATTAAGAATAATATGTGTCAAAAATCTCTACAACGTTTGCAGAATAAAGCACTAAAAATAGTATATAATTTACCAAGAACTTATCCTACAGTATTGCTATATAAAGAAATAAGTAGATCGGTACTACCATTGTATGGGTTACATATGTATCAAGTTTTAATGTATGTTTTTAAAAGCATACATAACCTAACAGAACCCACAATTTCATTTTTACAAAACCAATCAAATTTTAATACTCAGAACGTATCTAATCTTAGAATTCCAAGGTGTGGATTGGAAAGAACTTAACAACGTATTGACGTCACGGGCGGTAATATGTATAATAATTTACAATCAAGCTTAAGATCGATACAACAATTGTCAATGTTTAAACTATTGTGTAAGAATTATTTACATAATATAGTTGAAACGCATCTTCAGTAATTAATTTTTTCTTTTATTTTATTTTATTTTTTATGCAATTATAAAATGATTTAAGTACATACTATACATTTAGTTGCCAAGTTGCCTCAAAAATGCCTTTATGGCGCTGAGGCCATAATGTAATTGATTTAATATTGTATGCAAATTTTTTTGAAAATAAACTAAAAAAAAAACTCAACTGTAACAGTAAAAGCTAAAAACATAAAAATTCATACGGAACTTAAAACAACCTTTTATCATTTATCAAATCTTTTTTTGCACTCTTTTTCAGTTCGGTTTGCTCGTTGAAGGCTCTTTCTTTATTGTGTTATTGATCAGTAAGTTCGGCGAAGGCATAGTCGTGCACTGTAAGCGTTCTAGAGTTAATTTTTTTAACAAATTTTCTTGGTTATTTTTTTTTTTTTTGGAAATTAACGAATAATATCTTTGGATTTAAATGAATAGTAACCATATCGGCTTTTACCTTAACTATCATTAATTCAATCGATTGAGTGGACGAACTTTGTTTAACATTTTTTTTTTAACTTTTGAGTTAAAGAAACTGCTTTGTTCTCTAATGCAGCCAAGGATTTTTTAAATAAATATTTAGGAGCAGTATCATCAATTACAATTTTTAAAGGATCTATAAAATTCGTCCACGCCTGTAATGGAATATTTAATCGACTAAGTATGATGAAGATTCATTTTAATTACCAGTTGTGTTCAGATTATTATTCTAAGACATTGGCTGCATTCTCGATAATATTTGTAATAAAATAATAGTATTTTCGGTTGTGACAGCATGTTTTGTTAAAAAGTTACAAGCCTCCAAATTGGGTAAATGTGAAAACTACCGTTTGTTTTAGGGTTTTCCCCAAAAAGGCTGGTATTGTTTTTTTTTGCTAATATAATCGAAATTTACTTCGGTACTATTCAATTTTTTTTGGACTAGTGTAAAGACAATCTATAGAAAATGGGAAAAAAACAAAAATTGCATCAAAAATTCTAACGGTTCATCCTCCAGCCCTATCTAAACAGAGCCAATTTTGAAACAAAATTTATGAATTACATCAAAACTCCATGGAGTGCAAAGCTCTGTTTGAAAAAAAGAAAACATATTATTAAAGCTTCTTGTCTTTATTACATACTTTAAAAGCCCCATAGTCAAAAAAAGTAAGGGTGTCCAGTTTTATAAAAAAACATTTTTTGGAAAAAATTTTCCCCGTTTTAGGAATTTATATGTTAAAGTAAAAAAAATTTTTTGGAAAAAATTTTCCCCGTTTTAGGAATTTATATGTTAAAGTAAAAAAAATTAAAATTTTATTTTACCCTTAGTTCCTTTATATTACATATATTGCTTAAATATTTTGTAAGAATATCTCGATCCGTTTAGATTTTGTGGCAATTCAAATTCTATATTTTATTTAGAAATTTAGAGTTTTAAAGGAAAAGGAGATATAAAAAATGCGACGTGAAAAACTGTTAATAAATTGTTAAATAATTAAGAAGTCATAAGATTTTCTCCGATACCATCAACTTCTATAAAGAGCATAAAGTTAAGTTATAGAAGCTTCGCAAACCTCCCCTTCTAATGAAGTTTTTCTCTTTTTTATATGAAAAAATGAAAACATGTGTGTGCATTAAGTGGCTTATGAGCTATCGAACTATTTCGAAAATAAAACATTTTCACACCACTGTGCTGGGGTAGACTTAGCATACGTACCTTAAAGGAGCTGCGACTGCAAACAAGTAAAGTGGAGTAAAATACTATCATCTGGCTTTGGTTACGTTGATTGTCTTTATTCAAAAACGGTTTTTGGTTCAAGATTTTTCAATATTTACTTTTTATTTATTATTTTTATATAACTGAAACAAAATCTAAAACATATGAAAAAATAACTGTAAAAGATTATGCATTTCGATTTTTCTAATTAAATGTGCAGACTAAAAATTAATTTTAATTAATATCTCCATTTTTTAATTCATTTGTTTTCTATGAAGCTGTCTGAGGCAGTTAAAATTGTCAAACAAAATGATTTCCAATCACCGTTACAATTTATTCTGCTTACAGGAATCCGAACTGCTGCTGGGTCTACTGCTCTCTGCATCATCCAATGATCTGGCTAAAAAGTTACTGTATTTTATCCAAAATATTTCTTTTTCCTTTTTAGGTTTTCGTCTCAGATATCTTCTTCTAGTTCTTTCAACGCCCGCTTCTTCGATGCTAGAATCTGAGGAATGTGTTGGAAAGTTATGCAATTGTTCACGTTGCAATTCTAACATTCGCCTTTTCGTCTTATTCATAAAAAGTTTTTTTGCCGGCAGTATTTTTATTGAAGTAGACGACGATTCCGCATACGAGTTTCCTGATAGAGCAGATTCAGTTGCAGTACTTAAATAAAGATTCTTGGTTTTTTGCATTGGCAACACCTTTTTTCTGTCTTTTGAAAATGTTTGCAATTCATTTTTGAGCCTTTGCTGTTTCGACTCCTTCTTTGTATCCTTCTTCCCAGTTTCTCTAGTATCTTTGGACATATTCCTTTTTGATTGCCTAAACATTTTCAATGAATTGTCTATTTCGTTTTTGTGTCTATTTTTAGTTATTTATTTTTATTTTGAATTTATGTATATAACAAGAATTTGGGATTTTTATAAAAGACTGTCAAAAATTGTTGTAAAATTCGTAGAAGAGCAACAGAGCAGCATTATTAAATTTTTAAAGTTTGTGTGACTAAATTCAATGTTATAATAAAAATTTTTGTGTTCAATAAAATGAATGAATAAATTTTTATGTTAAAAACAAAAGTTGGATTTCTAGTTTGGTAGCTATAAATTTTGAATGATTTAAAATATATTTAAACTAGAATTAAATTTCAACAAAGGCAAGAATATCAGAATAAGGCTAAGAGTGTAAAAAGAACTGCACGAAGAGATAAGTGTGTCATCTCTTAAGAAATTGGCAGACACAGCAGCAGAAGGAGCAGCCAGCCAATCAACACAATATGAGGAATTTGTATCATGTCAAAAGTGGTACAATTTCATCCAGACTGTCAAAGATAAACAGGGAATTCTGCTAGTAACAAATAATTATGGAATGGATACCACGGAAATCAGCAACACAGAAGAAACTCTGAACAATTTCGAAATAGATGACCGCTTTACAGAAAACTTAAGCATCGCATGTACCAAACCACTCAACATTTACGCAGTTAAAAGTGCAGAGAGACGTGATTTGATTTACATCCGCACCTGGCTATGGAGCCTTAATCAGACAGTGGTCAAGCCACTATGCATAATTTGGAACGTCATGCTCGTCGTAGGAGGCCGAAGTCATAATTCTATGCAACAGGTCTTTCCTAGTTGCAACTTTAGTGATTCCAGCAGCAGGGCTGCAAACCACCACACCTTGCTAAAGAGTTGGAGACCATCAACTCCTGTCCAGAACACATGTCTAGCATGCTCACTGGACTGGATCATTCACCAAGCGTGTCATTAACGGTGAAATGATCCTGGCCACCATAGAACCATAAACTGTTATGGGGCCGCGAAACCACAACCACCACGATACTCCTATATAGGGGCCAACCTCAATAATCAGCTAGAGAACAGTTAAATGTCTAAAGAGACAAATAACGAAACTCTGGGGCTTACTGATTCCCGTGGAAATAAAGTGGAGTTCCCAGTTGGACCCTGGCGCCTTCAGGGGACTGGACTCCCTTCTTCCCCCAGTTGCGCAGGTCTACATAGTAGCTCTCCACAAAGACCATATATATGCCCCCGGGGGGTAAGTTAAAAGTGCAATAAAGAAGCGCAAGCAGAATAAGGCAGCAGCTGGAGATGGCATATCAGCAGAACTTCTGCTCGCCGACACAGAACTAGCAGCGCTGAGGTTCTTCTACAAACACTTATCGAAGAAATATGGACGAGGAAAAAATTCCTGCTAGCTGAAATGAAAGAAAGGGATTACTGTGAAGTTACCAAAAAACAGTTTTAACAACTGTAGAGGAATAACTCTGTTCAACACCATTTTTAAAATAATTGCAACCATAATTAAAGTTAAGATAAAATGAACAACAAATTAAGAAGTGAATAAGCAAGATTCCGGCCAAATAGAAGCTGCTGCGTAGACCAAGCCAACATGCTACGTATAGTAATCGAACAATCACTGTAATGGCGTAACCCTCCATATCTACTGCTTATCGACTTCAAGAAGGCCTTTGAAATGGTTTAAAGTGCTGCAATTTAGAGAGCGTGGAAAAAAAGGGGAGGGTGTCAAGTATCATTTACAGTGATATTTTTACTTAAGGATTATTTTACACATTTTAATTTTTTCTCAAATTTTCTTTTGACTTTATATTCTTTAATAAAAATACAAAACAGAAAATTAAAATCATTAAAATATTCAGTTTTACAAAACTCACCAATTAATAAAATGTATAAAAGAGTTCTGTGGAATGTATGGTCCACATTTTAATTTGTTATTGAAAATTTTAAGGCATCTGGTTAATCTGCTATTCAAGCCCAAATTCTTAAAAATCACGGTCTTTAAGAGCAAAGCTTCTTAATTTTTAAATTTATTGTTCACTTACAATTGCAGCCCGACATATTTCTATATACTAGAAAAGCTTAAAACAGATAAAGTTAGTTCAAGTAGAAACATCGGTCAGTGAAGACATAGAGATAATAAAGAATCTTTTAGGCGTTGAAGTGGTAAAGTTACCATCGTTTTTTTTGTGCATAAAAGTGTATAAATCATTTAATTTAAAACTCTAAAGTGTTTTTATTTTGCAACTAAAGAAATCAATACAATAAAACGTTTATTAAAGCAATAAATGTAACAATATTATCCAAGTATTAATAAAAACCATATTATAACATATTTTATTTCCAATAACGAAGTAACCCGTGATTTATTTAGTTATTAATCCAGAAATTGTGGGATTCCAGGAATATACGTGTTACGTTAACCACTTAAAACTGTGATGCGACTGTCGTTAGTAAAATAGGGTACGCAAATACAAATTGAGTATTACTACCATAACTTGTTTTACATTATATTAGGCGAATTTATCGTGGTTCACAACAAGATTCAAAATGAACCCACAAGATTCGCTCTCATAGTTTTGTATGGCGAACCATGTTGTTTCTATTAAGATTCGGGACCAAATCTGGAGGAGCGAGCTTCAATTTTTGCTGCCCGTGTGAATATAGTATTATTGCCCAACATATACATACCCCCCGGGGGCACATTTATCGGTTCTTATAGAGTACTCAACTATCTGGACCTGTGCAACTGGGGGAAAAAGGGAGCGCAGTCCCCTGAAGACAGGCAGGTGGTCAACTGGAAACTCCACTTTATTTCCACGGGGATCAGTGAGCCCCCAGAGTTCATTATTTGTCTCTTTAGAGTTATAATAGTTCTCTGGCTGATCATTGGTGTTGGCCCCTATATGGGAGCATCGTGGTGGTTGTGGTTTTGCGGCCCCATATCCAATGGTTTTCTATGGTGGCCAGGATCATTTCGCTGATAATGACACGCATGGTGAATGATCCGTCCAGTGAGCATGCTTGACATGTGTTCTGGACAGGAGTTAGAAAGTCTCCAACTCTTTAGCAAGGTGTGATAGTTTGCAGACCTGCCCTGGAATTATTCAAGTTGCAACTAGGTGGTTCTGTTGCTTAGAATTATGTCTTCGGCTATCTAGGACGTTTGTATAACGTTCCAAATTATACAAAGTGGTTTGTCCACCATCTGATTAAGACTAATGGTCAGGCGCGGATGTAAAACAAATCACACTCTGCCCAACATGTACAATAAAATTCTATTTGATGTCATCACTTATTGTAGTTATTATAATCATTCACTGCAGGCGCCTGTAGCTGTGTGTTTCTTTTGGTCTGTGTTAGTTTTTTTTGTTTTTTGTTGTTTATTTCATTTCGTGTAAGTTTTTCATGAGCATGTTGTTGTTGTCTTGTGTGTATAAGATTTCTTAGAAACTATGCAATTTGTACAAAGTTACAATAGGTCATTTCACTTTCTTTTTCACTGATAATTATTTTCGTATAAAACTTTAAACATCTTCGCATTAATACATACAATTAAATAACAAGAAATTGTTTATTTAATAAACGTCTCCTTCAAATATTATCCCATCATCATGTATTCTTTAAGAAAAAGTAATGAAAAGTTAATAGAAATCTTTAGCTTAGGCTGTGAAAAACAATGTGACTATAATCTTTTGATCTGAGATATTTCTCTTTCAAATAACCGAAATGAGATACCAGTAAAGTTAATTTTGAGAAAACCAAAAACTTTATGGTTACGCATGGTAAGTATGAATTATTTAATTAATATTGAATTAATTTGTGATGTTTCTGTTAAATTATGCTTTATGAGATTTTATTTTTTTTTATGATATTTTCGAGTTTTATACAATTTATTTTTTCTTCAATTCTTATGCTTTAAAAACAAAACAGGGATGCTGCTTAAAATCGTATTATCACTAGGAATCGCAATTTTACAAAATCAAATATATATTATTTACATTCTCTTTTAATTTTCTTTGTTGAGATGGACTAAAGCAGAAATTAACATTTTATTTTCTGCAATGCAGTAAATTTGGTGTTTGCTTCTTATGACTCACACAGATAAATCATTTTTGGCAAGCTAAAGTTTGTTTTAAAAAATAATTAATACAGTTTCTAAAATATAACAATCGAAATGTGTTATAATGGTAGTGTTAAAGTTTTTCATAAATATGGTTTTATTTAAAATGTTTTACAAATAATATCTGTATCCAATATTAAAGCAGGATGAAAACATTTGAAACAACACTTCACAGAGGGAATTATAAGTAAAGTTAAGTTTAAATATGACTGCTTCAGTTATAGTTCAAAAGTGTTAATTTCAACATAATTTTTAGTTCTTCAAAGTATCTTAAGGAATAATAATACTATTACGTTGATACCTTTAATAAACGTTTTGTTGTTAGACTTCTTTTATTGCCAAATAATTATACACAACACTTTAGAATTTTAAATTAAATTACATGATTTATTTAAATGAGTGTTTACTTTTATACACTTAAAAATACACAATGGCAACTTTACTACTTTAACGCCTAATAGCGGGTTTATTATCTTACTGTCTTTACTGGACAAGGTTGACAGTTTAATTGACCCTTACCCAGCAGATGGAGCTGTTTTTGAGTGGCTCTCGCATATTAAAGAAAATTCTACTTCTACATCATAATATATTGTTTTTGTTATCATTATTCAGGGTAGGCGCTTGTTTGTATATTCAGTGTAGGCTGTGTGTCTTTTTTTTCTGTGTTAGTTGTTTTTGTTTTCTATTTGATTCTTTTATTTTGTGGTATTTTAATAAAGCATATTACTGTTGTCTTATGTTTCGAAGATTTGTTAGAAACAACATATTTTGTAAACAGATACAATAGGTCATTCCAATTACTTTTTTACTAATAATTATTTTCTTTGAATATTTAAACTAAGCATTTTCATAACAATACTTTAAAATAAAAGTGTCTGTTCACTAAAACTTTTCATGGACAAATAATAAAAAAAAAGAAAACGGTATTCGCTTACAGCGCAAAACGGGAAATATGCAAGAATTTCGCGTTTTCAGGTAAAGCCACCAACCTACTTAAAGCAGACAGACAGTGCATTCTTAATTAAAAGAAGATGACTGCACCACTTGCTCATTCGTACTCATTCAGACATTCTAACAGACAAAATATGAATGATACGTTCAATCACGATCTCCCAATAGTGTGATAACTCTATCACACTATTCCGATTTTAAGGCCCTTGAGACTGAATATTGTATATTGTTATATAGATATATGTTCGGAAATGATGCTGCATTCGTTATTATGGATAATATAAGTATTATGGAATTGGAAACTCTCGCCAATAGAATTGTTCCACACAGTATAATATTCTGTTCTTTACAACTGAACACTTTCTTTATTGTGGTCAATAAATAGAACGCACAGTGGACCATTTTACAAGAAGGCGGCCAAAAGTCCTTTTTTTATGGTCCCCAATTCTAAAATTTTAAAGTTTTAGAAAGCAGATACACACTGAATAAGGTGATTCAAAATGAGCATTTCCAATATTTTGGACACCTATTAAACACCTTTTAAACACCTATACCTTTTTTGCTGCACAAGCTTTTTAAGCCAAAAGAACTTTGTATAATAGTGTAATTTGTTAGCTATTAGTATTAGAAAACTGAATTGTTTTTGATTGATTTTTGATTTTAGAAATTAATTTCTTTAGAGGTCAAAATTTTTTCTAAGTTTTCTTACTTAATAGAGAATAACTTCTAAAGTTTGTTAGGGAATGTAAAAGCATTAGCTCTGTGTCATAGCCCTGAATGTCCCCTACATGCCTATATCCCATTGTATACCCGGCACGGTCCGACCGTGAGCACCAGAACCATTTTTCTGACAGACGGTCGAAAATTTTTTGCAAAATGGAATTAAAAATTTTTTTCTGTTTTTCTATTTTGTAAGACTTTTATTTATTTTTTAAATCGCCTTTACGAGAGACGTTTTAGATGAATATGCGTATTTTTGGAAAGAAAACAAATTTTTAGTCAATTTCAAAGTCATGCACAGTTGGTCACAAAAATATTTTGCCTACATAAAATAACATAAATTTATATAATTTAGGTCACAAAAGTACTTTGCTTTTTAAATTGATTTACACTGATTGTAAAATAGTTTTTTTTTTCAAATCGTAAAAATTGCTTGGAGCATATTCTTAAATTGGGTTATGATTTTGATTTTGGTCCGTTAGACGAAACAGTGAGAAAAAATAAGGAAAATGACGAAACCAAAACAAAAACAAATTCAAGAAAAATATTTAGAAAAAGGCCTAATTATCGATCAGCCAAAGCAAGGAGAAGGGAACACAAATGATGGAAATAGATATTGTACTAATGAAGACTTGTTTGTTATTTTATTATGCACATCAGATCCCTATATGTTCAATATCTAGCAAACATGAAAAACTACTTCTATTGAACTAGACGTAGAAGCTAAACTGCTTCTAGAAAATGAAAATCAAGGCTATTTAAAAGAAATATTTACTAAAATTGTTTAATAATTAATAATTTTTCCAAACACAAGAGTTATCTGTATGTATATCATCCTTTTAAAATTTAAAATTTTGTACATTAATAAAGTATTAATCAATTTACAATAAAAGTTTACATATACGAGTAGTATTATGTTTATTTTGGACTTAAATACCTTCTCATCTAAAGGAAATTTGAACCAATGAATATATTTTTATGCTTGGTACTTAATGAGCTAATTTTTAACTTAAATTGTTACAAAATACCAACCTTTGGTTTTCGTACTAAAAATTTCACGGTGGCCAAAGCTTGGCACTATCTGACTAAATTTAAGTTTTTAATAAGTATAAATTCTAAACGTGACTTAAAATATAAGACTTTATGTAAAACAAACTATTTGAACATGTTTTAATACTTTACTTTCGTACTAAAAATCAGCTAAAATTTAGAACGCATTTTTAAACCTATCACAACTATTTTTCTAACCGGTCGATTTTAAATTTTTATACGTTAAATGAAAGCCTATGATCTTACCTAGTAGATAAAAAAACCGCGTATCAAAATTATGATCCGTTTAAAAGTTATATATTTTTGACCGCGTTCTCGTAAAATGGTCCACTGTGTAACGGTTATTTTAAGCTGTATTAAATAGTGTGACTTGCGATTATTCAATGCCTGATACTTGAAGTAAAATCTTATCTTAAAATATTCTTGAGTTGGGTGACAGTTAACTTTGTGAGTTACTCAACCAATTATAATAAAATCGTATTAGTGTGTGAAGTCCTTTAAAAATTAATTAAAATTAAGTAACCTAGCAATGCAAATATCAATCAATTCGAAGACTGGAAAAATGTCATGTCATGTCAATGAATTGTCCACATAACATGCAATATCTTACGACATGCTATAACATACTTAATATCTAGGTAAATTCAATCGTATAAGCGAAAATAACTTTGAGTATTGATTGGGCATGGTGTTTTAAATTAATTGTTGCAGCTCTCTATTACTTCTAATATGACAATTAAAGAGGCGGGTTAAAATAATTTATTTTAATTGTATCAATGTATCTCTTATTTATTGATGATGTTTTCGATACCCTTTAGGTTCCATTTGGTTAGTTTACGAGTATAATAAAAATTTTATTGTCAATTAAGAGGAATATTCAAAGTAAAAATTATTTATTTAATAATTGCCAACTGGCAAGACTAATATTATTAATTTATAATTCTTAGCATACTTTGAGGATAATTACTACCCCATTGTAAAGCGAAACATTTTTCAATAATTTTAAATATATTAGTGTTGCATTTTTAACCATTGGAAATAAAAATGCATCAACGACCCATAAGTCTCATCTATATAAAAATCAGGTGGCTTCAAACGAACTTTAGTTCGGGCGTTGTATACAGTAAAATATGTACATTTGGTCTTCTAACGTTGAAACATGTTTCATATATAAAGAATATGAATATGAATTTATATTTGAATTTTAACAAATTTCTTTAATGAAATTGATAGAAAGGATATATAAGGTTTTGCTGCCGAAGTTTAAAGGTGCGACTCTTTAAATTGAAATTAGGATTTAAATTGGTAAACAAAATTTGAAATCAATCACGTTTTCAAAAGCACAAAACATTTTCCATATGCTCAAGGTCATATATAAAGATCTGCTGTTCAAAACCGCAGTTCGACCGTGTTAACGTTTCATAAAGTCAAATCTTTATTATTGTGTTTGCACTATCCCTAATTGGATTTTTTAAGGGTGTCGTATTGCAAGCAAATACGTTTTACTTAATTTATAGGCCCGCAGTGTAAACTCCAACATAAAAAGCAATTTAAACATTTTCCTTCTAAATCTATCATATGTCCTCTTTGGCCAGTGAATTAATCTAGGAGGAGTCTCCTTGATAAATTTAACCACAAGAAGTAGACTAAAAGCTATTGGTTTTTCCTATAACATTATTTTTCACAGTTATTGGTGCGCAGGTTTGAGGTTAGGAAGTAAATTGTCTATCAAATGATTAAATGTCAAAATTTGAATTGTCATTTTATGGAAAATTAAGATTTCCGTGGAACATTACACTCTTGAGCAAAGAATTTTAATTGTAGAAATTACTAATAAGAAACAATTCTTCGAGCAGCTTTTCTTTGTAATTAGACTGTTCTGAGACCGGTGTTTGTAATTAATTGCGTCTAATCAAAACAACACGCTCGTAGTGGCCATAGTTATACAAAAAAAATTAGTAAAGAATGGCCATCACCATGAATTCTCTGTGCTACCAAATTATTACAGGCAATTTTTTTTTATCAGAAATGGTTAATGTCGACATCAATGACTTAAGGTTTTAGCAAGACGGCACCACTACATAGACAGTTATTGAATAAGAAATTTCCCGGTGGTATAATCACTCGATAAGGCATTATCAATTGGTTGCCTCGTTTTTGTGATTTATGACTACAGGATTATTTTCTCTGGGGCTGGGCTAACGTGAACAATCCAGAAACAACTAATGCTTTGAAAGAACAGTTTCAGCGCCGCATTAAGGCGATAAGCAAAGCTTCGTTGCAAAATGTGTTTCAAAATTTTGTGATAAGAGCGCATTTCTGCTGACCTGCTAGAGGGCGACAATTATCCAATATCATATTTCATTATTTATTTCCATATTTCCATTGGTATCAATAAAACTAAAGTTTTCGAAAAACGTGAAAAAATTCACTTTCTAATCTCAAATTTGCCCATCCATTACATTATGCTGCATTTATCGTCGATTAATGTATTTTTCCAATATTTAAAGTCCATGTCTTTTTTGCAGAAATTCTTTTTTTTTGCTTGAGAAATAATTGTCTTGTTCAAAATGGATTTTTTTATTTAACTTGTAAATTAAAATTTAACTCAAAATAAGATGAAATAGAAATTTAAAACGAATTTGAGACTTCTTGATCTTGTAGAAGAAGATGTATTATTTTCACTAATTTTCTTGGAAACAGATGGAATCAATGATCGTTTGCCACAAAGCTTCTGGCACAAAGCTTCTGGGCCAATAAAGAGATTATTTTCATCTCCTAATCGAGTCTACTTTTGTATTCCCCCCTTAAAAAAATTATTCTTTACAGTTAAGCAAAAGCAATTACTGTTCTTTACCCTCATCAAAGCACTGATGAGATTTGAACTCATGACCTTGTTTTTAACAAATACAATTTAGTATATTTACTAAAAAGAAAATCATTAAATATGTCCTTTTGAAAATAGTCCTTTTTTAAATTATTGACTTCATGCATTATTGTTTCATTAATTTATCTTCTTCCTCTTCTTCTTAACATTTAGTATACGATTATTTTAATTTAAGCTATACCGGATTATGTTAATAAGATTTAAATTTTTTATTGATACTGCTACGATTATTATAAATTATTCCGAAGCTTAGAATCAGTCAGTCAATCAATTATATTTTTATTTTAGTTTGCCTGTCATTGTTGACAAGAATTAAAGAAGTTCTTATTAAAATTCAAGCTGTGTGCTGAGCAGCTTGTGGCAATATTTCACACAAAAATTTTCATACATTATAAATGCCCATATAGATAGGACATGCAAATTTTCAATTATATAATCGGTCACATAAATCTTTTATCAGTTTAAAAATCACAAATATTAGCGTTTAACCAAAGTTAATTTTAAATTCTTTATAAAGCTGAATTATAAGGCTGGAAGCAGCCCTTCGATTAATGCTGCTTATGCAAATAAACCACAAAAATAAAGTTTATTTTGCCAAAGTATATTTTACAAACGAAAAATTTTGTCTTATCACATGAAGAGGAAACAAAGTGTGTGTAGTTCTCATCCCCATAAATCATGTTTTTTTAGACAAAATGTCTAAGAGAGACTTGTTGAAAATTATAAAATCGTACAAAGTAAAAAGGTTTCTTTAAATTATGCAATTTTAGAGTTTTCTGTGTAACAAGGGAGTTTTAAGCATTGCATAGTTAGTTACTATAATACGAGGGTTGCTACTGTTTCTAAACTTATAAATAAAAAAGAATCCATCTTATTTTTTTTTAAGAGAAATAGCACTTCAGGCAACAAGGCCTGTTTAGTCAAGTAACCTGCTACATTCTTTAGGAAAGGGATAGAGTAGAGATAAAACAGGTGGTGAAAGTAGAAGGATAGTTACGGAAATTAAGTGTCATAAAAGACAGCACAGCGACCAGTGACTGTGCCTTTACCACTGAGCAGCCCCACCGACAGTTAATTTTTATTTTTGTAGTGAAAAAAAAAACCAAGGTCTTCATTGGGAATCGAACCCACAACCCCCATACTGACAAGCTAGTACACTACCTACTAGTCTGCAGGGGCACCTTTCTTTCCTTTTTATCTTTCAAATTGAAAAATTGTTGCAATTAGGGGTTAGAAAAGAGTACTTTAAGCTAAAACCGCATTGCGGCTTTGTGATGAAATCTATAGGTGTAAAGAGTGCTTTTTATAGAGCTATAAAAATTTGAGATGTTGTAAAACAAAGATGCAGTTTTTAATTTGATTATTCGAAAGATAATCTTCTGGCATTGTAATGTAAATATGACCGCCACGCCTGGCTTGGATGTAATCTGCTCTGGAGATTCAATTTTCCTTGACTATTCCTAACATTTGTGACGGTATATCAGCTTATCGATGTAGACTAGTTACTAGTAACTTCATATATCCCCATAGATAATAGTCTAGTAGCGCTAAATAGCACAGGGGCCAATTTACGGGTCCAAAATTTGAAAATAGTGGCACGAGCTGTGTGACATATTGCGCAGTCTTATTGAAATCACGACTCCTTCACATCATGATTGTTCAACTCATGACCTAAAAAGTTAGTAATCATGACTTTATAGTGGTCACCATTAATTGCAACGTTCTAAACAGTAACATTTTAAAAGAAGTATTGATGATTATTATCTCTTCAATTAAGGCAATTTTGTTTACTGACATGTCCGTTCTAATGAAAGTAAGTTTTATCGTTAACCGCGTTAATGGCAAACCTGTTTTGGGTTCAATTTTCATAATTTAGAAGCGTTGTTAGGGATTTAGTTTATTTATATTGGAATGCCAAACCAAACTAAAAATAAATCACTTCACAGCTTGCAGAAAGTGTTGCCAAGTTGAAGTTAATTAGCTCTATATAAACACTAGCTGTGTTCCCGTACTTTTTGGGTAAAGTTTGGGCAAATGAGAGTAATGAAAAAATACTCTCAGTTAGAGACTAAAACGTTAAAAAGTACGGGAACACTAAAAACCAAATTTTTAGCCCGAAATAAAATGTTAAAATTGTTCACTTGTTTTATGTACATGGAAATATGTACATATGTAGTTAACTATGCATATATACATATATATCTCATCAGAATGTTTTTTATGCATAGATTATATATCTATATATAGAACATACATACATAAATAAAGAATAGAAGCATTTACTTACATTTTTCAACATTCTTCAATAAAACATTTTATTTCAACTCTAAAGAGTTTTTTATTGTTTATTTTATGCAACAGCTGATTGATTCACAATCTTACCAAATCAGCCCGAAGAAAAAGTGCGGGCTGTTTTGGGCAGAAAGAAGAAGAATATTATTCTCTCAAATTCTCTCTCACTTGCCCAAACTTTGTGTACGGGAACGCTTTTGGGTAAATTTGGGAACCCGCGGGCTCCTAAAGTTGAGTACGGGAACAAACCTACTATGACATAAAGTTCGTTTAACAAATTTTTATTCCCCTCAAAGTAAAGTTTTTGGCTTCAGTCTATTCATGTTGGAATGCTAAATCAAACTAAACGTAAATCACCCGCCAGATGACAAAAGTGCTGGCAACTTAAAGTTGTTGTTTTTTTTCTTTTTGTAATGATAGATGTCAAATTTTATACACGTTCTTTATCGTGCCAGTTTTTCTTATAGCCTGTTTCCACGACAATTTGAATCTCGTGTTTCGCTCTCTGACGCAAGTTTGTGAATCATGCTGTTTACACGACTCATTTATCTGCTTCGATTTGGCAGTTGTTATTAAACAGAAAAACATAAGTTGAAAAACAACAACAACAGTTGAAAAACAACAGAAGATATCCTTCTTGCCGCGATAGCATTAAGTATAGTTTTTTTCCTATCCATTTTTTTTTTAATTTTATAAAATTAAAATTAATTAACACACCCACAAAACAATTATATTTTTTAAGTTTTCACTTTTAACTTTGTTTTGTTTGTAATTTTTCTTTGTTTACAAAAACGTTTAATTTTGATAACTAGTGCAGATAAACTTACGATAAAAATTAGAGAAGAGAGGATTTTTCCTTGCTTCGCAACTAGATTCAATATGAATCTACCAGCTTCGCTCTCAAAATTTTGTATGGCGAAGCAGGTTGATTCGCTTATGATTGGGGTGTGAAGCAAGAATAGAGAGCGAAGCAGGTGCCGTGGAAACAAGGCATTATGCTGTATCAGGGACGGTTAACGAAAATTATTATTTCAGTCTTAAATTGCGCTTAATACATAAAAGTACAAGTATTAGGATACTTTTACCATCTATAGATTATATACAAATTATATAGCGGACTACAAGCTTTCTGACCCAAATCATAATTTTTCAAAAATAAAATTCATGTTGTTTTTTTGTACTTGCTGTAGACTTGCATGTGCTTAAAATCGGGTTTTTCAACAAGAACTTTGTTTTTCCATTCCGTTTTTCATCGTATTCGTAGTAAATGCATTTTAAATTCTTTTACAATGAATTCAATTTTGCACGAAAATCGCATTAAAAAAAATAAAATCCACTATGAAAATGATGGTTCTGTAAAAGTTAATATCTCATAAAATTCGTAATAAAATTCGTGATATTTTCGGACGACATAATCGTCCTTTTAAGAAGTTCGATACAAAAAGTGCGAACACCAATAAGTATTAAGAATTCGGCCGAGTCATTCAACTGAAAACATCGAAGTCGTGAGTCATAGTGTTGAATCAGATCCAAATTTGTCAATTCATCGACGTTCTCAACAAATGGGGTTATCCCAAATCACCAAATGGGGAATTTTGCGTACGAATTTGCCTTTGAAGCCTTACAAGGTACAACTGGTGCGATTATTGAGAAGCCTTTGCATGCTCAACGAGTCACTGTATAGTGTGCTGTGTGGTCTGAAGGCGTGATTGGGCCATTTTTTTTCGAAGATGAGACTGGAAATGCGGTAACGTTCAATGGATCACACTATCGCGAGATGCTAACAACTCAATTTTAGCCTATTTTTGACGACGTGGATATCACTGACATGTGGTTTCAATAGAACGATGCCACATGTCACACAGCCAATGAAAAAAATAATCTATTTCAAAACAAATTTCCCGATTGCATAATATCACGACAATTAGCAGTTAAGTGGCCAGCTAAATCGTGTGATTTAACACCAATGGATTATTCTTGGTGGGGTTATGTTAAGAACATAGTCTATGTAGAGCCAATCGAATCGAATCGATTCCAGCCTTAAAACTAAAAATCCGTAATGTGATTAATGAAATAGGACCGCCATTTTGACAAAATGTGATTAAAAACATTAATGAACTCATGTAGGAAAAATATTTCGCTAGAATATGTCGAAAGCAAAGATCCTGATCCTGTCATCCATAATAATGCTGCTTTTACTGGCATCACAATGCTGGCTGATAAAAGCTGGAGTGAAAATGGAATTATAGATCTCACCTTTGAGATGCATCAAGAAGATTCTCCGATTTTAAAAGCAACTGTAATTAAAGGAAGTTTTGATATAGCTAATTATTTTGCAGTTCTCAGCATGGCCGTGCAGGATATTTGCCAGATATCATTTTTCATTCATAATCGCCGAAATTTTATCTGCGGCATTAATCATATAATAGTGTGCCAATAAATATTTCTTATTAATGGCGAAGTAAAGTGAGAACGAAAATAAGTTGAATTTTAAAACTTTTAGTGAGTATCAACGTAATTTTATAGATTTAGACAACTACCATGCTACATTTCACCCTACATTAAACTAGTGTTAGTTTGTTACTGAACTTATTTAATTGGATTTTTGTTGTTAATTTTTTTCTGAACAATATCACCTTGGATTTTGCTGTAAATATATATATATATATATATATAATCAATAAAAATATCACTTGTTTATTAAAGCAAAGTTAGATGCAATTAGAAGTCGCTGAAAGATGCCTTTAGAGATAATTTTAATCTTTAATAAATTTCTGTTAATATTTATTTATTAACCAATAATATTTAATTGAAAACATTGACAGACCATGGGAATTGCGTATCAGTAGCTTAGTCAGGAATAGAAATTATAGTACAACTATAAAGTTTTATAAATTATAATAGAATTAATATTCAAGTCCATTTGAGTAATGTAGTTTTCTCTGAAAATAAAGTTTTAGTATTTTAAAAAGTTATTTTACACATTTAATACATTTTTTACACAATTCATAACAGAGACTGGTGGAGTAAAAAGAAGGCATTTAAAATATGTTGGACAATCGCTAAGTTGGGTAGCTTAAAAGGTCAAATCCAAATGCTTAAGGTAGGAGTTCAAATCCCATAAAAGCCATGAATATAAGGAAATAATAAATATTGTAATAACAATTTGTTTAAAAAGAAGAGCAGATATTAAAAAAAGAAAATTAATATCTCAAGAAGAAAAAGCAAACAACTTTTATACAATGATAGTAAATAAAGGCCCCTACAGCAGACGAAATAATTCAGGCCATTTATTATTTAGCCTGGGTTAGTGAATTTGTAAACGGAGTTATACATTCGAATATAAGATGGAAGGGTTAAGATAACTGTTGGGTAAAATAAATCCGCAAATGACAAGTTGCACACGCAGCTGAAGGGTTGCGTACCATGCCTGGGTCACACTGTAATGAAATTTTGTTTTAAGTGGGGGATTAGTGAATATAAAATAGTCCTTGTAAAAATAACAGTGCTAACGAAACGCAGTATTAATAATCTGAGACTTTAATTCGCGTTCCTAAATTGTTATCAAATAATTTAACTTTATTTTAATTTTTTGTTGCACTTGTTGTTAAAGAAGACACGACAGCGTATAGTATGTTGGCCCTTAATAATTCTAAATATAAGGTTATATTTGTAAAAATCGCGGCTTGTATGGATACAACTTTTAATATTGTTTTTCTCACATTTGTTTTTCTCACATTCGTTTTTATAGCGATAACATTTGGATCCTGTGAAATTTCTAAATATCTGCGTACTATGGCTAAAAAACTAAAGCTATATAAATTTAAATCACGTCACTATATCAACAATCTTTATATTTATATACTTATATTTGTTCATATAGCATTCATATAGCAATATCATGTTCGTGAATATTAAGTTATTATTGATTTATTTTTTCTATTTATTGCTAAAGCGCATATTGCTTTACTGACACTATGCAAATTTTACGTGTCGTCTATTGCACTATTGCAGATAAAATATAACACTATTTTTATGAATATTCTATCACTTTTTTAATACCCTATAATTTGTAGATTAAAAAATTTCCACCTATTATGGCAGACAGATTTTGTAGCGACAACAATAGGTTTAGAATTTTAGACTTTTTATATGGAACCCTAAAACGAAGTAAGTAAGTGAAGACTCCTTAATGAGAAAACTAATCAAATACAGAAGTTTTTGTGAAATCGTGATTGACTTGATTAAAATCATACAGAGACCATGAGTTCGAATTTCGTGGCGTATATTTAAGGTGTGTGTTTTGTAAAGAACAAGTCGCGACTGGCAAGAGTAACATAGCTATGAAGCATTGTGCATTAAATTGGAGACCATACTAATTTATGTATTCAGAGCCAAATAATAAGAAAATTAAGTTCCAGAGAAAATTCGTATTTCAACTGAAAATGTTTTCTGTATCAATACTATTTTTTGCTTATAAGTTATGAACACAGGATCCTTTTTTTTCGGAAAAAATTTGTGTGGGACTTGCAAAGTTATCATGACAGATTGCCTTAAAAATTCATGGGGTTTGTGTGTTTTATAAATTTTTGTGACACATTTCATGCTAATAAAACTATATTCAGTTTGGCTTCAACTGTGGATACTAAAATTTAAACAACTGCTAAGCTTATATCAATATTTAAGTCGGGTAAAGATGCTATAATCGCTATCAATTATTAATCTATTAGTACGGTAAATTGTCTCGATAAGATATTTGAAAAACTTGTAATATAGTGGGAAGCCAAATTTACTGTGAGTAACAACGAACTGTTTGATTGTCACAAAGAACACTATATTATTTGGTAATAAAAACAATAGAAAGAGCTATGAAGTTATATGTCTGTACATAGAAAAGGCTTTGAATTCGATTTGGCATGGTAGTCTTATTTATCAGCTCCTAACGAAAATCATTTGCAAGACGGACCATTCATGGTAAATAATGTAAATCAATTTTCTAGCCCACGAAATTTTCTGTTGGAGTAGCATAAGGCCACTGTTATCTATTAACCACAATATATTTAATATGTATTTCAGATATTTAAATTCTAAGGAACCATGCTACAATTGTATGCGGATGGTAGTGCAATAATTATAAGAGGAACTATTATAAATGCAATCATTAAAATGGGAAATAAAAATAAGCCATGCAAGAACCTTAACCATAACGTTTCCATACAATAAATCACCCAAAAGAATTCCATACAGCAGGTTTGTTGTTAATTGAAGCGAAATTTAAATTCCAAGTGAAATGAATTATCTACAAATTGTTTTAGATATAAAAAAATTGACATTAATATATAATAATCTACACGTTCCTAAACTATAAAAATAAGATTCTAATGTACAGAATGTTTATACAACCAATAATGACCAACCGTTGTCAAATATGGTCAACAAAAGCTGTTAAAACACATCTCAAAAAGTTACTAGTTACTCCAAACAAAAATCTAAAAATTATTTATAATTTACCAAGACCGTACTTAACATAACCTTTAAACAGAAATGTTTAACATGATATGCTCTGAACGGTAGTGAGTAAAATAAGTCAAGGATTTAAAGTTTGTAATAGAGCTTCAGAAATTTGTAACCTTACAGTCTGTATCAGCTGCTACATTGAAGTCTATTTAAAAGTGAGAGTTGGATATTTCTTTTAAAACTAATCTATCTTTTCCTTTTAAATGTATATATTTTTATAAGTAAACTATTATTAACTTAAAAATGTAATAATATTTGTTGCAGTAAGTAAATTTTTAAGAATGGAAATATTTTATATAATTATATAATTCAATTAACTCTGTAATAATTAATTTTATTTTATAATTTTATTATACCCTGATTGTAAAAATGGTAGAATAAATAAAGTAATTATATTTTATGCTAATCTAATATTAAATCCATTAAAAACTTCACATGGTTGTAGTTAAGACACACGAAAAACAATGATTCTGTAAAAATATATTGTTGTTGTGTGCATATTATAGTAATCTTTAACAATATTTGAATGTTAAATAAGATTTTGCTTTAATTCGAAAATTAATCTCACCTTCTGATAAATTTTTTGATAAATTTGTTACCGCAAACAAATTTTATAACTACACCTAATTCTCTTTTAACACGATAGATATGCTCCCAGAGAATCGGTGTAAAATGAGAATTTGGTGGAAATAATATTAAAAAGTTCCTTTTAGAGGTCACTTAAGAATTTTTTTCGTGTTTACACATTTTAATTCTCTAAATATGTTAAAAGAAATAAATTATACTTTGAAAAAAAAAATTAATATTATAAAATCATGAGTAAAAATAATATAAACATAACAAAATTTTATCCATTGATAATTCAGTAGTTTTTAAAAAGAAAGACTGTGTTTGATTTCGCGATAAACGGTTATAAAATTCCCTGTTAATGATTTCAGTTCACCTTGAAATTTCGCAGTTCGTTCCTCATCAGGATAATGTTGTGCAAAATAATTAGCTATATCAAAACTTCCTTTAATTACAGTTGCTTTTAAAATCGGGGAATCTTCTTGATGAATCTCAAAGGTGAGATCTATAATTCCATTTTCGCTCCAGCTTTTATCAGCCAGCATTGTGATGCCAGTAAAAGCAGCATTATTATGGATGACAGGATCAGGATCTTTGCTTTCGACATATTCTAGCGAAATATTTTTCCTACATGAGTTCAAGGTTGATGGCTTTAAGTCGGCGAACGGTAACCCAATTAGATTAATACAGTCCATAATGGAAAAATGTTTCCACATATCAATGACTGTTAAATACTCATTATGGTCTAGTTTTTCTACCACGTATTGAAATGGACATTTGATGTAGTACATTTTAAAAATAGCAATGATTCCTTGGTTTAGCGGTTGACAGCAAAATTGCACATTTACGACCGGATGTCTAGGTGCAATGTCTAGAATTTAACGATCTTTAATTTCTAGACATTTTGCATTCATGTAGCATCTAACTTCTGAAATGAACCATTCTGTAAAGATTGCACTGCTCATACAGTCCTTTTTCTTTGCTGTCCAGTAGATTGGTAGTTTATTGAAATCTACACTTTTGATCGAGCGTGGTTTTAAAGCATGATTTACTAGCAGTGAATTTAATATGCGTTCTCCTAAACCATTGGAATAAAACAACAATGCTACACGGTCCTTTGCACCTTTAAAATCACCGGTAGTTTTCTGCGATTTTGCAACATAAGATCTGCTAGTTATTTTTTTTCCAAAAGAGGCCACTTTCGTCTTCATTCCAAACTTGATGTGTTGGGTATCCTCTGTTTTTAATAATTTTTCTAAACTTTTCAGGAAATTTTTTGGCAGGCAATTCAGTTACTGACGCAGTTTCTCCCTGTCGTTAAAGAAAACTTGTCATCCAACCTGTACCGCAGAAAATTCTTGTTGTTTTGACTGAGGTGAAGTGCCTGGCTTAACGTCGTTAATACGTTTATAGATTCTTAATACAGTTTGCTTGACAGCAATTCCATCTACTGGTATTTTTTTTATGATTTATCTTCAATCCATATTACCAAAACTCTTTCGTCCCAGAATATACCGATTTTCTAATCGCAGTTTCAATTTTCTTGATTGTTCTAATGGTAACAAAATGCTTTCCTGCAACTGTTGCACCTTGTCCTGTTGCAAGTTGATCTAAAATCTTTATTTTAGTATATAAACTGATCGCCTTTCCCTTCGGTTTTATTTCAGGTGTATTATGTGAAATTGTGTTACCAAACTAAATTTTATGTTAATAATGCAAAGATTTAAAAATTATTTAAAGGTTATCTGTTATTGAGTTAGTAACTATATATAGAAGCACTAACTTTTTTTACTTATAATGTTTTAAATACTCACAATATCTAAACGTCTTTTCTTTTTAACACTCAAAACCAAACTAAATTGCATAAGAAGTACATTACGTTTGTTCTCTTTGCATAATTCTGCGAAACCCGTTAATATACACATGTTGTTATAGCAACAGATGTACACGATAACAGCCCAAAGACGCTCCGCCTTTATAGATGCGTTAACACGCTGATACTCTTAGATCCTTAACAATAAACAATGACTGCGATATGCTCTATGAGACTCAAGAAAAATTCCTAAAATCTTGAAAATCGTTTTAAAACAAAACAATTTGTGTAATTTTTTTTAACTCGTGTTAAATGAAATACGTGTAAAAAGAGAATGAGGTGTATGTTATAATTATATAAAATTTTTTACTATTATATTTTTTTATTAAACATAGTATTAATAAAATTACTGTGGAATTTAATATTATTTTTGGCTTTTTTTAAAATTTGAATGATGGTTTAGGTAATTGGTAACATATTTCCTATTCCAAATGAGTAATAAATTTAATTTTTATTTCAATGTATTGTCGGTTATTAGCGTAATATATTTTTTTAATAAGTTAGTTTGTAGTAAAAAATTACTAAAAATAAACAAATAGTTCTTGGCTGTAAACATAATATTGTTACTTGGTTTATGTTTTATTAAAGGTTCATTTAAAAATCATTATACTTAAGATTTTTTTTAATAATTTTAATAAAAAATTAATAAAATATTTAAATAATAATAATAAGAAAATAAAAATAAAATGATAAATAATAAGGCAAAAATAAAATAATCATATTAAAGGCAATTAAAATGTAAGCAAAATTATCTAAAAAGAAATTTTATAAATATTGTATTATAATATGTTTATATTTTTAACATAAATATGGTTATTATGGCTACATGCTACCAAATTATTATTTTGATAGACCTTTATATAGTGCCAGAAACCAGAATATTATAGCTATTGAATGATGAAAATAATAATATTATTTGGATTTGTTCCGCCAGTAAATGATATACTATTGTAACTTCTTTCCGTTTTTGCTGGCTGTTTGTTTGGCGAGCGTTTTCGATGTGAAGACATCATTCCAAGGTCGTGTTCAAGATTGTACTGGTGAGTCAGTGTTCGGGTTTAGGTAGTTCTTTTATCAATGTCGTATCTACGCATGTAGGCAGATACATAACCCCGCATACTGTTCCAGGTGGCAGGCGTACCGAACAAACAGCCAGCAAAGATGGAAAAAAGCGACAACAACAATAATAATATTATTTGACCAGAAACAATAAATGTTTCTCTTAGATTATGCTCATCTCAATCATATTTGTTTTTTCTGCATTTAACAAATATCCCATAACTAAGTCGATTCTTATTAATTTCTTTATCGATATTTTCATTGCAGCTGCCTACTTGAACTTACACAGTAAAAGATCTAACAAAACTGTTATTTCATTTAAGAGATATATTACATGGAGTTATTTTAATTAGAGATTTGAGAGATTTTAAAGTTGTAAGCAGTTTCCTTGTTAATGCTTTGGATATCACGGCATTAGCTGAATGGGCATTTTAGTGATCTTTCCATCACAGATTTTAACCAACTTGTCAAGGAGAGAGAAAACAACTTTTATTTATTTTAATAGGTTTAAGAGATAAAAAAGTATTATCAGTTGTTTTACGTCATGTATGGTATGGCAAGTAAATTTTTCTTGATTTGTCTCTATATTCAGCTGATGCTCTTTGTAGGGCATAAGTACAATTGAGGCAGCAAATTACTTGTTTATTTAAAATAATATTTCTTCGGAAATAGCAAATAATCTGGTAAATTCTTATCTATGCTGTGGGGTTTTTTCATTGTTAAATACTTTTTAAAGTCAAATAAATACTGACAACTGAAGCTGTCAATGATTAGTCTCAGTTTTAATTTTCATTCATTAAGTGTTACGAGTACTTTAAAGCGTTTCTTAAGTAAATTAATATTATTATTATTAAAACGAACAAGTTACATAAAACATAAAATGAAAAATTTATTATTATCTCTGTTGCTACTTGTTGGCTTAAATCAAATATTGGCACGTTCTTTACCCTGGGAGAGAAGCAATACAGGCAATTGGTGGAATAATTACGATTACAATTATGATGAATTTAGTTTTCCAACAAAACACGACAATGATAATTTACATAGATTGTGGATGGATGAAAGTTCAGAAGAATCCAAAGAAATTACAACTCCTTCAGTAAATCATAATGATGGGGAAATTGGTAATATTCTTGAGGCCATAGTAGGTTCATTTTTGCTTGAAGATAATTCTGTAAGACAAACAAGTGATGAAGTTAAAGATAAAAATAAAGGTAGTGATGAAAATGAACACAATGGTGAAGGTGAGGTAGACAACTCTAACGAGGATGAGAAAAGTAATCAATTTGATATTCTTGTGTATGATCCTTTAAATAAAATTTTCGAAACCAAAGAAATGAAATCCTCTGAAGAGAAGAATAGCGAGGGTGAGAAGGAAAGCAACAGTTCCGAGGAAAATTTTATTATGACAGAAGACAAAAGTAGAGAAGAAGAAGTAGAAGAAGACAGTACTGAAATAACTGAAACAGAAAAGAATATTGAAATAAATGATTTAGCAAAATCTTCTGAAGAAAAGGAGGATGTTAATATATCAGAAAATGATATTAAAGAATTGACAACTTTCCTAATTACTTTAAGTGCTATTGAAGATATAATGAATATTGCAAATAAAAACGCGAATAATGGCGATGATGATGAATTGAAAAGCAAGGAAGTAGATGAATATTTATCACACTTCGGTTCTGTTTTGGATACAATTCTCAAAGATGAACTCAAATCGAAAGAAAACAAAGGAGAACATAGCGATAGTAAAGAAAACGATAGTAATGAGGATGAGGAGGATCAAAATGTTTATACTACTACTCCCTCTAATGAAAGTGATGAAGAAGACGACAATAGTTTAATAATTACAACTCCCAATAATGACAGCAGTGAGGAGAAAAATGATAACGACGATAATGGAAATGACGACACTAGTGCCAGTGATAGTAAGGAAAATGAATTAAATCTTATTTCTGTAGTATTTTATGGCATTAATGATAATAACCACCAAAGAGATCTAAATGATCATAAATATGAAGTTATTGAACTTTCACAAGAATATAAACCTACCAGTGCTCCATATTTGCCCGAACGAGCATCTTCATCTAGTCCAGACGAATACAGTGCCATTCAGGAATATGTTGAGATTCGTGAAGATCTCGATATTCAGCAAGACACTTTGAAAAGGAATGAACTCTCTTTGGATAAAGATTTTTATACAATACTTTCCAACAACTATGATAACGAAAGTATGAGTAAATTTGAAAAGGACATTTATATTGTTCATGAGAATTTGGAGAGAATTAAAAGGAATATTAATGCCATGCAAAATCTCCATTCAAAACTTTATATTCATAAATTGATAACTAACGCTATTAAAGATGTTCAAAATAAATCCAAGTAAAAATTATTGATTTTGTAAATATTAACACAAAAACATTTTTTTAATTTATTGTCAGAAAATACACATTTTATTTAAAATTTTTCACTTACTACTAAAACCTTGATGAAATGCTTTTCTTCTGGAAAGAGTATGTTAACGGTAAAGGTATGGAAATCATAGGTTAGATGTTTATTATTGTTTATTTTAGCGAAACGTTTCTTAAGTAAATTTTATTACGACTGCTATTGTGTCATTGATTAGTGACTTAGCACAGTTGAACGATTCTCAAAATTTTATATATTTATATAGACGGATGCGTAAAATGCTTACAACGGATATAGCGATACCAAAAATGCGGCATTTTCATTTGTTTTTTTTTTTCGTTAATAAAAAAAATTTAGAAATTTAAATAGAAATGAACTTAAGCCGCATGAATTATTTCAATTGCTACAAAAACGTATATGCTTACATGAGAACTTAATAACTATTTATATACGAAAGCTTCTTTTAATTTTGTGAATATTTGTAATAGTCTTCCTATGGGCACAGTTTAAAGATTTTATACTATTGTATAGTCATGAAAGTATTAACAACTTAACCTCAAATATTGAGTATAACAAAACACAAATAGTTTGTAGGTTTTGTAAATACCCTTCTTTATTATGATATTCGATAGCTTGTTAATATTTATCAAAATCCTTTTCATTACTTACCATGTCATCCAAGTGAAAACGGCTTCCTTATTCTTCAGACTTGACTTAGATTTCCTCTTTGGGAACTCAAGTCTCTTCACATACTACGCAGACTCCTTTACTGCCAATATATTCACTGTTGTCTCTTAGATAAGTCTCTCCTCCTCTTAAAAGTCTTAATTTAGCGACCAATTAACTTGTAACACATGACAAAACTTTGAAAAGAAATTGACAATTCTCTGAAATCACTGCTGTAGGATTCTCTTTTGCTTCTTTCCTTTAATAATCTCCGTTTATAGGTTCTGGAACAAAGTAGCTTCGATAACGTAAATGAAATATTGAGCCAATTGTATTTTGCATCATAAATAAGCTCCGTCCACTAGTATCTGTGGTATTAATTCCACCTTCTATATTCTTTTTCTATACTTTCGATCTTTACAAACAAAGTAATGAGATTGGTTTGCCGGACTTCGTGGACCTATATTTAGGTGCACTTCTAATCTAACTTAGCAGAAGAAATTTATTGAAACAGTTTATATCCTAAGCCTAAGGCTTACTAAAAGTTTTGTTTTATTGGCTACTACAATAAAGTTATGTCTCACTTGCTTTATAGACGCCTCCTCCTTTTAGTTAGAATTATAATTATGGATTGTATAATCTGGTGGAATACCTGTCTTCTTTACTCTTTTTCCATACTTGCGATCTTTGCCGATAAAATAAAGAGGTCGATTTGCCGAACTCGTGTGGACCTATCATTAGTTATCTGCGTATCCTAACCTACCCTAAGAAATTTATTCAAACAGATTATATTTTAACCCTAAGGATTACTTAATGCCTAGTTTTTTGGCGTGGGCCATTTGAAATATTATCCCGTTCTCTTTTTGTCAGTGGTTGCCATAATAATCATATATTACCTCTTCCTATTATAGTCGTACCTGATTTACCTCCTAGCCTATTTTGATGCTTGGTCTTTCTGAACCTTACGTTGATTCATCCATTTGGTGTACAGTTTTTGCCATTTTACTTGGCGTTTCTTAGTAATAACTAAGTTCGCCTTTTGCGGGAATCCATTTACAATCTTATTTGGTTTCCTTTAGTTCGGGTAAAATAAAAATTATATCATTTTAGTTGATACTGTAGATTAGTTATATTTACTGAGCTATAACGGTACTTTAGATGATATCTAGATACGCTTTCAAATTGTATATATGCAAAGAAATAGATGTGCATGCAGCCAAAACGTATCTTTTGACAGCCAATATGTAAAGTGTAATCATATTGCGATGCTTTATAACCATAGTATGGACTGAAATTAATATAATTAAAAAGAATTACTATGTGATTTAATTATATGGTCATATTATTAGTGTAAATTTTAAACTATAATTATTAGACAGGTTACAGAACTAAATTTGAAGCCAAAAATTATCTCGCTTTAGAACACGAAAAATAAAAAAATTCTTCATAGTGAAATCATTTACGAAGCAACATGATTTAGACTATTAAGTGAGGCACAGTGGTTTGAAAAAGTTTTATTTTGTAAATAATTTAGCATCTCATGAGCCACTCCAGATATGCTAATAAAATTTCATTGCCCAGGATAGGTATTTCTAAGTTAATATGTGGACGGTCTGCCCCTAGGGTACAGTGGAGCTTCTCCGTATGCCACAAGTTTGTTACTTCGGGCATACATTTATTTTTTACTAAATGTTAACGATTCATACAAATAAAGTATCAATAAAATTTATGAAAAATTCCTATAAACTAACAGTGTTGCTTCGCTAAATTGTCTCGGACCTCGCAAAGTGGTTTGAAAACGTTTCATTTGGAAATAATTCCGTAACTAATGAACCATTTAAGATATTTTTATTAAATTTCACGGAAGATGAGCAGCATGAAGTTGCGGACGATTGGCCATCAGGGTGTGCCCCAACAGTTGGGTATCCCGTGTATAAAATCTTTTGGAAATGTTGTTATTCAAAGGTTAAAAGTACATCTTGAAAATATCTACCTACCTCTTTTAGTTTGGGAGAAAATATTTATTAAAAAGTTACAAGCCTCTGAATTGGGATAATTTAAAAATGGCTTGTTTGATTATAAAATGTAAATGGCACCCACTGGGGATTTTTGTATGGAGGTGAGGAAAAATATATATTTGTCAAAAAATGTAGTGATTTCATCACAAATTTAGTTTTATTTATATAGTAATACACAAAAGTAATCAAAATAAAGAAAGTTAGAGAAATGTCGATCATTACCTGCAATGTAAAAACCATAACTAACAAAAAAATTTAAATGATTTTTTTTAATTTTTAATTTATTATTTATTTTAAATCTATTTTTAATTTATTATTCTAAAAGAGCCTTAACTTCGTCGCTTCTAACACTATGCTTTTTCTGGCTAAATGAAGGCGTCAAATGTGAAATCATGGGATCTGATGTTACCATCATTCGGTGCATAATATCTTCGTTCGCGGCAATTCGACTGCATTTCCTGGAGTGTCTAAGGCGATATTTTTTATAGTCTTTGTTACGACTTTCCTGAGCCTCTTCGGACAGCAGGCCAACAGGAAAAAATACTTTTCAATTATATCTTTTCCATGAATCAGAATTTTTTTAAGTGTAGGTGGCATATTGTACCACTCGTATAGTGCAACAAACTATTTTGCCGTCTCCAAAAAAAAATCGCCAAATTTTTTTGGATCTACTACCTCGGTGATTGTTACAGCTTCGAGAATTATTGAAAACCTCTTGATTATGTTTTCGTCGAGACCCGTTTTTTCGGAAATCAAAACAGGATTAGCAAAGAATCTTCGTGACGTATTTTCTGAATTTGTCGTACCAGAGCCTTTCTTAACAGTATCAACCTGTATTCCTATTTTCTCTTTAAGTTCACGCTTAATCAAACATTTTTGTATTGTATTTAGAAGCTACATGCAAAAGACACTCCATCCGCTTAATACGCGCATGAAGTAGTGACATACTAAATAACAGTTCTTGTTTATTTACCGACATAGCTTGAACTTCTTCGATTTTATTCATCTTGGATGTTGTGGCTCCACAAATAAAACAAGAAGATGGTGATGATGTTTCTGTTACTGATTGTGCTGTCTTGCCGTCAATCATTGTAAAATATAATTCATGTTTTACTTTAAAGTTACGATTATTTATTGTTAACTCAAATTCTTTTAGATGAGATATCTCCTTATCGACTCTACTGTAGTGTTCTACGATACTCTGTGGAAGAAGGTTTATTGTTGTACCATACTAATTTCTTTATGTAATCACTTAATGATAATTTAAGTGGTACAACTGATGTCATATATATATATATATATATATATGATATATATATATATATATATATATATATATGAGAGTCAGAAATTTGATCATCTGAAAACCCTCGGCATTAGTAAAATTGTTTGGGCTGTTTTACAGTAAATGCGAATAAAGGAAAAATTGCGTTAAAAATTTTAAAGGTTCACCCTCCAACCCGATCTAATCATAGCTAATTTTGGAACAAAATTTATGAAGTACAACAAAATTCCTCGGAATGCAAAACACAGAGTAACAAGCTATTATTAAAGCTCCATTGGTAAAAAAAAAATCAATTTTTTGGAGCATTTTTTCCCCGCTTTAGGAATTTATGTGTTAAAATATAAAAATTAAAATTTTATTTTACTATTTGAATAGGGGCTCTTTTATATACTTATAATTAAATCTTTAGGCTACAAAAATTGGATTGCCATAATATGATAAAAAGAACAGCTGAACATAATAGCTAAAAGACACACTGTATATAAGCAAACTTAAGTTACTAGAAAAATTTAATGAAAACCCTTCTTTTTGGTAACCATATTCTATTACCAAAACTTACAAACTATTTAGATACAGTTAGAAATTATAGTAGTATTCCTGCTATTGCAATAAGTTGATTTTTCCTTATGATTTCTTAAAGAAATTAAATTATTCACAAAATATAATTGAGTGAGAAGAGTTTGTATGTGCACTTGAAGCCATTTAAAAAAACTAATTGCTGGAAGATTTTTTTCTTCATTGGAAAAGTGCTTGAAAATGCAACAGTGAACATTATTGAAAAATAATTAAAACATGAAATAAGTAAATCAAACAACAGCAAAATTTATTTAAAATTTTCTTTTTGTTTACAAAAGACATTTGATTCGTTTCCTTGTTAAAATACATTTTTCTTGTTTCCATACGGAATGTGTGATCAGTTTCGCACTTTGCTTCAGCAAATTTTAAATAAACATTTAATTTATTAGTATTTATTTAGTTGCTTAAGTTAGTTCAATCTAGCTTATCCACATTATACTTGCTACTTAATTAAGAACAACGACTTTTAATTTAATTTTTAACTTTTAAACCCTTTTAAAGAATTCTATAGTATTGAGAACATTTTTCATTATCCGAACAGTTGATAATTAGAATCCTGTAAATGTTTAGAATGAAATTAAATTAAATATGGTGCTCCGTTATGGTACATTATTTATTGCATTCTGTTAGGTACATGGATAGGATACATTTGTCATTCCTTTCCGTCTTTTGTGGCAGTTTGCTCGGTATGAATGGCAAGTGCTTTCGGTGTAAAAACATCATTCTAAAGCCGTGTTCTAAACTGTGCTGGTAAGTCAGTGTTCAGGTTCATGTAGTTCTTTTATTAAAATCGTATCGTAATTTTTAATATTTCCGTCTGTTGTTATAAACTAGGCACGTGTGTCCGTCTGAAGTTGTTTTTCGTTTGTTCGCATTGTATGAATAGTTTTAGTGGTGTGAATATTGTTTGCGAGGTAATTTTTACCTGTTGGTTTATAATGACACTGTTAAAATCTTTTGTTTTGTAGATTTCCATGATTTCAAGAATATGTAGTCTTCGTTCTTTTTTGCTAGAATATGGTAATTTTATACAATTATCTATTTTCCACAGACACGCACGTGAGTGTCAAGCTGTAATGCAAAGTCGGTATCTTCTTTTTTTGTTTGTTTGAGCGTATGTGTTTTGTAAATCTTGTTTTAGTGTTCGTTTTGTCCTATGTAAGTATGTTTATAGATGCAAGTTAGTCTGTATACTCCGCTCTAACTAAATTTGGAAGTTGTTTCTTTAGATGCCGTAAGATTATGTCTCAGAGTGTTGCTGGTTCTTAATGCTGTGAGTAAACCTGCTTTTTAGAAAAGGTTAGCTAATCTATATATTTCTGGTTCTGTGAAAATAAAAGTGTGTCGTCGTATTGTATCAATTGCTGTTTTGACCCCTTTATTCCTGTTTATAGTGTTGTATTGTCTAAGCAGTTTGTCGATAATAGTAGATTTGTAAATTTGTTTTTAGCTATTGCGTAAATTGTGTCAAGTATTTTGTTGTATTTATCTGGAGTAAGTGGGATAAATACTGCTAATTTATTTTGGGTAGGGTGATTCGAGGTGATACGGATGGTAGTTTCCATCATAGTTGGTTTCCTATAGATTTCATATGTTAAATACCCAGTTCTTCGTGTCATTGTGTTCTCAAGATAATCCAAATTTTTCTCTTGTTCTTTTTTCAATGCTGCATAAAAATTTGTTAGAAAATGGCTGAAGTTGCGTGTCCCATGTCGAGTTCGTAGGGTAATTTGTAAAAGTGGTTCTTAAATCTAAAGCAGTCTTGTTTTATTATCGTCTTTACGGTATCTACATATCGCTGGTATATTGGTTTTCGTATAAATTGTGTAGTATGTCGCGTAGGATAACTAAGATTTCTTTTGTTGGTGTTCAGGTATAAAGATCCTTGATGTCAAAGGACCGTATATGTATTTTGTAAATTTATCTTTTCCTTAAGTAGTCCGGTGAGGTGTTTATCCAACTTAACTAAGTCTAGCCTGGTTTGTTAATTGAATGCTTAAATAAATATAGTTTGAATCTCCTATTATCTCTATTTTAAAACCACTATTTAAAAAGTTGCTAACCTCAGAATATTATTTGTTATGGAATGTAGTTTATGGAAACTGGCGGATAAAGCAGGCTATACTTTGCTCTATACTTTGCTCAAGCTAAATTCCATGTTTGAACAGGAAAATTTTAATTTATGTTTTCTTACTCCAGTGGTTAAATGCACTTATCAAAGATTGAGCACAATTTTCCAGAAGGCCACAATTATTTTATCACGATCAGAATTAGTATGTTGACCTTCAGTGCTTGAGTTGTTAAAAAACAAATTTTTACTTGTTTCGGAAAATTACAGTTTGAAAAAATATAGTTAAGCATTTCCCATTAAGATTTTAGTGGGGAAATTTGTTTTTAAATACGCAATTTCATTTTTGAAAAACAAACAATATCTATCAGCTAGTACGGATGGCACCAGTATTCGTTAAACAACGACAATCGCTTAATTTGTATTATTATTTAGTAAATCTGATAAGCCAATCTTCGTTTTAAATTTTAAGCTTTTAAAAGTGTTTGTTGTATGACTTTTTGTAGGAAAACAAAAATATTTATTGATTATTAAAAAAATTTAATTTCAGTTGAATTTCATCAGTATTAAATTCTACTACTCAGAAATAAATAATAAAAATAAAAACACAACAACAACAACAACAACAAATAATGAGCATTTTGATACTGATGCTTACAGCAGTTCTTATTAATTTTTCATTGGCCAAGCCATTAGAACATATTCGAATATTGGAAACAGGAGAAACAAACTTAATATCTGGAACAACAGAATCTGTATATAATGAATTTTATAAGGGAGAAATACAAATGGAGGTGACAGTTGCCAGTAATGCAATATATTTTAGACCGAGAAATAGCAGCTCCAAAGCAATTAGACTAGATGAAGTTAGAGCAAACTAAACATAATTACTTTTTCCTATTTCTTTTTTATTAAATAAAATATTTAAAATTGTGAAAATCGTATGTTTATTTATTTTTTAATAATTTGCAATATAAAAGCCAAGAGACAGACAGAATTTTCGCAACAGCAAATAAAGCATTTTCAATTATGTTTTTGTGCAAGTTAAAATTTTGTTAATAATATATTTAAATATTGTTATCAGTACTTTCAAATGATTGGAGAAGCAGATTGGAAAATTCAAACAACTATAAGGTTGCTTAATGTTCATTCCCAAGAAAAATATCTTCACAACCCATCTTCATTAGACATGAATTGATACACATTTACATTTACACCTTCTTAATATCAATTGTAGGCTAATCATATTAATGATTTATTAATGCTTTAACATGGTTGTTAAAGCACATGTTAAGAAAGCACTTTTAATGCTTGAAATTACATTCAACCGTGCGCTGTTGTTTTATTTTTCATTCTATTCTATTCACATTGATTCGAAGTCCTATCAAGTCCAGTATTAAAATTTTTCTGAAATAAAATAAGCTGTACTCTGTTAATTTTAGAAAAAGTTAACAAATATTTTTGGTTGCATGTTTATAACAGAAAAAAAATCTATGTCAATATCTTTTTTTTAAGATTTGGCATTTCGAACAAAAATTTAATTTTTATTTCTTAAATTAAAAATATTTTTCCTTTATTAATGGAATTTCCGTACAACATTTTTATAACAATGAATGTATACGCTATTTCAGAATGCGGTAAAAAATTAATTTTGTTTAAAATTCTTATAATAGTGTTAACTCTTTTATAGTTTAGAAATTTCCTGCTACAATTACGCCCTAAAATAGACGAGAGAGAAAGAGTGAGATAAATCGACGAGAGAGAAAGAGTGAGATAAATCGAGAAATTTTTCAGTTTACTTTCATTTATATTTTAAAGTCACGTCCGTTACCTAATATTATTTTTGATTGTTATCGGTAGTTAGGAGTCATTTGAAAAGCAAATTTTGTTTATTTTTTGGAAATAATTAAGTAGATCATAAACTACTTATGATATTCTTATACAGAGGCCCAGCAGAGTTATTTCTAAGTGATAATGCAGGCAATCTACCCCCTATTGAAAAGCAAGGCTTCTGCCTATATCTCCAAATTTGGCTACTGCGGGCTCAACATTTTTTTGGAAATGTCATGAAAAGTTTATTTATTTCTCAAATATCAACGATGTATACAAATGAAGAGTCAATAAAATTTATAAAAAAATCCTATAAACTTAGAGTGTTGCCTAACTAGTATTTGGACCTCGCAAAGTGGTTTGAAAACGTTTTATTTTAGAAATAATTTGGTAGCTCATGAACCACTTGAGTTATTCTAATGAAATTTCACAGAGGCTATGCAGTGTTTATGAGTAAAATTACAGATGATTGGTCGTCTAGGGTAAAGGAGGTCTTCTGGGTGTGTGCCAAAAGTTGGGTACCTCGACTACACAATTTTTTGGAAATGTTGCTTTGCAAATGTTAAGAGCTTCTGAACTAAAGTAGAGATTGAAAAAAATGTGCGTACATATTCGGGTTACATCTTTTAATTTTGGGTTAGAAAAATTTTGTGTGTTGGCCGACCTTAACTTAGTGTTTTGACGTGATTAACTTAATTATGTTCAGCTTATCATTCTAAAATATTTATGTTATAACGGTGGTACTTCGGTTCTGACAGCCTGTTTCGTTAAAAAGTTACAAGACTCTGAATTGGGAAAATGTAAAAACTCCCGTTGTTTATTTAGAACTTTACCCAAAAAGGTGGTGGTAATTGAAACTTACTTCGGTACTAGTAATTTTTTTTTAATATTTTAAAGACAACCTTTATGAAATGCGAATAAAAGAAAACTTGCACGAAAAATATTAACGGTTTGTAACGACACGTTTCCGCTGGTTGCTGGGATAGCCACAGCGGCGGCCAGGGTAGTGGCAAATTTTATTTCTATTACCTACCTGCTCTCTTCTTGGAAGGAGTGACACTTAATGTTCGAATAACGTTATAAAACGTATCACCAAGTTTATTTATTTATTAATTTTTACAAGGGGGCTGGTTGCTACAGGTGCGGTCGGGAATTGCAGTCGTGGGACGGGGAGTCAGCACGTGAAGATGGAGGGCAACGGTACAGATGGCAGCGGTACTGGCGGCAGTGACAAAGAGGGCTGCGATACAGGCGTCAGTAGTAAGGATAGCTGCGGTACAGACGGCAGCAGTAGTACCTGGCAGCTAAGATGGCTGCGGTACAGATGGCAGCAGCAAAGATGTCGGCAGTAGTAGTACCTGGTAGCGGTACGGACGTCGGCAGCAAAGATAGCGGTAGCAGTAGTACCTGGTAGCGGTACGGACGTCAGCAGCAAAGATGTCGGCAGCAGTAGTACCTGGTAGCGGTACGGGCGTCGGCAGCAAAGATGGCTGCGGTACAGGCAGTAGCAAAGATGTCGTCAGTAGTAGTACCTGGTAGCGGTACGGACGTCAGCAGCAAAGATGGCTGCGGTACAGACGGCAGCAGCAAAGATGGCTGCGGTACAGGCAGCAGCAAAGAAAACGGTCTAACCCCACTTATGGCGACAAGCTTAAATTCCTGTCCAACAGGCTTCTTCTCCTTCAGGCGATCGGCTGGCTATCGGCAGACAAGAATCTATTGCGGAGTATTAAACTCCTGTCCAAAGTTCCTATCTGTAGTCGATATGCTTGCCTTCTGCTAATAAGAAGTTATTGCGGAATATTAAATTCCTGTCCAACAGATTTCTTATTTGCAGGCGATCTACTTGCAGTCTACTGATAAGAAGTTAATGCGGAATATTAAACTCCTGTCCAAAAGATTTCTTACCTGTAGGCCAGCTGCGTGCCAATTGATCCTCGTTTAATAAAATCTTCCGCCTTATATACCTGTGCGTGGGTACACACATTCACACACACATATTATCCATCATAGTTGAAATGACAACTATCAGCGGTGAGTTTTAATCTGCATGACAGCTGACTGTGTTGTTGATCCTGTTGTTTCTGACTCACAGGTGGCGCTCTTATGTTCCCGACCGTTAATTTAAATAATATAATATTTATAATATAATAATTATAAATCTTAACTTAAAGAACTAATTCAACAGTGGGTAATAATAATAAGAATAATACAAATAAGAATACTAATAATAAGAATTCATTTGCGAAAACTAAAAAAAGTATTTACAAAGTGGTGATCTTGTGTAGGTGAAAACGAGTTACGACTTTCACCGTTACAGGTTTACCCTCCAACACTATCCAAATATAGCTAATTTTCAAACAAAATTTATGAATTACATCGAAATTCTTCGAAGTGGGAAGGACTGATGGAAAAAAAGTAAGTTAACAAAACTATTATATCCCGTTTTAGGAATTTACATGTTAAAAAAAAATTAAATTTTATCTTACCATTTGATAAAGGTTCTTTTATATGTATTACTTCAAAATTTAGTAAGAATATCTCGATTTCTACCAATTCAAATTCTTTATTTTATTTTTCAAATAAGAACTTTAACGAGAAATTTACGCGTAAATGACATCTAAAAGCAACGACCCGTAAAAAATAGTAATAAATTATTAATCTAGGCGCATTTATAGAGATAATCCTATTCCGTTTTAAGAATTTGTCCATATCCATAGAACCAGTGGATTGAACTTGTAAAAATAAAATATAGGATTTGATTTGACACAAAATCTAATCGGGTCGAGATATTTTTAAAAAATTTTGAAGTAATGTATATAAAAGAGCTTTGATTCAAATGGTGAAATTAAATTTAAATTTTTTGTTATTTGCTCCAAAAAAATGTTTTTCTTTATAAAACTGGTCACCCTGGCTTTGTTGAATACAGGGCTATCAAATTCTTTTTGTAGTATGTAGCTAAGAGATAAAGCTATTTGTATATAACGTTGGCATTCTTAGGTTTGTAATTCTTTTAATCGTTATGTCTAGGCAGTAGGCAACTCCCATATTAATTTATAAAGTTAGCAGCTGCTGGAAGAGGCAGCTGCAGTGAATGCACCAGTAATATCAGTTATTATTTTTGACTTTAAATATAAAAAAAAATGAAAGTTGTCACATACGGCAAGGGCGGTTTTAGAGAGACAAAGACGATCGATGGAGTAGACGAGTAGATAAACGGTAATCTCGTGTTGTGTGCTATTTCTTTTTTGTGTGCCGGTTGTAGTAGAGCAAGATTTCGATCATATAACATGTCCTCTTCCTTCCAAATTGTTCAAGCTAACAGAAGCATTTTTCGTTTGCTCAGTATACTATCGACTCTTGCCACATTCTTGTTTTTCAGTCGGGTTTTTGCTGTTTTGCCCTCTTATTGGCTAAAGCGTAGATATTATTCACTATTATTTGTGCTCGCCTTTGTCTCTGTAGCCTTCAGTAAATTAAAAAAAAATATTCCTTCCTAATCTTTAGCACATCCGACCAATCGGTTATTTCTTTTATTAGCTCAATACCAAGCTATGCCAGTGGGCGCTTCTTTGGTGTATTTAATGCTCTAATAGAATATTCTGTCATTATTTCTGTTATCATAAAACTTTCTTGGCCTTTCGCGTGTTTTTTCGTTTCACTGATTAGGCGGTAGTCCTTCTTTCTCAATATTCGATATCGCTGCAACATAACTCTCCATAGTTGCGACTACTCTTAGTGAAGCGCATTGGATATATCTGGTTTCTACATAAGTCCAAAATACTACACCGAGAAAAGAATATTTTAAGAGTCGATTCCTTTTGATTTACTACTTTGGTCCTAATTATTGAAACTATATCTGTAATGATCTATTTGCTTTTTGTCTACAGCAAATTGATTTTTTTTTGTTTTATTTTTACTTCTTTACTGAAACTATTATTGACAATTGAAACAAACAAATTAAAAAAAAAAACTAAAGTTTAAATACTAGAGAATTAATTATTCAACTACATATATATATATATATATATATATATATATATATATAAATACATATAAATAAAATATATATTTAAATATTCCAACTATCATTTGTGAATTTACATTTATCAGCAAGTAAACAAATATATAATGGAATTGCCTTGCTAGCAGTCCTTAGTCACTTATAGCCTCTCTACTCGCTAAGAAGTAATTGAGAAAGAACAACTTAAATAAATTCAACACAAAATGAAAAGATTTTTTTGGATTTTATTGATTACAGTCATCGTTAGCAATAGTCTTGGCAGATCATTGAGCAGTAACGCGAAGCAATTTTTAAACTATAATGAAATTTCTGATGATTATAATGAAGTAGATATAATAAATGATATACCTGGAAGAAAACAGCATAAATATAATTACTTATTAACTCTGCACCAAAATGCCAATGAACTGGAGGAGTATAGAAAATTATATCACAAAAAATATTATGCAAATAATTAAAAAAATTATTTATTTTTAGAAATTACAAAATTTAAAGTTTTTTTATAAATAAAAATTAATTACAAAAATTAATACTTTATTTTGTCTTTGGTATTAAAAATGTTCTAATAGTATATTTCGGATTTTTCAACATGAAATTCGCTTCGCAATAATGACACCACCAACAACATGATAGTTTTGATATTTAGTTTTTTGACCTATTCGTATTAGATGTATTGGCAATTGATATAATAGATTAAATTTCGCACGAAAACCGTATAAAAATAATTAAAATACACTATGGTGGTGCTGTTCAAATTACATTTATAAAATTCGTAATATTTTCGAACCATATAAACGTCCTTTTGAGACCACTTAAGAATTTGGTCGTTAAATTTCAGTCAACAGGCTCGATACAAAATGTGCGAACACCAGTGCGTGTTTGACCAGATCGTTCAGCTGAAAACATTGCAGCCGTGAGACACAGTGTTGAAGCATATCTAAATTTGTCAAGTTCTCAACATTTGGGGTTGTATAAAATCACCACATGGCAAATTTTGCGTACGTTTGACTTCGAAGCCATACAAGGTTCAAGTGATGCAGGAATAAAAGCCGACCGACTATTCACATCGCCGTAGCTTCGCTCAATTCATTCAGGAACAACCCGCTGATTTTGCTGAAAAATTACATTTTAAGACGAAGCCCATTTTCACTTGTCAAGGTATGTCAACAAGCAAAATTGCCGCATTTGGGCTTTTCTTAATTCTAGAGCCTTTGCGTGTCATTTATGGTTTGCTATGTGGTCTGTGGTCGAAGGTTGTTGAGGTGTTAACAACTCCATTTTGGTCTATTATTGACGACGTGGATATCACTGATATGTGGCTGGTGCCACATGTCACACGGCCTATGAAACGATTAATCTATTGCAAACCAATTTCCCCATCGCTTTATGTCACGCCAATCAGCAGTTAAGTGGCCAGCAAGATCGTGTGATTTAACACCACAGGATTATTTTTTGTGGAGCTATGTTAAGGACATTCTATACAGAGCCAATCGAATCAATTTCAGCCTTAAAACTCAAAGTCCATGATGTGTCTAAAAAAATACAATCTCCATTTTGCCAAAAAGTAATTAAAAACTTTCATGTAAAAATCAACATCTGTCAGCGTGTTCGTGGTGGAAATTTGCCAGATATCATTTTTAATTCATAATTGCCGAACTTTTCTCTTATTCTCTGTATTATTTGAAATTTGAATCATCTTAATCTAAGTTTTTTGTTTTATTTTCTTTTAGGAAACAAACTTCTTTTTGAAAAAGCTTTTATTAAAAATTTTCTAACAGGGCATTAAAAAATCAAAATATTAAAAAAAGAACTTTTTAAAATAATTGTTTTTTAATATGTATTTGGTTTTGATTAAAAATTTTAATAAGCTTAATTATATATTTAATTGAAGAAGTCTATCAATGTATAAGTTAATTAAATTTACTAGAAATTAAAATGACTGAATTACCTTTGCAAATTTGGTAATTTGATTAACCATTTACAGCCTAGCACGCGGTAACTCAAGAATATTTTTACAATAAATGTTCTGCTTTCGTTTAAAATGATGAATTTATGCACAGAAAAAATTATTATAACATCGAAAAACAGGTAATAATTGTAGCGCACTATCTTCGAAGGGAGCCTTTGATTTTTTAAATTTAAATTAGAATAAAAATAAATGCATACATATCGAAAAAATAATAGAGTTCAATCCAAAAATAGCTGCTGGAGGAGTAATACAGGTCATCAAAAAATTCCCATATTCTGTAGTGAACGTGCCAATAATAAGTTGCTTGGTTATGTTCCGCCAGTAAATGATATACTGTTGTCATTCCCCTCGGTAAAAAATATAGTTTATGCTGTTTGTTTGTTATGATTGGCGAACGATTTCGATGTAATAACTTCATTTTACAAGTAGTATCACCACATGACTAGTATGTAGATCTAGCTTTTGAAAACGGTGTGAATACCGCAATTTATTATAACCAATTTTATTTCAGTTATTAAATTCCACTATGTGGGTCTGAGACAGTATAATTAAATTCTTCGTCCTTTAAGACACCAAGAAGTTGTTACTTAGCTTTCAAACAAATTATATAAAATATCAGTGAAAGTATAAATGATACTAAAACACATAAGGTGAAATTGTAACGACATAATAGCAATCAATATCTCCCATAAGGCAGAATGATGTAATTTTTTGCAAACTCGACTTTGCTTAATAATCGAATTATAAAAATTAAGAAATACTGGAAAGTAGTAACTAGATGAAATTAGCAAAACAAAGTTATGACTTTTTACTGCTTCTTACCTCGTGAAAATACTATTTAACACAGAAGTTTATTTAAAATTTTTAAGCAAATTAATTTGAATTTTTCACGCCTCTATAATATGCAATAAATCAAGAAAATAAAGACTGTATAAATAAAAATGACTTTTTGACCCATTACATGTGAGCAAAG
Source organism: Trichopoda pennipes (assembly GCA_030448955.1). Taxonomy (NCBI): domain Eukaryota; kingdom Metazoa; phylum Arthropoda; class Insecta; order Diptera; family Tachinidae; genus Trichopoda; species Trichopoda pennipes. The sequence continues at coordinate 1,287,934 of JASKUP010000070.1, read as the reverse complement.
GAAAGCACTTGTAATCTTATCAATATGTTATATTGTGTTTAAATTAAAAATTACGTTTTTAAAATAAAATGAAAAAGAAAAATTACTTAGCGTTGAAAATGCAGCATCTAGAAAAATTCTTAATAACGCAGGAAATTCGTTTAATTATTTTTTGCATCAGTTAAAAGTTCTTATGAATTATTTAAAGTATTTTTATAAAATAATCTCGATGTATGAATATTCTCATCAATCACTTACATAAGAGAGAAGTTTGCAAAAAAAAAGAGCGTAAAAATTAAAATGGAGTAAAAAATAAACAAAATTATACTTGGAACTTAGTGTATAACAATTTTCGATTAAAGTTGTTCAACTAAAAAAATATGCAAAAAATAAGTCCATGAATATATTTTCGTATCATTTAAGATGCGTGCTTTACAGTAAAAGCTATACGAAGGGCAAAGAAAAAATTATGAAAAACATTTATTTCAACAAATGTTAAAATCTTATAATGCTTTTTTCATACAAGTTTTTTAGCAATATTCTTCTTTGTTATACTGCTTTGTTTTAATTCATTTAAAAAAATATATAATAAAAACGAATAGACAATTTTAATTCGTCTTAAGTTTACGTTTAGTTTTATATCTAAATTAATAAGTATACAAGTAAATACTGTCGATGTTTTGCTTGAAAAATACATTAGTTATAATAACAAAATGGGTTAATATATATTATTCAAAATACTCTTCAGCGTTGGTCACTTCTTTTTCCTAACTTACTAGTAGCATATGGATTCCGCGTCAAAAGAACTGCCTCAGTTTTGATGCAAAGAATGAATCAAGCCAGTTTCTAATGCTGGTGTCATTTTTATGCGTCTTTGCTGGCTGTTTATTCAGTATAAACGGCGAGCGCTTTCGATATGAATGATGGCTTCATATCGAAACCCAGTAAAGACGTATAAGATTGACAACACTATTTCATTTACTGGCGCAACAAACCCTAACAACTTAATACCAATTCCTGATTCCCTGTTCTAATGTGAACCGTAATTCATTAAGGGCCTTCTGTATCGGTTCGTGGGCGAAAACTTCTCATCCACTATTTTCCAAAGTTTTTGACCGATCTTGCAACATGTGGCCGAGTGTTGTTATGATGGAAGATTATGGCCTCGTGTCTGGTCGATTATTCTTGTCGGTGTTCATTGATTTCTCTCTTCAAACGTATGAAATATCTTTGGCACAGAACCCCTGCAGTTATCTGAACCCATTTCAAGAGTTCATAATACTAAACACACTTCTGATTCCATCAAATATACAGCATTACCTCGACATCATTAATATTAGGTTTCGGCGTTAATGTGGCTGGTTGGCCAGGCTTTGCATATAATTTGTTGTTGTTTTGGGTTATCCTAATCTATCCAGTTCTCATCACCAGTAACAATATGATGCAAAAATGGTTTCTTTTTGTGGAGCTCAAGCATGATTTCCGACATGCGAATTCGTTTCTCAAAGTCTCTTTGCTTCAACTCCAAAGGCACCCAACTTGCTTGCTTTTGTATAAATGCCAATGCTTTTAAGCCTAGAAAAATGGCTTGGAGTTGTTTGGCTCCCAATGATAATTCAAGTTTTTCTTGAATTTGACAGCATCTTCACATTTTTTCGGCTGAGCAAGCGTCTCGTTATCTTGTGTGTCGACGTCACCACTTATGGATCGCGCAAACCATCGTTCTCAATTTTTTAGGCTGTTCTACCAACAATCGATAACTTTTTTTTTTCAAATGAAAGAAGGCTCTCAGAATTCGCCATTGTTATGGCGAGTACAAAGTAAAAGAGAACTAGCTACTAAAAGGCTTTCGTCTCGTAAAATTAAATAAACTTATTTTACAGTTTGTGAAGAAGATTACAGTGTAATATAAATTTCTGGAAAATTTCAATATTGTGATCGTTAATATTTTTTAAACAGCTTGATGGTTGGTTAATTTGGAAGAGTTTTGTTCTAATATTGTGAAAAGTATGACACTCGTTCAATTACAGGTAAATCAAATAAGACGTTGGCATCGATCTAGTAAATATTTGTCATGTTATGTTATGTTAATCTGCTGTGACCAATTCTCGTTTTTGCAAATCTTTCCAGGGCATGTTTGGTCGTTTTTCACTTGGATTAAATTTTTTGTAGGCCTGCTGGTAGTTAGACCACTGCATATCCTTCCTTCCAGGTTGTATGAGAGTTTGCAATTAAACTAAAAATATCATAATTTTCAAAAGTCTGGACACAGTGTAAAGGGATATGTTTTGCTTGCGCAACCGCAAAACATATCGTACCATAAGTTTTGTTTTTGTTTTCTTAAATTATCCAAATTTGAATTCCACCATATAACACGGCGTTTGTGTTTCTCCGGAGTAGACTAAGGGATTAAGATATTGGCTGTCATTAAATACATTTGATCACAGATGCTGCTTGTTTGTTTGAGTAAGAGTAGACATTAGAAGCTCTTACATTTTGAAACATTTTGACCAATTCGCCAGTTTAAATTTGGATTTTGCCTTGTATCTTGAACAAAATGGAAAAATAGATGTGCAACATAAAGAAATATCTGAACTGGTGAAAGTTTTGCGAGTGTTAAATTGGGTGGAGGTGTTAGTATTTAAAACCATCTGGCCTTTATTGATGATTAAATTTTTAGTGATTCTCCCATGCGTGTTGGTTGTGTGGAACTCAAGAATGGACTCAATGAATTGAAGTCACCAGTTATTTTGAGCAGCAGATTGCAATTGCGTATTAGGTTTTTTAGGCTCAGTTCTAAAACACTTTTTTGAGGAGGTATTGCCATATTGTAAATTAATATTTTTTATTAAGTACATAACAAAATAAAATTTGAATTTGATAGATATAAAAACTATTTTCTGTGTATCGAATAATACAAACATAAATACGTAACGTTGCAGTATCGATTGCGGCTTCAAGTGAGGATAAAGATACGATAGAGGCAAGCATTTTATGTTAAGTTCTTATTGGCTAGAAATTAACTGTAAGACAAAAAAGTAAACATTGTTTTATATCGACTATAAATTAAGATAAGGCAAATGTTTTATTTTAAAACATTCAAGATGGCATATTTCAAAAACCTATAGCGCTGCTTCTTAACCTAAACTATATCTCTGTACAAGCCATAATATGGAAATTATTTTTGATTAGGTTTTGTAGAGATTGTACGTGTCGCTAATCTGATTCACTATTTAAAAATTGCAAAAATTTTGTTTACTTTAAATATAAAAATGCGATTATTTTATAGTTTTTTTTTGCTGTTATGGATCTATTATGTGTTAACTAAGGTGTTGTCAAAACAAACTGAAGTATGTATGTATGAGTATATAAAAACATTGCCTTATTATTTTGTTTGTTCTACTTCAAATCATTATTTATTTTTTTTATAGTTTCGTTGCAAAATTTACAACATACTTACAAAAAATATACATTATTTTTGAGACTTATCGTCGTCTCTGCCATGAAACTATTTATCAGTTTTGACTATTATACTCAATTTTGATGCGTATAATAGTGCGAAAGGTCGAGTTTACGTTTATTGAACTTGTTCCTATGATTGCTGCTACCGATATAGAACACCTTTTTAAAGATATCTATACATAGACAAATAATTTTCTTCGTGTTTGTGACCAACGCAAGGACAACATCTATAATGGGTAAATCAATTTTCAATCTGTAAAGATTTCATTAAAGATGACAACAGTATCAAACATTTCATCTAATGAATTTTAATGAATAAACCTTTACTTTTCTAAAGCAACCTATACCTGTGGATCGATTTTGCAGTAATTTTCGGAAAATTATTAAACTGTACATTTTGTTATTAATTGTTTAGAAAATGGCTTCTGAAATGACAAAAAATTGTGAAAATCTTCCAAAATCTTATGCAAATTTAATTTCAAATTAATAGTGTCAGTTGTGTAGTTGAAAAAATATTAATTAATTTATAATAATTAATTAATAAAGAAATTAATAATAATTAATTTTAATTAATTTCAATTTTTAACTTACCCTTATAACATTCAAGCAGTACAAACTCTGTGAAAATTGTTTTAAAAGAACGACAATTTTCATCAAAATCACGGCCTCGAAAGAACCTCCTTTAACTTTTCAAATTTAATTTTTATAAAAATATTTATCCTTACAATATGTAAATTATAAATGTCTACCTACTACTAAAAAAACGAAAAAAAAGATCATATTTATAAAATTATCAAGTCAAATAAGACCACAAGTTTTATTTTAATTTTATTTTTGATTTTTTCTACGTGTTCTTATAGCGGACATAAAGATACCTAAGCTTAAAGTGACTACTTATTCCATTTTTCAGCCAGTCAGGTCATCTACTTCTATAGCGCATATAATTTCTTTAACACTTTGCAAAGAGCTATGCAAAGAACACTTTTTTGTTTGTTATTTTTTTTCTTAAGTATTTGTTATTATAGCGGTCTTAAAGGTCTGCTTAGGTCTACATATAAAGAGCTCTTGCAGACGGATAGAAAGTTAGGTTTTTACGGTTCTTGCACGGACTATAAATGCTTCAATGGCCGAGGCGAAAAATATTATTTTTTTCGTGATTAGCATTCAATCATAATTATAGCAATTGCCTAAATTTATGAATAAATTATCTAAATTATATAAATGCTTCAATGGCCGAGGCGAAAAATATTATTTTTTTCGTGATTAGCATTCAATCATAATTATAGCAATTGCCTAAATTTATGAATAAATTATCTAAAGAAATTGGTGGAAACAATTTTTACAATAATTTTCATTGTGAAAGGGAGTAAACTGTACTAAAAAATATACTGTACAAGAATGTTGCTGAGAAGGAGTTCATATAAAAATAATAATATTTCTTATAAATAAATTTTATTTGTAAAATTTTTCATTAAATTTGTACTTAAAACAGACATGTACATGAGATTTTTACTTCTATAGAGTGAAGTAAATATTGCAGATGGAGAAGTAAACGAAATCAACAATGACATCATGCTACATTCTATATAATATTTGATACCAAATTTAGTACATTCTATACATTGTGGTCCAAAACATTGCGGAACATAACGATGTTTCGTACGTGACATAAAACGAAAGTAATTTTGAGGTACAACTTAAAATGTGTTTTATATTTTCTTATACTTAACAATATGATTATCCTTAATCTTATTAATAGAGATAGATTCTTTAAGTGGTTATATAATGAATAAAATTTAAAATAGTTTCTGTTATGTCGCATTCTGCAAACTTTGAATTTTAATATTAGAACATTTGCCAGGAAACAAATACAAATGACGTAGACACATACTGTTCTTTTACTTCTTTTAAAACCCGATGCTGCGGTTTTTTCAACAAGAAGTTTGTTATTAAATTACGGCAATACCAACAACATGATAGTTTTGATATTTTTTTTTTTTACTTTAACGTGTTCGTAGTAGATGCATTAGCAATTGTAACAATGAATTCAATTTTGCGGAAAATGCGGTGATGTTCAATGGACCCGTTTTGGCGAGATGTTAACAACTCAATTTTGGCATATTATTGATGACGTGGATATCACTGATATGTGGTTTCAACAGGATGATGCAATTTGTCACGCAGCCAATGAAACGATTAACTTATTGCAAAACAAATTTTCTGATTGCAATTTCACGACAATCAGTAGTTAAGTGGCCAGCCAGATCGTGTGATTTAACACCACTGGATTATTTTTTGTAGAGCTATGTTAAGGGCGGATTCTATATGGAGCCAATCGAATCGATTTCAGCCTTAAAACTCAAAAGCCGTGATGTGATTAACGAAGTAGGAACGCCATTTTATCAAAAAGTGATTAAAGGCTTTCATGAAAGAATCGACAACTGTCAGCATGGTTGCGGTCGACAATTGTCAGATATCATTTTTCAGTCATAATTGCCGAACTTTTCTCTTCGTAATACAATAAAAACTTAAATCATTTTATTCAAAATTATTTGTTTTATTTTGCTTTGGCAAACAAACATTCTTGTTGAAAACCCCGTTACATGATATTATAATAACATCTAAGACAAATAAAAAATATAACAAGAAGGACTCTAGTTCACCTTAATATTGCAATCATTTAACATTGGCATAGTTCAGTGATGTGCGAACTTTTTGGGTAGCGTGCCAATAAATTAAAAAAATATCTTGCGGCGGGCCATTAAATTAAAAAAAACATAGAGGGTCATTCATTAAAAAATTATGGGGTTGCTGTTCAATTAAAAGTTTGGATTAAGCTATATATTTATTAGTTATATTACGTAATATTTTAAAACAACTTAAAAATTTTATAAGATACGGTTTATTATGATTTTAAGATTTTCCAGATGTATGGGAAGCATGGATCTGTTTCTGACTTGAAATAATTTCCTCAAAATCTGGTTCCAGCTGGGAGGATGCGGATTTTAATATATTAAATAGACTCTCGTCTGACAATCGGTTTCTTATTGAATTTTTTCTGCATTTCATTACTGAAAAGGCCCACGGGCCGTAGTTCGCCCATCACTGGCATAGTTGTTCATAAATATTATAGAAAAGTCAGCACAATATGCTTTTCTACTTTTACATATTTTGAAGAGATTTTCAAGGGTTTATAACCTTTAGTGCTGAAAGCAAATTGCAGAAAATAGATTTGTGCTTGTGGTTTTCTGTTATCACAGATTACAATTAGATACATATGAATATCACCGACATCAATATATTTAAGTTAAAGCACTCAAATTTTAATAGTTTTTGAACAAATTTAGATCTTGAAAATATCTACAAAAATGTTGGAACATGTTAACGTTACCTGTTTTATTTTCAAAGAAAATCAAGCTAAAAAAGTTTTATTTTTTATTTTTTAGGCGACCTGAACTTAGTATCTTTGACGTGGTGTATTTACTTATCTTCAGATTATCATTCTAGGATACTGGCTCTATTTTCGATAAATTTTATAATAGGACAGTTGTAAGTTTGGTTCTGCAGGCAATGTTTAATTAAAAAGTTCCAAGCCTCTGAATTGGGAAAAATTAAAAAATGCCGTTTTTTTATAATTTTCCCCCAAAAATTGACGTGATTTTTTTTTATTATATAATTAAACGGTACAAATAAATTTTTTTGGATTACTTTAAAGGCAAACTATAGCAAATGCAAATAAAAGAAAAATTGCGTCGAAAATTGTAACGGTTTACCCTCCAGCGCTATCCTAACATATCCAATTTTAAAACAAAATTGAAAAAACTTTTATTAAAGCTTTATATTTTGGCTATATACTCCAAAAATGATTCGATAGCTTCGTAGTTAACAAAGCTAGGGTGACTAGTTTTCTACAAAAGAAAAAAATAATTTTTTGAAAAATTTTTTCCCCGTTTTCCCCGGAGTTTATGTGTTAAAAAAAAGCAAAATTTTAATTTAGCATTTGCCCAAAGACCTTCACAATTTTTTCACAAATATTTCGATTTGTTTAGATTTTGTGAGAATTCAAATTCTATATTTTATTTTTCACACAACCACTTTAACATGAAAGTTAAGTTTTATAGGTAAATGTCATCTTAAAAACAGGACGCGTAAAATTTTTTAATAAATTGTTAATCTAGTTGTAAGCTTTCCTCTGATTCCATCTACAGGCATACCTCGTTTAACGCTCAAGTTGCGTTCCTGAAGATTGAGCCTTGCATTAAAATATGGGGTTCCGTTTTTTTTGCTGCCTTGAAGTAAAAAATTACAAATAAGATGGGTATTTTATTTAAAAATATATAATTTTTATTTAATGTGAACTTTATTTTAAAACTAGAAATTAAATTATAGTTCAAAATAACAATATTGCAATTACTAAGTCTGTACCGGACCATATCACTATTTCCAATGACTAATTTAATATGAGACAAAATTTCACAAATTATTTATCCTAATAGGGGAATTCCCAGAGTTAGGGAATTTTTTTAGCCTACTTTTATTTAAAAAAAACGTATGGAAAAGAATTTTTATGACGACTATGTTTCGAAAAATGACAAACAATTTTAAAAAATAACGACAAATAAATTGTTTTTTGAAGAGCGTTATAACGAAACAGCGCTAAACGAGGTAGCGTTAAGCGAGGTATGCCTGTACTTATATAAAGGACATATAGGAGCTCCGCAAACTTCGCTTTTTAATGAAGTTTTTCTCCTTTATCTTTGTAAAAAATAAAATGTGTGTAAACACATTTTCCATACAATATTCGTTTTTCGGTTTTACACAAAATGTTTTGCCAATAATAGAGAAATATTTTTACGCTAAAAATTATATTTAAGAGAAACAAATAAATCGTCAAAAGGTTGCAACAAAAATAAATAAATAAAACCAGCAAAAACTAATCATTAATTTTTTCAACACCCTTTATCTCAAAAAGTCATTGCCGCCATAAAATAAAATAACAGCTTGTGCAAATAATCGATTAATCGAGTTTAAAGTTACTTCAACGTTGTGACAAACTGATAAGAAATTTCTGAATATCAATTAAAACTTAATATAAATTTATGTTAATGGAACAGTATACAAACGAACTGAGCCGTAAAAACAGCGTTGCGATTTGAAATAAGAGTGTTGCAAAAAAGAAAAATATTATTTATAAATTTATATAATTGTTAATATTTATAAATTAAAAGTGAAATAAATTAATAAATAATCAGGATAATGAAATTAATAATATTGTGTGGCATATTGAGTGTGCTATTAGCTGTGTCCTTGGCTAGTCCTGTTAAATTAAAAGGTCATGATACATTTGATTCGTCTGACAGTAGTGAAAGTTCAGAGTCGAGAAATGTTGAGAAAAACACCTCCTCGTCAGAAGAAGAAATAAAGCAGGTGAAAAACGTAAACTTTAATGTCATGGATAACAATGAAGAAGAAAATTCAGCAGATACAAGTGAAGAACAGTTTGATAGTAAAAATGTAGTAAAAGATGAATTTACTGTGGACCATAGTGTGGAAGGAACGGAAACAGAGAGAAAGAAGAGAGCAGTAGACTTTGTATCTCATCCCATCAATCAGCTTTTAACAAAAGATGAGGATTCATTTAAATATCATAAACATTTAAAACTTAAAGACCTAAAAGTGGCTCTAGAAAGTGACGAAACCCCAGGCTCCTTATATATTTCACCACGTTTCGTTCGTAGCGCAGACACCTCCGAAGAAAGTTCCTCAGAAGAGGACAACAAGGAAGGCAAAAAGCATGGCGCTCACAAGCACTCTGAAAGTCCAGTCGAAAAGTCAAGCGATAATACAGCGGGAGATAACATAGTAACTGAAACAGTCGATGGCGCTAATTCTTTAAATCATAGACGTAAAAGAAATCCGTCGTACTCAAGTGAAGAAGATTTGTCTACAGAAGAAATAAGTAAAAATGAAGTGTTTATTTTTAGTAACGAAAAACAAGATTCTGCAGAAAATCTTCAAAATTTTCATTTGAAAAACATTGAAGATTTTGTGTTAAACGAAAACGTTTTTAAAAAGCTGGAAAAGTCACAGAAATCTAAAAACTCAGAAGAGGATTATGCACAAGGTTGTGGTGGCAATGGCAATCAAGACGATGATTCGAATGAAAGCACTGACGAAAACAATGAAGCTACATTTGATAAATTGTGAATATATAAATATATTTTTAGATAACATTACTAAGACAAAAACGAAAATAAAAAAATAAAAATAATTTTAAAATAAAATTGATTAAAACTTATAACTGATAAACATAATTATAAATTGTATAAATAAAAATATTATAATCCGCAGTGTCAAATAAAAATATTATTTTTGTTTGATAAATAACTAAATAAATATTGACGCTTTTATGTACACATGAGTAACAACTTTTTATTCTTTTTGATATCAGGGATTATAGCTATTCGTATATATGTATTTCTAAATAGGTAACGGAATTAAATTATTTTTATTGTCTCAAAAAGTACTGGAAGAAAAGCAAAACATAAAAACGCTTAATAAAGGGTTTTTCAACAAGAAGATTGTTTTGTAAAAGTAAATGAAACAAAAAGTTTAGATGACGATGATTCAAGAGAAAAGTTCGCCAATTAAGAATGAAAAATGATATCTGGCATATATCCAGCACGACCACGCTGGCAGATGTCGTTTCTTTCCGCAAAGATTTTATCAACTTTTTGGCAAAATGGCGGTCCTATTTCATTTAAATCACGGATTTTGAGTTTTAAGGTCGAAACCGATTCGATTATCTCCTTATAGACTCTGTTCTTAACATAACCCCACAAAAAATAATACAGTGGTATTAAATCACACGATCTGACTGGCCACTTAACTACTAATTGTCTTAAAATTATGCGTCATATCATAAAATTTGGTTTACAATAAATGATCGTTTTAATGACTGTGTGACATGTGTCACCTACATGTTGTAATCACATATAAGTGATATCCTCGTTGTTAATAATAGGCCAAAATTGAATTGTAAGCATAATGCATTGACCGTTATTGCATTTTAAACCTAATCTTCGAAAAAAAACTTCTCAATCACGCTTCTTGACCACATAGCGCACCATATAGTGATATGCTGAGCATGTAAAGGTTGCTCAATAATCGCTCTAAGATTTTTAGAAAGCTAAATGCGGCAATTTTGCTTGTTGTCATACCCTGACAATTGAAAATGAGCTTCTTCTGAAAAAATTATTGTTTCGAAAAAACCAACCAGTTGTTGCTGAATGAATTTAGCAAACCGACGACGACGTAAATGGTCAGTCGTCTTCAATTCTTGCACCAGTTGAACCTTGTCAGACTTTAAAATCAAATCCTTACGCAAAATTCGCCATGTGGTGGTTTTGGATAACATTTCTCGTCTTATCTGACTGTTCTGAAGTCAAAGTCGAGCGCTTTCGATGCGAAAACACCATTCTCAAGCCGCCTTGTGGTTAGTAATGGTGCGTCAGTGTTGGCGTTCAGGTAGTTCTGTTGTTTAGTTCGTATCTATTCAGGCAGGCTCGCTTTTGACTTGAAAACAGCCAGATAAGACGGGAAATGACAAAAGTATTTCATTAACTGGCGGGGGACAAAAAAAAATAAAACCAGAAATTGACATATTTGGATCTGCTTCAAAACTGTGGCTCACAGCTACGATGTTTGCAGTTGAACGACCCGGTCAAACAGGCGTTGGTGTTCGTACATTTTGTATCGAACCAGTCGACTCAAATTTAGCGACCAAATTCTTAACAGCGGTTTCAGAAAAACGATTATATTGTCCGAAGATATCACAAATTTTACGAAATGTAACTTTAGCCACCATTTTCATAGTGGATTTTAATTATTTTAATGCGATTTTCGTGCGAAATTGAATACATCAAGGAACTAAATGTTAAAACTATAATGTTGTTGGTGTTGTCACAATTAAAAAACAATCTTCTTGTCGAATAACCCGATATTTAGAAAGCAATGGCAAATATATATATATATATATATATATATATATATATATATATATATATATATATATATATATATATATATATATATATATATATATATATATATATAAACTGATAAAGACAAAAAAGTCCGGTGACAACTTTACTTTAAATAGTGTGTTTTAACACATTTATTGCATCGAAGAAAATCGCTTTTATGGAGTTTTATCCTTTCAACAATTATACTACGCCCGTCCGACTGTATGAGCAAATTATAAAATATAAATCTTCTTGGTTATTAATTACACCTGAAGAATGTGTAAATAATTTAAGTTGAATATAATTTTAAATACGTAAAATTTCATTTAAGAAGTCTCTGCTGTTTTTAAATGACAGAATATGAATATTTTATTCAGTTTTTCCTTATTTTTACCAACGTAAACATAGAACAAAATATGTTAACTTTAAGAAAAGTTTAATCACATATTTTGAAATCATGAATTCTAATCTAAATGTTTATTAAAAATTACTATTTTATTTTTACTTCATTTACTTCATGTGTTCGAAAAGCACGCTACGTTAGTGTTCTGTACTGTTGTTTTCGAGATCAGCACACAAACGCATATTTTTCGAAGAAATACAAAATGCACAAAAACTATGGAGGTGCGTTCCAAAAGGTAGAACATGAACAGTCTGTGAATAGGGTCGGGTGCATAGTTAGGTTTAATGTTGCATGCTTTTAATGTTTCTCACATTTTGTTAATTGCCGATTCAAATAAACATAAAAAAATCATCAACATGTTTTGTTATAATTTTTGTTTTAACATTTAATTTTTCAATAACATTTTGTAACAATTTCTCCGTAACAATGGCTGCCACAATTAGAAAAGCTGGAGATCCCATCGGAAACCCTTTTTACTGGATATATCGCACCAAAAGGGTCACAATTCAAATTTTTCTAAATTTTTTCATACATTAATTCAAAGTACACATTTTTAACTACTACAAAAATTTCTTTTACATCACTGGAAAAATACAGTTGTGTCTATTTTTGTGTGAAGTGTGTTGCTTCTGCATGATGAACTAAACAGTTTTTTGTTTTTTTTTTAATATTTAAAGTGCGACATATCGTTTCGTTACAATGACGAACATTAAATGAATTTGACATTTCAATAAAATTTACAATTGAAAAGGAATGCGATGCAAAACCCTCATATTTAGACAACTTAATAATAAGAAGAAATAAAGAATTAGTTACAGATTAGAACCAAAAAGGAACTTCCTCAGGTATAATTATTAATTATTATTCTAACAAAAAAAAAAAAATAATAATTACTAACACAGGCAATAATTTAATAAAGAGGATTTTAACAGTAAGTGAAAAAGAATTCCATAAAAAGAATAAAGAAAAGATTAGCAATCTATTAATTGAGAACAATTTTCCATGACGATTAACTAATAGGTTGACTAACCAATTTAATAATAGGAGGAAAACTAATGTAACAGAACCCGAAATATATAAAGCGATAATTTATATACCTGTTTTATTCGAAAGAATAGCGAAATCAAACATTAAATAGGCTGTTTATTAAAACTAAGGATAAAATTCAAAAATTAAATATGTCGAATATAGCGAACAAAATTCCTTGTAACGGTAATATAAGGAGAATATTGTAATAAAATTTATGTAGGCACAACAAAAAAAAAATTGAAAACTAGAATAGGAGGACATAAAACAGACAAAAAATTTAGGGATATTATTAGTTCACAAAAACAGCATTATCTTCACATTGTTCTAAAGTTAATCACTATCCTAACTTTGAAAATGTTTCAGTTTTAAATTTAGAAAATAATTATAAACATCAGTATATGTTAGAAATGTTGCAAATAATTAAGAATCTTCAACAAAAGAATTGCGAAAAAAGCCAGGAAGTACGTTAAGAGGAGGAATTGAAAACATTAGGAAGAATAAACTTTAAAGCAAATACGGAGAATGTTGCACAAAATTAGAAATATTTCGGGCATCAAATTATAAAATAAAACTCTGTACCTACATAATATTAATAATTAATAAGTAATTTATAATTCATCGGAATCATATTCAATGTCAGCAATTTTATTTCGTGCTTGATTACTTATTTCCATTGCATGTGCCCGTTGCTTTTTTGTAAAATTTTGTAAAATTATTTACAAATATTTTTTTATTTTCTGGAACTTTCCAATGGAAACCCTTGTGTAGAAATGAATGAAAATAAACACTGTTTTTTGTTGTTTTGAAATGTTTTGCTGTGTTTGTATAGAAGTGTTTTTCAGTCTTGCTGTCTATGCTATGTTGATTTTTGGCTTTGGATATACGACTCTTAGGTTTTTCTATACAATATTGGGGTAAAATTCACTGATGAGCTACTTCAGCAATAGTGAAATTGCAATAGAAATATGCTCTCCCCCGCTACAATACATTTCAAATATCTTTATTTTTATAAGAATAATCATGAGATGTTTATTTTTTAATAAATATTTTTGTAATAAATATTTTGTGAGAACTTCATGAAATATTTATTTAAAGGGATCAAGCATGAAATAAAATTGCTTACATTAATAATTAATACTTTAATTTTTTGTAATGTTTGATCATTAAATTTATGTTTGAATATATGTGTAAAATAATATTGTTTTGGATATTTGATATTTTTATTGTTTTACTTAAAAAAAAATTTTTTTAGTATTAAAAATTGTATGTATCTATAAATAGTTATAATATTTTTTCAATTTGTAGTTTTTTTTGTTTTTGTTTTGTTTTTTGTTTTATTTTGTTTATGTTTGTCAACAAATTTTTTAATTTTTTTATTAATTTAATATATTGTTTATATACTTTTGGTTTTTTTCTCTGAAGATACCAATTTGGCAAAATATTGAAAAATAATAAAAAATAAAGATTAAAAGTTTTTATAAAAAAAATACCAAGTGCAAAATAATAAACTACTAATAAAATTTATTATTTAAAACAAAATAAATATATTTGAAATGTGTATAGTATACATTTCAAATATATTTTTTTTGTTTTAAATCCCAAATTTTGAATAGAAAATTCAAGGGTCTTATATCGTAATGAAATATATACATATCGTAATTAAATGAGAATTCTCATTTAAACAACACCGCAACCAACAAAACTCGAAAACACGTCTATACAAAACCACAGCAACCATTTCGAAAACAAAAACACTCTCTATTTTCAATTTTTCTACATAAGGGTTTCCTTTGGAAAAAAACAAAAAATCTTTGTAAAGAATTTTATGAAAACACAACGTCATTTTTTTAATATGTGTTAAATTTCTTTAATATTCTCATAAAATAATTATTGTTTATTATTTTTTTATTTATTTATTTTTTATCTTTTTTTTTTTTTTTTAAATAAAGGAATAAGGAATCTGGCATATAATAACGTAGATTAAATTAAAAAATGTTTCCAAAAAATTAAATGTTTTATATTGTTTTGTAAATTTGTTATTTTCAAGAAGAAGATGCCAACCCACAATAGTTTGGTAAAATATCGAGAACTAAAATAAAAAAATATAGATTAACTGATTTTTTAATTTATATAAAGACCTAGTGCTTAATTAATGAATTACTTATAAAATATCAAAAAGTTCAAATAACTATAATTATTATAAAAAATATATTTACACATAATAATCAATCTTTAAAGATCGACTTCGAAAGTTTTTGTAAATAATCATAGAAGTTATTCAGAAATGATTAAGGAAAGCTTTAAAGCGTATTATAAATTTTATAAATATGATTTCGTAGTTCGAATTTTTTTGGAATTTCTATAAAGACATGCGAACTTTCAGCATGTCCAAAAGTACATTCAGACGCTATTACTAAAATAAATTAAAATATACTAAAATATTTTAACGTATATTAAAATTAATTGAAATGTATTTAAATATACTAAAATTTACTAAAATATGTTAAAATATACTAAAATGTACTGAAATATATTAAAACATATACTGAAATATGCTACGATATATAAAAAAGATGTTAAAATATACTTAAAAATATTCAAATGTATGTCTGTATGTTCAAAAGTATAATGTATTAAAATATATTAAAATATGCAGAAATATACTAAAAGATATTAAAATATACTAGAAACTATTAAAATATACTAAAATATTAAAATATACCAAAAAATATACTAAAATCTACTAAACTATACTAAGATATATTAAAATATACCAAAAAATATATTACAATATGCTAAAATATATTAAAATATACTACAATATACTAAAGTATACTACAGTATATTAAAATATGCAAAAATATACGAACATTAAAATATACTAAATATTAAAATGTGCTAAAAAGTATTAAAAAATATATTAAAATATTAAAGTATACCTAAAAATATATTACAATATGCTTAAATATACTAAAGTATATTAAAATATATACTGAAATATACTAAGATATATAAAAAAGATATTAAAATATACCTAAATATATCCAAATATATTATACTGTACAAAAAAATATTAAAATATGTAAAAATATACTGAAAGATATTAAAATATACTAAAAAGTATTAAAATATACTAAAATATACCAAAAAAATATACTAAAATTTATTCAAATCTACTAATCTGTACTAAGATATATTAAAATATACCAAAAATATGTTACAATATGCTAAAATATATTAAAATATACTAAAATATGCTAAAGTATATTAAAATATGCAACGAAAATATATTAAAGTATATTGGAATATACTAAATATATATATTAAATTATTTAAAAAACATATACTAAAATATATTAAAATATACTAAAACCTATTAAAACATGCCGAAATATACTAAAATAATATAATATACACACAAATATATGCAAAGATGTAAAAATTTTCTAAAATGTATTAAATTAAAATCTGCTAAAATGTATAATTGATTTATTTTAGGCAAAAATTAATAGGTTTAAAAAAAGTGAAATGTTGCTTCTCAATTATAATTTTTAATATTTCACCATCTGGAATTACACATTCACATTGCCCCAAGTGCACTGTAGTCGTGTATACACGATTTATACTCGTATTTTACTTTAGTATATTGAAATATTTTATCTAAGTTTACTACACACTGTAAATAATAAATTTTCTGGAAACTTTATTGTTGTATTTGTCAAATCACAAGTGTATTGACTTTTTGAGGAAATACATGTTTGATTTGAAATTCCAATAGTGTAAACAATTTGTTGCAGAACTTTTGTTTTATTTATATTGATGTCGGTTTTTTTGTTATTTTCTTTTGATTCATTAAATTGTCTGGCAAATAAAGAACCTCATAAAGGAGTGCTAACAATACGTGTTGGCTAATGAGGAGTGTGTAAAACAAGCAAATTGAAGATATTAAACGCAAATAGAAAATATGAAGTCAAGTTGAATATGAAGAAAAGGGTTTATTTATTAATGTATGGAGTTAAATTTTTACTCCGGTGCCGTGGGTATTAAAAAAATAGCTTAGATATCGAGCAACAAACTAAATGAATATTGCTGTTGGAATTATTATTTTATGTAAAAAATTCTGGTTTATTAACGCCTAATGGTTTAATGAGATTTCAGAACTTTAAATAATACATAGCATACTCCGAATCATACTTTGCATAGGGTTTTTAGGTCCCAGTAGCTAAAAAGTAAAAACGTAATCCTATAGTTTACACTACAATTTCTATTAAACTTTTACAATCTTCGATTTCTAGAGTTGTAATAAGTAGATACAAAAACAAATATTCAAAATATTAAGGTGTACCGAAAGTAATACCCTTATGCAGTGTAAGTAAAATAGTATGTGTTAAAAGGTTTCCCAATAGTGGCATTTTTTTGAACTGCTCTAGGCAGATATTTTAAGTTTAGGAATTTTAATATAAAAATTTCTGGGTTATTAAAGCCAAATGACTTAATGAGATTTTATGTTTTAGTCTCATATAATTTTAAATAAAATATAGTGTACACTGAATCAGACTTATCATAGGGGTTTTTAGGTAGAAGGTTATAACGTAATCCGATAGTTTACACTACAATTACAGTCCTCCGTTTCTGGAATTGTAATGAGTAGATTCAGAAGGTGTATTTCTATAGTCGCTATAACAACAAATATTTAAAATATAAGGGTGTTCCAAAAGTAACTAGAAATTTGCACAGTGTATGCAAAATTTTATGTTTAAGTATTTCTATATCTGTTATAGGAAAAAGTAAACAAAGAGAACTAGAAAGAAAAGGCTGATTTTATAGTGATATATTTTTATATTATATCGCTTTAGATTATCAGATTTTAGATGGTTGCCAACATTTCGATTTTACACAGAGTATATCCGTTATAAAAATAAGTCTGAATTTGAAAATTTAAGGATATTTACAAGCAGACAATATTTTGCTGAAAATAACCTTATCGTTTTTATAGTTATAGGTAAAATACCTAGATTTTCGCCAACAAACGTAAAAAAATCAGAAGTAAAATGTATTGTGCGAAAACCTAGGTGTATGCCAAACTTGTGGATTTATTTTTTATTATTCGTAAAGGAAATTTTACTTTAACTAAAAACTAATTTGCTTGCAAATGATCAAGAGGAAGAAGAATGATGAAGCTACTTATCTATATACAAGCTAAAAACAAAGTAAAATATGCTGCATTTGTAATTGCTGTTATAAAGGGCTTTACGTCAAACAAAAATGGTGATGATTTAATGGTTTTCGTGCTCGCAATGAAAACTGGAATCGATACGAACTTTAAGCTTATTACAAATACCGAAGTTTTATTATTCATTTTATTAAAAATATAAATTGGTCTTTAAAGCACCACAATTGTTTTCTTTTACAAATTTATTTAATACAGTTAAAAAGTGTTTGCGATTTATATTTCTTATGTAACATTAAAGCAATATCGATTCGCATATCTCCATAGGAAAAGTGTTATGCACTATTATTCATACAAGTCCATGCATCCATCTTTTTCTAATTAAAAAGAGAAGTAGCACTTCAGGTAACAATGCCTGTTTAGTCAAGTACCGTGCTTCATTCTTTAGGAAAGGGATAGAAAGATATGAGACAGATGGTGAAAGTAGAAGGATAGATACGAAAATTAACTTTCGTATTTGACAGCAAAGTGACCATTGACCATGCCTTCATCACTGAGCAGCCCCACCAACTGTCAATTTTTATTTTTGTAGTAAAAAAAAAACCAAGGTCTTTGTTGGGAATCGAATCCACAACCCCCAGTCTTATAAGCTAGTACGCAACCTTTTAGGTGCATCTATTATACAGGAATATCAGCATTCAAGGATCACCGATCTTTCAATATCTATTTATTTAATTGTATGATTTCCGGCATTAATAAATGGGAGAAATTTTAATATTTCTTTACTTATTTTATAATTATTAGGATTGTTAAGCTTGTATTCCGTTTATATACCAACAGCGACGATCACGCACAATTGAACTTTAAAGTGGCATAATTAAAACAAAATTTTAATCTTGTTTAGACTACGCTGAGCTTCTCTGAGATCAATATATACATACAATATTGTGTAAGAATTTAGAAAACAAAAAATCTACACAGAGAAAATAATGTTGCAAATATTGATTAACGTTTGTTTCGCAAGAAACCTGCAATAATTGTACTGATACATAAATATTCATTTAAAATTATATAATTTTTATTTTCTGTAATAAATATATATTTATAGGCCTTTTTAATTAAATTTGACACTTATTAACGCAAAATATAGAAAAACAAAATTTTTAGGTTCTTAATAATTTTTATTCAACTTGAGTTCATTAAGTATTAATTTCCAAATTTGAATCAAAACTATTAAGTCACTATTGTAGCTGGTAAGACGAAGTTCAACACAAACCAGAAGTTGCTGCCCTTGTCCATTTTTTTATTTAATATTTTTGAATAATTATTCCAGCTTAATTTTGTAATAAGACTTCTTAGTATTAATAAAACAATCTGTAAGATGTAGCATACGTAACCAAAAAATTACTTAAAAACCAAAAATTTAAAAGATCATGATATATTAAATATACTTGAAACCAAGAAAGCGAAAAATAAATAACTTCACCTTTTAATGTTCAGTATAAGACTGTCTTTTAATTCAAATTACTAAATTAAACTAAAGAATAATTCTGTGGAACTTACGAGCAAACAATTAACAGTAAACGAAATGACGAATTGTGTATTTTGCAAATTGCGTACTTTTCGAAATTTATACACACAAGACAACAACAATATACTTATAAAAAATTCAACGAAATAAACTAAACAGCAGAAACCATAACAAAAACAACTAACACCGAACAAAACAAAAACATGCGCCTACACTGAATGATAATAACAACAACAATATGCAATGATGTTAAAGTACAATATTCTTGTTCATGCGAAGACCATCAACTACCGGACAAATGAATTTAATTAAAGGTGAAATATCGTTTGGAAAAGATAAAAAAACATAATAAAGTGTTACAGGGGTGAAGTTACCATCATGTTTATTTTGTGTATATTTAAATTGAATTAATCGTTTAATTTGATTTGAAAACTTTAGAGTGCTGTGTTATTATTTTACAATAAAAGAACTCAATACTATAAAATGTTTATTAATGCAATAAACGTAATAGATAGTTCTTGCTTAAGAAAATTAATTAAAAATTATAAAAAATAAAATATATAATTAATATATTTATTCAAATATAAATTTTTCAAATACATCTTCAGTTTTCAGCTGAAAATAATTTTTAAACATAACTATATTCGTTTTTCTGAATTTAAAAAAAGGATATTTTAGTTTTTACGTATTTATTTATTTATTACATAACTTTTTAAGCTTAAAGATAATAATTCACATACTTTTCTTTAGACTTACTTCAAGCTTAAAAAGGGTATACAGGTTGGTCGCTTCTTATTGGCTATAAAAAAGTACGAAAACTTTCTGCTGTAGAGATTTTAGTAATTTAGGATAAAAGTTCTGGAAAATAAAATAATTTTTGGTGCAAACTGTGAGAATTGATGCTTTTTTTTCAATATTTAAAATTCCTTGTAAAAATTTGCATTGCAACTAATTTTAAGGAAAAACTTTTTAAAATCTCTTTCTTATTTATTAAAAAATATTTAAATTTACAAGCAAAATGTGTTTTGGTTATATTTAGTGTAAAATGCAATGCTACTATTTCAGAATTTTATACATCAATTATTTTAGAAATATTTTGACATCAATTTACCCTGCATATACTTTGAAACTGTGCCATATTTTCCTGTTATAATTTATTTTTTCCTGAATATAAAGCAATAAAAAACCTACAACGACGGACGTTACTATCCCCATCACCTTGAACCACCCTGCCCTATATGAACTAGCAGTAGTTAGACATATGATACACAGACTTAAAATAATCCCACTTACTTCAGATAAGTACAAAAAAAAGAATTTGATACAATATACACCATAGAATCACAATAATGGCTACAAATCTATATAAATAAATATAGATTAACTAACCTTTTTTAGAAGGTTCGATAACAGCAACACTCTGAGACATAATTGCAGACATTGACAGAAACAACTGACAAATTTATTTCCAGCGGATTATACAGATTTACTTTTACGTGTAAACATAAACATATATAGGACAAACTGGACCAACACTAAAAACGCAGCCTTGACGAATCTCTTACGCATCTTCAGGGGTAAAACGCGGCATTAGTCGCCTGAGCTAGCAGGCAGAGACATAAGACTCTTGAAGTCTGACCAATGACTTATTACACACACACACACATTACGTGATAAGAAACACACAGCCACCACGATACTCCCAAAGGGCCTACCTCAATAATCAGTCAGAGAACAGATAAATGCCTAAAGAGACAAATAGTGGAACTCTGGGGCTTTACTGATCCCCGTGTAAATATAGTGGATTGTCCAGTTGGCTCTTGCTAGCCTGTTAGGGACTGAGCTCCCTTCTAACCCCGCAAGACACAAGTCCAGGTGGTTGTGTGATCCATAAAGACTTATATTGTGTTCCCGGGGGAACACATACATATGAAAGAACTACCTATATCCGAATACCGACTTACCAGTACAGACAAGAACACGGCTTCAAAACGATGTGATCACATTGAAATCGCTCGCCGATCATTTTGAACAAACAGCCAACAACACCGACCAAAATTTCCTTCAACCTTCTAGCAAACTATACTAAAATATGTCAAAGTATTCTAAAATATATTTAAATATACCAAAATATACTAAAATAGACTCAGTTATATTAAAATATTCGAAAATATGATGAAATATACTAAAATATATTAAAATAAGTATATTTAAATATATTTAATGTATTAAATTAACTAAAATATGTTAAAATATTCTGTAATATACGAAAAAATATATTTAAATATAGTTAAATATTCTTAATAATATAAAAAAATATGCTAAAATATATTAAAATACTTTAAAATATATTAAAATACACTAAAATATGTTAAAATATACTAAAATGTAAGTAAGTATATTAAAATATACTAAAATATGCTAAAATATATTAGAATACACTAAAGTATATTAAAATACACTAAAGTATATTAAAATCCACTAAAATATATTAAAATACTATAAAATATATTAAAATATACTGAAATATACCAAAATATATTCAAATATACTAGCAAATGTTGTCCATACATACTTACTTATTTTTCTATAATTAGAAATTATTATTTGTAATTATTATTTTGGTATGCTTAACTTCTAACTGAGGAACAATTCTTCAATGCATTCTTCAAGCATATAATTAAACTAAAAATTGAAAAATTAGGTAAAATAACAAAAATTCTATTCTTAAAAGTAATATATCCTCTAAGCATTGCCGTAGATAGGCTCAGCTAGGTTAATTTTAATGAAATTTCTAATAGTTCAAATATTTTTCTCTTCATTTGAGAACTATAGCCCACTCCAGTTAAATTTTTTCTAAATCAATATGATTTTTAAAACTATAAGATAACTCAACAAATATTATTACCAAAAATATCGATTTGAATTTAATAAATTCAGTTTGTTTTCTAGTTTTGGGGGTTTAATTAAGTTTTCTGTTCCATTAAATTTCCTAGCGGGTATTCTATTTAATAAAAAACAAAACTATAAAATTAACACATAAGTTTCGATGTTAAGTATGAAAAAACTAAAAAATTTATCAATCCCAAAATAATTTAAATTAGACACACGTTAAACACAAATAGATGCCAAAAAGTGATAAAAACACGCAGCAAGAATTAAAAAATTTACAAAAATAAATTCTTTACGAAACAGCAAACTTACAAAAAAAAAACTATTATTGCAATAAAAAAGAACTTTTGAAATCTTTAGAGAAAAACTAATTTCAAATAGACTACAAACAAATGAAATTATAACTTGAAAAATAGTCAGTTGGCAAACTGCAGTGTATAAAATAAAACGTAAAATTAGAGAATATTTAAAACGGGAAATTAAAGTGAATTATAATTTTTTAAGATTTTTTAAAAATTATTTTTATAAAAATTTCAAAATTTAAAATTGTAATGGATTAAGTTCACTGATTTAAATTTATAAAAAAAATTAACCAATTAAAAATATCAAACAATTAAGCTAAAGAAATTTCAAAGAAAACTAAATTGTGCAATTATTTAAAATATTACATAACTTGAATTTTTTAAAAAAATTTCTTTTTAAAAAGTAAAAGGTACTTCTTTCTGTGTAAAGTATGTTTAAATTAAAAAAAATAAATAAATTCAAATATAAACATGCCGGCTTTTGCTGAAAAAAACGTGCAATAATTTGCTCATAATTTCATACAAAAATTTTGTTAATTTATCTATAATTTTGTGTTTTTGCAAAATAAAATCTTCTGGTTAAAGAGCGCCAGTAATAAGAGCTGTAAACACACACTGCTCTCATTTAATAAGAAGAGTGTGGCTATTGAGCGTTATTATATCTGCCAATGCTCCAAAAAAAATCGCTTGTTTGAAATAAACATTAACATTGAAATAAATATGAAAATAAGACAGACAATTATATACAGGGTGTTCGCCGGGAAAGTATACTACTTTGTTTGTTTACAATTTTTTATTAAATGAAGGAGAATGGATTTTATATTGATAAATGTTTTATTTAATGTCGGCTATTAGGTATGGAATACAATATCAGATAAATGTTAGGCTCTGTTAGCACATTTTTCAATACATTCTCACACATTTCACGCGATATTCCAATAATTTCACCATCGCTTGAAATGCTCAAGCATTTCTGGTTTGTTTGCACAAACATTGCTTTTCAGATAGCCCAACAAAAAGATGCTCGGAGCAGTCAAATCAGGCGACCGTAAGAGCCAATCAAGATCGCCATTTCTTGAAATAACTTGTTGTGGAAAGAGGTCTCACAGTAATTCCATTATAATCGTAGGTGTATAGATACCACATGTTAATGAAGTCCAAAGCATGCAGTCGTAGCGTTACAAAGTTTTCATTAATATAACTATATCGTGCCGCAAATTGAGCACCATACTGTCATTGTCAATAAATGCAAAGGTGACTGTTGAATAAGTTGAGGATTTCCCATTCGCCAGAACCGACTATTCTGTTCTCATTTTCGAGGTTGTCATGGGCGAGCTGTACATCCTATTGGTGTATGTACGGCGGTGTAAATGGTCTTGTAAATGTAGCTCTTGTGTCAACAGTATGTTGTTTGGAAACAAATGCAAATCCTTGTTCAAAATTGTGGCCAAAAATGTTCTTTAAAGACAAGGCGTCGAATTGAGGTTGATAAATTGTTCTATACACTTTCCTAAGCAGCAGTAATGTTTTCAGCCGATCTTGTTGTACGTTGTGGTATATGCTTAGGCCTATCACCTAGAGACGCTCTTTCTTCGAAATGATTTACTACACGATAAATAGTGCGTTTTGTTGGCACGTTGTTTCACGTAACTTTCTCATCGTCGCAGTAATCGATAATTGATTTTGATAAAATCTTTGAACGATTAAACACGTTGGTTTATCGAATATATTACCATAATAAATATGCCACTGAACAATTTAGGGCTTTTGTTACAGAATATAAATAGAATCGTGTGTTTATGCTCTGGATTTGGCAATTAAATGAATGCAATAGTTGATGATAAAAAATATTTATTAATATAAAAAATTAATTTTCACTGGTTGGGGAGAAAACTCGTGTTTGTTCCGAGCGATGATACTAACTCTCTAGTTCTTAAAACGGAAATCTTTTTTTTTTATTCAAACCATGTGGAAAACTCTCCACTTTCTTACGTTACGTGCTAAGTCTAATTCATTTCACAATATTCTTAAAAGGGAAATCTTTTTATAATTCAAAACATGTGGAAAACTCTCCACTTTCTTACGTTACGTGCTAAGTCTATTTCAATTCACAATAATAATAATAACAATTCAAAGGTAAATATGTAAAGGAAAGGTAATTATGGCAGTTGAAATTGAAAATTGAAAATTATGTGTCCAAACATTAGGTTGGACAGCCACGTTTCTACTTCACGGCTGCCAAAAATAAACTGTCAATACTAATAATACTAATATTAATAAAGTGTATGCAAGGCACACTTTTCGTTTCTTCCTGGGCTGACGAGATATACGATGGTATAAACTTTGTAATAAAATATATAAAATACATTTAACACATGTATTCAAAATTATTTAGAATTTTTTCGGGCCTTTAAAAAATTTAAATTATATAATATTCCATAAAAAAAAAATTCGCTAAAACCAGTCAGATAAAGAGAGAAAGCATTCAGTATATGGCGTAGAAACAAAAATATAGATACTGATTTGCTATGCAAAAGGGCAAGATCTTCGTATGACAATGTACAAAGGCGTGATAGGTTCTGTGCGATAGGCGCCTTCGAGCTGCAGTATCCCGAGGAGTAGCTAGAAGTCTTGGTCATTTGTTGAAAGAGTGAGGGATAATTTTAGTTTTTTAATACCGAGTCTTTTAAAGAATGAAGGTAGCCAACCATCACTCGAGCTTGACAAAGTATCCGTTGCTATTCGGAAGATATTGTTTTAAGTTCAACCCGTTAAAAAGGTTTTTGGCAGATCTCAACATCAACAAGTCTCTTGGGTCGCATTCCAGCACTGGTCTTGAAATAGTGTTACTCGATGCTAGCGCGTACGTTAGTGGGCGCTTTCAGCCCGCTGTATCATGTTGGCGATTTTCCAAAGTGTTGGAAGGTTGCTAATATAAATAAAGCCGATCTCCAAAAGGGGTGAGGCAACAATCCTGAAAATTATCTCGCATTAATCTCCAAATGGGATCGGGGGAGTAGAGTCCATTTTAATGCTCGTAAGACACAAGGTTGCATGCTTACGCATAGATCCGAAATGGTGCTATAGGTATTACGGAATCGGAAGCTCTTGATATTCTTGGCATGAAAATTCAGATGTTCGATCGACTAAGCTTATTTTTCAGGTTTCTAAAAAAGCTTTTTCGGTTTTCTAAAATGGTGTCAGACATACTTAACTCCATCCGATCGTCGTACTATTTATACCACCTATAGCCGTCTAAAAATGGAATACAACTTTTATGTACGGGCCGGTGCTACAAAGTCTATTTAGGTGTTGCTCGACCGCATACAACATAGATTCAAGAGACTCATGGTGGACAGTAGGGTATCCAATTCTATTGATTCTAGAAAATCAATCGACGCAATGTGAGATGTAGTTTTTTTTTTAAAGAGAAGTAGAACTTCAGGCAACAATGCCTATTTAGTCAAGTACCGTGCTATATTCTTTAGGAAATGAATAGAGAATAGATGAATCAGGCGGTGAAAGTAGAAGAATAGTCGGAAATTAACTGCCGTATAAAGACAGCACAGCGACCAGTGACTATGCCTTCATCGCTAAGCAGCCCCACCGACAGTAAATTTTTATTTTTGTAGTGAAAAAAAAACCAAGGTCTTCGTTTGGAATCGAACACCCAACCCCTATATTTACAAGCTAGTACACTACCTACTAGCCTACAGGGGCACACTTTTTTATCGTTACTACAATGGTAAGTGCTATAAAGAAATTAAGGGACTTGTTCCTGTTACTGGCACGGTTTTGTGTTTAACACTCTTTTCAATGAGGCCCCATATATTTGTGGTTGACTGGCCGCTGAATCTAACTGCGCTAAGCAATAAAGGGAAAATTCGATTTTTAGCAGAATAGTATATTTGTGGAATATACTTTCTCCCGAGGTCTTTCCTGTCACTTTTAATGTAGAAAAGTTCAAATCGCATGTCTATAAATGCTACTCTCTCTTTATTCCACCCCATAATTTCCTAGTTACGGGACAATGCAGTGCTTGTGTAGGGGTCATCTCCTAAGTGCTGGTCCAAAAAAAAAATATATAAACACAGACCAATTTGTTTATATATAATGGTATATATAACTGCACTAAATTGTCATTGCCACCTGGCAATGATTATAGCTGTACAATACAAAAGAGCTTTTGAGTCGACTTAAAAAACATAATTAATAGAACTAATAATAATTCAATCAATGTTCGAATTTGGAAATAAAAAAATAATTAGATCCTTTTAAGATTTACAAAAATTAAGGTAAGTCAGGTGAAAAGGAATGCGAAAATTAGAGGTTTTTTATATTCCTTAAAATTACCGAATAATGTGCTTTTTGATATATATTTTTCTTTAAGAGCCATCTAAAATCAATGACTTGTTAAACTAAAATATTTTATGATTCGCGTTCAAAAATAGATAATTTTGAGATAAAAACTGACTGAGGTGTAGAGAATTAATTTTAATTTTTTTAGTAAAATTTTATGTCCACATGTAGATATAAATAAAAGCAGAAAAACTTTCTCGTATACATAATTTTAAGTGTTTAACGACAAAGTTCTCTAATCACATTATATTTTTTGAAAATAATTTTACTTTTTCAAATTTAAAAAACGCTAAATGTTCATATTGCATTATATTCACTCTTTCTTTGGCAGCCACAAATAAAATAATCTCTTAAGTTTTGTATACAAAAGTGTTCAAACAGTTGCAAAGATAAAAAACTATATAAAAACATATAATACAAACATACAGGCAGCCGAATACATAAATAACTTTTTGTTAGTTTAAAATATGCCAGAACCAAATTTTATATCGCTGTACTCGTTTACACCGGAACCGCCAAAAAAATCCCCCATCATTAAATTATCATGTGGCATTGGTGATACCGATGGCTTTCCAGCATTCGATGTTGATTCTGAACAATATGCTGCTAAAGATGACCCGAAATGGGGTTTCCTTATAACAGGGGGAGCTGAATTTCATATGCCACTAACCGTTTTTCAGGTGAGTAAAATTTTTATAAACAATAATATTTGAATACATACGCATACAGATGTAAAAATATATACATAAATATTTATATAAATATATAATTTATCACCACCTGTGTATTACCTACACTTACACATATTTTTATAATTTTTACACATCAAATGCTGCTCGCAGTTAGTTAAACATAAACAAATCTTAATACACGTAAACGTAAATAAGTAAATGTTTGGATTTATTCACATCTGTTTCTCAACCTTTCTACACTCTACATCATGTGTAGTAATATACTGCAATAAAAGTCTTAAGATTTACATTATATTTTTCTAGAAACGAAATAACATATGAATTGTCGTAATTGCCAAAACACGTAACGTAATATTTTTGTGCTGTCGCACTTGAAGTAACATAAAAATTATGAGTAAAAAATAATCTTCATGAACTGAAAAGAAAATGTTAGAAAATTTTACAAATGAATTTTTATTAAGGTATTATTTGACACCTTCGATTTGCTTTACACAACCACACTTTTTTATAATAAGGGTTTCTCAATAAATTGATTGTTTCATTGGCTGTTTGACAAGTGGCACGGTCCTGTTGAAACCACGCCGTCAATAATAGGCCAAAATTAAGTTGTTAGAATATCGCGATAGCATGATCGATTGACCGTTACCACATTTCCAGCGTCAAGATCCAATCACGCTTCCAGACCACATACCGTACAATACAGTGACATGTTGAGCATGCACAGGTTTCTCAATAATCGCTGTAGGATTTATAGAAGCGCAAATGCAGCAATTTTGCTTGCTAAAATCCCCTGGCAAGTGCAAATGCGCTTTGTCTAAAAAATTGATTTTGTCAAAAAAACCAGACGGATGTTCCTGAATGAATTGACCAAATCTACGGCGATGCGAATTGTCGGTCGGCTTCAGTACCTGCATCAGTTGAACCATGTGAGGCTTCAAAATGAAAAATTCACCATGTGATTCTTGTGGATAACCCCAAGTGAGAACGTCGAGTCTGCTTCAACACTGCAATGTTTTCAATTGAACGACCCTGTCAAACATCCGCTGGTATTCGCACATTTCGTTTCGATCATATCGATAGTGTCCGATAATAACACTAATTTTAGGAAATGTAACTTTAACAGGACCAGAGAATTCGCATAGTAGATTTTAATTATTTTAATATAATTTTCGGGCCAATGCATCTACCACGAATACGTCAAAAAACTAAGTGTCAAAGTTAATATGTTGTTAGTGTTGCCAATATAATTAAGAGAGTTACTCGCTTAATTGACTATATCAAATAATATAATATGTTAAATCAATTAATTGGCTTTATCTTTCTCTAACAAACAATTTAATCTTTTAGTGTGTGTTCACTACTTAACAAATCTCGCTCGTAGAGTCCCATGGTGATTAATTTAATATGTTTTGTTTTTTTAATTATATATACACTTCATTCTTTTTTTATGCGGTAGATGCGTTCCAGGGAAATCCGCATATAAAAAAACCGCACAAAAGAAGACATACATTTATGTGCAAAATGATGGATACGTTCCATTTATTACAAAAAATCGCATAAAACCTAATTAATGTTTTAAAATGCACCAGAAATCGCATAAAAAAAGGTTTATAAGGTTTCATCATATTTTAATAAATGGCACAT
Source organism: Trichopoda pennipes (assembly GCA_030448955.1). NCBI lineage: Eukaryota > Metazoa > Arthropoda > Insecta > Diptera > Tachinidae > Trichopoda > Trichopoda pennipes. The sequence continues at coordinate 1,258,447 of JASKUP010000070.1, read as the reverse complement.
ATGTATGTTAATAACAAAAACAAAACTTAATATGTAAACAAAAAACATAGACAAAACTTGATTTAAAATCATATTAAGAATGTTTTCATCATTATTCGTTGTCTGATAATGTGCGAACCCGTTTGTGGATTGGTGCAAGATCACTTTCATCACTTGAAGATAATATTAGGTAATCAGATCTACATGGTAATGCTTCTTCAGGAACTTCAGATCTTTGTTCTCTGTAGGCAGACATACAAAATTTTAGATCACGTTGAAATTTTAAGGCGCGCTCTACATCATTATCATTTTTAATAAAATAATTTTCCAATTTACCGGAAAGTTGAGGCCTTCCCGAAGTAATTTTCCGTTCAGTGGAGTAACATCTTCTCCAGTTCGATATCTACTGTTTCGAAATCTTTAGTAGTATCTACCATACTTTCATTTAGGTCCGCGTCCACAAGCAATTCTTCTATATCATGCTCGCCAAAATCATCAAAACCTTCCTCACCTATTTCCTTAGCAATTGAAATAATATCTGATGTTACTATTGTTGTTCTATTTGATTCATTTCTCTTTGATACTCGTTCAGGCCAAGCGACTTTCCAACATTCATTTAAAGTTTGTGATTTTATCTCGGCAATTGCTTATATTAAATTAGTTCTGTTTTCAGAAAAAGTGAATCACCAAAAAAATAAAATTTTCGAAATTCGAATAATATTTTATTTTTAATTGCAACGCATAACTCTAAAACCGCATAAAAAGAGAAAGAAGTGATATAGATTTCGTTACCGACTATGCCAAACTTCTATTTTTTGTGTTAACTTAACGTTTAACTTATCTTGGTTTCTGGATAAATGTAGTAACATAGTACACATATGAAAACAATATTATCAGCAAGAACAAGAATTTAATGTTTACGTATTCATAAATGAAATTAAATTAATTTTTCAGTTTTATTTAATATTTTATTCAATAACCCCGACTATAAGGTATGTCTACTTATAACAAAAAAAAAATCATAAATTTTGAGTATTATTTCAAAGTTAGCACTACAAATTTGATTGATTTAAATTGGAAAGTACACGGCAAAATCAAGATATATACTCTTAGTGTTATTGAAGGCGTCTATGTTACGAAATAATTGGATTACAGAAAATTTTGACTGTATTGAAATTTTGCCTGCAAATATCTATCTCTATACGAGTAAAATTAATGCTGTAGCAAAATATATATAAGTGCAGGTCAGCCGTAGTAGGTAGCTATGAAATGAAAAATTTAAGAATTTTTAGAAGGGAGCTGTGATTTTGCCGAAAATGACCTTGTATTTTTAATCGTTATAGGAAAAATTATAAATTTTTCCCCAGCAAACGAAAAATTTCGTATTATTAATAAACGAAATTTTACTTGTAAAAAAAAGCTCAAGAATAATCTGCGTATTATGTATTAAGTAGATGAAGCTGCTTAACTAAATACAAAGTAAAAGCAAAGTAAGATATGCTAATGCCATTTCTTTCGGTAGAATCCATTTGGCGATCGGTGAGCGCTTTCGATGCGATGACATCATTATCAAGCCGCGTTTTAGGTAGTACTGGAGATTTAGTAGTAGGTAGGTTAGTTTTAATAGTGTTGGTTATAGGTACGACAACAGTACTTCATTTATTGGCGGAACAAATCCAAACAACTTAATACCAGACACAGCTAATCAAGCTAAGGTGCTACTAAAACTGACTAATAAAACTACAACTTCACAAGACAATTGCGAATAGCAAACATTGTCTTAACTACAACATTACCCCACGCTACGTAACAGATAACATCATCTTGGCTGATGCGCTGTATTTCTCAACAAGCTAAACGTATAACACAATTGGCATGGATATAGACTGAGATACGCTCACTGTACATCAAAAAAGGCAAACTTAACAAGGACATATGTATATACAAGTCACTTAAAGGTAGCTGACATATTGACTAGGCATAATTATACATAAATTTCCACCATTTTTACACAATTTACAAGATAGGGTTCAAAACGAGATGGGTGATAAATACAAACATATGAAACGAAAATTTACACAACCGATAACCACACCAAACTAAAATTTCACTCACGCATCGAAAACTTAAAAGTCAGTTATCAACTGACTCGAAAAACAATGAAACAATGCAATAAAACGAAAAAATCATAGCAAATAAAAAACCACTAGACAAATAAAGGTAAAGCTACGAAGCAATGATCTACTAATTACTAAAGGCCCAAGTATATTATGCATACACTGGCTTAAGGCAACTTAAGCAACAGTGCAAATACCTAATAATCATATGTGGCAAACTATAATGTACTTAAGAAAACTTTTCGTCAAGTTTCGTCAAATGTCATTTTCTTAAGCAGATTACGAAACTGTTCGCACATTCCGTACGGAAACAGCTGATTTACATTGTGTTATAGATACATTAGTAGACAAATTCCAATGGAAAGCAAAAAATATTTTATCTGAATTTAATAAAAAATGTACAGAGAAAAAATAGTTTATATGACAAAAGAAACGCATTTTGTTATAACGATAATTAAAAGGAACGAGAGCCTGTAAACATTTTATTTTCTTTTCCATTTTTTTAACACAAAATTTGCAATAAAATTTAATTTTTTATTATTTATAAATTCAATGACAGTTGCATTTTTAGTACTTTTTGGCCCACATAATACATACAGCGATATATGTGTAATTTTTCTTTCGTAAGTTTCTTAAAACTATTAACAAAAAATTATAAATTTGTATAAGGATAGTATTAAGTATACAAAATATGATTATTAAACGCATTTTGGCTAATAAATTTTATTTATTTAGAACGAAATTATTTTTTTTTCAAAAGTACGAGTAAAACAAATGTGCAACTGTGCATGATAATTTCTGTATTCATGTAAGTAGAATATAGCCACCTAAAAGTCTTCAATGATTTGTTTAAACATTTAACAAACTTTTCGTCAAATTTTTGACATTACCTTAAGCCAGATTGTGCATATTATAGTTGGGCCTTAAAGCGGATAGAGGAAACAGACCAACTCCACTAAATTTAAAAATGACCTAACTGACTCATTCCAAAGAGGAAATATGCAGCCTATTAAAACGCTGCGAAACCTTTATGGGGAGAAAAGTATAGAAATACATCAACATGAACCCAAGACCACCAACACTCAAAGTACATTTTCGTGATAAGATTTATATCTGCACCTGGCCGTAAGCCCCAATCAGATGGTGGTCAAGCCACTGGGAAAGTAACCCTAGGAAGCCGAGGACTAATTCTAGCAACAGAACTGGACCATTCATTGTGTCCATTGTAAATGATCCGATCCACAAACTCAAACGAGGGTCTCGAAACACATAGCCACCCAAGCACGCCTCCAGACCACATAGCGCACCATACAGTGACACGTTGAGTATGCAAAGGCTTCTCAATAATCGCTCTAGGATTTTGAGAAACCCAAATGCGGCAATTTTGCTTGTTGATCTGATCATGATCTGTTCAGAAAAACTAGCCGGTTGGCCGATCGTCTTCGATTTCTGCACCAGTTTAACCTTGCAAGGCTTCAAAGTCATGACGAAATTCGCCATGTGGGGGTTTTGGATAATCCCAAATGTTGAGAACGTCGAGAAATTGACAGACAGGGATCTGCTTCAACTCTATGACTCACGGATGCGATGTTTTCAGTTGAATGACTCGGTCAAACTCTCGTTGGTTTTCACACATCCTGTATCGAGCCTGCTGACTCAAATTTAACCACCAAATTCTTAATAACGGTCTCAGAAAGACGATTATGTTGTCCGAACCACGATTTTCATAATGGATTTTAGTTATTTTAATGTGATTTTCGTGCCAAATTGAATTCATTTTAACAATTGCCAATGCATCTATTATGGTGTTCTCATAATTGAAAAACAAACTTCTTGTCGAAAAATCCATTACAATTAATTATTTCGTGAAAAAATGTTACATTTATTTTTTAATTAAGTATATAATTAAGAGTATCATTATATTTTAATTTTAAAATAAAAAATTCTACAAAAACTTTCCCTGTGTAGCCATAATAAATACTAATTATATGCAAAAATATTTAAAAATGGCACTGATATCTCCTATAAACATACATAGCTGCAACATTTTGAGCCAAATGTAAAAACTTTTTTGTAAATTTCTTTATGTTCAAGTTCTTGTATAAAAAAGTGTGAAATAATAGCAGAGAACAATAAATCTGATAATAAAACAAATATTTAATATTTTTAATCAAACTTTAAAACCAGCAGTCGTCATGTTTAGCGAGTGTCTGCTTTACTTTTTATTTAACCAAACAACAAAGTGGGTGTTAATGAAACAGAGAACATGGCACCCCCTTTACAAAGTAAGTAAATATTAATGTTATCTAGATAATTTGAGCAGCTAGAGTCTGCAAGCGTGGCAAAAGTAAATTTATGCACAATAAAATAAAAAACAAAACAAAATATACTCGTATATAAAGTTAAGGAGAAAAGTAAAAGTTGTTGTTTATTTATTGGGTAACACGTATATGGATAGTGAAAAGCGCAACCATTTGGGAATAAAGCCGCATATTAAAAAATTATATTGTTTTACATTATACTAACAATGTGTATTCAGTTGGCTTATGTAAAATACTACAAGAATAATTATTGTGAAAAATTTTTATCACTTTAACAGTTTAATCTATAACTCTTTTCTTATCCCTTCAAGTAAAGGGCGGGAAGTGTTCTTAAGACAGGAATATAAAGGTTAATTTGTTTCATGTTAATTTGTTGCAATAACATTCTAAATATATCTCTGAAACAATAAAAATTCAGTTTAAAAAGCTAAAATAAATAAGCTAATATTTCAGCAAAAAATATTAAATCATTTATTTTTTATTACCAGAAAATTTTTATTTTTGAATACTTCATCTCTGAAATTCCCTCTTTAATTGTCAATTTTTATATTTCTTTTTATGGTTTATAGGAATTTTTATAAAGAAAAAAAATAAAGAATTTTTAAATTGACTTGAAATTTACTTTGTTCGTAAGATATTCTTGTGAAATTCGAATTTAAATATGGTTGGGCTGGACGTATTCTAATCCGGAGCTCTAATTTTCGATGCCAAACTATTTTGTACTTAATACGACGTAGTGTTTAGCAAAATTTCCAATCAATCGAATCGCATATCGTAGCGAGTGTAAAGCATTTAGTAAGAGATACACATCTAATTTTATAAACAATTTTATTATTTTGAATCATTTTTAAATAAATCTATGTACGTCGATTTGTAGAGTTAGGTTTTATTATTGTGTTGGTTCAATAAAATTCTTAGATAATCAATTTGGCTTGAGATATGAGACCATATAGTTTTATACTTAGTAAAAATGGTCATATGAATGTGCTTCCCCCAAAGTAATGCATTATTAAATATTAAATATTTTATAAGAATATCATAATAATATTATAACAATGAATGAGAATATCATAAATATTTATGTTTAAAGGAATCTAGCACAATTTTTTTATTTTACATTAAATAATAACTTTACATAAAATTTTATTATTGACTAAAGAAAATATTCTAGTGCTAATTTAGTATGTCTTGGTTCAACTAAAATTTCAAACATAAATAAAAAAAATCGTTTTCTTCAAAACCAGAATTTGCGAGCTTTTAAGATCCTTTGGAAACGGTAACGTTTTTCCAGTCATTTTCTATAGACGATTGAGTCTCACTTGAAAAGACAGAAATAATTAACTTGGTTTAATTTTGGTCCTATTCTAATCAACTCTGGTAGCAAGTTTTCATTTTTGCCAGACAACTTTTTCGCTATGATCGATATGACATTCTGATGGTTCATTTAGATTTAATCATTCATGATAACCATAAACTGACCCTAATTCGGAAATAGTTCAGCGTTTAAAATTCAATTTTGGTGCACAAAAATTAATATTCCCTTTAATTGCTATCATCGTCTGATGGAGTTAATTTTACATACGTAAGAAATAATTCATCAAGATCATTCCACCCAGGGTCAACAAGTCCACCAGAGAAAGGTACTTTACTATTTGAATGGCTTGCAGACTTAAAGACTTAGAAAAACATTCTATTACCAAGCTTTTTTCCACAGAACGTGCCCCTTCCAGAAACTTAAGAGCTTTCCCAACCATAAAAGAATCTATTCGTTCAAACTCTATTGCGCGGTTAATGGAGCTACAAAAGGGACTCTCTGTTGCGCCCTATAAGTGGTCTTAACATAAGGCACGCAACTAAGATCCATTTCTCCCATCTCTTAAGCCTCTCCATCTAGGTTAAAAAAGTTCCAAACTAAACCGAAAAAGCATAGGAAATAAGAGGACCTACGATCTGGCGGTACACCAAAAGGCGTACCTTTTTACAGAGTCCCCTTCTGCGGCTTACCACGCCTTGATATGTGCAATAGACCCTCTTAGTGCACTCAAGCACAATGTCGATGTGCCGATACGACTTAAAGTTTTCATGGAAGGTGACGCCAAGATACGTTAGCCTATCTGATGTCTTAATAATGTCGGACCCAACACTCAAGAACGGTCTGAAAGATCTTCAATTCGGGTATAAGTATTTACGCCTTCCTTTAAACAATATAGCGGCAGTCTTATGAATATTTAGGATAAAGCCCCACCTTTTGAAGTAGTCCGTTAGTGTTGTGAAGTGTTGATTGACTCGGTCGTTAACAGTCCTTGCCCTAGCTCCTAATGCCATCATCATGTCATCAGCATAGATCAACAAGTGACCTCCCTGTGGGGGAGGAGGTATATCTGACATCAAAACATTGTATAAAACCGGTCCCAGCAATGATCCCTGTGGAAGTTTCGCAAAAATTTAACCCTAATGAGAAGGGACGTCTACGAATCCTAAAAGAGCGGCCTCTTAGAAAGCTATCAACCATACGGCAGGTGCCCGTATTAAATCTCAAACTCAACAGCTTATAAATCGTGCCAAACGGTGTCACAGGCTTTGGTAAAATCAAAACTTACATAGTCCGTGAGTACAACAAGTGCGTGTGTCGTCGAAAGTCCGCTTCTAAATCCGAATTGAAAATCTTTTAAAATGTCATTGTCAGTAATAACGTCATTGGTGTTTGCCAGAAGAAAGCGTTCAAATAGGGATATAGTTCTGTAGCTTCCACTCTCACGAGGATCTGGATTTCGTTTTAAGTATTGGAACTACAAGGCCAGCCAGGCCGTACTGTTTGTCTTCTTCAAAATTAGATATATCATTCATACCACTAGACCTCTTATTTGCTCTGCATTTTAGATCATTACCTACTGCCACTTCATCGGTAAAGCCAAGTCTGCTAATATGTGTACTAGAGCCAATAACTCCTCCGTCAGCTGTCAAAGTTCTTGCAAAAATCGTCAAAGGCGTCGTTCTGCCATAAAATAATAACCCGAGAATGACTTTATATACTCAGTGTGCCAGTTATAATAACAAGTATAGAAAGTTAAAAATAAAAGCCCTATGGAATACTCAATTTGAAACAATAGAATAAAAAAATTAAAATGTGAGATATACATCCAAACTACGGAAAGTCTTTTTGTGCGAGTATAACTCACATTTAGTAGATTTTTTTAATAAATGCTACCAATATAACCATCTTTTTCTGGTCAATTGCAGCAAGAAAGCAGTTTGTCGAGTTACTTTATTTTTATTTTCTTAAACTTTTTTAAAAGTTTTAACTTGTTCACAAACTTTAAATTTATATTGTCACGGATGTGTCTTGCTTAAGTTTTAAAAGAAATAAAGTAAACATCTGGATATGCTGTTTACTAAGTGCGTAGTTTTCTAAGAAAACTTATACACGCAAGATAACAACAACTTTCTAGTTACAAACTGCGTTGAAATTGTATATACGCAAGACAACAACAACTGAATATGCTGTTAATAACTGCGTAGTTTTCTAAGATAACTTAATAACCAACAGGAGCCTATACATTGTATGAATAACATGACAACAAAATGTGATACGGGAGTGGAATATTCTTAATTTTAAACCTCTAGCGGAGAAATATATAAGACAGCGTCTGAGGGGATAGTTAGTTAGTTAAAACATAAATCTCGTGAAAAAAAGCTTGCAACTTTACTTAATTGGTCTCTAGTGCAGTTAATGTAAATAAACTTGTAATTAATTTGAAAACTTTAAAATCTAGTGTTATTTATTTTGCAATAAAGAACTTAGCAACAACAAAACGTTTATAAAAGATATAAATGTAACAATATGAACAAAAGTTGAATATAGAGCATTTTGTTTTCTTATTGACCTACCACTGATATTAGTAATTTTGGTTGCTCGAATTTAAAGAGTAGTTTTTATTGTTGTTTTGATTTTTAAATCGTATCGGTATCACCGACAGTTTTCCTTATGTCGGTCATTATAAGCAGGCATATTATAATTTACACGGAGTAT